>CM052798.1:89390469-89436902 GCA_028533885.1 Nasua narica | reverse complement strand
TTCCTAAGTCTCTGACTATTTTCGGATGGGTTAAATACTCATAAAGAAAAGTGATTGAGCTCTTATTGTATACATTTCATTCCAACAAGAAGATAATGTGTTTATTGTATTGAGTTATAATTTTTCATTCTATGTGTCTGTCTTTCCTAGCTGGTGATAAATAACCAGTGTTTTATTAATCTGTGCTATCTCTAATAAGAAGTGTGGTCCTTGGCACATAGTAATCCCCCCTCCCCACAAAATGCCAAATTGAATGAATGAATTCCACTAGAATCTCAAAGCCAGCTCATGATAGAAGTAGAGAATAGAAGGCTGTACAGAGGGTTTTTTGTCTGTACCAGTCTGATAAAACAGCTCTTGTCAAGGCTACCAATAAGCTCCATCATAGTAAATCCAATGGCAAATTATCAGTGCTATATTTTTTCAACTGCTCTTGTTGTTCTTTCTGTTTCTACTGTTACCCCACCACCCCATGCCCCATACTGTTTAGTCTTCACAAAATAGAGTTTCTCTTCGAAAACACAAGTCAGGTTGTGTCAGTCTCATCTTTAAAACCTTTCAAAGTCCTCTCAAATCACATAGAATTCAATCCAGAGTTCTCACCATGCTCTTTAAGGATCTACATTTCTTTTTTTTTTTTTTTTTTGCCCCTGATTTTATTTCTGGCCTTCTCTACCACTTCTCCTTTGTTGACTCTGCTCCAGACACACTGGTCTCCTCGCCGTCCCTTGAGCTTGTCAAGCATAGGCTGTCCTCAGGGCTTTGCAAATGCTGTTTTCCTATAATTTTCTTCTCTCAGAATCTACATGGCTTACTCCCTAATTCACTCAATGTTGAATTGTCCTTCTGTGACAACTCTATCTAAAATAACCTGTCTCGGGGCGCCTGGGTGGCTCAGTGGGTTGGAACCTCTGCCTTCAGCTCAGGTCATGATTTCAAGGTCCAGAGATCGAGCCCTGCATCTGGCTCTCTGCTCAGCAGGGAGCCTGCTTCCCCGTCTCTCTCTGCCTGCCTCTCTGCCTACTTGTGATCTCTCTCTCTCTCTCTCTGTCAAATAAATAAATAAATAAATAAATAATCTAAAAAAAAAACCCCTGTTTCATTCTCTAGCTTTTTGCTTTATTTTCATAATATATACCATTATCTTCCATTAAATATCTTGATGTTTGTTTTTTGTTCATCTTTTCACTAGAATGTAACTTTGTGGTTGCATGGACTTGGTCGGATTTATTCACTGTGGTTTCCTGGGAGCCTAGAACAGTATCTGACAGATTGGAGGCACTCATAAAGGTTTGCTTTATACAAATGAATGAAATACAAGTCTATTAGCCACTTTTTTCTTGAAATGTGGTTTAAGTGATTCTTCAAAGCCTCAAGAAATGACTTCTCCCAATATCTGTTAGTACACAATGCTCAGTTCTGAGCAGGAAGTGAGGAAAGATAGAATCAAGAATCTGAAAAAGAATAAATGTTACTATTAGAAATAATCTGATTAAAAGTCACTGGAAGAAAAATATTTCTGCTACCCTTGCACAGCTGACCTGCTTCAGAAACAATGGCTAGGCTCAGGCATGTAAGCTAAACACAGTCATAACTTAGTAAGTCCTGAGTATGTTACTCTGCCTAACCAGTGAAGGGGACAGCCATGAATAAAAACTCATTAGATTATGTGGTAACAGCAAAACAATGACAACTGGACATGGTAGACATCCAGTTCTTTCTCTGTCTTGGCATTTGGAAGCAGGATTGACTCCTTTGAAATAAATAAGTACTCAGGTTTCTTGGAAAATTTGGGTGGAGACCTTAAAATACTATGGATGCTTTTCTTTATTTTTCTTCTGAAAAAAGCTTAGACCTAGAGGTAATGCCCAAATATTGGAATCAGTTAAAACACCAGTGCATTAAAGGTCTCTTAAAAAGTTACTGTATTATCTGTTTTCTTTTTATGTCTTATTCTTTTGGTATTTCAATCTATAAGTCATTTAAATCCTTTTGGAAGTTAGTAGGACACAAGATGCAAATATGTATACTTGATTATTGAGATGATCATCTCACCTTATGATTTTATGATTTATCTTTAAGTCAAATGTGATGTCAGTTTCAGAGATAGAAATCAGATTCTACCTCTCTTAAAGGAATTCACATTTCATGTCTTTTCCTGGATTTTCACATGGAATTCCAAATATGTATAACATTCACAAATGTCTACTGAGTACAAAACATTTTGTTATACCCTAACAAAAAGCTAGTTAGAGATGTAGAGCATCTTTGTTAATGCAATATAACACCTGTTGCAAGAGAAGCCTTATATATTGTTAGCAATAAATCTTATAGTCTTGATTTCAAAATTTCACAGGTATGAAGAAAAATGGGTTTTTATATAGTTTTTAATGTGGAGATCACTAAAAGGTCCATTAAGATTGGGAATGTCAGCCTCCAAGGGTCAGACTATTCTGAGTGAAAGGTCCCCATAGAAACAATAAGGCCATACTTGTACATTGCAACAAAATCCCCCATGGGATAGTTAATTCAAAACTCAGACCATATTCTTGATAGATTGGTGGTCAGTTGACATATGACAATCCATTTGATCTTCCAAACCGCCAGAATAACCAAGATGTCTAAAATGTTAGTCTTTGTTGTTGTGATCTAGTTATAATCTATTTGAATGAAGCAAAGGTATGCAGTGCTTTAGGTAATGATTAAAATAAATGTAAGTTTGGCATGAATACGAACTAAAGAAAAGAAGAAGGATATAGTCATAAATCTGCATTTATTCATATGAGTTCTGAATAAAAAAGATGACTGGATTGGGAGATAAAATGTTGAATAAAGGGTGAAAGAGAGAAAGGGAAAGCATACATTGTATTCCAAAAAAAACACTGCTATTAATAAAGAACAATATGCTTAAGACCTTAATCAGCTGCATCTCTTTGAGGTAATATTCCAATTCTGATTTTTTCCCCAGACTTCTGAAATCTATTTCCACTTCTAGTTTAATGTCTCCTTCAGTGATAGTTATTGAATAACTACGTCTTTTAATTCCCTTTTCAAAGTCCTAAAAAATGAATGGTTACTTAAATAATCAGCAACAATAATCAGTAATAACAATAATCGGCAGGCTGTTTTATTGTGTCTTAAATGCAGAAATCAAGAGAAAATATATTCAGGAGATATTTTTCAAGAAATGTAGCTAATTAATTAAATGAGTAAAGGGGGGAAATTATGCAAACAATATCTGGAATGATTCTCTAACCACCCCAGGTTATTCATTTAGTCATTCATTAATTCACTTGACTATTTTTGAGAATCTGCTTAATGGTAAATCCAGTGCCGAGTTGAGGAGGATGCCAGCGATGAGCTCTGTCCAATGGCCTTGGATGTAGCCTGTGAGGCAGACCTATAAATCATTGAGAAAAAGTAGTAGTAGAGGGCAGTTTTTACCTTTTAACCGCTTTTTATGTTAATGTCAATTTTATTAGAAAAATGGAAAAACTTGCTTTTTTAATCAACTAGTTGATTGACTTGATCTGTGGAGTCAGTCAAAATCATTAAGCAAGCAGACAACTGTAGATAGAGCCATACTTGAATATTTTTTATAATTCCTACTTCATTAAATTCACAACTGTTATCAATTAAACTTATCAAATCACTTATTGAGTAAATATTACTTAACAGATGCTGAACATGTGCTGAATAAGTGAGTTTTGCATTCAATTGCTCATTGAAAAATTATTCTGAAATAAGTGCTTTCATTCCTTCTATCATTGTATCGTACATATGAATCATCTGCTAATCTTGTAAAAATGCAGCTTCGGATTCAGTCAGCTGAGAATAGGGTCTGAGATTCTGCATTTCTAATAAGCCCCTAGGAGATGCAGTGTTACTACTCTGTTTTGCACCTTTAGTGACAGAAATGTCCTCGATAGACAGCAACAATATGGATAGCTACTGGAAGTCATAGCTCCTGCAATGTAGCATTTCTGTCACTTATGAGTGGTTGATCTTAGGAAATTTACTTATCTCTGAATCTTACTGTCCTCACCTTTTAGTAGGGAAAATGATACCTACCTGAATATATGAACCAAATGATATAATGAGTGTGGACATTTTTTATAACTTGAAAGTGTTAAACTGATAAATTATTGAACACTACATCTGAAACTAATAATGCACTATAAGTTGGCTAATTGAATTTAAATAAAAAAAGGAAAAAAGTGTTCTGCGTATATAATCCCTTTTTTAAAATTAGCATGATTATTATTAGATCTTGGAGGTGATTAGTAAGGAGGATCTTTCTCTGAATTTACAGTAACTTTATTGACAAACTAATGCAAATGAATAGTCTGAGACACATGGCCTTAATGAAGTGCTTACTAGACATATAGGCACATACATGGTTAGAATGTTCCTTAACTATCAAAGCAGTTAAATATGTGATCTGATTTTGCATGTTTTACAGCAGGATACTCTTTCATTTAGCATATTAATTATTATTTACAAGGTAATTGTAAAAGATGAGATGTCCTTATATAAACAAAGGTCCATAGCCAATATTTTATGAATAGCCTACAAAGAGGTTGGAAATTGATGATTCATAGGTCAGGAAATAATAGCTAATCAACTTTCCTGACTTCCCAGGCCATGTTTGGCAGTTTTGCATCACCTTTTGGTTGTCAGCTATGTTTGTATTAATGGTAATAACCTTTGCAGGCTGAAACAGGATATGTACACTCTTGGAGGTGGTGTCTGGAAATTCTCCCAGCATGACCGGGAGGCCAGGGGCAAACTGTTGTTGTCCATTCATCAGAAGCACCATGTGTTCTGACCTCAAACACAGTCATGGCATTCACTGTCATAGAACACACCAAGGCCCAAGAAACACTACAAGGTGTCACCTTCATTTGAGAAACATTTATGTATTAATTTTTTCATTTATAACAGCCTACAATGTTGGACTCTGTGGGAATTGAAGAGCTTGGAAAATAATGTCAAAGAAGAGCTGCAAATATTTAAAGATTTGAGAAATAAGATATATGAGAATAGAGAAAGAAAGAAGGGAAAGCCAAGTACACCTTAACACACATTCTTACTTGAAACATTTGGAAACAACCCCTGCTCTCCATTCGATCTAATTACTCTTTTGTTCACATTTTTCTGACAGTTTGCTTGTACTCATCCTATAACATTTATTTAATTCTATTATATGTATAGTTATTTGTGGTATCATTTCATCTGGCAGGTTGTTAAGATACATGCCTTATTCATCCTGGTTATCTCCTAGAGTGCTTTCTTTCATTAAGTGTTTGTTGAATAAATAATCTATGAACCACCAATGCTTGCATGTAATTAACATAAGAATTCTCAAGTGACAAGGACACAGAAATTGTGTTGGAGGAGACTAGATCTAAATATTGTCTGGAAATAGTCTCATTATCATGCAGGCGCTGGCATGTGGAAAAAGAGATTCAGAATTGTTTACTGAGGAAAGTAAAAAGTTTACTTGCAACAAAACTTTTATGTAGTCAAGTTGAAGTACACCAGTAAGTCAAGAATACATAATTATTTCTGTATCTACCAGAGTGAAGCATCTGTGCCAACCCCATACCTGGTATTTCTGAGCACATTGTTTTTTTCTCTTAAATAGCAACACACTACCTTTTCTTCAGGTTTTCCAAGGGAATCCAGTCTTGATATGAGAGCCACTACTTGATTATCAGGAGCCTCTCTGGAACAGCTGAAGGTCAAGAGGCCTGGGTCACCTGTTTCCAAGTCTGTCTTCCTTCTACACTGAAACTGGTCTGTCACCTGTCCCATGATCTCATGAATGCTAAGTCTAAAGTCTAACCTCAAAACTTTAACTTATCTGCAACAATTAACCTGGGTACTCTCTCCTTTACAGGCTCTCTTTATTGGCTTCCTGTGGATACCATAATCTCCTAGTTTTTCTCCTTCTTCCAGACCACGCCTTCTCAGTCTATTCCTTTGCTGTTCCTTAATTATAAGTGCTTCTTGGGGAATTGTCGTTCATTCCCTCCTTCTTGAGCTGCACACTCCTTTGAGTGTCCTCTGTTCTTTCATGGTTTTAAGTATCATTTATCTCGCCTTCATATGTAATGTGAGGCTCCAATATGTAATTCTCTCCAGATTTAGTCCATGCTGCATTTTCAATATTTAAAATGTAGCTAGTACATGTGTGAGGAAAACGCACTGCCAAAATTGAAAAAATAAAAAATAGAGGCAGGCTTGATTTTATGTCTGGAAACCATGCATCCTTTTGTTAGCCAAGGGTAGAAATCCTTGCTTGATTATCAGCTCACCCCCTTCCATAACCTGTTCTTTCCTTTACCCTCCTGTGACTGCTCTCTGAACTTTGCCTAGACTCCACTGTTGGGAAACTTGACAAGCACTTCTTCTGGCCAGGAGAAGTTGTCATCAAGTTTCACAGAAATTATTCACCATTCAAAAAGAGTTTATGCTTTACCAAAAGAATTCACCTTGGGGCCCTTTCAAGTAACCAACTCTCCAAGGAAATTTAATATTTGATTCAGCTAATCAAAATTAGATTTACTCACATTTGGAAAACATGTCTGTAGTTCTGCCTCACTTTATGTAACTGGTTTGTCCCTGAAATACATACAAATCAGGTAGTTAGAAGCTGAATGGTAGTCAAATGCATTAACCAATTTGCTAAGGAAAACAGAAATACTTTCATAAATAATAAGCATCTAATATATCTGTTGTGTAAATTTGGACTTTATGTATTAAGCGTACCTATTTTTGGAGACCTACTAATACAAACCAGTGTGTAAGCGGGAAAAGGAGAGATTAACACTTATTCAGGACCTGCCAGGTGTCAGGCATCCTGCCAGGAATTGTGGCCTGTTGTTATCAGAGAGCATGGGTTTTTGTTATGTTTTGTTTTCTGTGTGATAGGATATAAATCAGAAAAGCAGTCTTCGTTACATGGTCAGAAATGTTTTTACTCCCCCAAAATCCAACTGCCTCTGAGTTTGCTTTTCTTCATTGCCATGACCCAGGAAATTCTTATCAGACTTCTGGGTATTTCTTTCCATTCAGTCTCTTTCTACCCTTCTCCTTTTTTCCTAAGACAGCTCTAAGGGACAAATCTCATGACCAAGTTTTTTACTATTAGATGAGTTATTAACACACGAAGAACTATTGCATAGATAGATGATAGAGAGTTTTGTTTTTCTGCCTTGGCTAATGAAACAAGTGATAGTAACCACTTGAGGCCCCTGGGAACAGATTGCTTCCATGTCTATAGCTTTATGCAAGCCTCGTTGCTCCCATGTGGTTGCTGGGACAGCCTCTTATTTCCACTTGTCACAAAGGTGGGGTGGTCTGTGGTCCACAACTTCCACTCTTTGACAAGAATTTCTTAGCTAAAAGTATAACGAGGTGGGAAAGACACAAGAGAGCACTTAAACTACATTAACACTTAGAGAAGAACTTAGACCCCACCTTCCACTCCTGATCACCTTCCAGCCACCTCCCCACCCCCTTCCCACCACTCTGTGGGCTTGCAGATACGAACAGCAGCACTTGTGTTAACAACTTGGCGGCTGTAGGAAGCCAGACCCCAGGAAGCAACAAGATATTTCCCTCTGGGCTGCCCTGGCTTGGGGCTTCCCTTCCTTTCCTGTGTCAACAAAGCCTTCGTGAGCCTAACTCACAGGCCATAGAATAAGCTAAATTCCTGTTTTTTTACCTTCCCTTCCGGATGGAAAGCACTATTAGAATTTATATAGCTAAGTTGTGTTGCTTTTACTCTCATTAATGACTCCAACTCGTAAAAAAAAAAGCATTGGGGATTTTAAAAGATGTATCTGAAAAATAAGAAAATACACAAAACTCTAGCTCCTGTTCCAGAATACAGAGGAAACAAAATATTCAGAGTAGGAGTGCCTAATTGTGTTTCACACAGTATAACAAGTTAATAAATCGCAATATGTCTATGCTCTATGCAGATAATAGTTAATAACCCAACAGCTAATGTAAATGGATGTTTATTTATTAAATGAGAACCCTGCAGTAATACAAAATAGGCTGACCAAAATTTAAGGGAATGAAAAACAAAGTTCACATCACTTTTTACGCATGACTTTTTAGTTGATTTTAACGAAGAGGAGAGTAGAAGGATGAAGTAATAAGCAAATAGCACATTGTGTTTATCTAATATGTGTAATACACAGGCACACATAAACACATATGTGGTCAGCTCCTGCATACTCCAGTTCTGCTCATTTGAAGCTCAGCAAACCTTTTGCTTCATGCAGAGCCTCAACTTGACATTGTGACCTTATTTGGCACTGCAAGTCTTACCCAAATCCATTGTTCCAACATATGTCTCCCAACATCTTGTATGTTTCATATTTGCCACTTGGTTGTGTCACTGTCCTCAACTTCCTCCCACTTATCCACATTCTTCAGAAGCTGTCCAAAACCCATTTCCTCTGTGAAGTTCTATCTTCAGGTGTCCAGCCATGTTTTCCTCATTTGAACTCTAAATCCCTAATTATCTTGAACACTTTTTTTTCACAACATGTTCTGTGAGGTACTGGTATTTCTCTTTATTTATGTAAAGATCTCACTTCACAAAATTGGATTTTAAACTCGGGAAGTCTTTATTCATACCTTATTCTTCTCAGGAAACTTTCATTACTCAGCACATTGCCTTCATTGACTCGTATTGAGTAAGTGTCAAGCAGATTGATGTGTAGGAATGGGATAGAACCAGAGAGAATTGCGTTTTGATGCTCCTTAAGTCACTACCTTTAGACCCGATGATTTGATAGCAAAATGTTATCTATTGTCATTATTTTTGTTAAGAAAGATGGTACTTAATGGGGTAAATTTCTGATTGGCAGGTTAAGGACTTGCAGGTAGGTAGTTAACAGAGTGAGAGTTGACCAGGTCAAGATGAATGCCATTGCAAGAATGTTGTGTTCGTATATATGTGTGCTGTTTTATGTAGTGTGTTCAGTGAAGTCCTCACTTAATAAGGGACACTTGAACGGAGACCAGAAGGAAGTGAGGAAGCAAGCCATTGGCTTATTCAGAGAAAGAGAGTTCAAGGCAGAGGGTACAGCAAGACTAAAGATGGCAAGGTGGGAGCATGCTTGGTATATTTGAAGAATAGCAAAGAGGCCAGCATTTGTTAAAGAGAATGAAAAAATAGCGGTAGATAAAATCAGAGAGTTAGTTAGAGCCTAGATCATGTGGGACCTTGATGGGATTTTGGTTTTTATTCTGAGTGAGATCAGAAGGCATTGAAATGTTTTGATGGAAGAAAAATTATATTACATGTTTGAAAATCTCACTGGAGGGGCGCCTGGATGGTTAAGTTGGCTAAGCATCTGCCTTCGGCTCAGGTCATGATCCCAGAGTCCTGGGATCGAACCCCGCCTTAGACTCCCTGCTTGGAGGGAAGCCTGCTTCTCCCTCTCCCTCTCCTCCTGCTGTGTTATCTCTCTCGCTGTCTCGCTCTCTTTGTCAAATAAAATCTTTAAAAAAAAAAAACTTTAAAAAAAACTCAGTGTAAAATTGGATTTCTTGTCAACTTTAGTTCATGATACACTATCATCATTGCTACATATGCATGGCCCTATTTTATACCAATTTTTGGAAATAAGAATGAAACACATTTGAACTTACTATTTAACCCAAAACTTAAGCAATAGCTCATATCTACCCCTAATTCTTCTTTTTTTTTTTTTAAAGATTTTATTTTTTTGACAGAATGAGAGAGATCACAAGTAGGCAGAGATGCAGGCAGAGAGTGGGGGGGAAGCAGGCTCCCCGCTGAGCAGAGAGCCTGACGCAGGTCTCGGTCCCAGTACTCTGAGATCATGACCAGAGCCAAAGGCAGAGGCTTTAACCCACTGAGCCACCCAGGCACCTCTCTACCCCTAATTCTTATAGTAATTCTTTATCATAATTATTTATAACAAGTTGGCTTATATTATACTTCCCTGGTTATCATTATTATTAATTAAATATTTCCTTAAGACTAAACTATATTTGAAGATTTTTTAAAAACCCTTTATGTGTAATCACGTACAAACGTAGACAGAGCAGAATAAGAATGTATCCTTTCATCTCTCTTCCATGGTGATCAACTAATGGCCAATCTTGTTTCATAAATTTCCACACTCAATCCTACTCCGCTCCCAGATTACTTTTTAAGTCAAGTTTATTTAAGTATAATTTGCATACAATAAGATCTCCTTGTGTAGGTATAAATTTCTATGGTGTTTGACAAGGCATACAGTTGTATGACCTCCACTACTAACGAGATGTCAGTATTGGGGTGGGGGGCGCCTGGGCAGTGCAGTTGGTTGAGCACTGGACTCTTGGTTTTGGCTCAGGTCATGGTCTCCAGGTCGTGAGATTAACCCTGTGTCAGGCTGTGCACTCAGTGTGGAGTCTGCTTGAGATTCTCTCTCTCTCTCTCCCCCTCCCACTTGTGCTATCTATTTCTAAAAACAAACAAATCTTTTTAAAAAAGGTATCAATATATGGGATTTTCCCATTACACTGAAGAGTACACCTATTTGCTTTCATAGTCATTTCCCTACCATTGTCCCCATTCCCTGGTAATGCTGTTCTCTGCCCATATAGTTTTCCCTTTGTAAGAATATAATATAAATATAATCATACAGTATAGAGTTTGTATATAAATCTGGCTTCTTTTACTTAGCTTAAGGTTTTTGAGATTCATCTATGTTGCTGAAAAAATCTATAATTCATTAATTTTGTTACTAAGCAGTATTTCATTGTGTGACTGTACCATAGTTTATCCATTCACCAGCCGATGTTTGTTTTGTTTAGTTTTTCTAGTTTTTGACAATTATCAGTAAAGCTACTCTAAGCATCCATATTTAGGTGTTTGTATGGATATATATACCTTCTTTTGAGTAAATACCTGGGAGATTGATGAGTGGTACGGTAGTTTATATTTTATAAGAAACTGTTGAAGTATTTTCCAAAATGGTTGAACCATTTTGCATTTGTATCAGCAGTGTATGATTCTAGATGCCCTGTATCCACACCAGCATTCAAATATGAGGTACTCAAATTTGTATCAATAGGGATGGAACTGGAAGAGATTATGCTGAGTGAAATAAGTTAAGCAGAGAGAGTCAATTATCATATGGTTTCACTTACATGTGGAGCATAAGGAAAAACATGGAGGACATTGGGAGAAGGAAAGAAAGGGTGAAAGAAAGGGAAATTGGAAGTAGAGACGAAACATGAGAGACTGTGGACTCTGAGCAACAAACTGAGGATTTTGGAGGGGAGGGAGTGGGGGAATGGGTGAGCCTGGTGGTGGGTATTGAGGCGGGCACATATTGCATGGAGCACTTGGTGTGGTGCACGAACAATGAATCTTGGAACACTGAAAAAAAACTACTAAAATTTTTTCTTAAAAAAAAAACACATATGAGGTACTAGGATTTAATTCTTATTTTAATCTGATTTTTTCTAATAAATAATTATGTTGATCATCTCTTCATTTGCTTTTTTCCAAGTGGTAACATGTATTTTTTTAGTTGTGTCTCATTTTTAGTGGAGTATCTTTTCAAATATTTTGCTCATTTTTAATGATGCTTTATTATTGAGTTTTCAGAGTTCTTTATATATCTTTACCAGATATGTATCTTGCAAATATTTTCTCCCATCTGGGGAATTATCTTTTTGTTTTTCTCTTAGAAAAATTTCAAAGAAATTTTTTATTTGATGAAGTCTTATTTTATCCATTTCAAATTTTATGATTAATGATTTTTGTCTATGAAATCTTTACCTGACCCAAGGTCACAAAAATTTTATCTTCTCTGTTCTTCTAGAAGTTTTGTACTTTTAGGTTTTATAGTTATAATTAGGATTCATTGTGAGATAATTTAACTTAAATTGTGAAGTATAGTTCAATAGTTTTTTTGCATATATATATGCAATTATTCCACTCTATTTGTGGAAAAGACTATTCATTTTTCTCTGAATTTCCTTGACCCCTTTCTAAGAAATCAGTTGACCATAGATGTGTTGTTCTATTTCTAGACTCTCAGTCCTGTTTCATTGATCTATGTGTCTTCTCATTCATTAATAGCCCACGGTCTTAATTAATGAAGATTTATTTATTCATTTATTCATTCATTTATTTATTTATATTATGTTACATTAGTCACCATACAGGTAATCATTAGTTTGGGATGTAGTGTTCTGTGATTCATTGTTTATATATAATACCCAGTGCTCCATGCAATACCTGCCCTTCTAAATACCCATCACCGAGCTAACCCATCCCCCAACCTCCTCCCCTCTAAAACCCTCAGTTTGTTTCTCAGAGTCCATATTCTCCCATGGTTCATCTCCCCCTCTAATTTCCCCCCTCTTCATTTTTTCCCCTTCCTTCTGCTCATGTCCTCCATACTATTCCTTATGTTCCACATGTAAGTGAAACTATATGATAATTGTCTTTCTCTGCTAGACTTATTTCACTTAGCATAATCTCCTCCAGTTCTATCCATGTTGATGCAAATGTTGGGTATTCATCCTTTCTGATGGCTGAGTAATATTTCATTGCATATATGGACCACATCTTCTTTATCCATTCATCTGTTGAAGGTCATCTCAGCTCTTTCCACAGTTTGGCTATTATGGACATTGCTGCTATGAACATTGGGGTACATGTGATCCTTCTTTTCGCTACATCTATATTTTTAGGGTAAATACCCTGTAGTACAATTTCTCGGTCATAGGGTAGCTCTATTTTTAACTTTTTGAGGAACCTCCACAATGTTTTCCAAAGTGGCTATACTAACTTGCATTCCCACAATAGTGTTAGAGGGTTCTCCTTTCTCCACATCCTCTCCAGCATTTGTTATTTCCTGCTTTGTCAATTTTTGCCAATCTAACTTGTGTATGGTGGTATCTCAATGTGGTTTTGATTTGAATTTCCCCGATGGCTAATGATGATGAACATTTTTTCATGTGTCTGTTAGCCATTCATATGTCTTCTTTGGAGAAGTGTCTGTTCATGTCTTCTGCCTATTTTATGACTTGATTATTTGTTTTTTGGGTGTTGAGTTTAAGAAGTTCTTTGTAGATCTTGGATACCAGCCCTTTATCTGTAGTGTTGTTTGCAAATATCTTTTCATAATCTGTGGATTACTTCTTTGTTTTGTTTACTGTTTCCTTTGCTGTGCAGAAGCTTTTTATTTTGAGGAAGCCCCCAAAGTTCATTTTCTCTTCTGTTTCCCTTGCCTTTGGAGATGTGTCTTGAAAGAAGTTGCTGTGGCCAATGTTGAAAAGGTTACTGCCGATATTCTCTAGGATTTTGATGGATTCCTGTCTCACATTGGGGTCTTTCATCCATTTAGAGTTTATCTTTGTGTATGATTTGTGTATGTGAATGGTTGAGTTCATTCTTCTGTATATAACAGTTCTTTATATAACAGTTCAATTTTCTCAGCACCATTTATTGAAAAGACTTTTTTTCCACTGGATATTTTTTCCAGCTTTGTTAAAGATTAGTTGACCATAGAGTTGAGGATCCATATCTGGGCTCTCTATTCTGTTCCACTGATCTATGTGTCTTTTTTTGTGCCTTGGTGATCACAGCTTTATAATATAGCTTGAAATGAGGCAACATAATGCCCCCAGATTTGTTTTTCTTTTTCAACATTTACTTTGGGGTCTTTTCTGGTTTCATACAAATTTAAGGATTGTTTGTTTCATCACTTTTGAAAAATGCCATTGGTATTTTGATCAGGGTGGCATTGAAAGTATAGATTGTCTGGGCAATATAGAGATTTTAACAATGTTTATTCTTCTGATCCATGAGCATGGAATGTTTTTCCATCTTTTTGTGTCTTCTTTTATTTCTTTCATGAGTATTTTGTAGTTCCTAGAGTATAGATCCTTTAAGTATTTGGTTAGGTTTATTCCAGGGTATCTTATGGTTTTTGGTACTATTGTAAATGGAATCAATTCCCTAATTTTTCTTTCTACATTTTCATTGTTAGTGTATATGATAGGAAAGCAACTGATTTCTGTGCATTGATTTTGTATCCTGCCACATTACCAAGTTGCTTTATGAATTCTAGTAGTTTGGGTATGGAGTCTTTTGAGTTTTCCACAAAAGTATCATGTCATCTACGAAGGGAGAGAGTTTGACTTCTTCTTTGCCAATTTGAATATATCCTACTTTTTTGTTGTCTGATTGCTGATGATAGGACTTCTAGTACTATGTTGAACAAGAGTGGTGAGAGTGGGCATCCTTGTCATGTTCCTGATCTTAAGGGAAAGGCTCTCAGATTTTCCCCATTGAGAATGATAATCTCTTTGGGCTTTTCATAGGTGGTTTTTATGAAATTGAGGAATGTTCCCTGTATCCCTACCCTCTGAAGAGTTTTAATCAGGAAAGGATGTTGTATTTTGTCAAATGCTTTTTCTGCATCAATTGAGAGTACCTTATGTTTCTTGTCTCTTATTAATGTGTTCTGTCACACTGATTGATTCGCAAATGTTGAACCACCCTTGTATTCCAGGGATAAATCCCACCTGGTTGTGATGGATAATCCTTTTAATGTACTGTTTGAACTTATTGGCTAGGATATTGTTGAGAATTTTGGCATCCATATTCATCAGGTATGTTAGTCTGTAATTCTCCTCTTTGATGGGCTGTTTGCCTGGTTTTAGGATCAAGGTAATGCTGGCCTCATAGAATGAGTTTGGACATTTCCCTTCTGTTTCTATGTTTTGAAATAGCTTCAGGAGAATAGGTATTATTCTTCTTTGAATGTTTGGTAGAATTCCCCAGGGAATCCATTAGGCCCCGTTTTTTGGGAGGTTTTTGATCACTGCTTCAATCTCATTACTGGTTATTGATCTATACAGGTTGTCAGTTTCTTCCTCATTCAGTCTTGGTAGTTTATAGGTTTCCAGGAATGCATCCATTTCTTCCAGATTGCTTAATTTTTTGGCATATAGTTGTTGATAATAATTTCTGATAATTGTTTTTATTTCCTTGGTGTTAGTCGTGATCTCTCCCTTTTCATTCATAATTTTATTAATTCAGGTCCTTTCTCTTTTCCTTTGGATAAGTCTGGCCAGTGGTTCATTGATCTTACTAATTCTTTCAAAGAACCAGCTTCTAGTTTCATTGGTCTGCTCTATTGTATTTCTGGTTTCTAATTCATTGATTTTCACTCTAATCTTAATTATTTCTCTTCTCCTGTGTGGCTTAGGCTTTATTTGTTGTTGTTTCTCCAGTTCTTTTAAAGTATAAAGTTATTTGTGTATTCAGGATTTTTCTCTTTTTTAGTGGGCTATGTATTTCTCCCTTAAGACCACCTTTGTAGTGTCCCATAGATTTTGGACTGATGTGTTTTCATTCTCATTGGTTTTCATGAATTGTTTAAGTTCTTCTTTCATTTCCTGGTTGGCACAAACATTCTTAAGTAGAATGGGCTTTAGCTTCCAAATGTTTGAATTTTTTCCAGATTTTGTCTTGTGATTGAGTTCTTGTTTCAAAGCATTGTGGTCTGAGGATATCCAAGGAATAATCTCAATCTTTTGGTATTGGTTGAGACCTGATTTCTGGTCAGGTCTCAACCTGGTCTCAGTTCTGGAGAAAGTTCCATGTGCGTTCAAGAAGATTGAGTGTCCTGTTGTTTTAGGGTGGAATATTCTGTATATATGTATGAGGTCCATCTGCTCCACTCTGTCATTCAAAGCTCTTGTTTCTTTGTTGATCTTCTACTTAGATGAATTGTCTCTTGCTGAGAGTGGAGTGTTTGAGGTTTCCTACTATTAATGTATTATTATCAATATGTCACTTTATTTTGGTTCATAGTTGGCTTATGTAGTTGGCTGCTCCCATGTTGAGAGTATAGATCTTTACAATTGTTAGATCCTCTTGTTGGATAGGCCCTTTAAGAATGATATAGTGTCATTCTGTATCTCTTACTACAACCTTAGGTTAAAATCTCATTTGTCTAATGTAAGAATTGCTACCCCAGCTTTCTTTTGAGGTCTGTTGACATGAAATATGCTTCTCCATCCCTTCACTTTCTGTCTGAATGTATCTTTAGGTTCAAAATGAGTCTCTTGTAGATAGCATATGGATAGGTCCTGTCTTTTTATCCAATCTGCAACCTTGCACTCTTTCATGGGAGCATTTAGGCTGTTCACGTTGAGACTGATTATTGAAAGATAGGATTTCATTGTCATCATGTTGCCTGTGAAGTCCTTGTTTTTATAGATTGTCTCTGTATATTTCTGTTCTCTATCATTCTTGGAGTCTTTCTTCTTTTGTAGAACCCACCCCTTAATATTTCTTGTAGGGCTAGCTTGGTGGTCACATATTCTTTTGGTTTCTGCGGGTCTTGGAAGCTCTTTATCTCTTCATCCATTCTGAATGATATCCTTGCTGGATAAAGTATCCTTGGCTGCATATTCTTCTCATTTAGTACCCTGAATATATCTTGCCAGCCCTTTCTGGCTTGCCAGGTCTCTGTGGACAGGTCTGATGTTATTCTGATTTTCCTCCCTCTGTATGTAAGAAATCTCTTCCCCTTGCTTGGATCTAAGATTTGCAAATTGTACTATTATATGTCATGGAGTCAGTCTGTTCTCATTGATCTTGGGAGGGGTCCTCTGTGCCTCTTGGACACAAATGCTTTTTTCATTCCTCAAATTAGGGAAGTTTTTAGCTATGATTTTCTCAAATATATCTTCTAAACTTCTCTCTCTCTTTCTCTCTCTCCACCCTCTCAGGGATTCCTGTAATTCTGATATTGGAATGTTTCATTGAGTCATTAATCTCTCTCAGTTTGATTCCATGGGTTTTAATTTGTTTTTCCCATGCCGCCTTGGTTTCCTTCTTTTCTATCATCTTATCCTCTGGCTCACTAATTTGTTATGCCTCTTTTACCCTGACAGAGTATCAAGTTTAGACTGGATTTCATTCATAGCATTTTTAGGTTCAGCCTGATTGGATATCTCATTTCTGCCCTTAGAGATTCTACATTGTCATTAGTATTTTTCTCAAGCCTAGATATTGCCTTGATAATTGTTACTCTGAAGCCTATTTCTCACATCTTGGTTATATCCATATCCATCAGTTCTGTGGAAAAGGCCACAGTCTTTGGTTCTTTCCTTTGTTGGGGGCTCCTCCTCTTTTTTTTTTTTTTAAAGATTTTTATTTATTTATTACAGAGCGAGAGACTGAGAATGAGAGGGGAGAAGGTCAGAGGGAGAAGCAGACTTCCCGCAGAGCCGGGAGTCCGATATGGGACTCGATCCCGGAACTCCGGGATCATGACCTGAGCCGAAGGCAGTTGCTCAACCAACTGAGCCACCCAGGCGCCCCTGGGGCTCCTCCTCTTAATCATTCTGTTGTGTAGTGGTTGAGGGAATTGTACAGAGTCCGAATTATTGACCACAACCTAAGCAAGATTCACTTGTCTATAGGAACCTTAGAGTTGTTAGCTTCTTGTTCTTCCACCCTGTCTTCTGGGGGAGGGTCCTGCTGCACTGTTACTCAGGCAACACTGGGTAGAGTTGCCTGTCCCCTGTGGGGAGGGGATGGGCTCAGTGAAAACTGGTTTTGGGGGTGGGGGTTGTTCTCTTATGGCTTTCCCTGGTGGCTTTCCACGTCTCTTCTGAGAGTCAGAGTAGAAGTGACTGTATCCAAACCTCTCATAACAGAGAGATCACAGTCTGCTCTTCACTAACCCCTCCAGGTTACACTGTCTCCATTTCTGTATGTGCTGCTAAAAACTGCAGTGTTTTGGGTTGTGCACCCCACAGCAGCACTCCCAGCCCTCACTCCCAGTGCCACGCACATCTCTGCCCTTTGTGCTTCTAAAACCACAAGCCACCGCTGGTTTGCATGTGCACCCCTCGCAGCTCCAGGTTTCAGTCTGGGGGGCTGCCCTAAAGTCCTTTTCCCACCACTACCAGTCTGCAGATCTGTGCCCAGTCCCCAGCACAGGACAGTTTTGCATTCCAGTGTTATTTCACCTTCCCAGCGCCAGCACTTATGGCGGCTCCGTCCCCCTTCTGTTTATCTTCTGATTTCTACCCACAGAATCATGGCTCCCCACTTTATACCTCGAGACCAACCACTAGAGATCTTCTGTTTGTAGTGATCCAGATATATTTTCTTACATCTCAGGGTGATATTGTGGATGTTCAGAATGGCCCAGTAGATATCCAGTTCAGGGGACCAGGGTCCCCTGGTCCTCTGAAATAGGATCCCCTACTCCTCTGCCATCTTTTAACCTCTGATGAAGATTTATAATAGCTGATGAAAACAGGTGGTGTGGGTCCTCAAACTTGGGTTTTCTCTTTAAAAAGTGTTTTTGCTGTTCCAGGTCCTTAGTGTTTCCATATAAATCGTGAGATCAGCTTGTCATTTTCTACAAAGTAAATTGCTAATATTTAAATTTGGATTGTATTAAACTGTAGGTCAATTTAGGGAAAATTACCATCTTAACAATGTTGACTCTTCCAAATTCATGAATATGGTGTATTTCTCTATTTATTTAGATCCTTAGTTTTTTCATCAATGATTTGTAATTTTTAGTATGTAGTTTTGCACTTTTTTGTCAAACTTATTCCTAAGTATTTTTTGATGCTATGAAATTGTTTTAATGTCATTTTCCAATTATTCAATGGTAGCACTTAGAAATTCAGTTTATTTTTAACATTGATCTTCTGTCGTGCGATCTTCTTAAACTTACCTGTTAATTCTGTTAGTTTTTTGCAGATTCTGTCAGATTTGCTGCATAGACTAGCATGCAATCTGTGAAAAAAAAAAAAGAGTTTTACTTCTTCCTATCTAATACGATTGTCTTTTATTTCTTTTTCTTATCTTATTGCATAAACTAGAACCTCCTGTAGAATATTGGAGAGAAATGGTGTGTCTTGTCTTGTTCATGATCGTAGAGGGAAAGGATTAGGCATTCACCATTAAGTATAATACTAGCTAGAGGTTTTTTGTAGTTGTCTTTCTGGTTGAGACAGTTCCCTTTTCTTTCTGTTTTGTTGAGAGCTTCTATCATGGAAGATTACATTTCATCAAATAGCTTTTCTGTGTCTATTGAGATGATCATGTATTATTTGTTCTTTATGCTATCAATATGGTGAATTATAGTGACTGATTTTAATATTATGTGCCAACCTTTCAATCCTGGGATAAATCTCACTTGGTATTGTTATTGATTCTTTTTATATGTTGTATTCAGTTTAAAATTTTGTAAACGATTTATGCATCTATATTTGTGGGGAATATTAGTTTATACTTTTCTTCATTTGTGCTCTTTGGCTTTAGTATCATAGTAATGTTGGCTTTAAAGAATGAGTTTGGAAGTGTTTCTTCCTCCTCTGTTGTCTGAAAAATTTCTGTAGAATTCACATATTTCTTTTCTTTTTCAAATATTTGAAATAATTTACTAGAAAAATCATCTACGTCTGGTCCTTACATTATAGTAAGATTTTAAATTAAAATTTAAGTTAAATTAAAATTTTGTAATTATATTTTTTCACTTCGTATAAATTGTCTAATTTGTTGGAACAAAGTTGCCCATGCTATTCTCTTAAAATCCCTTTAATTTTTGTAGTTGTGGAAATGATATCCCTTCTTTTATTCCTAAATTTAGTAATTTTTGTTTTCTCTCTCTCTGTGTCTCTCTTTTTTGGTTAGGCTAGCTAAAGGCTCATGACTTTTTAAAAATCTTTTTATAAGCATGACTTTTGTTTTCATTTTTTTCTCTATTTTCTCTTTTGTATTTTATTGATTTCCCCTCTGATCTTTATTTCCTTCTACTTGCTTTGGATTTAATTTGCTCTTCTTTTTGCAGTTCTTAAAGGTGAACACATATTGATTTGAAATCTTTTTTCTTTAATAAGATGGTTGCTGGAGGGATGGTGGGTGGGAGGATGGAATAACTGGGTGATGGGCATTAAGAAGGGCACTTGATGTAATAAGTATTAGGTGTTATATACAACTGATGACTTACTAAATTCTACCTCTGATAGTAATAATACATTATATGTTAATTAAATTGAATTAAATTAAAAAATTTTTAAAAATTAAAATTAACTGTTAAAGGTAGGCTTTTTATAGATTTTGGATACTAGCCCTTTATCTAATATATCATTTGCAAATATCTTCTTCCATTCTGTCGGTTGTCTTTTGGTTTTGTTGACTGTTTCCTTTGCTGTGCAAAAGCTTTTTATCTTGATGAAATCCTTATAGTTCATTTTTGCCCTTGTTTCCCTTGCCTTTGGTGATGTGTCTAGGAAGAAGTCGCTGTGGCTGAGATCAAAGAGGTTTCTGCCTGTGTTTTTCTCAAGGATTTTGATAGATTCCTGTCTCATATGTAGGTCTTTCATCTATTTTGAGTCTATTTTTGTATGTGGTATAAGGAAATGGTACAGTTTCATTCTTTTGCATATAGCTGTCCAATTTTCCCAACATTACTTGTTGAATAGACTGTTTTTCATTGGACATTCTTTCCTGCTTTGTTTAAGATTAATTGACCATAGGGGCGCCTGGGTGGCTCAGTGGGTTGAGGCCTCTGCCTTCGGCTCAGGTCATGATCTCATGGTCCTAGGATTGAGCCCCGCATCGGCCTCTCTGCTCGGCGGGGAGCCTGCTTCCCCCTCTCCCTATGCCTGCCTCTCTGCCTACTTGTGATCTCTCTCTCTGTCAAATAAATAAATAAATAAATAAATAAATAATCTTAAAAAAAAAAGGTTAATAGACCATAGAGTTGAGAGTCCATTTCTGAGTTCCGTGTTCTGTTCCATTGATCTATGTATCTGTTGTTGTGCCAGTACCATACTGTCTTAATGATTACAACTTTATAACAGAGATTGAATCTGGAATTGTGATGCCACCAGCTTTGGTTTTCTTTTTCAACATTCCTCTGGCTATTCATGGTCTTTTCTGGTTCCATACAAATATTAGGATTATTTGTTCCATTTCTTTGAAAAAAAATTGATGGTATTTTGATATGGATTGCATTAAATGTGTAGATTCTTCTATGTAGCATAGGCATTTTCACAATATTTGTTTTTACAGTTCATGAGCATGGAATGTTTTTCCAATTCTTTGTGTCTTCCTCTATTTCTTTCATGAGTGTTCTATAGTTTTCTGAGTACAGACTCTTTGCCTCTTTGGTTAGATTTATTCCTAGGTATCTTATGGTTTTGGGTGCAATGGTAAATAGGATGGACTCCTTAATTTCTCTGTCTTGTTGTTGGTGTTTAGAAATGCAACTGATTTCTATGCATTGATTTTATATCCTGATACTTTACTGAATTCCTGTATGAGTTCTAGCAGTTCTAGGGTGGAGTCTTTAGGGCTTTCCACATAAAGCATCATATCATCTGCAAAGAGTGAGAGTTTGAATTCTTTACCGATTTGGATGCCTTTTATTTCTTTTTGTTGTCTGATTGCTGAGGCTAGGATTTCTAGTACTATTTTGAGTAGCAGTGGTGATAGTGGACAGCCCTGCCGTGTTCCTGACCTTAGGGGAAAAGCGCTCAGTTTTTCCCCATTGAGAATGATATTTGCTGTGGGTTTTTCATAGATGGCCTTGATGATAATGAGCTTTTAACCCATTCCTGTAACCATCTCCCCTCTAGTAACTATCAATTGTTCTCTATAGTTAAGAATCTATTTCATAGTTTCTCTCTTTCTCTTTTTGCCCCTTAGTTCATTTGTTTTGTTTCTTAATTTCCATATATGACTGATATCATATGGTATTTGTCTTTCTCTGACTTACTTACTGCACTTAGCATAATACTCTGTAGCCGCATCCATGTCATTGCAAATTGCATGACTTTATACTTTTTAAATAGCTGAGTAATATTCCATTACATATACCACATCTTCCTTTTTTTCTCCTCAGATCTAGGGTTAGGGTTTGTATTAGAGTAAGGACAAAGTGAGGGACTAACCTAGAGTGTTAGGTTTAGGACCAGGGTGAGAATATGTGCTTGGTATACTGCAGTTCAGAGATCTCTTGAGAGTTTAGGTTTAGAGTTAGTGTTAGGGTAAAGGTTAGGGGTTAGATAGTGGGGGTTATAGTTATTCTTAAGTTAGGGTTAGAGTCAGGGTTAGGGTTATGGTATGTGCCTGATAATTATGCAGTTCAGAGAACTCTCCAGAGAAGAAAACCCTAGACTTCTGCTGGGGTGAAATAGTAGGGCAGCCATCTACTGAGCTAAGGCAAGTAGGAGATTTGAGCCTCTAAGTATTCTTTAAATAGATATTCCGTTTTTCCTTCTCTTTTTATTCTCTATCTATCTTTACAACCATTTCCATTAATATTACCAATTCTAAAATGTTTGATGTCTTCTTGCGAATAACCAGGCTGCTTCTCAGCTTTTCTTATTATGGACTCCAGAACTGCTCTTAACTGGCTGAAACTATATGGAATCTGTCTTTCAGGTAGTATCTTCTCTCATTAAAATAGTAGTGTATGAATGCTTTTGTATGGAAGCATATGAAAACAGTTGTATGCTTAACTCCTTGAAACTGCACGGTATACAAAACATCTGTCAAGTAACATCTTTCTTTTAGATATAATTGTTGTAAACTTATATATAGAAGTATGTGGTAATAGAGCTATTCTTTTTTTTTCATCTATACTTATTATGTTTTCCTCAATATTTTTTTTCAAATTCCAATTAATATACAGTGTAATACAAAAAACAAAGCAAAACAAAACAAAAACAAAAAAAACCCCAAAACAATACAGTGTAATGTAAGTTTCAGGTGTAGAATTTAGTGATTCATTACTTACTACAGTACCCAGTACTTAACCTATTGCATTTTAAAGATTTTTTTTATTTATTCGACACAGAGCGAGATCACAAGTAGGCAGAGAGGCAGGTAGAGAGAGAGGAGGAAGCAGGCTCCCTGCTGAGCAGAGCCCGATGCGGGGCTCGATCCCGGGATCCTGAGATCATGATCTGAGCCAAAGGCAGAGGCTTTAACCCACTGAGCCACCCAGGCATCCCCCCATTACATTTTAGATCTTTGTTCTGTGTGTAACTGTGAGAGGTGTGTTAAAATCTCTGTCTCTTTCTGACAATATTTGCTTTATTTCTAATAAATATTATTTTTTATATATCAAGTATTTCTATCTCTATTTCTATCTAAAGCAAATATTTCTGTCTCTATTTCTGACAATATTTGCTTTGTAAATTTGGGAGCTATATTTGTAGGTGCATATAAATTAGAATTGTTTTATCTTCTTGGGATTAAGCATTTATTACTATGAAATATATATGTTTAGTAGTGCCTATTTTCTTAAGGTTTACTTTGTTTAATATCAGCAAGTCTATGCTAGTTTTATTTTACTTGGTGTTTAAAAGATATATCTTTTCTTACATTTTTACTTTCAACTTTTCTATGTCATTGTATTTAGAATATTCCTCTTATGAGCAGAATGTTGTTGGGATTTAGTTTTTTTTAGTTTGTTGATCTTTATCTGTTCATTGAAGTACTTAATATATATGTATGATTGCTGTTTTTGATTAAGTATTGCAAAATTTCTGTTTTTTCTCTGTACTAGTTTCTTAGCTCTACATTTTGTTTTCCTTTTAGAGGATCACTTTTGACTGCTTTTTTTTCAGTGAAATAGGAAATAAGGTCATCTACTTAGAGTAAAGATGAAGGAGGAAATGATGGAGTTTTGGAGAAAAGAAAGGGTTAAGGCATGTAAGACTAGAAAAGGATGCAGTAGGACTACTGGGTAGCACAAGGGTCCTCCTGGTGTTACTGGTGAGGAAATGAGAATGAGACTCATCAACATAGATGTGTGTTTTTCTCCAGACATATTCTGCTGCATTAAGGCAGGTGGGGAGTAAATAGAGTTTAATATTTAATCATTATTGAAGTTTTTTATGCTAAATGGAGAGTTGGCCAAACGTATTGATGGTATTATACAAGAAAGTGATTGTAATGATGAACCAGAGTATCTAGACTAGGTTAAAAAGGAGGTGAGGTAATAAGGCACTAAAAATCATACACTGTTAATTTCTTTCTTTCCTTCCTTTTTTTTTTGGTCTTAGCAAAATCAAAGTATTGATGGAAATCAGGGAATCAGGGTACTAAAGTAAATAGGAGAGATAGGAACTACTGGCTGGAAAGTAGTATACTTAAAATTGAGATTATATAGAATGTGCACTTAATGTTAATGACAAGGGATAAGCATGTGTGTGAGTGGCTGAAGTCCAATAAGAGATAGTACCATTACAGGTGAGAAGTTCAAGAAATAGAGTGGGAAGTGAACTGAAAGAATTATCCATATGAATATTGTCATAAAAATATGACAAAAGCAGATTAAAAATAACTTTTTTTCTTAAATATTCTTATTGTAGAAACCCACAGACTTCTGAATTATTCTCCCTAATCCATAGAAGAACTTTAGTTACTGGAGCTTTAAAACGTAAGAATAGATAGTATAGGATGGTAAATTAGTAGATCCCATAAACAAACACAATAATAATAATAGTGATGCAAAATACAGCAGAGCCCTTTCTTCAATTCTATAAGGGTATCAAAACCCCTTCTAGAAATACTCTCCTCTCATCTGACATTCAAGAATAGCAATATATACTATCATCTACAATTCATGGTTGAGAAAACATGCAAATATGTTTTATTGATTATAAAAATAATTTGCCCCTGTTTTAATTAGAAGAAATGAACGATGTTTCTTTTAAATTTTTTTCCAGATCTTAAGTTAATGCAAAACATCTTAGGTTGTCAGAGTGATTCCCTGTTTTCTTTTTAAGATGAGAAGCTGTGTATAGAAAGATATAGAAAGTTTTGATTTTGATGGTATCTCTTTAAAAAATTAGAATCCTGGGTATTTTTTTACACTTAGATCAGTGACCCTTATGATATTACCTTTTCTCTGTTACCAATTTTACTATATATAATTACATTTTGTCCACGTTATGTCTTTGATGTTCTGGTCTGTGCTTGATGAGGGTATATAGGAATAGGGGTTGTGTGTGGTATAGGTTTAATTTCCTCCCTTGGTTTTAAAACCAAGATTCTCTTAGGATCATCTACCAGGTGCAGAAGGCTATTGAGTTTGGGAGTTTACCTTGAGAAGTTATGTTAGTTGATGCAGTTGTACCAACAACTGACTTTTTTTGCATCTGGCTTTCCATTGGTCATAGTGCAGAGAGGAGATGTTGTTGGAAACAAAGGCAGTGGAGATAGGGAGGTGTAAGGAGATCTTTGGTTGACCTTCATAACTAGTTGAGGAAGGGAAGGCACTTTGGTAAGGTGCAGTTAGGTGAAGTCAGGCTGTATCTGTCACTTAGGGACTAAGTGACCTTCGGCTAATCCTTTAACTCTTCAGAGCTTTAGTTTTCTCAGCTATAAAGTAAAAATAACATGATCTATCTTGACTGCTCCAGAGGTGTATGACTGTATCAGGACACTAAAAATGTAAATGAGTAATATTAACCACATGATTTCTAACCTCCAGTTAGAATCTAATGCCCTCTGTTTCCTGCTTTTTCTAAGGGCACTCAGTCTCACATCCTCCAGACCTGGGCATCTGTGCTAGAATAAGGAAGGTGACAGGAATGTTAGGTCTGGGATTCCCACCCTATCTGGACTGCCACTTGGCACAATGTCTGGCATAGAATTGACCCACACATATGAATGAATGACTAAATTCAACTCACATTGAATTCATTAATATTTTCTCATTAATTATTCTTAATATTATTAAATATTCTCATTAATATTTACATTAGCATCTAGGCCCTTTTAGTGTCAAGGCCACATTTTTCCTGACCGATATTACTAGCTCCGGGAGCTTAGGTGAGGGTGTATGATTATGCTGAGGAATTGTGAATGCTTTACCAGTGGATGGTCTTAAGCATGCCATTTCTGGACAATAACCTAAGACTGAATGCTCTGGTAAATTCTCCTTTGATTGTATTCTTTGACTGACATATTTCTGGTTCTTTTTATCTAGCAATGCGGATGGAGTATCCACTCTGTCCATCACTGTTATTAAAAGTCAATTTGGGGGGTGCTTGAGTGGCTCAGTAGGTTGAGTGTACAACTCTTGGTTTTGGCTCAAGTCATGACCTTGGTGTCCTGGGATCAAGCCCTGCGTGGGGCTCCCCGCTCAGTCTGCTTGTCTCCCTCTCTCTGCCGCTCCTCTTGCTTGTGCTCTGTTTCTCTCTAAAACAAGTAAATAAATATTTTAAAAATAAGTAAATAAAATTAAAAAAATTACCTCAACATAATAAAAGCCATATAAAAAATGTATATATGACCTTCCTTCTCCTCTCTTTCCTAAAACCCAGCTCCAAAGCTGTCTGCATCACTATCTCTAGTGAACTGCCTCCTAGCAGATCAGGAATGAACCCTGCTCAGATCTCTGCTCTTCTGTCTTAGAGGTCCTCCTTTCTGAAGCTCAAACGACAGGGATTGTGTATCTCTTTAAAAAGATCCAGGACTGGGCGCTTGACACCTTTGCCCGTGGGCTCTTGACTGAGTGATTTGACTAAATCACTCAATCACTCAGTCCCACTAATCACTCAGTCCCGGTGCAGGGAGACCGAGAGGATGACAAAAGCTTTATCCAAACTGGTGTTGGTTTATCCATGGAGGAGGATTGCTCTTTTTTTCCCCCCTAAAGCTCGTCCCCTTTATCCCATGCACATGCACTTCATTGAACTAAAGCTGTAGAACAGCACAGCCTTGATTTATGGGGGCTGTGTTTCTTCCCTGATCCTGGCTGGTACAGTGCTGGAGGCTTTGCTTTTATGTGTCCACATTAGGGGGCAACTGGCGACCAGCTGTTGGAAACTGGTTTAAGAAAATAATAAAAATAAAAATACTCTTGGACTATCCTGTCATTCCAGGTTTCTGGTACCTGCCATCAGCCTTGGTATAAATAAGGGAGTCTTTTCCCCTTGGAATGAGATTTCTCTGTGACAAATAGATTTATATTGTGCTGGAATGATTGGTAGGTACCAAGGGGATCTTGCCTGAGGGCTAAGTTAATAATTGAGGCTGTTAGAACAATAACTCACATGGTCCCCACCTCCTTTATCCCTGAAAGGTCCCCAAGTACTCCATATGTAATGTACTCCTAAGCCCGGAACTCCTGCTAAACGTAGCTCTATCTGGGGTGGAAGGTATCACCTGGAGAGACTGGACGTAGGGAGTGCCAGCACGCTATGAAGCTTCCCACCCAGATGAGGGGTTATCCTAGGGGCAGGAACCAATGGCAGAAAGAAAGGGGAAGGTTGTGTGGGGGGTGAGCCACCCTCACATACATGAGCAGTGTTATAGAGAGGGAAAAGGGTAAGAGGTCTCTTTAATGATCATGATTCTCCAGAAGTTCTGAGTCACAATTTCTTTGTGAGTATTTTGTATACCAAATATGTGATACCTGTCAACCACCTCAAGGAATTTATTACTTATATTTAGAATTTGTTTGTTGCGTTCTTTGAAGGAAGACTTTAGACAGCTTGCGATAAAATACATGTAGAACAAGACAGTTAATATTTAAATGAAGGTTGAAAATCATGTAGGCTGAGGACAAAATAAATGTAACAAAACCTTAAACCAGTATTTGTCAGACTATGTTAACTTGCTCAGTTAGTTCTGTTGGGTGTAAATATGTATTTCTTAAAAAGGTTGTTCTGTAATCAAACAAATTTAACTCTGAGAGGAGAAAAGCTAAACAGATAAGTTTTTACTGAAAAGTTCCCCAGGATCCTTTGATTTTCTAAAAAGTTCTATAAACTTTCAAGAGAGGGATACCACTACATGTTTTTTTTTTCATAGTGTTCTGCAGAACATACTTTGTGAGAAATGGACCTATGCCAAAATGATTTCTGGAACAGAGCAGCAATTTAAATTCCAAGCTCCTTAGGCATTAAGGCAGGAAAGGACATTTATGAAGAAGGACTACAGCTCTTTAGATAAGAATGATAGTATTCAAAATAAGTTTTAAACGGCTTTATTTCATGAGTCCTTATTCAGAGGGTACCAGATAATGTCATGGGTATTGTCATGAGCATTGGCTTTGTAGAAATGGCAGACATGCTTTCATTATGGCCATTTCTTATTTTGAACCACAACACAATATGGAAAACACCAAGAATGGCATCAAATAAAAAAAAAAATCCGTAGAAGGTTAGGATTGCCTGAGAAAGTATAGGACACTCAGTAAAATTTGAATTTCAGACAAACAAGACAGTAATTTTTAGTATAAAAATGTCTGAAAATTGCATGGGATATAGTTATAAAGCTTTTCACTCTTTAGTTAAAATGCAAATTTAACTGGTTGCCCACATTTTGGTTCACTAAATATAGCAACCCTACCAGAAGGTCAAGTTCTGAGCCATGTGTTTGCATCATCTAGCAGCCCCCACTATGCAATAATCACCATGCCTGGCATTGCCATAGCCTTCTTTCAATTGACCCACACAGATTGGAGAGTCTACAAGTTGTCAAATCTGTCTTCACTTGCTCCCCCTTGCCCACCACCACTAGTCTTGGAGTTCTGTGTCTTATCTTTTCATTGCCCTGGGAAATGGGCTGGCTGACCCTTTGGAATACTGTTGACCCCTTAGAATAGTCTCAGCCCTTCAGTTCCCTGAAGTTGATGGTCAACCTTAAGAAGGAACATTTATTTGGTTGTCATGGGCCAGTGAGGATTTTACCTCCTAGGCAACCCCCCCCCCAAGTATTTATCACACCATCTCTGCACTTGTAGTATATTATTAGCCTTTTATGCCTTCTCTCACCTGTTGAAATGAGAATGCAAGCTCTCTGGGCCTCTGCAGCCCTTTCCCTCACATTAACTTAAGTCACACCAGATGTGGGCCTTTACTGCTTAGGAAGACTAATTGATTTCACTAGTCACAATACTTCTATTGTTTTATTTTTTTTAAAAAAACACAAATAAACACTGTGGTGGATTTTTTTTCCCTCCTTTTCCTTCTCTGTTCTTGCCAAAAAACCCAAAGGTTATTCAATTGAAGGTGTCCAGAAAGTGTGACGAAAAATCCATGGATGGAGTACATCTACTGTTAAAGAGAAAGGAAAAAAAAAAAAAAAGAAAGAAAGAAACGAGGAGGATAAAGGGTGGTAGAGAAGAGGGAAGGAAGCCTCTCTGGGACCAGCAGTAACTCTGATGGATGGCTGGTGTGTGTAAGACGTTATTATTTGTTATGTGAGTGTAGGGAGATGGCAGCCGAGCCCAGCAATACACCTGCTGGGCTCCAAGAAGCCAAAACAGCTGCACACATTGATTTAGAAGCTTGCTACTTGGGGCTCCAGGAACGAATCAAGCGACAGCTCATAAAAAAAGAGGGTTTTATGATTCTCCCTCCTCTTTCTGTAAGCAAATGGCCACATCATATGTTTTCCTAACGCGGTCATAACTCAAAATTAAATCCCAGCCCAAGGTGTCAGCCTGGTGCCATGTCAGGATTGTAACGGCTTGTTTTAGAGGTTGCCATGGAGATGGTGGAACAAGGATGGGGCAAGTCTTGGAGGTAGGAAGGGGGGTACAAAGTACTCTTTGCCTCAGTGTGGCTTAGGCACTTAAGGACAATTAGCTGTAGTGTTTTGTTTTAAAGAAGTGAGGGACCTAGCAGTGTTTAGTTGGTGATTTTATGCTAATTACAACCTCAGTTCATAGTCTGAAAATGCAAAGCGGTGTCCCACTAGGGAGCTACTCCTGCAAAGTGAGTAAGGGTGAGTTGTGGAGCATGCGCTGCCAAGATGAGGCTCCCAGGGCGGTCTGTCTCCTTCACACTCCCAAGTCTGGTTGTTGACTACACAAAATGGAATGGAGTCAAAATATTTTTGGAATACGTTGAATGAAAGTGCTTGGTCATGAAGAAAAGAGAAGCTCTTCAAAAGGGATATCGGATTTCTCCAAAGCTACAGCCTGCATATGCATGGCCAAGGGGCTATGGGCCCCCACTGATGTCAGACAAATCTCTATGCGGTGCTCACCCTAAAGGTGATCACAGCCTGAAGGACTGTCACATAAGCAGTCCTTCTGTAGGATTCAGTAGATAACCACAGATTTCATTCATTTATCTAGTAGTTACTGGGCATTGGATACCTTGAAAATGCTGTAATTCATAACTGAACAAACAAATGAAAGAACATATGAATGTGAACCATGGATTTATGCCTCATTGCTAATAGCTCTGTAACAACATGATCACAGCAAGAGAAAATAAAATAATGCTATTCTTCCAAAGCCCCAATCTGCATAATCCCCAAGGTTCAGACATTAGTGATGTTCTTACCTTGATATTTTTGCTTACAGAGAAGTTATCCATCAGCCTCCTCTCAGTTACTTGGAAGGGCAGTACCTCCAGGCCAAGCCTTCTCCTGAATTCTCATTCTGCATTTCCAGCTGTTTATAGTACATTTCATTTAAATTTCATAGTACCTTTTAAACAAATTATTCTCCCTCTTTCCTAAATCATTTTTATCTTGATTTTCTGCTTTTTATTATGACTAAGTAGGCTTATTTATTAAAGCTCAAAATCAGTTATAACTTTGGTTTCCTTTCTAGATTCAAATAGACACTACACACTCTCCTTTCTTTCATAGTATCTCAAATCTATAACTTCCTTCTTATGTCTGCTATCATTTCCTAGTTCAGGACTGTGTTACCTCTGTAATACAGTCATTCCCTCTAGTCTCTAAACTCCTCTTCCATCCAGCACTTAGGACCCACCCAGCACCTTGCTGCCAGGGTAAATTTGCCCAAGTATGACATGCTTCCCAAAGCTCCAATCACTCCCTCATTTCCCAAAGAGTAAAATCCACATACTATCATCTGGCTTTTATAGCTCTTTTTCCTACTGGTAACAGATATAAATATTCTGTGTTAGCGAAAATAATATTAAAATATTAATAATTAAAATTATAAAATATATGTATCCATCATTGTACCAAACATTTTACATGCCTAGTTTGTCTTTCTGTTTTTTTTTAAAGATTTTATTTATTTATTTGACAGAGAGAGAGAGAGAGAGATCACAAGTAGGCAGAGAGGGAGGCAGAGAGAGAGGGGGAAGCAGGCTCCCTGCTAAGGGGAGAGCCTGATGTGGGGATTGATCCCAGGACCCTGAGATCATGACCTGAGCTGAAGGCAGAGGCTTTAACCCACTGAGCCACCCAGGCACCCCTTGTCTTTCTGTTCTTAACAGCATTCCCATGAGGTACTATTATTATTTCTTTTCAGATGATGAAAATGAGAAACAAAGAAGCTATATGTCTTGTTCAGGATCGCCAATGGGAGAGCTGGAATTTGACCTAGGCAGTGGGTTCTGAACCTACAGGCTTTTAGAAACTGTACCGCCACCTCTTTGTAACAGCTCACTCTGCCTCCTGAAGATATCTTGTACTCTACGGCTTCACTGCCTTAGCTTGACTACATCCCTTTTTTCAGACTGCCTTCCTGCTTCCTTTCTATAACATAATTTCAAGCACTTTTGAAGTTCTACTAGGATGTCTACTCCTCCATCAAACACATGCATCCAAAAGGAATTTTTTTTCCTCAAAATTGCTATAGTATCCACACAGTCTACACTGTTGATTGACTTTCATGGCTTGTCAGATATGTCTTATTCTTCTGTGGATTCCCCTCATTACTGGACACAGTGCTGTCTACTAGTGCTTACTCAATAAATAGCTAATTGACAGAATGAAGAACTCTGAAATGAACTATACCAGGGTTATCTTTCACATTTTATTCTCTGTCCTTTCTCCTGGATTAAAACTTGATTTTATACCACTTTACTTTTTAAAAAATCATCCTTTAACCTTCTCTGGGCTGTGATTTGACCCCTTTGAAACTCTCTGGGTACTTTCCTTTTTCTTAAACACCTAGGAAGCTTTGAGCAGGTGAACAGGAAGGCATTGTGTCTAATAGTAGAGTAGACAGCATCAGAATTTGGAGCTATTCCATTAGGTTATTCAGCAGTATATCTCTTCCTTTGGTACCCTTTCAAGATGGCAGACTATCTCTTGCTTCCTCTGTTAGCCTTGAATCTGTCTACTCAAAGGTTTTACTAGAGTGGCTTCCTTGGGCAATGCTCCCATACGTGAAACTTAGCCTGAGCTTCTCCCAGGCCATCATCCCTCAAGTGTAACATATTCTCTTGGGAACCATCTTGACTACTGATCTGAGGGAAAACAAACAGTGAGTATTTAGATTTTAAGGACTTATAAGGTGCTACCTCTTCTAGGAATACCAAGAAATTTTTTTAAGTGTATCTAACTCTCTTTCAACCTAAAGGAATGAATTTCTAATGGTATAACATTTCAGGATTTATGTGGACAGAGTAATCAGGGACTGTGTGTGTAGCATTCTCTCTGCTTACATGAAAGACTTGCTCCGGAGTGTGACTGTAGGCAAATATATCATGCAAATATGAGAGTTGCCAGAACCAAAAGAGTTAGTACACTTTGTCAACTAGTAAGTGCTTCCTCTACAGAAAAATAGCTACTTTTAGCAGAAGCACTTAGTAGGAATTATAGTTTTGGAAAGAGATGATCCAGAATGTAAATCATATAGGTGATAAGTAGGAAAAATGATCTCAGGAAGCTAAAGAGGCATTCTGGATTTCAGCAGTGGTAGGGAAGGAAGACAGTTTGTCAAATATCTCACAATGAAGTATCTAACCATATACTATCATCTGTTAAGATGATGATGTTCTTGGAAGAGAAGACATAAAAAACCAGTACAAATCAAAAACAAAATTGTGAGTTTGTTAATCACTGATTAGGACAAAATTTAGTCATCAGGTTACTGAGAGAGTAGGTATGAAATGGGGAAGTTTTGTTAAGGATGGGATGAAAGGATAATAGGTTTTTTTTTTTTTTTTTTGTATGGGGTATTGTCGGGAAAGCCTGGGTTTAGAAGGGTACAATGTATGGTGGGGAACAATCAAAACAGCAAAGGAACACAAAGAGCCTAGAGAGAAAAAACATGGCAGATGGCTGCAGAAACAACATGGTAACAGATTCCAAAGATACCTTTTGTCTAGTTCACTCCCTACTTTAGTTAAAATCATTTGGGCATTAATTAAGTAATTTAAGCAGATTACATATGTGTATCCTGAACCATGTATCACTTCATTCTGAGCACTTAAACTCTGCTATGTTAGAGCAGTCTGGGCCCAGCTGGATATTTATATAATTAATTTTGTGACAAGGTGATACATTAGGTCTTTCTGTTTTTCATGTGAAATATGAATATGATCATAGGAATTTTATAAGTAATTGATACAAAGTATTTGACAACATTTTATACATTTTATACATATAGAACACTAAATGCTACATAAGAGAGTTGTATTTCTACTAATTGTTATTATTTTCCTATGAAGATTGAATTTTCCCACAGGATATTCCTAAAATTAATCTGCTATATGAATAAAATTATTAAGCTGTATGTCTTTGGGGCTACAAAGCTGACAGATTAAATGAATTGATGAGTTGTTTTTATTATGCCTATGACTCCCTCTAACCATAAGCATTTTATTATTCTTCATTTTTAATGACCTATATTCCATATGGAACATTTTCAAAAGTATTCTATCATTTTCTTTTAAAGCCTTATCTCCCATTAGTAGTAAAATGAAGCCTATAGTTTTTAAGGCCCAACCCAAGAATTTTCAATCCCTGCTTTTTTTCATCCATTCATTCAGCATTTACAGAAGGTCTATTATATGTCAGGATTATAGCTACGTGCTGATGATAAAACTTGCTATCTAATTACTTTATCCCATCCAAGCCTGTGTACAAATATTTACTATCTTGCTTTCTTGGTTTGTCTAGGTCCTGAACATGACCATTACAAAACTCTGATAGTTTACAAATTCCTGGGAATTTTATTTTGCCATTAAATGTTATTTTAAATTAAAAAATGGTTTGTGACCATATATCCATATGCAATTTAAAGAATACTAATAATAATTAAAGAAAACCACGTACCTATCACTTAACTTAAAATGCATACATTTTACAACAAAAACACAAATAGATAATGGGACTACATCAGACTAAAAACTTCATACAACGAAGGAAGCCATCAACAAAATGAAAAGACATCCTGTGAAATGGGAAAAAGTATTTGCAAACCATATATCCAATAAAGGGTTAATATCCAAAGTATATAAGCAACTTATATAACTCAGTAAGAAAAGAAAAAAAAAAACCCACCAAAAAACACAACAAAGCTTAAAAATAGGCCAAGGACCTATATAGACATCCCCATTAAAAAACAAAACAAGACGGGCGCCTGGGTGGCGCAGCTGGTTGAGCGGCTGCCTTCGGCTCGGGTCGTTGATCCTGGAGTCCCGGGATCGAGTCCCACATCGGGCTCCCAGCTCCATGGGGAGTTCGCTTCTCGCTCTGACCTTCTCCCTTCTCATGCTCTCTCTCACTCTCTCTCTTTCCTAATAAATAAATAAAAAATCTTTAAAAAAACAAAACAAGACAAAATAAAACAACAACAACAACAAAAACAACATACGAATGGCCAACAGGTATATGAAAATGTGCTCAGTATCATTCCTCATCAGGAAAATGCAGATCAAAACCACAATGAGATGTCACCTTATACCTTTCTTATTAAAAACACAAGAGATAACAAATGCTGGCAAGGATATGGAGAAAAAGGAACACCTTTGATGTGGAGAAATATAGTGGGAATGTAAATTGGTACAGACTCTATGGAAAACTGTGGTGATTCCTCAAGAAATTAAAACTAGAATTATCAAATGAGCCAACAGTCTCACTTCTGGAGATGAGGCTGGAAATTAAACAGGATCTCAAATGGATATCTGCATTCACAAGTTTATCACAGCATTATTCACAATAGCCACGATATGGAAATAGCCTAAGCGTCTGCTGATGGAAGAGTGGATAAAGAAAATACAGATATATCTGTATATAGATAGAGGAATATTATTCAGCCTCCAAAAAGAAGGAAATCCTGTCATTTGAGACAACATGGATGAACTTGGAGAGTATTATGCTAAGTGAAATAAGCCAGAGAAAGAAAAATACCACATGCTATCACTGGTATGTGGAATCTAAAAAAAAATTCAACTCATAGAAACAGTAGAAGAGTGGTTGTCAGCAGCTGGATGGTGTGGAGAATAGGGGGCAATGAGGAAAAAGGCACAAAGTTTCAGAAAAAAAAAATCTCAGCAATTCCTTTGATGCTTCCTTTCCAAATGACAGCAACTTTCCTTCACTCCTAGAAGTAAATACTCATCTGAAATCCTTTTTGGCTCAACATTGTTTGTGAGGTTCATCTATGTTGTTATGTGTTATATAAATTCAGTCATTTTCACTGTTATATACTATTCTATAATTTGTTTTTAAATTTTTCACAGAATGGAAATGTGGCTGGTTGCCATTTTTTTTTTGTTGTTTCTTTTTGTTCATTTCTTTTTTTACTATTAAGAATAATTCTGCCGTTAACATTCTTATCTGCCTGCCCTTTTGCAGTATAGACAAGTTTCCCAACGGTGTATACCTGGGAGAGGAATAGCTATGTTGTATGTGTGTGCTTTTTTAACTTGGCTGGATAACCTTAAATTATATCCCATGGTGTTTGTACCAAAGTACACTGCTACCAGCAATATATAAGAGTTTTCAATATATGAGTTAGTTTTTGATAATCTGGTGATTGTAAAATATATATCATTGTGGTTTTAATGCATATTTTCTTGATTGGTAAAATACATCTCATATGTTCATTGGCATTTCATCCTCTGTGAAATGTTTGTTCATGACATTTGACCATTTTTGATTTATCTTTTTGATTCATTCATAGTGTGTGTGTGTGTGTGTGTATTTGTGGCTTTTACTTTTATGTTTGAATTTTGATGAACCAATGTTCTTAATTTTAATGTAGTCAAGTGTACCAGTTCCTTCCATTTTGAATTGCCTATTTTGTCTCTTACGAAAAGGCTTCTAGCATCATGAAAATATTCTTTATTTGTGTATAATTGATTTTTGTATATAATGGGAGGTGGAGGTCCAATTTCAAATTTTTAGATCTAATTTCAAGTTTTTTTCTATATGGAAAACCAAGTATTTTAGCTCCACTTATCTGCAGTGTTTTTTCTGTTATAGTTTAAGTATCACTATTTGCATGGATCTTTTCCTAGACTGTTTATTCTGGTCCATTGATCTGTTGATCTATCCATAAATAGATAATATAATTCTATCTTAATAATTCTGTCTTTCTAAAACTTTCTGACAAAGAAACACAAATCTTCCCACCCACCCTTCACTCTTAACTCTGAGCATCTTGTTTTTGCTTTCATGTTTGTTCACTTTGCTTTCCATATTTTTTTCTTTAAATTTAATTTTGATTAGGTAATACATTTACATAGTTAAAAAAAATTTTGTAAGTATAAGGGAGTATGCTGTGAAAATTCGTTCTCCTGTCTCCGTTCCCCAGCTACACAATTCCATCCCTATAAACAGTTGTTAATAGTTTCTTCAGGTTCTTCCCAAGTATCTCCAGGACATTTTATATGTATCAAGCATATATGTGAATATTGTCTCTTATAATGATTATAAGTGCTCTTCTAGGATATTCAATATTTTGCTTTATATTTAATAATAGATTTATTTATCTTTGTTATCAGTACATAAATTACTTACTTTCCCTTTTCTATGGCTAAAAAGTATTCCGTTTTAAGACTCTACCATAATTTATTTTATCAATTTCCCAGTGATTGAGCTTATTTCTTTTTGAATATTTTGAAATTAGAAAAATGCTGACATTACTAACCTTTAACATACATATCACACAATGCAAATATTTCTATATAGGATAAATCCCAAGAAATAAAACTCTATATGCATTTATAATATTGATGGTTATTGCTATCAATTTACATTCCTAAAAGTAATCTAAGAAATCTGAATAGACCAATACAATAACCAAAGAAATTAAATCAGTAACCAAACATTTCCTGATAAACAAAAATCCAGAGCCAGATGGCTTCCTAAAGGAATTCTATCAAATATTTAAAGAAGAATTAATATCTATTCTTCCAAAGCTGTCCCATATAGAAATCGGAGAAAAACTTATACACATGTGTGAGGCCAGCATTACCTCAATTCCAAAACCAGAAAAAGCTTCCACTGAAAAGATTTACAAGCCAATATCCGTGATGAACATAGATGCAAAAGTTCTCAGCAAGATACTAACAAATTGAATCCAAGAGTACATTAAACAATCATTCACCACGATCAAGTGGGATTTATTCCTGGACTGCAAGGGTAGTTTAATATTCACAAATCAATCAACATGATACACCACATTAATAAAATAAAGCCTAAGAACCATATGATCCTCTCTATAGATGCAGAAAAAGCATTTGACAAAGTACAATATCCATTCTTGATAAAAACCTCAGCAAAGTAGAGATAGAGGGAGCATACCTCAACATCATAAAGGCCATATATGGCCACATATGAAAGAGCCACAGCTGATATCATCCTCAGTAGGGAAAAACATAGTTTTTCCTATATGTCAGAAACAAGACAGGGATGTCCACTCTCACCATTGTTATTAGACATAGTACTGGAAATCCTAGCTTCAGCAATCAGACAACACAAAGAAAGAAGAGGCATTCAAATTGTCAAGGAGGAATTTAAACTTACCCTGTTCACAGACAAAATGATACTCTATGTAGAAACCTGAAAGACTTCACCAAAAAATTCCTAGAACTGATACATGAATTCAGTAAAGTTGCAAGTTACAAAATCAACATACAAAAATCTGGTGCATTTCTATATACCAATAATGAAGCAGCAGAAAGAGAAACCAAGAAATCAGTACTATTTACAATTGCACCCAAAATCGTAAGATAGCTAGGAATAAACCTAAAAGAGGTAAAAGCTCTGTACTCTGAAAACTATAGAACACTTGTGAATGAAATTGAAGAGGACACAAAAGAATGGAAAAACATTGCATGCTCATGGATTGGAAGAACAAATATTATTAAAATGCCTCTACTACCCAAAGCAATCTACACAATGCAATCCCTATCAAAATACCACCAGCATTTTTCACGGAGCTAGAACAAACAAAATATTCTGAATAACCAAAGCAATCTTGAGAAAGAAAACCAAAGCCGGAGGCATCCCAATTCTGGACTTCAAGCTATATTTCAAAGCTGTAGTCATCAAAACAATATGGTACTGGCACAAAAACAGACACATAGATCAATGGAACAGAATAGAAAACCCAGAAATGGATCCACAACTATATGGTCAACTATATGATCAAAATCCTAGAGGAGAACATAGGCAATAATTTTTTTTTTACTTAAATATGTATGATTTTATTTTATTATTTTACTTTTTATTAACATATAATGTATTATTTGCCCCAGGGTACATGTCTCTGAATCATCAGGCTTACACATTTCACAGCAATAATGTTTTTGACATTGACCATAGCAACTTCTTGCTATATGCATCTCTGGAAGCAGGGGAAATAAAAGCAAAAATGAATTATTGGGACTTCTTCAAGATGAAGAGCTTCTTCACAGCAAAGGAAATAGTCAACAAAATTAAAAGTGAAATGGGAGAAGATACTTGCAAATGCCATATTTGATAAAGGGCTGGTGTCCAAAATCTATCAAGAACTTATCAAACCCAAAACTCCAAAACCAAATAATCCTGTTAAGAAATGGGCAGGAGACAAGAATAGACATTTTCCCAAAGAAGACATCCAGATGGCTAACAGACACATGAAAAGATACAATATTTACAATTGTTAGATCTTTCTGTTGGACAGTCCCTTTAAGTATGATATAGTGTCCTTCCTCATCTCTTATTATAATCTTTGGCTTAAAATCTAATTTATCTGATATAAGGATTGCCACCCCAGCTTTCTTTTGATGTCCATTAGCATGGTAAATTGTTTTCCACCCCCCACCTTAAAGCTGGAGGTGTCTTTGGGTCTAAGATGAGTTTCTTGTAAACAGCATATCAATGGGTCTTGTTTTTTTATCCATTCTGATAGATTCTCTGCTGAGCAGGGATCTCGATATGGGACTAAATCCCAGGACCCTGGGATCATGACCTGAGCTGAAGGCAGACACTTAACTGACTGAGCCACCCTTTAATATGTTCTTTATTTGGAATTAATCCTGGTAAAATATAAACTATAGATTTAAAATTTAAAGTATGTTTTTAAATAAATATCTAATTAATTTCTAGGTGACTACCCAGTTCTCCAAATAGGTTAAATACTGAGTCTTTTCTTCACTGATCTGATATAGCACATTTGTCATATATTACATCAGTTACCTACTGCTGCATAACAAATCATTCAAACATTTAGCATCTTAAAACAATAACCATTTTATTTGCTCACACATCTCTTTGTGTCAGCAATCTGGACTGGACTCAGCTGAGCAGTTCTGCTGGTCTCATCTTAGATTACTCAGTTGATGGGGATTGATTGGTCAGAGGGGTCTCTGCTAATTTTTTGAATGTATTTTATTGTTTATAATTTTATAAAATGTACTATCTTGGGTTTTCCATTGAATAATTATATTGTCTACATATAATGATAATTTTTTTCTCCTTTCTCTTTTTCACATTTTAAATTTATTTCTGTTGTTTCAATGGGTTTTCTCATACTTTGAAAACTATTGTTTCCAATGGGTTTTCAAATAATGTTAAATAACAGTGGCCGTCTTTCCTGTTTTTTTTTTTTTTTAAGACTTTATTTATTTATTTGACAGAGAGAGATCACAAGTAGGCAGCAGAGAGAGAGGGGGAAGCAAGCTCCCTGCTGAGCAGGGAGCCCAATGCAGGGCTCGATCCCGGGACACTTAGATCATGACCTGAACTGAAGGAAGAGGCTTAACCCACTGAGGTGCCCCCCAGGTGCCACCCAGTTGCCCCCCTCTGTTTTTTTTAAACAACTTTTTTGAGGTGTAAATTATTACAAATCACCGATCATATTTAATGTGTGCAATTTAATAAGTTTGGACATATGCACACTCCCATATCATCACTGCTCTGAAGGTAATAGACATATCCAGAACCTCCCAGTATTTCCTTGTATCCCTTTTTTAGTTTTTTTGTGGTAGGAACATTTAACATGAGATGTATCCTTTTAAATTTGGAAGTGCACAGTACTATATTGCTAAGTCTAGCCACTGTTATATAGAAAATCTCTAGAATTTATTAATCTAGCATAACTGAAACCTTATACCCACTGAATAACAACTGCCTCTATCTCCCTCTCCCTAGCCCATAACAACCACAATTGTATTCTCTGCTTCTGTGATTGACCATTTAAGATATCTCATATAAGTGGAATCATGCAGTATTTATCTTTCGGTGACTGGCTTATTTCATTTAGCAAATATCCTCAAGGTTCATCTTTGAATATTGATGAATATTGAATATTGATCTTTGAATATTGATTCAATATTGAAATTGCAGGATTTCCTTTTTTAAGGCTGAATATTCCATCATCTGTATACTGCTTTTTCTTTATTCATTCATCTATCAATAAACACTTAGGTTGTTTCCATATTTTGGCTACTGTAAATGGCGCTACAATGAAAGTGGGAATGGAGATATTCTTCAAGATCCTCAGTTCAGGGGCCCCTGGGTGGCGCAGTTGGTTGAGTGACTGCCTTCAGCTCAGGTCATGATCCCGGAGTCCTGGGATCGAGTCCCACATCGGTCTCCCAGCTCCATGGGGAGTCCGCTTCTCACTCTGACCTTCTCCCTTCTCATGCTCTCTCTCACTCTCTCTCTTCCCTAATAAATAAATAAATAATCTTTAAAAAAAAAAAAGATCCTCAGTTCAGTTCTTTTGGATATATACCCATTTGGTACTTTTATTTTTAACTTTTTAAGGAGCCTCCACTAGGTTTTCCATAGTGACTATACCAGTTTATATTCCCACCAACAATGTACAAGGGTTCTAATTTCTCCACAACCTGTTTCCCACCCTAACAGACATGAGTTGATATTTCATTGTAGTTTTAATTTGCATTTCCATGATAATTAATGATGTTGAACATCTTTTCATATACATGCTGGTCATTCGCATGTCTTCTTTAAAGAAATGTCTGTTTTAAGTCTTTTGCCCATTTTAAAAACAGGGTACTTTTTACTATTGATTTATAGGAGCACCTTATATATTTCGAAAACCCCTTATCAGATACAGTTTCCAAATATTTTCTCCCATCTGTAGGTTGCCTTCCATTCTGTTCATTGTTTTCCTTGCTATGCAGAAGCTTTTTACTTTGATGTAGTCTCATTTGTTTATTTTAGCTTTTTTTTTGGTCTGTGCTTTTGGTGTCATATTCAAGAAATCATTTCCAAGACCAATGTCATGAAGCTTGTCTATTTTTTTCTAGGAGTTTTACAATTTCAGTTCTTATGTTTAAGTCTTTACACTTTGTGCTGATTTATGTGTGGTGTAAGGTAAGGGCCCAGTTTCATTTTCTTGGATATCCAGCTTTCTAGCACCAGTTGTTGAAGAGACTATCTTTTCCCCACTGTGTGTTGTTGGCACCCCTGTTAACAATCAGTGACTTTATATGTCAGTTAATTTCTGGAATCTGTCTTCCATTCTAGTGGTCTGAATGCCTGTTTTCATGCCAGTACATTACTTGCTTAAGTACTGTAGCTTTGTAATATACTTTGAAGTCAGAAAGTGTGATGCCTCCAGCTTTATTCTTCTTTCTCAAGATCACTTTGGCTGTTCTAGGTCTTTTGTAGTTCCATATGAGCTTCAGGATCATTTTTTCTATTTCTGTAAAAAGTTCCATTAGAGTCTTGATGGGGACATCATTGAATCTGTAGATTGCTTTGCGTAGCACAGACATTTTAGCAATATTAACTTCAAGTTATAAACATGGGATATCTTTTTACTTATTTTTTCTTCTTCAGTTCTGTCATATATGTTTTATAGTTTTCAATGTACAAGTCTTTTACCTGCCACCAAAGAAGTATTCAAAGGGAAACAGGTAGCAATAAACACTTACTTTAAAAATATGTTTCTTATAAATAACCCAAAATTACACCATAAGAAACTAAGAGGAGAAGACCCAACTAAGCCCAAAGTTAGCAGAAGGAAAGAAACATTAAAAAATAGAGTAGAGGGGTGCCTGGGTGGCTCAGTTGGTTGAATGTCTGACTCTTGGTTTCAGCTGTGGTCATGATCTCAAGCTTGTGAGATCAAGCCCCACATTGGGCTCCACACTCAGCACTGTGTCTGCTTGTCCCTCTCCTTCCCTTTTTACTCTTCTCCCGACTTATGCCCATGTGCTGTCTTTCTCTCTCTCTCAAATAATAAATAAAATCACTAAAAAATTTAGAGTAGATGGATAGTAAGGAGGGCATGTGATGTAATCAGCACTGGCTATTATATAAGATTGATGAATCACTGACCTCTACCTCTGAAACCAATAATACACAAATGTTAATTGAATTTAAATTTAAAAAATGGGAAAAATTTTTAAAAATTTAAAAAGTAAAAAAAGAATAGATATAATTGAAACATTATGAAAACAATAGGTAAAAAAAAATGAAACAACAGGTGGCGTTTTGAAAAGATAAAATTGATAAACCTTTATCTACACTGAGAAAAAAAGAGAAAATTCAGTTACGAAAATCAGAAATGAAAGAGGAAACATTGCAACTGATACTACAGAAATATAAAAGGTCATAAAGGATACTATAAAAAATTATGTGCCAATAAATTGTATAACCTAGAAGAAATAGATAAATTCCTAGAAACATACAAACTACCAAGTCTAGATATTAAAGAAATAGAAAAGCTAAATAGACCAATAATAAATAATAGATTGAATTAGTAATCTAAAACCTCCCAACACAGAAAATCCCAGGATTAATTGGGTTCACTAGTGAATTCACCAAACATTTAAAAAAGAATTAGTGCCAATCTTTCCCAAGCTCTTTCAAAAAATTGAAGAGGAGGGAATGGTTCTTTTTTTTTTTTCCCAAGCTCTTTCAAAAAATTGAAGAGGAGGGAACGGTTCTTTTTTTTTTTTTAAGATTTTATTTATTTATTTGACAGAAAGAGATGACAAGTAGTCAAAGAGGCAGGCAGAGAGAGAGGAGGAAGCAAGTTCCCTGCCAAGCAGAAAGCCTGATGCAGGGCTCGATCCCAGGACCCTGAGTTCATGACCTAAGCCGAAGGCAGAGGCCTTAACCCGCTGAGCCACCCAGGCGTCCCAGGAGGGAACACTTCTGAACTCATTTTCTGAGTCCAGCATTACCCTAATACCGAAGTCAGACAAAGACACTACAGGAAGGGAAAACTACTAGCCAATATTCCTGATAAACGTAAATGCAACACACATACACACACACACACACACACACACACTCTACTAGCTTAACACATTAATAGGATCCTACACTATGATCAAGTGCAGCTTATCCCTGGAATGCAAGGATGTTTCAACATATACAAATTAGTCAATGTGATATATCACAGTAACAAAATGAAGGATAAAATCCAGTCTCAATAGATGAAGCAAAGTCATTTGACAGAATTCAACACCCTTTCATGATGCAAATGCTCCACAAACTAGGTATAGATGGAATGTACTTCAACATAATAAAAGCCACTTACGACAAGCCCACAGATAACATAATACTCAATGGTGAGGGGCGCCTGGGTGGCTCAGTGGGTTAAAGCCTCTGCCTTCGGCTCAGGTCATGATCTCAGGGTCCTGGGATCGAGCCCTACATCAGGCTTTCTGCTTGGCAGGGAGCCTGCTTCTTCCTCTCTCTCTGCCTGCCTCTCTGCCTACTTGTGATCTCTCTCTGTGTGAAATAAATAAAATCTTGAAAAAAAAAATACTCAATGGTGAGAGTTTTCCTCTAAGATCAAGAACAAGACAAGTATACCAACTCTTGCCACTTCTATTCAAAATAGTACCGGAAGTACTAGCCAGAACAATTAGGCAAGAAAAGGGAGTTAAAGTCATTCAAATCAGAAAGAAAGAGATAAAATTATATATTTGGTGATGACAGAATCTTATATATAGAAAACCTAAAGATCCATTAAAACCACTGTTAGAACAAGTAACTAATTTAGGACAGTTGCAGGATACAAAATCAATGTATAAAAATCATTGCCTTTCTATTTTCAAACAAGGAACTATTTGGAAAGTAAATTAAAACAATCCCATTTACAAGAGCACAAAAAGAACAGAATTCTTCTATTCTTGACTTTAGTTGGAATGGTTCTGATGGTTTCTCTATTAAGTGTAACCTGTTTCAAATATATATATATATATATATATATATATATATATATAAAGATTTTATTTATTTATTTGACAGAGAGAGGGATCACAAGTAGGCAGAGAGAGGGGGGGGGAAGCAGGCTCCCCGCCAAACAGAGAGCCCCATGTGAGACTCGATCCTAGGACCCTGAGATCATGACCCAAGCCGAAGGCAGAGCCTTTAACCCACTGAGCCACCCAGGTACCCCCGGATAGATATATTTTATCGTATTAAGGAAATATTCATGTCTTTCTCTTTTATGAATATATTTTAAAAATCAGGAAGGGATGTTGAACAGTGTTTTAGCATCTATGAAAATGATATAAGGGAGGCACACACCGTAATGGTTTGGAAGATAGAGTTTAAAGTCAGTCATTGCTTGGGTTCTGGAAAGTGCTTCTGTCACCTAATTAGTATATAATTCTAGGGAGTTCCTTAATGCTTCTCAACACTTTCTTTATTTATATAATGAATAATGATTCTTATTATTTCCTATGGATGTTGCAAAAAGTAGTGAGTTAATGTATATAAAGTGCTTAGAATAATGACTAGTACATAAGAAGCACTAGAGAAGTGTTAACATTATTGTTACTATTTTTCTCATTCTACCTGTTAATATAATAAATTATATTGGATTTATTCTAATGGAATCTCCTTTGTATTTCTGGAATAAATCTCATCTAGCTATTAGTTTTTTAATACCTGAATTATATTTGTTTACAATTCATTTAGGATTCTTGTGCTGATATTAATATATTAGTTTGGTCTGTAGTTCCCTTTTCTTAGGGAATCTTTTACATGTTTTGATATCAGTGTAATACTTAATAAAAATGCATGCATTTTCTACATTCAGGACCAGTTAAGAACTTAAATATTTGGCAGAATTTTCTTATGAAAACATCTGGATCTAGAGTATTTTTAAAATTTTTTTTAAAAGATTTTATTTATTTGTTTATTTGACAGAGAGAGAGATCACAGGTAGGCAGAGAGGCAGGCAGAGAAAGAGGGAAGCAGGCTCCCCGCTGAGCAGAGAGCCAGATGCAGGGCTTGATCCCAGGACCCTGAGATCATGACCTGAGCCTAAGGCAGAGGCTTTAACCCACTGAGCCAAACAGGTGCCCCTATTTTTTAAATTCTGGTATAATTAATATACAGTATTCTCATAGTTTCAGGTGAACAATATGATGATTCAACAGTTCTATACATTACTGAGTGATCATGACAATAAATCATGAAGGGTTGCCTCATTGACACCTTCTATTTCTTCCATGGAAATTAGTTAGATTTTTCCATTTCTTTTGGAGTTAGATTTTATAATTTTTATTTTCTAGATAAATGTTCTTTCAATCAAGTTTTAAAATTTGTTTCCATAATATTAAGCAAAGAATATTACAAACCTTTTATTTTTCTCCAAGTCTGTGATTATTTCTTCATAATATTTTTTTGTTTGTGTGATTTTTGTGCTTTCTCTCTTTGTGTAATATTCTTCAACTTGTTGGCTAGTGTTTTTTTTTCCAAGTATCAACTTTGAATTTTTTTGATATTATCTTTTCTATTTATTATCTGTCACTTAGCTCACAAATTTTTGCCTTTTCTCTATTGTTCTTCTGCTTCCCCCTGTTTAGTTTCTCTTTTTCCAAATTTTTAGATTAAATACTTATCTTTATTCTTTATTAACATAAATACTTAAGGTTATAAATTTTCTTGGGAGCCTATTTTACTTGCTACCTCATAGTTCCGATATGCAGCATTTTTAGGAACTTATTTTTTTAGATTCTCTGTAATTTGTGTTAGGATTTTCTTTTTCATTTAAGAATATATTAAGTAAGAATTTTAATTTCTAGGTGATGAAATGTTTGTGTTCTGACCTGGTGTTAATTTCCAGGTTTATTATATTACGTTTAAAGTATGTAATCTGTAAAGTTTCCACTTTGGGGAATTTTTTTTTTCAGTGTTACAAGATTGATTGTTCATGCACCACACCCAGTGCTCCATGCAATACGTGCCCTTCTCGATACCCACCACC
>CM052798.1:89286177-89389969 GCA_028533885.1 Nasua narica | reverse complement strand
ATTTCTCTTCTCCTGCTGGATTTAGGCTTTCTTTGCTATTCTTTCTCCAGCTCTTTTAAGTATAGGGTTAGGTTGTGTATTTGAGATCTTTCTTATTTCTTGAGAAAGGCTAGTATCGCTATATACTTTCCTCTCAGGACCACCTTTGCTGTGTCCCAAAGATTTTGAACAGTTGTGTTTTCATTTTCATTTGTTTCCATGAATTTTTTTTAATTCTTTAATTTCCTGGTTAACCCATTCATTCTTTAGTAGGATGCTCTTTAGCCTCCATGTATTTGAGTTCTTTCCAACTTTCCTCTTGTGATTGAGTTCTAGTTTCATGGCATTGTGGTCTGAAAATATGCAGAGAATGATCCCAGTCTTTTGGTACCAGTTGAGACCTGATTTGTGACCCAGGATGTGATCTGTTCTGAAGAATGTTCTATGTGCAATAGAGAATGGGATGGAATGTTCTGAATATATCTGTGATGTCCATTTCGTCCAGTGTGTCATTTAAAGTCTTTATTTCCTTGTTGACCTTTTGTTTAGATGCTCTGTCTCCAGTGAGGGGGGTGTTAAAGTCCCCTACTATTATTGTATTATTGTTGATGTGTTTCTTTGATTTAGTTATTAATTGGTTTATATAAGTCATTGCTTCCATGTTAGGGGCATAGATATTTATAATTGTTAGATCTTTTTGTTGGACAGTCCCTTTAAGTATGATATAGTGCCCTTCCTCATCTCTTATTATAGTCTTTGGCTTAAAATTTGATGAATTCTTAATGTCTGCATGGTCAGAGCTTGCTGAACAGAATCTTCTGGAAACCTAGATTAAAGAATTATTGAATGGCAAACAAGCCTTAGAAATTGGACAGTATGTATTGTTCTAGAGGAATTTAAAGTCTTCTTTCCTCTGGATCCCTTTGTTTATATCCCAGGATGGTGAAAAGAAACTAGAGATCTCTCCTCTCTTGGATGTGTTTATATTCTAGAGCAAAGTTTCCTTTTCCATTCCCCTTGCTGCCTCAGGTGGAAAGGTCACAAAACTTCTGAATCAGGGGAAAGACACTGATGATACTTTCCGCTATTATGAAAAGTCAAATTGGGGCATGATCTAAGGGTCCTTGGATCAAGACCAGCTCCTATCTAAGCTCCAAGTTTCATAATTTCAGTGTTCCTCTTCTGTAGTGTAAACCCTGTTTACATACAAGTACATCTGCTCTCAGTACGTCATCCTGTAACAAATCTTGGCATGGGAGACTGATACAAGTTGCTCTGTGAGGAAATAAAATGTCTTTCCCCTGATTCAGAAGTTTTGTGTTCCTGTAAATATGTGTATGTGTGCGTGTGCATATGTGTGCATGCGCGCATGTGTGTAACTATACAGGTTAATTTCTTATCTTTCAAGCAGGAAAGTATCATACTCTTCACAGTTTTAGACTCAACACCAGGCACAGTGAGTTTAGTTGAGTTGTTTGGTGTATTAATTTATTAAGGCACTCCATAAATTAAGGCAGGAGAGACTATTGTCATAGATTGTTTAGAATACTGAGTTTGTTTTTCTAAGGCCGCCCTGAATAAAGACCTGGATTGTGTGCTCCCGTGAGGAGAGAAGTCATTTCTGTTACAATAGGGGTCCCACGTGAGAGAAGAAGGCCTGAACTGGCTGAGATACAGCTGGATTCCATCTATATTTGCACAAGGCAGTATGTCTGACTTCTGTCTTTCCCACCATCTCAGCCTTTTTCAAGAGAAAGAAAATGATTAACATCATTTTAGAAAGGAATATGCCACTCTGAATATGGGCATACCAAACTGCTTACTGAGCCATCTTCCAGACTACCTTCAGAACACATCCAGGAGAACATTCCCCAGCCCTCCCCCTTACACCCTAGAAGAAATTCCTATTCTTATATTTTCATTTTCTAGGATGCTTATCTCAAGACCCTTAACTTCTTTTTTTTTTTTAAGATTTTATTTATTTATTTGAGAGAGAGAGAGTTAGCCAAGCAGAAGAGAGAGAGAGAGCATGAGCAGGGAGGAGGTACAGAGGGAAAAGGAGAATCAGGCTCCCCGCTGAGCAGGGAGACTGATGCGGGACTTGATCCCAGGACCCTGGGAGCTGAAGGAAAACACTTAACAGACTGAGCCACCCAGGCACCCAAGAAGACCCTCCGTTCCTTGACAATCTTTGTTTTCTACTGAGAGAGCCCCTTGGAGATTACAATCCTAGAATGTTGGATTCAGAATGGGACTATTAAAAACACCCTCATTGTGGACCTGAAACAGTTGAAGCTCTGAGGATTTTTGAAGCCCACTATCTTTTGGTAGTCATTTTTATGTTTATGGACTTATTCTTTTTGTTGTTAACTATATTAGATGTCAAGGCTTATCACCTTTTTTCTGTTACATGAGTTTGGTATTAATCATTTTGCATTCTAAGGTCACTTCTCTAATTCCTTAAGATTTGGTCTATGCTTATATCATAGTGTTCATAATCCATAGGTTCTGGTTAATAACTACATTTCCTCCATTCATTCACTTATTCAAGCATTATGTTCTATTCCAGCACTGTCCAATAGAACTTGCTGCAGTGATAGTCATGTTCTGTAATCTGCACTGTCCAGTATGATAGCCATTAGCTTGTGTGACTGAAGGACTTAATTTTTAACATTATTTAACTTAATTTATTTAACCATATGTAGGTAGTGGCTACCATATTGAAGAACACATTTCTACCTCCCTTTCTTGCTCAGCCATTTCTAGGCTAAAGAATAGCAATTCAGAGATAATTTGGATAAAAAAGCTATCTAGACAGTCTGCTATCATGGCCTAGGCCCCAAAGACCCTGTTATATTTGTTTTTTCTAAGACAAAAGTAACTTGGCAGCTTTACAGTAGGACGTAATCAGATGAAGACTAAGAATGTCTGGGCCATGATAACCATGGGAAGATAAGAACAGTGATGTAAGAGGATGATTTTGGATGGCCTTGTTTTGCCTCATGAATTTAAGAAAAGATAAAATGTGCTAGAATTAGAGGTAATCCATGAAATGCAAAGAAAATATACACAGTGAACAGAATGTTTAAAAGGACACTAAGCTTAACATTTTGTGAATACCTGCTGTGCCCCACGCATTTATTACTAAGCCATATATATGCATTATTGCATTTAATCTTTCCGATAAACTCATGAGTTTGATATACATTCCCCCTTTTATAGATGAGAATCAAAATGTCACACAGCTACTCAGTGGAGGATCCAAGACCTCAAGTCAGTTTTACCTGCATCCCAAGCCCATGGATATGTTCACCTATAAACAGGGAAGTGAGATGAAGGGCATAATTCCAATTCTACCATCACCTTGTTGTCTGATGTTGTACAAATAATCTTACCTCTCTGGGCTTCTGTTTCTTTGTTTGTAAGAGATAGGGGTTGGATTCATTGCTTTCTAACTTCTCATTTGGCTTTTCTATCCTAACACTCTGACATTCAATTCACGCCTAACTTCCTTGTGGATTTCAACATATCAAATGTTACTGGCAAAAAAAAAAAAAAAAAGTATGATGGGCTCCTTTCTTTTGTTCTGTTTCCCTCCCATCTATTTTGGTCCATGAACCACAAAAGGATTTGATTTGGATAGCAATAACATTCCCAGATTTTCTCTGGGTCAGACATTAAAAAAGGATAGTTTAACATTCTCTTAAGAATGTTAGAGATGTTTTCTTTCGAAGCATGTGAACATGCACATGATCTTAGTGATACCTTGCAAGCAACATAAAATGTCATAAATTGCTCTCCTGGAGTGGGAGTTCATTACTGAGGAGGGCTTGCTCTGGGGACAGGGAGCAGTTCTTAGTCTCTAGGAGGGTTTTTTGCAGAAGCACAAAGCATATCCAGTGCTTATTCAATAAGCATATTCAATAGCACAATGAGTCTGCTATTTGGAAAAAAGAGGGAGCATTTTATTTTGCTAAAAGTAAGTTAAACTATAGAAGTTTGCTCAGCATATGAAGAAAAAAAATAGAAGCAGTGATTCTATGTGGGGAGAGGAGAAGAATCATAATATGAGAGAAGGAAGATAAGGGGTGATCAGTATTTTGTAAAGGGTATGAAAGTAAATTTTTTTGAAAGTTGAGATTATTATTATTTTCTTTTCTCTTTATTTTAATTACAAAAGGTAATGCTTATTATAAAAAGTCAAACTGGGGCAACTGGGTGGCTCAGTGGTTAAAGCCTTTGCCTTTGGCTCAGGTCATGATCTAAGGGTCCGGGGATCAAGCCCCACATTGGGCTCTCTGCTCAGTAGGGAGCCTGCTTCCTCCTCTCTCTCTGCCTGCCTCTGTCTACTTGTGATCTCTCTCCTCTTTGTCAACTAAATAAAATCTTTAAAAAAATCAAACTACATAGAAATTTATTAAGAAAAAATAGATTCTTGGGGTGCCTGGGTGGCTCAGTGGGTTAAAGTCTCTGCCTTCGGCTCAGGTTATGATCTCAGGGTCCTGGGATCGAACCCTACATCAGTCTCCCTGCTCAGCAGGAAGCCTGCTTCCCCCTCTCCCTCTGCCTGCCTCTCTGCCTACTTGTGAACTTTCTCTGCCAAATAAGTGAATAAAATCTTTAAAAAAATAGATTCTTGGGGCGCCTGGGTGGCTCAGTTAGTTAAGCAGCTGCCTTCAGTTCAGGTCACAGTCCCAGGGTCCTGGGATCGAGTCCCACATTGGGCTCCCTGCTCAGCGGGGAGCCTGCTTCTTCCTCCCCCTCTGCCTGCTGCTACTCCTGCTTATTCTCTTTCTTTATGTCAAATAAATGAATAAAATCTAAAAAAAAAAAGAAAGAAAAAAGATTCTTGTTCATAAAAACCCATATACACATATCCAATTTATTAGCTATATATTAGCTATATATAATATGTAATAAACAGTCATATGATATATATAATATTCCACAATATGTATATTCAACCATTCCCATATTGATGGGCATTCATTTTCTTTTCTTTTTTTTTTTAAAGATTGTATTTATTTGAGAGAGAGCGAGCAAGAGCACTCACAAGCCAGGGAAGATGCGGGGGGCGGGGGGGGGGATGGGGAGAAGTAGACTCTGGCTGAGCAGGGAACCTGATGCAGGGCTTGATCCCAGGACCCTGGGAACATGACTCCAGCAGAAGGCAGATGCTTAACTCACTGAGCCACCCCGGCACCCCAGTGGGCATTCATTTTCTAGGATATTTTATATGTATCCAAAAAAGGGTGAGAAAATCAGACTTATATACACATCTGATAAAGAAACTTGAAGATTTGGACTAATAGGGGGCAGAAAGCTAGATTAGGCAGCTCCAGGGACTATGCAGCCAGGACTGCCTTAAAGATAGATAATTCACATGGCAGAAACTGAGTAATTCCTAACATTATAAAGGTATAGGATAAGAAAGCTGAAAGGGATTTAAAATAAGTAAGTCCAGTCCTCTAATTTTACGAAGGAGGAAATTGAGACCCAGGGAGGTTGTCTTTCTCAATGTCACATAACTAGTTAAATGTCACAATCCTGATTAAAGTCTCATGGCTCTAGACTAGCTTTCTTTGAAAGAAAGAAGTAATAAAAGGCATTGTGATTCTACCTATGACCAGGTGCTAAAGGGTTTCTTCCTCTGAGTTGTTGAAGCTTTATGCAGATAGGTTTTAAAGGTCTACATACACATATCGTGGCTCCCATTTTTGTCATCTTCCGGAAACAATTTTCCCATTTATTCTGTATATAGACATATAATTTTTACATTAATGAAAGCATTCAAAGACTATTACTGAGCCTTCTCTACTACCTGGGGAGGCAGCAGAGTGTAATGGTTAAAAGCCCAAATTTTAATTCTTGTTCTACCTCTCCCTAGTTGCATGGCCTTGGGTAAATTAATCTCTCTAATATTCAATTTCCCTATCTCGAATGAGGGAGAATAATTCTTCCTCATATTGTTGTTATGAGGATTAAAATAAATAATACAGGATGAGTGACTGTTGAGTAAACTTCAGCTATCACTACATGTCTGACATTGTGAGTCCCAGAGATAAGCAATGAACGAGATACACATGTGGTCCCAATTCTTTTTTTTTTTTTTTTAAATGTGTTTTTTTTTTAAAGATTTTTATTTATTTATCAGAGAGCGAGAGACTGAGAATGAGAGGGGAGAAGGTCAGAGGGAGAAGCAGACTTCCCGCAGAGCCGGGAGTCCGATATGGGACTCGATCCCAGGACTCTGGGATCATGACCTGAGCCGAAGGCAGTTGCTCAACCAACCGAGCCACCCAGGCGCCCTGTGGTCCCAATTTTTAAAGAGCTGATCATATATTTGAAATTCTCTGAATTAAATCAACATTTTCAGTGGTCTGTATCTTTCTACAAGATATTGATTCCTTTTGTTTGATCCATCTTTATCCACTCACTGTTCATTACTTGCTGTGAAAATACTGTTTTCTTTTAAGACCCAGCGGAAATCCTATCTCTTCCATGAAGTCCTTCCAGATTTCCTCAGCTGGAAGTTCTGTCTTTTTACTTACACTTCCATAGTCCCATAGCATGTGATAGCATTTTTTCATTATTTTGTGTCAGAATTAATCATGTACGTCTTCTTTAATCTTGGTAGTCAGTACTCAGTCAATAATTGGTATACCTGTTCTATGACTATTCTTGTCATGCATTATTATTCTGATAATTACCATTTTATAGAACTACAAACTAAGGCTCAAAAAAGATAAATTCAGCTACCTAAAATCTACCAGCTAGTAAGAAGTAAGATCAGGGCTAGCACCCAGGTCTCCCAAAAACACCTCTGGAAATGGACTTATTTCTAGACTTGCCTCAACTTAGACAAGTCACTCAGCTGTAATTTCTTCCTCTGCAAATGAACAAGAAAATGGTGGTGAACATGTGGTAGAGAAATACACAGTACAACTAAATGCTATAAAAACACCTAATAAAATAAACATTTTCCTCTCTATATTGCCTACCCATAATGTGTTGAGATATACATGATAGATGTGACTTTTGGCTAGCCAATCAATGGCAGAATAAGAGGCATATTCTTGTCTCCTGAAACCAAATCCAATGGTTATTCCAATATAACACTCCTGTCTGATGGCATTAGCTACCTCTTATTCATCATCTACCATCCATCTCCAGCCTTTAAATTGAAAGGGGCCCCAGATGCATTGTTCATGTTATCTTTGTTTGGATGGATATTTAGAAGTAGGAGAAGCTGGTTAAAAGAATAATTCAACTGATAAATGATAAGAGTAAGTGGTTTACATTACCATTAAAGCATACCCTATACTACCTCCTAACCCTCAACATTCTTGCCTTACTAGTCTCTTTTATTTACAGAAAAGTGCTTTAAGTGATTTTTTCTTTCTTTTTTTTTGTGATTTCTTGTCAAAAAGCAAATCAGTTTTTAGTATGTGTTGTTAATGACCTATAAATCAATATTTCAGGCCTGACTAGTATCTTTTCCACTGAAAAATTATGTATTCTGGTAGAGTTTTTCATGTTAAAGTACATAAAAATCTAAATACCTAAAATAAAATACTTCCACCACTTCTGAAATTTTTTAGGGCCAGCTTCTATTTGGCAGACACATTATAGAATTGTTCTTTCTCTTCCTCTTCTTTCTCTCTGAATGTGTATATGTGTTTATGTGTCTCCATCCTTATTATTTTTAAATTATTTGCTTCTACCATTCTATCTGTGCTTCTCAGTTTTAACATATTTTCTTTAAAAATGCAGCACAACACTAAGATGTATCACCTTGCTTAGCTGGTCGTGCACATTAGGACAGAATAAATAACCCACAGCAAACTGGATGCACCAAAAATGGAGATCCGGAGCCATTTTTATCTTTGTCATAGAGTTACTGCCTGAGGTTAGAACTTTCCTAATCTACTGAATATTCTGTGCAAGCCAAGTATGCACTATAGGTGATGGAGGTTAGGAATTGAAAAAAGTAAAACCAGAATATGTATTCCATCTCATAGAGCTGCCTCTCTGGGTATAAAAATTATACCCTAAGAAAAGCTTCAGAAAAGTAAACACAATTGATGACAAACTAAGGTAGAGCAGAAAGTACACTAAGGAGAGGTGACTCAGGTACAGTGAAATTGTTGTAGTGAGTAAGATGACTCATGGAATAATTGTAAATGTTAGAAGATTTAACCTTATTTCCTTTGGATATAAAGCTAGGGTCCAGATGTTCCTATGCTCTTCACTTTATTAAATAATATAGGCAAACTCTATTGTAATGTGTCTCCTGTGTTTTGTTTTTAATGAGATGATAACTAGGGAAAGCAGCCTTTGATTTATGTTTTGAGAGATGTTGCGCACTAGATATGCATAGAGGTGATATAACGTATGAATGAAGTGGAAGTTTATCTTCAATGTCCTATTGATTCTGACATTTGTTGTTGTACTGAGCTTGATGCTAGAGGAAACAGCCTTGGCCCATGAGAAGAGAAAGGCCTGGGCAGTACTTCATCACGGCGAGATGCAGGTCCTAGAAGCACACCTGGACCCAGGTTCACACCAGTGTTTGGTCACTCAGGCCTGAAAACCCCATGCAGGAGGCACACTAAACATTTTCTCTTGCCCATGACCAGGCTGAGGTATTTCCTATGCTCAGAGAGCCTCAACCTTTTCCAAATTCCATCAAAAGATGTAACTCCATAAGCAAGAAGAAACAAGTTCAGAGTGCAGCTGCTAACCATCTTATTTTAAAATGTAGCCCCACCTGCCATAGCAACAAACTTGCTCATCACAAAGCCATTCTTAGATCTGTGATCTATGGGAAGGCTCCTGGTCCCACCTGTGAGCTCCCCAGACATAAACTTATCATATCAAACAGATGGGTAATATCATGGAACTTTCACTCTAATAAAAATTGCCTCCTCCTTTTATCAATGGGTCAGATCAGACCAGACACCAAAGAGTGCTCTCAGATCTAGCCAAATACAGAAAGCTGCTTTTTTTGTACAAAGGGTAATGGAAAATGGTTAAAGAAATATTTTCCAAGCTTAAGACTTATCCAAGACCAACACATTCAGCTCTTTTTTTTAAGTGCATAGGCTTGTTCAAAGTCAGGCTGTTGTAGGACCTCAAAGAAAAGACAGTTCATCTTCTAATGAAGAAAGGCTTTTATATTTATGGAATAAGGAAATTCAAAAATATCTTAAAACTTGCCCAACCCATTCTCCTTGCCATAGCAAAAACATTTTCTAAAGCACAAAAGGTGGATGGGACGGCCAATGTTTTAAAAATATTTAAAACATTTTTTAAATTGTGAAATAATTTCAAAACATAGCAAACCCCAGACTTGACCAAAGTTTTTTTGACAGATCTTTAAAAAAAAAATAAAATTTTACATACACAGGTATGTATATACATATACACCTATTATATGTCATATATATTATATTCTTATGTATATATGTATATGTAGTGTTGCTTTTTGTTGTAAATTTTACATGAATGATATCAACAAGGGTGTATATCTATTTGCAACTTGACTGTTTGCATTCAAAATTATGCTTTTTTTCCCCTCGATTTATATTATACCAACATGTTTATTGCATTTAAGTAACTATTCAGTATTTCATTGTATGGATATATCTAGCATGGGATGACTATGTAATTTATTATCAAAGTACCCTCTTTTGAAAATTAAAATAGGCTCGATTAATACATCAATAAAACAGGCATAACTTAGGACTATCCCAGGCAAATCAGTAGGTAAGGTCACCCTGAGTATGGTACCATTTTTACACATATCTGTTGACTGGCATATTGTTTCAAATTTCAGGTAGTATAAGCAATGATGCAGTGAATATTTTCAAACATGTGTCCTGATGCCCAAGGGCAAGTATTTTCTAACATTTTACTTGTAAGCCATAGATCTGCATATTTTCACTTTATTACATATTGACATATTGCTTTGCAAATCTGTATATCCATTAGTTATTCATAGGACTTATTATTCCCCCTCACTTTCATCAGTACTTATAGAACCACTTGAGGGGGTGGCATTTCATTACTCTTTTAATTTGCATTTCTCTTTTAACAATGGGATTGCACAACCCTCCCATATGTTCAGTAGCCCTTTGGATTTCTTCTTCTTTCTGGTAAATAGCTGTCATTATTTGTGTCATTCTATGTGGGTTAATCTCAAGTAAATATGGCTATTTGTTTTTCATCCTATTTGATAATCTCTGTCTTTTAGGTGAGTTAAGGCAATTTCTATTTTCAGTGATTATAAATATATTTCACTATATATTTTTTTCTTGATCAACCCCACTAGGGTTTACCAATTTTGTTAACGTTTTCAAATAATTAAATTTTGGTTATAGGTAAATCTGGTGAGAATTGATATCTTAACAATATGAGTCTTTCACTTTATGATTATGGGATATCTCTCAATTTATTTGGAGCTTTAATTTTCCTTAGCAATCCTTTGTTGACTTGTATTAGTATTTTGTCAGCTCGTATATTTTTGAAGCTATTGTAAATGGTACCTTATAATTCATCTTCAGATTGCTGTTAGGATGTAGAAGTACAGTAGAAAAAAGTATAATCGATTTTTACATATTCATCTTGAAAGACTTAATTTATCAACAGCAGCTTTGCTAAATTAACTCATTGATTCAAATTATAGATTTTGGGACTTTTGAAATTCCAAACCCCATCATTTATGAATAAAAGCAGTTTTGCTTCTTCCTTTCCAACCTTTATACCTTTTATTTCTTTTTCTTTTCTTATTTCACTGGCATACAGGAGTGAATGAAAGTAATGAAAACATATTTTTGCCTTGTTTCTGATCTTACGTGGAAATTTTTAATGTCACAACATTGAGTATGCTGTCTGTAGGGTTTTTGTAGATGACTTTTATTAGATCAAAATTCTCTTTTATTCCTAGTTTGCTGGGAGTTTGTAACATAAACCTGTTGAGTTTTATCAGAGGCTTTGCATCGATTGAAATAAACATGTTTTTCCTCCTGCTTTATTCTGTTAATATGGCTAATTGCATTGGTTGATTTTTCTGACTGTTAAGCCAGCCTTGGAATAAACCAATCCTATTTAGTCATAATGTATAATGTTTCTTATATATTAGCTTTTGATTGACATCCTGAGAAATTTGGGCCCTGAAATACTATGTGGGATTTGGTTTTACCCTGAAGATATTTTAACCTTACCTTTTGAGGCTCCTGGGCCATGCAGTTTCAAAATATAGCAATAATCTGGAGTCTTCCACTCTATTGGGACGTTGTCTCCTAAGTCCCCCAAGATGATAGAGATTTCATCCTGGGGTTTTGACGTTTATACTCCAGCTTCATAGGCTCTTCTGCTGTTCCAGAATTTAGTAAATGCTTTGTCAGGAAAACAAAACCCAGTCATGTATTTCAGTCCTTTTGAAACTGTTGAGTTTAGTTTTTAGAATTGAGGAACACAAGTTTCAGCTGAGGAGGAGAATAAATTATATGGGAAGGAATCATTGTCCATCAGATAATGCAGAGCTAGTAATGGCTGATGTCTAGCCTGTAAATCTGTATCTTTAAGTCAGAGAAAGGAAGAGGGGGTAAAGAACTCCAGCCCAGGTACTAGATTAATTTAAATGCTATTTTATCTCCAACACTTGGTCCTAATCGTCTCCTCCTGAACACTCAATACCTGCATTCATGCTGGCTGGCCCCAGGGATGCAGAGCAGCCCACTGTCCCCACTGAAAGGAAATGAAAAATCGGCTGATGCTAAACAGACCTCCTTCAGCAACTATAGCCATCTAAGCACTGTGTCCTGCAGCGTGATTAATGATTTTTCTTTCCCTTTATGTTTAAGAGCAATGTGTTTTAGAAAGGAAGGGAGAGAAATAGAATGAAGAATGGGAATGAGGGAGAGAGCAGAGATGCAAAAGTAAAAAAGGGGAACCATATAAGAGGAGGAGAGGAAAGAAAATGATCTTGCAATATGAAATAGAGAATATTTCATAGAACTAGCTAGAACCCTATATATTCTCCTAATGTAAAGGATTCTACTTCTACCCTACATAAGAATGTCAAGTTGTTTAGGTCAGTCTTATCTAAATAATTCACTCTACTGAAAACAGTAAAGGGAAAGGAAATTGGAAAGAGGCTGTGCATCCCCATACAAAACTTTTGTTTTTAAGTCATCGTACCTGACCTCAAAAAGAAATGAAGCTTCATTTTAACTCTCTATAATTGTAGATTAATTATTGTAATTAAGACTTTAAATACATTCTGAGGGGCCGGGAATTGAGAGGAGTGATGTTTGGCACATTGATAACCTTTCTTCTTGCTTCCTTCAGGTCCCCTATTTCTTGTATATATATGTATATATAGGATGATATGTTGCATAGCTATGAAGTATCTGTACTTATCTGTATGATATCATGAGATATGTGAGGTTGTACCATCTGCCATCTCATTTATTGACACGGTTGATTTTCCAGATCTGACAGCGTAGACCACTTCCCCACATGTGTCAAAGGCTGTGCAATGTGGAAAAAACTTCTGCCAAGAGCTTATACATTATGAAAGCTCATCTTTTTTCTTCAGCCCCGGCTTATGTTAAAGGTACAAAAGTTATTTCCCTTCTTTGTCTTCAGTACCTACTCTGGGCTTTCATGCATTGCATTCTCAACAGCTTCCCTTAAGGCTATAGATCTCTTGTTAATATGGACCATCTACAGGGGTCTGAAGGCTGTGTCAGCAATGACTCCTGGAGAGCATCTTGCAAAGGGGCTTGGTGGAAAGAAAGGGGAAGGTATTCAGGGGTATTGTGTGCAATTAAGTTTGAACCCCTCAGTAGCCAAGAATCAAACATTTGTACACAGATTTGCTTGGCCAGAGCATAAGTTATAGGTCAAAGATCAATCATAAACAAGAACAAGAATACTAAGGGATGTTGATAGAAGGTCTTAAAGACCAGAATGAACAATTCATATTTGATTAAAAAGACAAACATAACAAAAAAACATGTAAATTCCTGAGAACCTATGGACAGATCAAAGATGAGATTCATGCTTACCAGTCAAGGCACTGGAGTGTAACTTGATCAAAATGTTTGAGAAGGAAAATTTTTTTCTACTGTATAAAGGGCACACAGAAGGGGCAGGCAGCTGGCAAGGAGGATGATTTGTAATATCTTAGGTGTTATGTGATTAGAGAAGGCCCAGACTAGAACATGGACTAGAAAGAGGTAGGAAAGAATGGCTCTGAAAGATCTTTTAGATAGAGAAATAGGAGGACTTAAAGACACGCTAGTCATGGGGATTCTGAAGGAAGTAACACTCCAGGTGGTGTGCCAGGAACGTAGGATGGTAGCATGCCATTGATGAGGATGGAAGGTTGGGAAGGAATAAGGGTCCTGTCTAGGCTGCAGTATGAGTTTCCTTGCCACCTCCTTATTAATGCAGGTTTTATGACACAGGTGTAATAATTAATCCAAATGGCTAGCAGATGTGGCTATCCATCTTTGGGCATACTGGCCCCCAAACAGTCTCCCAATCAGCAAATTCTCAAACAAGGCCAAAGAAAATTAAAGAAAATAAATTCTGTTGAGATATTTATGGAGGCCACCTGGATAGAAATTTGACAGCTAAGAACTTGCCCGGATGCCAGGCAACTAAGGAAAGGTCAGAGCCTCTGGATCAATAGGGCTTGTGGAGCCAAAGAACAGCAATGGAGGGGGAGGAGTGTTTGGTCACATTCCATCTCAAAAAAAGATTAAAAATGGAGTTTTGCCTTTCATAGAGAAACATTGCTAAAGTCTTTGCCTATGTGCTGTGGAGATACCTACGTTGTCTCTTGACAAGAGTCCTACCATTTCCTTTATTTTATTTTTTTATTATTATGTTCAATTAGCCAGCCTATAGTATGTCATTAGTTTTTGATGTAGCGTTCAATGATTCATAAGTTGTGTATAACACCCAGTGCTCATCACAACATGTATGCCCCTTAATACCCATCACCGGTTACCCCATCCCCCCACTCCCCTCCCTTCTGTAACCCTCAGTTTGTTTCGCAGAATCTCGAGTCTCTCATGGTTTGTCTCCCTCTCGGATTTCTTCCCATTCAGTTTTCCCTCCCTTCCCCTATGGTCCTCTGTGCGATTCTTTATATTCTACATATGAGTGAAACCATATAATGACTGTCTTTTTCTTCTTGATTTATTTCACTTAGCATAATTCCCTCCAGTTCCATCCATGTTGATGCAAAGGGTAGGTGTTCAACCTATCTGATGGCTGAGTAATATTCCATTGTATATATTGACCGCATCTTCTATATCCATTCATCTGTTGAAGGGCATTTTCTTCAATTGTGTACTCTACTCAGGCTCAACCAAACAATCAGTGAGGACTTTGTTTATGTATCAAAGTTACCTCCTCTTCATTTCTTATAATTATCATCTCCCAATGTGGAAAGTTTCTAACTAGTCTCCCTGCCTTCCGTCTCTTTCTGCTCTTGCCATAGCAATCATTTCAGTTGGAACTTTGATCATACTGTTTACCTGTTTAAAACTTTTTATCACTTCCCCTTTGCCTACTGAATAATATCTAAATGCCTGCTACTAAAATCTCTACATTAGTAGATTCAGTTTATCTTTCCAGTCTCATTGCATACTACCAGTACCTCTGTATATGAGCCCTCTGCTTCAGATAAACTAATTAATCTCTATCCTTCAAAATAATTTCTGCTCTTCTTTTGCTGTTTACACACTTGCTTGAGTGACAAAAGCTCCTCTTTTTTTCTCTACACATTTTCAAAACCATAATCTCATGCTTTAAGGGCCAACTTATAGCCTACTTCCATTTATTTGGTCATTCAACAAATCTTTATTAAGTTAAGAAGGTACTGTTGTAGACTTTGAGTATACAGTGGTGTAAGTATAGACAAGGGCCTTGCTCTCATGGAGCTTCCATTTTAATGGGAGAAATATCGAAATGAATAATTCAAAGAAGATATAGAGAATAAAGGTGATAAAGGTAATAACAAGAGCTTTGAGGAAAACAGGTTTCCATTTCAGCGTAAAATGGAGTAAGCACACTCCACCCTGTCTCTTCAAAAAGAGATAAAACCTGGACAGAATGTGTGTACCAGCCATTTCAGGACTCTGAAATGTAAATGGAAGCAGATGTGTTTGAGAAGACGACTAGAATTCTGAGTATCACTGAGCCAACAACTGGTTTACCATTTTTTTTCTTCTAGTATCCTTCAGACTAAACTCAGTGTACTAGGAACCCAGAATTAGGTATATGACAAAGAACAGTCCAGGAATTTTTGCTCAACAAGTAAGGAAAGGTAGAGGGAATGAAGAAGTCCTTTCCTTTTTTTTTTTTCTTTTCTCCATTTTCTTAATTTTCAACCCTAAGAAATTCAGTGGTAGTAGTAGCAGGTAATGGGAGCCCACAGGAGGCAAAACTCTGAGAGAGGAATTACTCTTTTCTATTCAGTGGAGCTGTGGTTTCAAGAGGATAGGGCCAACACTTGTTGCATGTTTTCTCTTTTCAGTGTTGTTATGCTTAGCCCCTGATGTAGTTGCAGTTGTAGAAGTTTGTTACAGAAAAGGAAGACTGTAGTCCCAGTTTCCAACCAGAGCACCAAAAAGAGGAGCCCCAAGGACTGGAAAATGTACCAAGGAGATTGCTTAGAGAGGAAATCAGGAAAGCTCCTCCATAAAGTTATTTATGAATTCTTTGGCTAACCTTCTTGCCATGCATGCATGGAACTGATCATTTTCAGATACTAGACACTGAGAACTGAACTAACAGACCATATTTCAGGTCCCAGACTGGCTTTGAGGTGGTACACATGAAGGATATATCTGCATAGCATTTCAGTGGCTTCAAAAACTGAATTGACATTGGAATGACAATACCTAGAAGGTGAATTAGAAATTGTGACCTAAGTCTAACCAGGTCATCTGCCTACAAAAGCAAAAATACCAACACACCTCGTAGTATTTAAATAAGACCCAAACTCTCATAATATTATACTCAAAGTATATAGGATAAAATCCAAAAATTACTCAACATGAGAACCTAGAACATCTCAGATTACATGAGAAAAGGCAATCAATAGATGTCAACATTTAAGTGACACAGATGTTAAAATTATTTGACAAGGACTGTAAAGCTGCTATTTTAAAAATGCTTCAGGCAAGAAATCGCAAACTCTCTTGAAATAAGTGGAATAATAGAAAGTCACTGCAAAGAAATAGAAGTTTTAAAGAAGATGCTATGGAAATTATAGACAATAACCAAAATTTTTAAAAGCTCACTGGATAGGTTCAAATAGCAGAATGGAGATGACAGAGAAAAGAATCAGTGATCTTGAAGATAGATTAATAGCTATTATCCAATATGGAAAACAGAAAATAAAAAAGTCAATAGAACCTGAGGTACCTGTGAGATGGTTTTAAAAGAATCTGATATTCATTTTATTGGAATCCAGAAGGAGAGGAAAGAGGTACCTTGATGATAAATATTCAAAGACATAAAAACCAAAAACATCTCAAATTTGGTGAAATATGTAAGTCTACAGATACAACTTCAGTGAACTCTGAACAGAATAAACCTAAAAAAAAAATCTGTGCCTAGATGTGTCATGATCAAAATAGTGAAAACCGAACACAAAGAGAAATATTTGAAAGCAACCAGAGAAAGATAAAATTGAAATGCATATGGCAAAACATTCAGTAAAATGTAAAATGCTTTATAAATGTAAAGCGTTAATATTATTAACATTGATAATGTTCAAACTTGTACATTAGTGTTATGCAATTTGTAATTTTAAAGTCAGGAGGTTGATTAAAGCTACAAGTAAAATAGAAAAGGAAAGGAGAGGAGGGGAAAAAGGAAAGGAAACAGGTGCCAGAGAAAAACAATACACTGCCTATAGGACTACAATGATTTGAATGATTGTGGATTACTCAGAAATCATGGAGGCCAGAGAAAAGTGGTACTTTAAAAAAAATAGATTTTACATTTTAGAGAAATTTTACGTTCATAGAAAAATTGAGCAGAAGGTACAGAGATTTCCAATACACCCTTTTCTCTTGTATTTGCATTCTCTCCTCCATTACCATACCTCTACATACACATAGCTTCCCCCATTATCAACATCCCCCACCAGAGTGGTCCATGTATTACACTTGCTCCTACATATGCATGGCTTCTCCTACTATCTATATTCCCCCACCAGAGTGGCATATTAGTACAGCTGATGAACTTGCACTGACACACCATCATCACCCAAAGTCCCTAGTTTACAATAGGGTTCATTCTTAGTGTTGTACTTGTATGACTTCAGATAAATGTATAATAACATTTATGAAACATGATGGTATCATACAGAATGATTTCACTGCCCTAAAAATCCCCAGTGTTCCACCTTTTTATCCTTCTTACCCACTAACTTCTGCCAATCACTGATCTTTTTACCGCCTCTACAGCTTTACCTTTTTCAGAATGTCAATAAGAATTATACAGCAAGTATAATTTTAGCAATAAGCATTTAAGGTCCCTCCATGTCTTTTAATGGCTTGATAGCTTATTTCTTTTTAACTATGCATAATATTCTATTATCTGAATGAACCACAGTTTACCCACTCACCTACTCAAACACATCTTAGTTGCTTCCAAGTTTTGGCAATTATGAATAAAGCTGCTAGAAACTTCCATGCTCAGGGTTTTGTGTGGACATAAGTTTTCAGCTTTTTGGGGTAAATACAAGACAGCGTGATTGCCAGATTGTATGGTAAGAGTATGTTTAGTTTTAGAAGACTGCCAAACTGCTACGCCTTTGCATTTCCACGAGCAATGAATGAGAGTTCCTGTCACCAGCATTTGATGTCAGTATTCTGGATTTTTGTCATTCTAATAGATATGTAGTGGTATCTTGTTAAAGTGTCTTTTCATATACTTACTTGCCATCTGTATATCTATCTTCTTTGGTAAGGTATCTTTTATGGTATATGATTCATTTTTTAATCGAGTTTGTTTTCTTGTGTTTTAAGAGTTTATTGTATATTTTGGATTTAAGTCCTTTCTCAGATACATCCTTTGAAAATGTTTCTTTACAAATCTTTTCAACTAAATGTTGCTAAAGCAACTGGACATCCACATCTCCCCCAAAAAAAGGTATCTAGAGACAAATCTTATATCCTTCACAAAAATTAACTCAAAATGAATCACAGGCCTAAATGTAAAATGCAAAATTATAAAACTCCTAGAAAATAACATAGGAGAAAATCTAGATGACCTTGTGGCTTATCTTTTCATTCTCTGCACAATATCTCTTGCAGAGCTAAAATTTTAAATTTTAATAAATGATAGCTTATTAATTACTTTTTTTCATGGGTATTATCATGGTGTTGTATTTAAAAAGTCAGCAACAACTCCAGGGTCATTTGGGCCAACCAGAGCTTTCTAAACAAGGAAACTTCATGGGTGGAGTGGCCTGCCTCTTTATCTAGTTGTTTAGCTGGAAATAAGTTTATTCAAGATGGATGTCTTTGAAGTGGATGCCTCAGCAATCAAACACTTAATGTTAGGCATTTACATCAGAGCACAATGACAATTAATATCTTAGCAGGGCTTTTTTGTAGATACAGGCAAAATGGATATGAAAATGTATATGGAAAGGCAAAGACACTAGAATAGCTGAGATAGTTTGGAGAAAAGGAAGAATAAAATTAGAGGAATTGCACTACCTAATTTTAAGACTTACTATACAGATATAGTAATAAAGTCAGTGTGGTATTGGCAAAGGGGTAGATATAGAGATTAATGGGAGAGAATCGATGGTCCAGAAATATATCAATGCAAATATGGCTGTTTTCTGTTAGACAAAAGTACAAAAACAAATCAATAGAGAAAAGATAGTCTTTACAACATATGCTTTAGAAACAATTGCATATCCATAGGCAAACAAAGACAACAACAACAGATAACAACCAAGTTATCTGTTACATAGATTAACTCAAGATGAATCATAAATCCAAATGGAAAATGTAAAAGTATAAGACTTTTAGAAGAAAACACAGGAGATAATCTTCATGCTAAAGAGGGAAAGAGTTCTTAGACATGACATGAAAAACATGATTCATGAAGAAAAACTGGTAGATTGAAGTCTCTCAAAATTAAAAACTTGTTTTGCCAGAGATCCTATTAAAAGAATGAAAAGACAAGCTACAGCCTAGGAGAAATATTTACAAATCACACCTCTGAAAAAAGGACTTGCATCCAGAATATAGAAAGGAATCTCAACACTCAGCAATAAGAAAACAAAGGACTCAATTAAAACATGGAAAAAAGACTCTAATATACACTTCAAAAAAGGGAGTATGTGGATAACCCTCATTCCATACATGAAAAGATGTGCAACATTTTTAGCCATCAGGGAAATTTAAATTAAAATCATGATAAAATATACTATCCACTTATTAGAATGGCTAAAAATTAAAAAAAAAAAAACCATCTCACAATATAATTTATTGTGAGAATTCAGAGCAGCTGGAACTCTCATACATGGCCGATTGGGTGCAGTAGGATACAGCCACCCTGGAAACAGTTTGGCAGTGGATAGATAAAGAATCTTTAGTAGATCATACAGTGCAATGCTAAGTCAGAAATAAAATGGGGTGGATTACTGATAGAAACAACAACTTGGTTGAATCTGTACAACGTTATACTAAGTGAAAGAAGCCAATATGGTTCCATTTGTGTGACATTCTGAAAAAGACAAAACTATAGTTAGTTAACTGAGGACAGGCCATTGGTTGCCAGAGGCTAGGAGTAGGATGAGTTCATTACTCTTTAGAAGTAACACGAAATAACTTTTTTTTGGATGTAATAAAAACTTTTCTGTGTATTGCTTGTGGCGGTGATTAACATGAATCTCTACATGTATTAAAAGTCATAGAACTAACTGCCTTCTTCCCATAAATGTCTATTTGCACTATAATTTTTTAAAAAATTTAAACAACAACAAAAACCCATGGTGCTGTGCTTGGAGTGTTATGACAAATTCTTTACATTGGCAATCAAAAAGAAGTTGACTTAAAAAGTTGATGTTTGAGCAGTAGTCCTGAATGATGAAAAGATGTCAAAAAGAAGATCTATCAGCTTTAGTTATAAAGTAACGTATATTGTAGGTTTCCAATAAATACTTATAGAATGATAAAAAAATGAATAGATGAATGGATTCTACTAAGTGTCTTCTAGAAACCTTGTCTTTGTATAACATTAACAGTACAGATTTCATACGTAGTAGCAATATCATGAGAGAACAGAATGTACCCTTTCTATAGGTTCCCACTTCTTTCTCTGTATATACAGATGACTCTGGCAAGGAGTATAGAAGAATTTTAGAACGTAGTCCTTTGGAAACAAATGATAAATAGAAAAGAAAGGAAAAAGGAAAGAAAGCCTCTACTATAGCAAACAGCAGGACAAAACCTGGAAAAGTTGGATATTTGTAAACATCTTGCAAGTATGCACGTAGCACATACAGAAGCATTTGCCACTTACGTAGACACAGCCCAATGTATGATGACCAGGAAGAGACCATGTATTTTTCATCTCTGGACAAATGAACCTAAAGGAAATTGATGTAACTGTTTCATAGTCAGCTAAATAAAATAAGTATGGATTCAACCACCATTTGTGTTCCAAATCCATATTCCATTGCCCTTTCTCAAGAATTTAGGAACTAAAAATACTGTTTTTGTTCATTTATACAAATATGGCCTTTATTTATGCAGCTACACAAGGCCCAGTCTTGTGTTGAACAAACTTGTAAGCCCCACTAGGTAGAAAGGATTCCATTCAGCTTAATAATTTAGCTTCTACAGATCATCAGTGGTACAATTCCTTGGAAGGGCATGCCTCCCTAGTACGTAAGTCCTTGCCTTTCATGAATAAAACAGATTTACTATTTACTCCTCTATTCCTCTTGGTTCAGTGTTCTTGCCTAGTTGAGAAAACCCACTTTAGGATCTGCCTGGTAATTGAAATATCAATTATCTTTGCATCTTGGAAAAAAAGAACATCTTTCCTTCTTCCTTAGAATATTTGCGAATAGCTTTAAGATAGTCAGAGATCCTAAGAGAAAAAGGGTGAGAGGGAGTGTGGATAAATACTTGTGCCTGCATCGAATATACAGATGTATATTCATACATTCATGTCATACTCTTGAGGTGTTGTTCGAGGGTCAGGATAGGAAAAGTACCAGGTTGGAGGGTTCAAACAGGAGGGACTTTACTAGAAAAAGTATCAGCCACACTTTGTTCCTGTTAATTCCCACTTGGAGGGTATAAATTTAATTTCGTAGCTTCTTTCTGTCTTCCCCATCATATTTGGGTTCCTTTGCTCTGATTAGTTACCACTTGGCCATCTGCTTTCAACCTCCAAATTTTGTTTACCTCTTTCATTCCATATCATCTCTTTTCACATTTATTCATGATGATGCATTTAAATTGAAGAGAATTCCTTTACTATCATTATACTGGGATCTCAAGAGGGACTATAAATTAAAACAGGGGAATTTTGTTAGCCCTCTACAGTGTAAAGCTGATTCTATTATATCTTATCAATAATGTTTTGAGTCAAGGGAATCTTCTTATAGAAACAGAAAAACAATCCTAAAATTTATGTGGAACCATAAAAACCATGTAGTTTCTAGTTGTTCTCTTGATTTCTATAAAAATTTTAATGAAACTGCAGGGCAAAAAGCAAATACAAATACAAAATAGACATAACTCATCCATCTACATATTTGGCAGATGATACAAATGTAAATTTTGGCAAATCCAATTCAGCCCATAAACTTTTTTCTAAAGAAAGTCAAAAGATATTACTTGCTAAATATCCTATGCCCCTTGTATACAACCCTGTTAAAAAGGAATATGATTTGTTTACCAGTGATATTGAAACTTTCGTAGTGAAATTTTTTGATTACTTTTAAATTTCTTTAAAGTGTGAAGACACACTTAATGAGATTTTTGACTTTATGGAAAGAGAAGATAGCCTTCTTAGACATGGGCTCATGAGATGGATAATATTGTGGCCAGCCATGGAAAAGATATTAAAATGTTGACCTGCATTTAAATTGTATTTCAAAGTGTGGAATAAGAAGAATATTTTTATTTAATTTAGAATAGATTGAAGATGAGACTAGAGAAAAGAATTAAAGTGAAATAGATGTATGTATGCGGTTTTGCCAAAATTGTTCGATGATCTTTGAAGAGACCATAAAGGGCCTAGAAAAGGATGTACTAATTTCATCTGGATTGTTTGATGTTACGGGTGTTGTGACAAAAATCCATACACTTGGAAATAAAACTGCTGTAACCTAAAAAACAAAAGCAAAACCAGAAAACAAAGTTACCATAAAAAGACAGTCAAGTCAAATAGAACTTTTTCAATTTCTTTGCTAAACTGTGGCTTATTTTGAATCCAGCTTCAGTTGCATAGATTCAAATAACTTTTGGACTTTAAAATAAATTTCTCTGAAAAAAAGAGCTTTAACTTAGGATGATACTCAGTGTGCGTTAGAAATAATGCTTGAAAATGTTGGACCTTTTATTATTTATTTCTAAAGAGATAAAAGTTTATTGAATATACTGCAAGGGAGCAGCAGGCAGGAGGGCAGTGGAGAGAATATCAGCCACAAGGCGGTGGTGAGGGGCCACAGTTATAGGATAGAGTGAGCAGGTATAGAATTTTCCCTTTTTTGGTAACTGTGCCTGGTTTTAAGTAGCCCATTGGTTAGTTAAGGCCTATAGCGATTTTTTTTTTAGTTTTTTTTTAAATTAACATATAATGTATTATTTGCCCCAGGGTACATGTCTGTGAATCATCAGGTTTACACATTTCACAGCACTTACCTTTTGAGGTGCTTCACTTAATGAGCCTGTTTGTATTTACCTGTTTGTAATGAGGTGGTTGCTGTGGGCCCATTTGCCTTGATCAGGCCTGTTGCCTAAAAGTGGCCTCTATGTCCCCTCTGACAAATCAACAATGACAGATCTTTGGCATTTGGGCAGAGGTCTCATCTTCAGTAGTTTCTTCCTGCTGAATGAGGGGTGTAAAGATGTCCCCACGTATGAGTCAACATTGGTCAGTTGGGAATTTATATGTGGAAATTGCAAAAGGCAGAGGCAGCCAAATCCAAGGTAGAACACATATATGAATCTCCCTGAGTAGAAAGGATCGTCTGTGAACTTGAAGTTGTAGCAGTAAAGGAATCTTGGCACTAGGCAGAAAGACATTGGAAAAGACAACAAAATAGGATGATGATGATGATGATGATGGTGGTGGTGGTGATAACGATGATGATTAGAAAGAGAAGCCAGAATAAAAGACCTTTGATAGTTGAGCAAAATCCTCCTCCAGTCCAGGAGTTCAACCAATTAAAGGAGAGAGAGAGATGGTTTAAAGCACTAATTTGAGTATTCATGTCTTTTAGTAACCCTGTCACATTTTGGTGGTAATCCAGACTATATATATACACCTGGTTTTAATGAAAGCGTAGATTCCTCCTTGGGATGAAGTGAGGATATCAAGGGCCATTCAGTTTTGGAGGGTCACTTTTTGAATTTGTGGGTGAATTCATGTTGGGCTTAGTTAAAGGTGCTTGCTTTAGGCTTGACTATAGCATCTATTTGCAATTTTATTTCAATAAATGCTGCCTCTAGGACAAATATGGCTAAGGGATAAGACCATCAAGAAGTTCTCTTTGTTTGGTGGCTAGCCTTAACAATATCCTTGTCATGAGCACGCTACGAAGGCACACGCACGAGTTGTGTCTTTCCACAATGTCAGCTTTATTCACTCACAAAGCAAAGTGAAATCGCAATGACAAGGCAGGTTCAGGATTCCAAACTCAGTGACCATTCACCATGGGATTAAACCTGACTTCTTACACAGCACAGGGAGCGGGAAAGAAGACAAGCCACACAGCAAACAAGCAAACAGGAGGGTGTGGGAAGTTAAGGAACCGAACGTGAAGTCAGTCTGTGGGCGCACAGCTGAGATGAGACCTCGGTCTGGTCTGGTTCAGCTCTCGGCCCTTACTGCTTCTGTTGTTCCAGCAGGGAAGGATCTCAGTTCTGTTTGGAGATCCACCAGGCAGAGGCTTCAGGGGCAGTTGCCTTTTTTAATTGATCAGACATAGAGGAGTCAGGTCTGAAGATTCTGATGGTTTGTTGCCCAAATCCTTCCCCTTTTAAAAGGATTTCATCAGTTTTGGGTCTCGGCAGACTTTGTCTGGTTCTGCTTCTTATCAGTTCTGGGGAGTCAGCTGATGTTGGTCCAGCAATCTCTCCCAACTGCAGTGCCTGAACTGCTTGCATCATTGCTTGATACAGCCCCTTGTTTGACATGAGGGGCTCCATTTTGCTCTCGACAATCCTAATTATAAAGAATTGCTGGCAAGTGGGAGAAGAGTTGTCTTAGGAGATAAGGGCATCCCCAAAAGCACCATCCAATCCAATCGTAGGGAAAGTGGGGTCATCCATTATTTCCATAAGCTCCTAGTTAACATATGGAGTGAGGTATGCTCTGGAGGTTAAGGAGTGGTTTTGTCTTTCCAGCCACCCAAAATGGATCAAGGTGATAATTGAGTTATACAATTGTTGAAGAGTCCATCCCATTTTCTAGTGTTCGAATAACCTTATGCCCATGTGGTCCTGTTATTATCCCGACAGAGTAATAAGCATGAAGATTGTGTGTTCTTGAGCTATTGTGGCAATTTCTCTGAAGTTTACCTCAAGTTATCTAGCTTAAGCAAACAACAAACACTTAAGGACAATCAGAACTAGAACTTATCATCCACAAATGTGTGTTATTGAAACAATTTTTCTCTCTAAATTCACTATTCTTTCCAGAGATAGCCAAATCAAGATTAATCTGTTTGTAAAACAAGTTTTAACAAACTTGGCTTAATTATTTACATAAGCTCAGCAAGAACAATGATTGACCATATACATTCTTTAAAATTTGTTTTCCGGGAACTTATTATAAGGAATCTCTAGATTGAACTTTTAACAGACACGTGAGGCCAAGAGCCAAACCAGGTATTTACCATCAGACATGCTTACAATACCTGTAGATTTGGGTGAATTCATCTTCTTGAGGTCCCCAAAATACCCTGAAGTTCGGGCACTTGCCAGAAAGTGACATTCTTTACTTACATAGTAAGGCTGCTGGGAACTCTGAAAGCAAGTTTCAGGCCAATATTTTCAAGGAGCTTCATAGGTTCCATAAAGTCAACCTTAATTCCTTGGAGCTGTCTGGTCATATCTGAGTCTATGTATGGCTCTCTCAAATATGACATTCCAGTCAGAGCTTTGGTGTGACTGTTACCATTGTGTCCTGTTACAAGAAGAACAGATTCTCATTGTACTTATGCAAATAACTAATCATCATGAAAGAAAGAATAGTCACTGAGAGTTTCTGAATTTCAGAAGGTTCAGGTAGGGTGGAAAGTTAAGTGTTTCAGTTTATTACAAAGGAATACTTTATCAAATTTCTGTAAGTCATAGATATTTTTTTTAATTTTATTTATTTATTTGACAGAGAGAGAGAGCGCACAAGCAGGCAGAGAGGCAGGCAGAGAGAGAGGGGGGAAGCAGGCTCCCCACCGAGCAGAGAGCCGGATGCGGGGCTCCATCCCAGGACCCTGAGATCATGACCCGAGCCGAAGGCAGAGGCTTTAACCCACTGAGCCACCCAGGCGCCCCAAGTCATAGATATTTTAAGAGAGAACTTTCTCAATCTGGAAGAGCAAATGGTAGAAGACCAGTTATGTTTCAAATAAGGGTGACAAAAACTATAATTATTTTTCTCAATTCATTTAGTCCCATATTACCAATTCTAGTTGTTTGCACCTTTTTTGTTAGTTCTGGAAATTCTTACCCCGTTCGGTTTTATAATCTTAAAGGTATACCTATATCTGTAAAAACAAAAAATCCTTTCCATGAATCTCCTTGAAGACAAAACTCATTTTGCAAGAGCATCAGAGCAATAACCATAAATGACCAAAAAGCTCAGAAACAGACATGGTTAAAGATCTGATATGAGAGTTTACTATAATGTAGCTGACAAGGAAATCCAGTTATTTCTCTTTTATATATCAAATTTTTACTTAAATTCAAGTTATTAGTCTTTCATGGTTTGTTTCCCCCTCTGATTTCCCCCCTTCATTTTTCCCTTTCTTCTCCTGATGTTCTTCATGCTAGGCGATGGACTCTCGGAAATAAACTGAGGATTTCAGAGGGGAGGAGGTAAGGGGATGTTTATGAGTATTAAGGAGGGCACATACTGCAATGAACACTGGGTATTACATGCAAACAATGAAGCATGGAACACTACATCAAAAACTAATGAAGTACTGTATGGTAACTAACATAACATAATAAAAAAATAAATAAATTTAGTTAAACCACATATTTAAAAAATTTACTTTTTGGGAGGGTGTATGTATAATTACCATTTTTTCTTATGACTATTTCATACAGAAGAATGACATAACTTCTAATGGAGAATTCAATTCATAAAAAATGAAAACAATAATTTAACCTGTCCAAAAGGGAAGAGAGATAGGTACTAATATAATTAACTCTCTTTTTTCTGTTGATAAATCCTTCAGTTACTTTTTTTATTATTTTCAGAAGTAGAGGAGAACTTGCTCAGTTCATTGAGCATTGGCCTTAGGCTGAGGTCATGATCCCAGGATCCTGGGATCGAGTCCTATGTTGGGCTCCCTGCTCAGTGGGGAGTCTGTTTCTCTCTCTGCCCCCTCCTCCCTGCTCGTTCTCTCTCTCTAAAAAAAAGTAGAATTTAGTGATTCGTCAATTGCATATAACACCCAGTGCTCATTACATCAAGTGCCCTCCTTAATACCCATCACCCAATTATTCCTTCCTCTCATGCACCTTCCCTCCAGCAACCCTCAGTTTGCGTTTCCTAGAGTTCCACATCTCTTATGGTTTGCCTCCCTCTCCATTTTCATCTTATTTTATTTTTCCTTCCCTTCCCCTATGTTCATCTGTTTTGCTTCTTAAATTCTGACATATTTCACTTAGCATAATGCTCTCTAGTCCCATCCACATCATTGCAAATGGCCAGATTTCATTTTTTGGTGGCTAGTATTCCATTGTGTGTGTGTGTGTGTGTGTGTGTGTGTGTGTGTACCGCATCTTCTTTATCCATTCATCTGTCGATGCACATATGGGCTCTTTCCCTATTTTGGCTATTGTAGACATTGCTTCTATAAACAGCATGTGGTGCATGTGCCGCTTTGAATCACTGTGTTTGTATCCTTTGGATAAATACCTAGCAGTGCAATTTATGTGTCATAAGGGTAGCTCCATTTTTAATTTTTTGAGACGCTTTCATACTGTTTTCCAGAGTGATTGATTCAGTTTGCATTCCCACCAACATTGCAAGAGGGTTCCCCTTTTTCCACACCCTCACTGGTGCTATGTCATTTCCACACCCTCACTGGTGGTATCCCACTGGTGGGATCTCATTGTCATCTTGATTTGTATGACCCTCATGCCAAATGCATTTTTTCATCTGTCTGTTGACAATTTGTATATCTTCTGTGAGGAAATGTCTATTCGTGTCTACTGACCATGGATTTTTTGGATTTTTGTTTTTTTGGGTGTTGGATATTTTGTTTTTTGGGTTTTGAGTTTGATAAGTTCTTTATAAATTTTGGATACTAGACCTTTATCTGATAGGATATTTGCAAATATCTTCTCCCATTCGGTAGGTGGCTTCTTAGTTTCTTTTGACTGTTTCCCTTGCTGTGCAAAAGCTTTTTATCTTGAAGTCCCAAGAGTTCATTTTTGCTTTTGTTCCTCTTGTCTTTGGAGACATGACTAGCAAGAAGTTGCTGCAGCCAAGGTCAAAGATGTTGCTGCCTGTGTTCTCCTCTAAGATTTTGATAGATTCCTGTCTCACATTTAGGTCTTTCATCCATTTTGAATTAATTTGTGAGTGTGGTGTAATAAAGTGGTCCACTCTCATTCTTCTGCATGTGGCTATCCAATTTTTCCAATACCATTTGTTGAAGAGACTCTTTTTTCATGGATACTTTTTCCTGCTTTGTTGACGATTGGTTGACCTTAGAGTTGAGGGTCTACTTCTGGATTCTGTATTCTGTTCCATTGATCTGTGTGTCTGTTTTTGTGGCAGTACCACACTGTCTTGATGATGATAGCCTTGTAGTACAACTTCAAGTTCAGAATTGTGAGAGCTCCAGTTTTGACTCTTTTTTTAACCTTACTTTGGCTATTCAGGGTCTTTTCTGGTTCCATACGAATTTTAGGATTGTTTGTTCCAGCTCTATGAAAAATGCTGGTGGTATTTTGATAGCAATTGCATTAAATGTGTGTTGCTTTGTGTAGTTCAGATATTTTAACAGTATTTGTTCTTCCAACCTATAAGCATGGAATATTTTTCCATTTCTTTGTGTCTTCCTCAATTTCTTTCAGAAATCTTCTGTAGTTTTCAGGGTACAGACCCTTTACCTCTTTGGTTAGGTTTATTCCTAGGATACTGTATCTTACGGTTTTTGGTGTAATTATAAATGGGATCAATTCCTTGATTTCTCTTTCTGCTGCCTCATTGTTAGTGTATAGAAATGCAATTGACTTCTGTGCATTGCTTTTATATCCTGCCACTTTGCTGAATTCCTGTACAGTTCTAGCAATTTTAGGGTAGAGTCTTTTAGGTTTTCTATACAGAATATCATGTCATCTGTGAAGAGTGAGAGTTTGACTTCTTCGACAATTTGGATGACTTTTATTTCTTTTTATTGTCTGCCTAGGCCAGGACTTCCAGTGCTATGTTGAACAACAGTGGTGGGTGTGGAGATCCTTGTCATGTTTCTGACCTTTGGGGAAATCTCTCAGATTTTCCCTGTTGAGGATGATATTTGCTGTGAGTTTTTTATTGATGGCTTTTATGATATTGAGATATGTTCCCTCTATCTCTACACTGCAGAGACTTTTTATGAAGAAAGGATGCTGAATTTTGTCAAATGCTTTTTCTGCATGTAATCAGAAGATTGTATGGTTCTTGTCCTTTCTTTTATTAATGTTGTGTATCAAATTGATTGATTTGCAGATGTGGAAACACTCTTGCAGCTCAGGAATAAATCCCATTTAATCATGGTGAATAATCCTTTTCACTGTTTTTACTGTTTTACTGTTGGATCCTATTGGTTAGTATCTTGGTGAGAATTTTGGCATCCATGTTCATCAGGGATATTAGTCTACAGTTCTCCTTTTTGGTGGAGTCTTTGTCTGGTTGTGGGATCAAGGTAATGCTGGCCTTGCAGAATGAGTTTGCAAGTTTTCTTTCCATTTCTAGTTTTTGAAACAGCTTCAGAAGAATAGGTATTAGTTCTTTAAGTGTTTGGTAGAATTCCGCTGGGAGTCCATTTAGCCCTGGACTCTTGTTTATTGAGAGATTTGGGGTTACTGGTTCAATTTCTTTTCTGCTTATGGGCCTGTTCAGGTTTTCTATTTCTTCCTGTTTCAGTTTTGGCAGTTTATATGTTTCTAGGAAAGCATCCATTTCTTCTGGATTGCCTGATTTGTTGGCATATAGTTGCGCATAATATTCTCTTATAATTGTATTTCTTTGGTGTTGTTTGTGATCTCTTTCATTCATGATTTTATTTATATGGCTCCTTTCTCATTTCTTTTTGATAAGCCTGGCTAAGGTTTAATTGATCTTATTAATCCTTTTAAAGAACCAGGTCCTAGTTTATTTCTATATCATTGATTTCTGCTCTGATCTTTATTATTTCTCTTCTCCTGCTGGGTTCAGGCTTTATTTGCTGTTCTTTCTCCAGCCTTTTTAGGTGTAAGGTTAGGTTGTGTATTTGAGAACTTCTTGTTTCTTGAGAAGGACTTGTATTGCTGTATACTTTACTCTTAGGACCACCTTTGCTGCATCCCAAAAGTTCTGAACTGTCATGATTTCTTTTTCATTTCCTTCCATGTGTTTTATAAGTTCTTCTTTAATTTCTTGGTTGACTTATTTATTCTTTAGTAGGGTGCTCTTTTAACCTCCATATATTTGTGTCCCTTCCAAATTTTCTCTTGTGATTGAGTTCAAGTTTTAAAGCATTGTGGTCTGAAAACATGCATGGTATAATCTCAATCTTTTTGTATTGGTTGAGACCTGATTTGTGACCCAGTATGTAATCTATTCTAGAGAATGTGCCATGTGCACTCGAGAAAAATGTGCATTCTGTTGCTTCAGGTTTAAATGCTCTAAATGTATCTGTTAAGTCCCTCTGGTTCACTGTCATTCAAAGCCATTGCTTCCTTGTTGATTCTCTGCTTAGATGATCTGTCCTTTGCAGTGAGTAGGGTGTTAAAGTTCCCTACTGTTATTGTATTATCAATGTGTTTCTTTAATTTTGTTATTAACTACTTTATAAATCTGGCGCTCCCACGTTAGGGGCATAAATATTTATATTTGTTAGATCTTCTTGTTGGATAGGCCCTTTTATTATGATACAGTGTCCTTCTTCATCTCTTATTACAGTCTTTGGTTTAAAATCTAATTTGTCTGGTATAATGATTCCTATTCCAGCTTTCTTTTGATGGCCATTAGCATGATAAATGGTTCTCCAACCCATCACTTTCAATCTGTAAGTGTCTTTGGGTCTAAAATGAGTCTCTTGCCAAGGGCTTATTGATGGGTCTTACTTTTTTATCCAATCTGATAGCCTATATATTTTGATTAGAGCATTAAGTCCCTTTACATTCAGAGTAATTATTGAAAAATATAAATTTAGTTCCATTGTATTACTTGTAAAGTTGCTGTTTCTGAGGATTGTCTCTGTTCCTTTCTGGTCTTTGTTACTTTTGGGATCTCTCCTCACTCACAGAATCCCCTTTTAATATTTCTTGCAGAGCTAATTTAATGTTCACAATATCCTTTAGTTTTTCTTTGTCCAGAAAACTCTTCATCTCTCCTATTCTGAGTGACAGTCTTGCTGGATAAAGTATCCGTGGCTGCATATTTTTCCCATTTAGCACATTGAATATATCATTCCAATCCTTTCTGGCCTGCAAGGTCTCTGTGGACAGGTGTGCTGCCAGAGTTATGTTTCTACCCTTGTAGGTTAAATACCTCTTGTCCCAAAGTGCTTTCAGAATTTTCTCTTTATCTTTGGAATTTGCAAGCTTCAAATGTTATATGTTGAAGTGTGGACCTATTTTTATTGATTTTAAGGGGGAACTCCTGGACTTGAATGCCTGTTTCCTTCCCCAGATCAGGAAAGTTCTTAGCTATAATTGTTCAAATAAACCTTATGACCCCCCTCCTCTTTCTCCTGGGACTCCTGTTATCTGGATATTACTTTATTTTATGGAATTGCTGATTTCTCACAGTCTCCCTTTGTGATGTAATAGTTGTCTTTCTTCTTTTCAGCTTTTTTATTTTCCTTCATTTTGTCTTCTATCATTGACTCTCTTCTACTTCATTTATCCTTACTGTTAGATCCTCTATTTTTGAGTGCATGTCAGTAATAGTATTTTTAATTTTTGCCTGATTAGACTTTAGTTCTTTTATTTCTACAGTAAAGGATTCTCTAGTGTCTTCTATGCTTTTTTTCAAGCCCAGCTAGTATCTTTATAATCATTGTTTTAAATTCTAGTTCAGACATCTTTCTTATATACATATTGATTAAATCCCTGGAGTGAGTACTACCTCCATTATTTCTTTTGTGGTAAAATTCTCCATCTCATCATTATGTCCAGAAAATAATAGAAAAGAGAGAAAAGAAAACCTACCAACAACAACGGGAAAAAATAATAAAATAAATCTGAAGAAAGCAAAATAAGAAAAAATCAAAGCAGAAACAAAACAGAATGAAACAAAATACTAGATCCTGGGTGTATTTTGGTCTACTTGTTAAAAGAAACTAGAACCCAAAATATGAAAGAAAGAGAAACTTAAATATATACAAATATAAAATAAAATATAATTAGTCGAATTCTACAACTTTCTTTTGGATTCAGATTTTGCCTTTTTCTCCAAAAAACTACTCTTATTTTAGGACAAAATTACATTTTTCTCCTCCAAAAATGTATTCTCATTCTTTACATCTTTCTTTTTTTAATTTTATTACGTTAGTCACCATACGGTACATCATTAGTTTTTGATATAGTGTTCCATTATTCATTGTGTGTGTATAACACTCAGTGTTCATTGCAATATGTGCCCTCCTTAATACCCATCACCAGGCTCACCCATCTTTCCACCCCTCTCTTTTCTAAAACCTTCAGCTTGTTTCCTGGAGTCCATAGTCTGTTATGGTTCATCTCCCGCTCTAATTTACCCCCACTTCATTTTTCCCTTCCTTCTCCTAATGTCCTCCACGCTATTCCTTATATTCCATATATAAGGGAAACCATATGATAATTGTCTTTCTCTGCTAGACTTATTTCACTTAGCATAATCTCCTCCAGTTCCATCCATGTTGATGCAAATGGAGAGTAGTCATCCATACTGATGGCAGAGTAATATTCCATTGTATATATGGACCACATCTTCTTTTTTTTTTTTTTTTTTTTTTAAAGATTTTATTTTTTATTTGACACAGAGAGAGAGAGATCACAAGTAGGCAGAGAGGCAGGCAGAGAGAGAGGAGAAAGCAGGCTCCCCGCCGAGCAGAGAGCCCGATGTGGGGCTCGATCCCAGGACCCCGAGATCATGACCTGAGCCGAAGGCAGAGGCTTTAATCCACTGAGCCACCCAGGCGCCCCCACATCTTCTTTATCCATTCATCTGTTGAAGGGCATCTCAGTTTTTTCCACAGTTTGGCTATTGTGGACATTGCTACTATGAACATTGGGGTGCATATGGCCCTTCTGTTCACTACATCTATATCTTTGGGGTAAATACACAGTAGTTCAATTTCTAGGTCATAGGGTAGCTCTATTTTTAACTTTCTGAAGGAACTTCCACACTGTTTTCCAAAGTGGCTATACTAACTTGCATTCCCACAACAGCATAAGAGGGTTCCCCTTTCTCCACATCCTCTCCAGCATTTGTTTTTTTCCTGCATTGTTAATTTTTGCCATTCTGACTTGTGTATGGTGATATCTCAGTGTGGTTTTGATTTGCATTTCCCTAATGGATAATGATGTTGAACATTTTTTCATATGTCTGTTAGCCATTCATATGTCTTCTTTGGGGAAGTGTCTGTTCATGTCTTCTGCCTATTTTTCGATTTCATTATTTGTTTTTGGGTGTTGAATTTGAGAAGTTCTTTATAGATCTTGGATACCAGCCCTTTATCTGTAAGGTCATTTGCAAATATCTTCTCCCATTCCGTGGGTTGTCTTTTTGTTTTGTTGACTGTTTCCTTTTCTGTGCAGAAGCTTTTTATTTTGATGAAGTCCCAAAAGTTCATTTTCACTTTTGTTTCCCTTGCATTTGGAGACATGTCTTTTTTTTTTTAAAGCATTTATTTATTTATTTATTTATTTATTTATTTATTTATTTGACAGAGAGATCACAAGTAGGCAGAGAGGCAGGCAGAGAGAGAGGGAGAAGCAGGCTCCCTGCTGAGGTTTTTTGTTTTTGTTTTTGTTTTGTTCTCTAGGATTTTGATGATTTCCTGTCTCACATTGAGGTCTTTCATCCATTTAGTTTATCTTTGTGTATGGTGTAAGCAAATGGTTGAGTTGCATTCTCTTGTATATAGCTGTCCAGTTTTCCCAGCACAAGTTATTAAAAGATTTTATTTATTTATTTGACAGAGAGAGAGATCACAAGTAGGCAGAGAGAGAGGGGGAAGCAAGCTCCCTGATGAGCAGAGAGCCCAATATGGAGCTCGATCTCAGGACCCTGAGATCATGACCTGGGCCAGAAGGCAGAGGCTTTTTAACCCACTGAGCCACCCAGGCGCCCCTTCCAGCACAAGTTACTGAAGGGACTGTCTTTTTTCCATTGGTTATTTTTTCTTGCTTTGTCAAAGATTAGTTGACCATAGAGTTGTGGGTCCATATCTGGGCTCTCTATTCTGTTTCACTGATCTATGTGTCTGTTTTTGTGCCAGTACCATGCTGTCTTGATGATCACAGCTTTGTAATATAGCTTGAAATCAGGCAATGTGGGGTCTGTAGCTTTTCTTTTTCAACATTTCCTTGGCGATTTGGGGTCTTTTCCAGTTCCATACAAATTTTAGGATTGTTTGTTCCAGCACTTTGAAAGATGCCATTGGAATTTTAATCGGGAGTCATTGAAAGTGTAGATTGCTCTGGGCAGCATAGACATTTTAACAATGTTTATTCTTTCAATCCCTGAACATGGAATGTTTTTCCATTTTTTTGTGTCTTCAATTTCTTTTAAGTGTTCTGTAGTTTCTAGAATATAGATTCTTTACTTCTTTGGTTAGGTTTATTCCTAGGTATATTATGGTTTTTGGTGCTATTGTAAATGGAATCAATTCCCTAATTTCTCTTCCTACAGTTTTAGCGTATAGAAAAGCAACTGGTTTCTGTGTATTGATTTTGTATTCTGCCACATTACTGAATTGCTGTGTGAGTTCTAGTAATTTGGGAGTGGAGTCTTTTGGGTTTTCCACTTAAGGTATCATGTCATCTGCAGAGGGAGAATTTGACTTCTCTTTTGCCAATTTGAATATCTTTTATTTCTTTTTGTTGTCTGACTGCTGATGTTAGGACTTCTAGCACTATGTTGAACAACAGCGGCAAGAGTGGCATCTTGTTGTGTTCCTGATCTTAAGTGAAAGGCTCTCAGCTTTCTCCATTGAGAATGATATTCTCTGTGGGCTTTTCAGAGATGGTTTTTATGAAATTGAGGAATGTTCCCTCTATCCCTACCCTCTGAAGAGTTTTAATCAGGAAAGGGTGCTGTATTTTTGTCAAATGTTTTTTCTGTATCAATTGAGAAGATCATATGTTTCTTGCCTTTTTTTTTTATTAATGTGTTCTATCACACTGATTGATTTGTGAATGTTGAACCACTCTTGCATCCCAGAGATAAATCTCATCTAGTTGTGATGGATAATCCTTTGAATGTACTGTTGGATCCTATTGGCTAGGCTCTTGTTGAGAATTTTAACATCCATATTCCTCAGGGATATTGGTCTGAAATTCCCCTTTTTGTTGGGGACTTTGTCTTGTTTGGGAATCAAGGTAATGCTGGCCTTATAGAATGAGTTTGGAAGTTTTCTTTCTGTGTCTATTTTTTGAAACAGCTTCTGGAGAATAGGTATTATTTCTTCTTTAAACGTTTGTTAGAATTCTCCTGGGAATCCATCAGGCTCTGGACTTCTGTTTTTTGGGAGGTTTTTGATCACTGCTTCAATCTCATTACTGGTTATTGGTCTATTCAGATTGTTAGTTTCTTCCTGATTCAGTCTTGGTAGTTTATAGGTTTCCAGGAAGGCGTCCATTTCTTCCAGGTTGCTTAATTTTTGGCATATAGTTGCTGATAATAATTTCTAATAGTTATTTCTATTTCCTTGGTGTTAGTCATGATCTCTCCCCTTTCATTCATAATTTTATTAATTTGGGTCCTTTCCCTTTTCCTTTGGATAAGTCTGTCCCATAGTTTATTGATCTTACTAATTCTTTCAAAGAACCAGCTTCTAGTTTCATTGATCTCTATGGTATTTATGGTTTCTAATTCATTGATCTCTACTCTAATCTTTATTTTCTCTTCTCCTGTTTGGTTTAGGTTTTCTTGTTGTTCTTTCTTCAGTTCCTTTATGTTTAAGGTTAGCTTGTTGTATTCGGGATTTTTCTACTTTTTTGAGTGAGGCTTGGGTGGCTACCTATTTTCTCCTTAGGGGCCACCTTTGTAGTATCCCATAGCTTTTGGACTGATGTGTTTTCATTCTCATTGGTTTCCATGAAATGTTTAAGTTCTTTTTTAATTTCCTGGTTGACCCAAACATCCTTTAGCAAGATGGTCTTTAGTTTCTAAGTGTTTAAATTCCTTCTAAATTTTTTCTTATGATTGAGTTCCAGTTTCAAAGCATTGTAGTCTGAGAATATGCAGGGAATAATCTCAATCTTTTGGTATTTGTTGAGAGCTGATTTTTAATCCACTACGTGGTCTCTTCTGGAGAAAGTTCCATGTGTGTACAAGAAGAATGAGTATTCTGTTGTTTTAGGGTGGAATGTTCTGTATATATATCTATGAAATCCATCTGGTCCAGTGTGTCATTCAATGCTTTTGTTTCTTTTTTGCTTTTATTGATCGTTCTGCTTAGATGAACCATCTATTCCTGAGACTGGAGTGTTTGAGGTATCCTACTATTAAAGTATTATTAGCAAAATGTTTCTTTATTTTGATTAACAGCTGGCTTATGTAGTTGGCTGCTCCCATGTCGGGGGCATAGATATTTACAATTGTTATAGCTTCTTGTTGGATACATCCTTTAAAAATGATATAGTGTCTTTCTGTATCTCTTACTACAGTCTTTAGCTTAAAATCTAATTTGTCTGAGATGAGAATTGCTAACCCAGTTTTCTTTTGAGGTCCGTTGGCATGAAAAATGGTTCTCAATCCCTTTACTTTCAGTCCGGATATATCTTTAGGTTCAAAATGAGTCTTGTAGACAGCATATGGATGGGTCCTATCTTTTTATCCAGTCTGCACCCCTGTGCCATTTCATGGGAGCCTTTAGGCCATTCACATTAAAAGCGATTATTGAAAGATAAGATTTTTTGCCATCATGTTACCTGTGAAGTCCTTGTTTCTATAGATTGTCTCTCTAAATTTCTGGTCTATATTACTCTTAGGGGTCTTTCTTCTTTTATAGAACTCCCCTTAATATTTCTTGCAGGGCTGGCTTGGTGGTCACATATTCTTTCATTTTCTGCTGGTCTTGGAAGCTCCTTGTCTCTCTATCCATTCTGAATGACAGCCTTGCTGAATAAAGTATCCTTGGCTGCATGTTCTTCTCATTTAGTACCCTGAATATGACCTGGCTTGCCAGGCCTCTGTGGTTAAGTCTAACATTATTCTGATGTTCCTCCCTCTGTTCAAAAGAAATCTCTACCCCCATCCTCTTTCAGGATTGTTTCCTTGGATTTAAGATTTGCTAGTTTTACTATTATATGTCAAGGCTTTGATCTATTCTCTTTGATCTTGGGAGGGGTTCTCTCTGCCTCTTGGACTCCTTGTTTCCTTCCCCAGATTAGGGAAGTTCTCAGATACGATTTGCCCAAATATACCTTCTAGACTTTTCTGTCTCTCTCACCCCCTCAGGGATCAGAATAATTCTGACATTGGAGTGTTTCATGACACCATTAATCTCTCTTAGTAGGAGCTCTTGGGTTTTAATCTATTTTTCCCAGGCCTCCTCCGTTTCCTTCTTTTCTGTCATCTTATCTTCTCGCTCACTAATTTGTTCTTCTGTTTCGTTTACTGTGGTAGAGTATCTAATTTAGACTCTATTTCATTCATAGCATTTTTAAGTTTGGCCTGATTATATCTCATTTCTGCCCTTAGAGATTCTATATTATCATTAATATTTTTCTCAAGAGTAGCTATTGCCTTGAAAATTGTTACTCTGAAGTCTATTTCTGATATTGTGGTTATATCCCTATCCATTAGTTTTGTGGCAGAGGCCAGTCTCTGATTCTTTTCTTTACTGTGGGTTCTTCCTTTTAGTCATTCTGTTGCGGAGTGGTTGAGGGAATGTACAGAGTCTAAAGTATTAACCACAACCCAAGCAAGTTGCACCTGTTTTAAAAAGACCCCAGGGTTGATGTCCCCTTGTTCTTCTAGCCTGGCTTCTTGGGGACAGTCCTGCTGCACTGTTACTCAGGCAACCCTGTTTGGGCAGCATTGCCCTACCCTCTGTGGTCAGGGGGGATGGGCTCAGTCAAACTGTTTTTTTGGGGCTTTTGTTCTCTAGTAGCTTTCCCTGGAGGCTTTCCGTGTCTCTTCTGAGTGTCAGAGCAGAAGTGACCACACCTAAACCTCTGTCTCAGAAGTGAGAAATTGCAGTCTGCTCTTCCCTGAACTCTTCAGGGCACACAGTCTGCGTTTCTGTCTATGCTGCTAAACACCACAGCTTCCCTGGTTGTGTACCCCACAATAACACTCCCAGATGTTGATTCCCGGGCTGGGCACATTTCTGCCCTTTGTGCTTCTAAAACCATGAGCTGCCCCCAGTTCATGTGTGTGTACCTGCAGCTCCTGGATCCTCTCTAGGGGCTGGACTAAAGTCTTTCCCCACCATTACCAGTCTGTGAACCTGTGCCTCATCCCAACACAGGACACTTGCACTCCAGTGTTATCTCTTCTTCCTGGTGACAACTTATGGCCACTCCCTCCCTCTTCTGTTTATCTTCCAATATCTGCCCTCAGAATCATGGCTCCGTGCTTCATACCTCAGGACAGGTAGTGTTTTTCTGCTTGTGGAGATACAGATATAGATTCTTACATCTCAGGTTGATTTCATGGGTGTTCAGAATGGTTTGGTAGATATCCAGCTAAATTCAGGGGACCCAGTTATAATAGGGTCCCCTACTCCTTTGCCATCTTCTCAGTGCCCCCATAAGTATTCTTGTTGAGAGGATATTTAGATTCACATCATCACATTGGACTGACACAATGAATCGATGTAATGTGGGCTTGATAAGAACACAGCTCCAAGTTAAAGGGCATTTCACATTTTACTGTATTCAACTTTACCACTGTATACAGACACAAAAAAGACTGTTCAGAAGTCTTAAGGCAGCTCAAAGAAATATTATTAGAAAAGAAAGTAGAACAGTAAATAGTATATAAACTATGAGATTAAAAAAGTAAAACAATTGTTAACTCCAGGGAAAATAAAAAAGTGGTACAAAAAAGGAAATAAAATTATTGTCCTCTTTTTAGCTTACATATGAATAATATTTCAACAGTTATAATAATAAACCATGAGATATATTGAGAGCATTGGGGAGGGCAAATGTATGCATGTCATGGAAGAAGAGGTTAAACCTCATTTTCCTACTAATTAAAGTTGAAAAATCAATAAATTGCAGTATAAAGATGGTAATTAGAAATCTGGAGGCAAATAAAAGTAACAATTAAAAGAGTTGGAAATGGTTGCCACTGGAAATAAAATATGGTAGTTGGGGATACAAAGATCCTCTTTTTTCTGATAAATCATGTGACACTGTTTGATTTTTTAAAGAATACATACTGATGAAAATAAAACTGAAAGAAGGAAACTAAATTGTTTCTTTGGAGACCTGGAAAGTTTAATAGAGCTTCTTGGATAGGTGCTACTTGAAGGGTATGTATTATCTCACTGAATTCTCAGTTCATTCTATCATATATGATATTTTCTAATAAATCAAAATTTCGAGGGAAGGATTGCAGTGGCCAATGCCATGCAATTATTAAGTGGAAGATTCAGGTTTAAAATCCAGGTCTTTAAAGTAAGGACTGTCAGGTAGAAGGGTAAATACAATATTTATAGGAAAGCTAACATCTTAGATGGAGCATGACACATTCGCAGGACTCAAACATGTGGAAACATGAAGGAAGAATATTCCAAGTATACAGAATAGCTTTAGAAAAACCAGAGTTAGAAAAATGAAGAAGCCTTAGAAGCAAAGGACCTATTAACTAAAAGAGTGTGGAGATGAAATTGAAGGCCAAGTACAGAATCTTTTGACAATGTTTTTATCATCATTTTTGGCCACATTAATTTTTTTCTGTCTTGAATTGTAGTGTGTTTCCCAGTCACTTTTTAAAATTCTTCATATTAACACAAAGCTGGTCACATGCAGTACTAATTATACTTATCTAGAGCAAAGTAGAAATGAGAGTATTTATATCTTACATAGGCATAAGCATATCCATAAATATCTACATAGACAGATATAACATATAACAATTAACCAGTTCCTATTTCTTGTCTTACTTGATTATTGCAACAAATCTCAAAGCTGGAGAAAAGCTATCATTATTATTACACTGATTTTATAGAAGAGAAACTTCTCCTAAAAGGTCATGATAGCTGCCCAAGGTTAGACAGTAGGTAAGAAGTACAGTCAGAACTTAAACTCAGATTTTCTGATGCCCAGTGACAGTGTTGTGTTATTACATGCTATCTTCTCTAAATCTCTACAAAGCCTTCTCTATACTTGCTCAACACCACCAAGTAAACTAAAAAAGAACAATACCTTACTCTTGGGCAAGGTAGAATTGTTCAGAAGCTGACTTAGAAGTTTTATTTCTAAGCCTATTCTCAGTTCATCAGTCTGAAGCCAGGCCAATGGCACAAATAGAAAACAACTATTTGACTTAGTGTTTTAAAAAATTCAGCAAAATTCAGACCAAGCAACTGGAAAATTATATTTTGCAGTTGTCAAACATCTACTCAAGACTGAACATCTGGATAAACATTCAGTCATCCAGATGTTCTCAAATGGCTCAACATTTTGCAACATGACTACCAAATACATAATCAATTGAATGCTTTGTAAATATCTGGACGTTTTAAACTTCAAATGTAGTCTAATTGTGGATGAGTTATCAACTTCCTTTTCCCACCTGTTATAGTTAACCTCTCTCATGAGATGCTTAAATATGGTAAGGTACATGGAGAACCTTCATAGCCTGAGATATGAAAAGTATTAATTTTCTGGCTGCATATTTATATGGCCCAAACTATGTATTACTCATCATGGGATGGGTTATGAAAAATCCAAACATTTCATTTGTTATTAATTAACACTGGCCCACCCACCGGAACATGGAAGCTCACTTTATTCTCCAAATTTCTCCTGTTTCAAGTAGTATCTATCCTTTGCATTTCAAAGAATTATTATTTTCTAGAAGTTAGATCCTGTCTACTACCCTTTAGCAGTACAAGAACACACAGAAAAGAGGAAAAATAAAGTAATAGATCAAGCCATATCTTTCATTGGCCGCTTCCTTGTTCTTGCCTTCCTTGTTCTTGCCTTTTTCAAGAGAGAATCAACTGCCGGCTCTCTTATTAGGTCCCTTTAGGATTGTGTGGTCTCTGACAGCACTTAATTAATTAATTTATTCTTTCATTGACAATTGAACCAAATAAATTAAACATTGTAAAAGATAATGTGGTAAGTAGTCAAAGAGAGGCCTAATATCATAATGTTTTAGAGTTTATACTCTCCTAGTCTTCCTTATTTTCTCCTTCTCTTATACTTTCCTACTCAATCTTCATGATAGCTTTGAGAGATTGGAAATGTGGTGCCCATTTTATTCATAAAGCCACTGTAGCTCAAAGACGTTAAGTAACTTGTAGAAGAGATGGGTCATTAACCCAGGCCTGACTCTAAATCCAGTGTTTTTTTTTTTTTTCAGTCAATCAAATTTTCTAATATTGTGCTCAGTGAAAATCCTGGGACTTGAGATGTTAATTAGGTGTCTTGTGAAAAGGATTACTGTGACTGAATGTTTATGTCCCCTCAAGATTCCGATGTTGGAACCTCATTCCCAGTGTGATGGTGTTTGGATGTGGGACATTTGGCAGATGGTTGGATTATGAGGGTGGAGACCTCATAAATGGGATTAGTGCCCTTTTATAAAAGAGTGCCCACTCTGAGCTCTGGTCCTCCTTCCACCATGTGAAGACACAGTGAGAAACTGGCCAGAGATGGCCATCTATGAACCACGAAGCCTACTCACACTTTATGCTCCCTTCTTTATTTTATGCCCCACCCCCATTTTTTGTTCCCATGAGCATTTTATTTTTTCTGAGATATTTTCTTGCTCCTTTTCTGTTATCTTGCTTAATAGTGTAGTCTGAGAATCAGCAGACATCAAGTCTGTGGACATCTTGATTTTGGACTTCTCAGCCTCCAGAACTGTGAGAAATAAATGTCTATTACTTATAAGCCACTCCATCTGTGGTATTATTGTTGCAGCAACTTGAATAGACTAAGACAAGGATGTTCCTTGGAAAAATGCTTTGTAGAAATTAACAGCATTTGCCATGCTTCGATGGCTATAAAAGCTTTAGCCAAAACACTTATAGTACCCTGGGGCAAATAATACATTATATGTTAATAAAAAATTTTAAAAAACACTTATAAATTCCTATAGTTCTACCATTTTATAGAACAGTTTGGGAAATGGTGCGCTATTACAGACTTGCTCTCAGTTATAGCTTAGTCATTGATGTCAGCAAATCCTCTTTCATTTCCTTTTGGAAATGTTTTTATCATCTTGCCATTAGTCAAGAGAGGGTACTCTCATATTATTTACTTGATGTGCCTTTTTTGGGCATTTTCTTATTCTTTCTTATCTGCCTGAGTTTTATTTCACTAAGGCTGCCTCTTTTATTCTATGCTCCCTCTTTTATTCTCTGCCCTATCCCCACTTTTGGTTTCCATTAACATAATTTTTTTTTTGAAACATTTCCCTACTCCTTTTCTGCTACCTCAGTACTTAAAAGGATAGTTACCAGAGTATCGGCATCACCTAGCAATGCAGAATATAAGGCCCCACAGGGGACTTAATGAATCAGAAGATACTTTTAGACAGAAAGCCAAGGTAATCCCCATGAACGTGAAAGATTGAGAAATCCTATTCTATCACAGTATTTAAGGCCTCTCTTGGTTTGTCAACAAGTATGTCCTCAAAGCTATAAAAAGATTAGTTGTGAAGACTAGGTCCCTTGCTGAAGAGTTAATTGTATGTAGATTATTAAACATGCATGTTTACACATACACTTAAAAAATCACAATTTTGTCATTTTGCTGTTACATATCTTTCAAAAGTTCCCCATAGAAGGCACGACAAAGTCTAAGCTCCATAGCATGAAAGACCCTCATGATCTGGTCCTGCTTAACCTGTCAGCCAGCCTCATCTTCACCATCTTTCCCCCAAATCCCACTGTTATTTATGTTCCAGCCATACCGAATGACTAGAATTTGTTAAACACTCTGTTTTTTCTCATATCTCTGATACTTTGTTTATTCATCCCTCTCTGCCTGATATGACTTTCCTATTTCTCTTCACTTGGCTGATGTTTACTTGTCTTTTAGGTCCCATCATAGGTAACTCTGCCTCTGGGAATTATTTTCTGGCCCTTTCAGGACCCCTAATCACCCTATTGATTCATTTATTTCCTCAGTAAATACTGATTACATGCCCATAAGGTACCAGATACCTTTTGAATAGCATTTAACATAGTTATTACAATTGTTTGACTTACTGTTCTTGCTAGATTAGAAATTCTTTGAAGATAGGAATATATTCATTCATTTAATAAATATTTATTAGGTATACCTAACTACATGTTTTATAAATGGTTCCACACACAGAGAATATATGTTTGAAAGTCCTTTATTAAAGGGGTAAGAGAAAGGATCCAGTTGCTATCCTTGGCGTGGTCTCTATGGGATGTTAGAGACTTCATCTTAGTCTTTTTGCGGACAGCTTCAATTCAAAAGTTTCACTCCTATATCCTCCAGAGTGTCCTAATTTTTCATTAAAAAATACAGCTACCACAACAATCAAACTCAGTTCTTTCATCTTAAGCAAGGCTTTAAATGTGGGTATGTTTTGTTATGGGAGAGATTATACATGCCAGGGTTGTAGCATGTATACAATACAGGTCCTAGCAAAAAGAATGCAGCTCTAAGGCTAGACTTCTCTGGTACAAATTGCCATTCCAGTGCTTATCTGTTTGACCTTAGAAAACTTATTTCAACTTTCTAAGATTCCATTTGCTCATCTCTAAAGCCAGAAGAAGAAGAAATACTTCTGACTCACAGAACTACTGAGGGATTGAATGAAAAATGTGCATAGAACACTTAACACAGGAACAGGAATAAAATTAAGCCTCCATAAATGTCTACTGCTACCACTGCTGCTACTACTGCTGCTATTTGTGCGTAGGATTTATATTTGAAGAAAGTTTTCAAAGCAGTATTGTACCATTCAAGAAGGTATTGCTGCTGGTAGAAAATCTGGGGCTCCTTCCCATATATTGGAGGCAATGATTTATCTTCTTTCCTTCTCCAAGAAATCAAAAGGAAACAATAGTCCTTCCTAATTGTAACCCACTCAGTTTACCCAAAGACTCCCAGAGCAGCTCTAACAAATTGAGGATAGCCAACTGCAAGGTTGTAAGCAAATTGTCATTGCTTCGCAGACCGTAGGAAATACCAAAAAAGTTGTGAAAAAATACAGACATAAAAAAAAAATCTCATTTGAAACTCAAGTCCTTGGCTTCGGACAATAACAAAAATGTTCCCAAGGACAGCAGAGACCTTTTCCATTGTTCGACTCAGCATTCCACTCAGGACTTAATGACAGAAGGCATTACAGTTGTAATTATTCTCCTCTGGGTCCCACCCAGGCCCCCTTCCAACAGCTTCTCTGTAGCCCTGCCCAAGCCCTGGAGAAGAGAAAAGGCACAAAGGGGGATATTTGTGGTCAGACTGTCTCCAATTAGTAAGAATGAGAACAATGATTAGCCTTTCGTCTGGACCAGCCTGGAAAAAAGAAAAAGTCCTGCATTTTTGGGTGGGATGGGGAAGGAATTTTTGGCCAATGAATTAAATTTTAACCAGGAATTTTCGGGGATCTATACTGACTGTGACCTATTTTTCCCAAAGCAACCAGAGCCCCAGAAACTCATTAGGAGGTATGTGGCCAGTGGGCTTAGAAAGGACCATGTGGCTGCTAAATCTTGCTTCTCAAAGCCTAGGGCATGTAAAATTTACCTGGATGCTTGTTTTAAAAATGCAGTTTCCCATCTGTGGAAATTGAGTCAATAGGCCTGGAATAGAGCTCAAGAACCTGAAATTTTAACAATAACCCCTCTCCTCCAGAATAATTATATACCAAAGTTCAGTAGAGGAAAATTGACCCGAATGGTATCCGAGGACTGGTTGCTAACAGTCCAAGGCCATACCAAGCTGACTTTCCAGCTCATACATGATAAAATTATGCTACGACATTAGTAGTTAGCATGATAACTAAAGAATAATGAATATAAAAGAAGTAAAATATCAGATTCAGTTCTAACTTCTATACCAAAGGACTGGAAATGCATAATTTTCTAAGACTCCTGCTCTTCCTAAGATAGAAAAAAACAAGGTTGTTGTTTTGAGTAAGTGAGGCACTATGTTGTAAATGTGCTTATAAACTGTAACATGCTCAACAAATATTTTTGTTGTGATTAATATGACTGTCTCAGAACCAAATGCATTTTAACGGTGGGATCCTGAACATTCTAAAAGTTGTCATACAAACAACTTTTGATCAGAAATTTAAATAGAGATTTTAGAGCCAGTAATAAATAGATTTTAGAACAAGTGAGGGGCTATCTAGGGTCTCCAAATCTCACTGTGTAAATTAGGAGTATATATTACTAATATATACATATTTATGCATATGCCTCTGTGCATACAGCCATACATATGCAGTGTATATGACTAATTCCCTATCTGTGGAACCAGTAGTTCAAGGCCCCAGTATCTTCTATGACCTGGACTCACTCATTACTTTCTCCTGAAGTCCTTACACTTCAGTGAAAATTGGTGAAAAAAATCCTGTGACAACTTTTCCACTTTGTTTTGTAAACCCATCTGTCTATTAGTCAACAGCTTCTTGAATTCTTTTATGCTGTAGAGAATTTTCTAAGCTAGCTTCTAGTCTTTTCTAAATCTAGGGTTACTGGACTGCTGAATTGTTGGGGAAAGAAACACCCTTGTTGTTGGATCTGGCTCACCCCAAATTCTGCCAGATCCTGGGAAAATACCTCAGGGCCCAGCACTAGTACTGGGAATTCTTGGGAGCTCCTTCTCTGTACCTATTTGAGCAAATTTAGGAACAATTTTAGGAACAAGTTGGCTATAACGTATATGAGAACAGAAAATAAAAATGGAGGTAAAAACCAAGGGCAGAGAGGGAAATAACATGAGGAAAAAAACTGAGAAAGAAGAGTCCCCAAGAAACTTTAGCCAAATACGCTTAATAATTTTTACATCTGGTAGGGAAATAGCCAGGAAAGAACCCCTATGTAGGTGGTGGGACCTGAGGGAATGTCAAGTTGATGAAGCTATCATTCACATGCTCCGGCTTTGGCCCCCCTCACCGGTCCCACTCTCACATGCTGTTCCTTAGATCAGCAAAGGGTCTCCTCTCTGCAAATGTACCTTTAAATATCAAGGTCCTCCGTAGCCCCAGTGCCTCGGCCTTCAGGAGAGCAGAGGGCTTAAGTCAAAAGGCTGCTCAGGGACAGCCACTACTAATAAGCAGAAAGTCAGAGGAAATGGATACTTAACCTCCACCATACTACCCAGTATATCACGCCTCCCGCACAACCCAGAGGAGGCCCCGAAGAGACTGAGGCAGGCTGAATGCTTCCAAGCATGAGTGCTGGCAATGCTGGATGTTACTGACAGTTCTGTGTATAGACAACTGAGGAAAGCTGGCGGGTGTAAAGGGAAGTCTCGAGTGTTTTCATCTTTATTAGCTGTGCCCTGAAGCAATTTTCTTTAGGCCCTCTCAACCCAGTTTCTTGATCTGTCAAATAAAATGGACAGTATCTGCCCCAATTCCAACAGCATAGGATTGCTAAGAAAATTGGAGTCAGATCCAGTATGAAATGGCATCTGGCCATCAACTCGAGAATCTATAAGAATCTCCTGTAAAGAAGAGATTGAGCAAAATAAAATTTTAGTGACAGCATTGAAAACTGCACCTATTAACTATCTCTACTCTTCTCTGTCAATGCTCTAATTCAGTATCAGCCACTGCTGGACACTTGGAACTTGCTCATTTCTTGGCTTCTGCGATTGATCTCCAATAATGCATTTTCTATAGAGATTACATAGGGATTGTAAACAACTTATTACTAAATATATCATGCATGCAAAGGAGCATGCATAATATAGTTGTAGAATTTAAGAATAACGATAAACAAGCATCCTGCTTAATAAATAGATTACCACCAATACCTACAACTTCCTGTGGGTCCCTTTCTGACTATATTCCCCTCCCTTTTCCTGAAAGCTATCTACAATGCTATATATTATTTTTTCATTTGTTTGCTTTTCTCTGTATCATTACCACAAAAGTGTATATCCTTAAATAATGAATTGATTAGTTTTGCTTCTTTATTAAACTTCATTTAATAGAATCATACTTAGTCTTCTCTTACTTGCTTTTTCTTATTCAGTGTAGAGTTCCCAAGGTTCACCCATATTGATGCACATAGTCCTTTAAATTTTACAGTTGCATAATATTCCGCTGTATAGCTAAACATAAGTTATTATGCCGCTTTCTATTGATGGACGGTCATTCCAGTGTTTTGCCTCTGTTATGTTCTCTGGTACACATTTCATTTTTTTAAGGCATATCTCCAGGAGTGGAAGGAATTGCTGGTCATGAGGTACGCATACATCTTCAACTTTAACAGATTATGCAGAAGTGTCTTATCAATGGAACGATTATGCCAATTTATGATTTCACCAACAGTGTATGAGTTCCTCTTGTTCCATATCCATACAAGCAGTTGGAATTGTCAGATTTTATAGTTCTGGCCAGTTTGTTGGTTTTAATTTGCATTTCCTGATTATTAACAAAGGTGAATATGTTCAGATATGATTATTGGTCATTTATGTGTTTTCCTTTATGAATTACCTGCTAATATGGTCTATTTTTATATTGGGTTGTTTTCTTGTTTGTATATTCTGAATGCTAATTCCTTTTCAGTTATGTGTTACAAGTTATGTGTTTCAATTATGTGTTACAAGTATCTTTGTTGGGTGTGTGGCTTATCTTTTCATTTTATTCATGATATCTCCTGATGAAAAATAATTCTTAATTTTAATGTCAAATTTATCAGATATTTTCCTTTATGGTTTACATATTTTGAGTCTTGAACAATAAATCTTTTCTTCTCCTAAGATCATAAAGAATTCTACTATATTGATTCTAAAAATTTTTAAGTTTTGCATCCCAAATTTACTCTATCTGAATATTTTTTAAAGATTTATTTGTTTATTTGACAAAGAGAGAGAGAGCACAAGTAGGGAGAGTGGGAGAAAGAGAAACCGTTGTGGGGCTTGATCCCAAGACCCTGAGATCATAACCTGAGCTAAAGTAGACACTCAACCAACTGAGCCACCCAGCTTCCCTTTGAATATTTTAAAAATATTTTTCATTACAGAGTGTATTCACATATAGAAAATTTCATAAAATGTAAACAAATTAATTATCACAAAATGATCACCTGTGTAACCACCTCCCAGGTCTAGAAATAGAAGATAAGATGGTCCTTCAGAGTTCTCCCCATATTCTCTCCCAGTTACTATTGCCTGTCTACTCCACCAAGTACCATTTTTTGAAAAGACCATCATTTCTCATGCACCAAAGACCAATGAATATATGATTCTGTTTCTTGGCTCTCTCATCTGTTCCACTGGTCTATTTGTCTATATCTGTATAAAAATCATGTGTTTTAATTACTCTAGGCCTATAATTTGTCTTTTTGTATGTGGAGCAAATCTACTGCTCTGTTCTTCAAGTGAGACTTGACTATTCTTGACTGTTTACTACACCATAAAGTATAAATTGTAATTTATAAATTATAGGATCAGCCTGCTAATAAGTTCTATAAAAATACTGTTGGGATTTTAATCAGATCTTCACTAAATTTGATGAAAATTAACTTCTCTATAATTTTGAGTCTTCCCCTCCATGAACTTAGTATATCTATTTATTTAAACCTTCTTTAATAACTTTAAATATAATTTTTTCAAAATAAGACTTGCATATCTAGTAAAAGTATCTTATACTTGCTGTTGTTTTAAAGGGTATATTATACAGTAGTGCAAATAATTTTTTATGTTGACTTTATATGAGACAAGTACTGTATTTGTTTTCTCCTAACATATCTAGATTATATTTTGTTTTCTATGTAAGTTATAGTATCTGCTATTACCAGTACTTTTGTGCCTTTTTTCCAACTTCTTATGTTTTCATTTTCTTTTTCTTGCATTTTTCTGTTGATAAGGATCTCCCAGTATGATGTTGAATGCAATTGATGATATCAGACATAGTTTAGGGGCATACTTTTAATATTTTATAATAAAATGTGGTATTTAAGTTTTACAAATACACTTATTATGTTAAGAAAGTTCTTTTTAAGTCCTGGCTTGACAGAAGTTCTAACCATGAGTGGATGCTGGGCTTTGTCTCTGTGTGTGTGTGTGTGTGTGTGTGTGTGTGTGTGTGTGTGTGTTTTGTCTGTATCTATTGAAGAGAGTCATGTAATTTTTCTTGCTTACTTTGAGATGGAGTACATCAATATATTGTTTTCCCATTGCTGAACTAAACTGAATTCTGAAATATTTACTACTTGGTCATAGTGGGTTTTTTTTCCCCCAAGTATTGCTAAATTTAGTCCCTATTATTTTATTTGGGATTTTGGCATACATGTTTATAAATAGGTTTGACCTATAACATTTCTTTCTCATTTTTTAAACTGTTCTTCTCTGGTTTTGATATCAAGAGTATACTAGACCATGATTATTTCCTCCCTGTCCCCTGTCCCTCATGATCTGGAGAAGTTTTGTGTTATTTGTATTTTCTGATCCACAGATGTTTTGTTAAAAGTTCCTGCAAAAATTTGTGCCTATTATTTTCATTGTAGGATGTTTTTAAAACTACTATTTAATTTCCTCAGTTTTTTGTAGAACTATTCAAGTTTTTTCTTATTGAATATAGTTAATAACATATTTCTTCTAGGAATTAAATATTTCATAAGTTTTTAAATGTATCACATAAAGTTATTCATAATTTAATTTTATTATCTTTTAATCCCTGCTATAATCATAGTTATATTCTTTTAAAATCTGGTATTTGTGCCTTCTTTTATACTCTTTTAAAATCTGTGCCTTCTCTCTGTTTTTCTTAGCAAGATTATTTATTTTCTTCTACTTTATAGGTGTATTCTCTTTTTCTTTTTTCCAAGTTTTATGCATAGTACATCCATTTTCAGACTTTTTTCTCTGCTAGTATTAGTAGGCAAATAATTTTTTTAAACCACCATGTTTGCTATATCCCACAGATTTTTACATATGCGGTTTTTCTTAATGCATAGTTTTAATAATTTCCATTATGATTTCTTTGTTGATATGTTAGGTTGTATAGAAGTGTGGTTTAAAAATTCTAATCTGGGGGTGCCTAGGTAGATCAGTCAGTTAAGTGTCAAACCCTTGATTTTGGCCCAGGTCACGTTCTCAGAGTCCTGGTGAGTATGAGACAGGCAGGGCTAGATAGGGAGAGATAGGTTGGGGGCTACATGTGATCAGGCTCACAGAAATCTCAGCTGTGGAAAAATATTATAGATAAGATATTTTCATGATAGTTACAAACAAAACCAGAAATAAGGGAACATAAGGGAGACCAACTTGTTTGTCTTAAATATTATAGACAAGGTATTATTTTCATGAAAGTTACAAATTGACCACTGAAATTACCAAACTCCAAGGGATAAAGTAAACATGGTGCTAGCAGTTGTGACATCAAGATTTAAGTTCCCTGGTCAGTTTTCTACAAAAGACCAACCATAAAAGCCCTCAATTGCCACCCATTCAAGACCCCTCTTAACTCTAGAGAGCATTTTTCCTTTCCTTTCTGTTGTCACCTTCGCTTAATAAACTTTCACTTCACTTCATCCTTTTGTGTCCTCAAGATTCATTCTTCAACTCCCAGAGACAAGAACCCTGCAACACTGGGATGAGCCTTGGGTTGGGTTGGGGGTGCGTGGAGGGGAGAGTGTCTGTGTTCAGCAGGGAGTCTGCTTGAGGATTCTCTTCCTCCTTCTCTCTGGCCCTCTCCCTGCACATGTGCTCTCTCACTCTGTGTGTGTTTCTCAAATAAATAAGTAAATGTTTTAAAAAAATCTAATCTGAAAATAAACAAAAAAAGTCCTCCTGGGAAATTTTTAAATAAATGAAGAAAAAAAAAAAGTTTTAAATTACATTTTAAAACTATTTTCATATAAATAACATAACCACTAACACACACACACACACAATCAGTTGTGTTTTTTCTATACATTAACAATGAACAATCTTTAAAGAAAATTAAGAAAACAGTTCATTTATAGCAGCATCAGAAAGTATAAAATACTTTGGAATAAACTTAACCTATGAGATGAAAGACTGGTACACTGAAAACTACAAAATATTGCTAAAGGAAATTGGAGAAGATGGAAATAAATAGAAAAACATCTATGTTCAATGATTAGAAGACTTAATATTATTAAAATATCAATATCCAAAGTGATGTACAGATTTAATGCAATCTTAATCAAAATCCCAGTTGCATTTTTGGCAGAAATAGAAAAATCATCATAAAATTCACTTGGAATCTCAAAGTACCTGTAATAACCGAAAGAATCTTTAAAAAGAGCAGTTAAAAATCTCACACTTCCTGAATTTAAAACCCATCACAAAGCTGTAGTAATCAAAACAGTGTAGTAATGGCATAAAGACAAAAATATAGACTAATGGAATAGGTTAGAGAAGACCAAAATAAATCCTTAAAAAGTGGTCATATGATTCTTGACAGGGGTGCTAAATCATTCAGTGGAGAAAAGACTCTCTTCAAAAAACTTTTGGGAAAACTGGATATCCATATGCCAAATTATGAAGTTGGACCCCAACTTATACCATATACAAAAATAGATCAAAGACTTAAGAGCTAAAACTGTAAAACTCAGTAGAAAACATAGGGGGAAAGCTCTATGACATTGGATTTGGTAATGATTTATTGGATATGCTATCCAAAGCACAGGCAGCAAAAGTAAAAATAGATAAATTAGACTATATCAAAATTAAAAACTATCCATCAGATGACACAACAAAGTGAAAGGCAACCAACAGAAAATGAGAAATATTTGCAGATCACAACTATCTATATCTCTGTCTGTCTGTCTATCTATTTATCTACCTATCTGTCTATAGAGAGTTAATATCCACAACATATAAAGAACTTCTACAAATCCAAACCTATAAGGGTATCTGGGTGACTCAGTCGGTTAAGCGACTGCCTTCAGCTCAGGTCATCATCTCGGGGTCGTAGGTTCAAGCCCTCCACTGGGCTCCCAGCTCAGCAGGGAGCCTGCTTCTCCTTCTTCCACTCACCCTGCTTGTGCTCTCTCTCTCTCTCTCTCTGTGTCAAATAAGTAAATAAAATCTTAAGAAACAAACTATATATATTCGAATTAAAAATGGACAAAGGACCTAAATAGGCATTTCTCTGAAGGATATATACAAATGACCAACAAGCATATGAAAAGATGCTTAACATCACTAATCATTAGGAAAATGTAAATCAAAATCACAATGTGATTTTGCCTCTCACATCTATTAGAATAGTTACTATTAAAAAAAAGAAAATAACAAGTGTTGGTGAGGATATGGAGAAATTGGAACTCTTATGCATTATTGGTAGGAACATAAGATGGTATAGCCACTAGGGAAAACAGTAAGACAGTTCCTCAAAACATTAAAAATAGAATTACCATGTAATCCAGAAATTTTACCTCTTCAGTATATATCCAAAAGAGTTGAAAGCAGTTTCCCAAATAGGTATCTGAACACTCTTGTTCATATAGCAGCATTATTTACAATAGTCAAGTTCCATGGACAGATGAATGGATAAACAAAATGTGGGACATATAATATATATGATGGAATATTAAAAGAGAAGGAAACTGACAAATGATATAACATGGATAAGTCTTAAGGACATTATACTGAGTGAAATAAACTAATCACAAAGAAACAAATACTGTATGATTCCATTCATATGAAGTATCTAAAGTAGTCAAAGTCATAGAATCGGAGTGTAGAATGATGGTTATCAGGGCTCCTGGAAGAGAGAAATGGGTAGTTGTTGTTTAGTTAGTATAGACTGTCAATTTTATATGATGAAAAAGTTCTGGAAATTGGTTGCACAACAGTATGAACATACCTAACACTACTGAACAATACATTTAAAAATAGTTAAGACTGTATACTTCATGTATTTTACCACAACTTAAAAAATTATGAATATGGTTAAGCTAATAAAATTTGTGGTGACCCAATTGTAAAATAAAACCAAAAAGCAAAACAAAACAAAATTATAACCTAAGATACCATTTCTCACCTATAACATTGTCAAGTTGAAAAAAGCATGACAACACATTCTGTTCTCAAGGCTTTGGGTAAACAAGAATAGTTACATATTGTTGATAGGCATGCAAATTGGCATTTACCTTTTGCGCAGGAAGTTTAGAAATATCTAACACAACTAAGTTAATGTTTACCTTGTGACTCAATAATTTCATATCTAGAAATTTACCTTAAAAGTTTCTGACCAACAATATGAAAATAAATGAAAATAAGTGTTTCTGACCAACAATATGAAAATAACAAAGCACACTCCAGCTTTGTTTATAATTGCAAAATGTTGGAAGTACTCTGAATTCCTAAATACAGGAGAGTAGTAAAATAAACTATGGTATTTCTGCATATTATACATTATAACTGATACATGCAATGTTTTATTTTACATATATATATTGGGGGAATGTATTTTCCCACACATAAGATTTAAGATTCTGGTCCTAGCGTATGAACATTTCACTAGCTTTTCTATTTATTGCCATATCACTGCCCAAATTCTTACTGTGATCAGTACTCTAAAGATGTGCTAATCTTACCACTATTGAGTATTATAATGATAATTTGAAGAATCTAGCTTCATATATGTAAAATGACACCATCAGTGTGCTTTGATTTACATTACTCTAGTTAATACAAAAGATAAGCAATTTTTATATTTGTTTTCTATTCATGCTTATCTGTAGATTTTTTGGAAGTCTAAGAAAAAAGAGTCATTAAAAAATAATACGGCTTCAACAAATCATTCACATATCTATCATTGAAATGATCACCTTAGAAGAATTGCTAAATATATTATTTTTTAAATTTAATTTTATTTTTTTAACTGAGTATATTATTATTAATGAATAATAGCATACCCAGAATGCTTGACACTTCATCTTCTATATAACAAAATTATTGTCAGTAATAGTCATTAAGTAAAGTGAATAATAATGGTAAAAAAAAAAAACATTTTTTTCAGATATCTCACAGACCTTAGGATTTAATTTCTACCAGGTTTAAAAGCAGTTATAAGGTTGGATATTCATTTTTTGTCCCAATATCATAGTCTACAGCCAAAACAAAATAATTATTTCAGTCTTGGAAAAATTGGCTTTTTTGCAGTGTTTGGTAAAGATTTATAAAGTCATGAAGTTGTCAAGTGTTGACTGCTTCCTTTGCTCTTTTCTCCTTGTCTTTGAACTGCAGAGAAATGTCCATATTTATTCTGAAAAGGTTCACTTCCTTTCTTAACCAGATTAACTTTTTTCATCTGGAAATAGTATTGACCAAGCAGGAATATCAAAATAGATTAAAATATCATTCACTGTCTTCTCTTCATCAAAGTCCTGGCTTTATTCGTGCTATTTTCTTCTTTTTATTTTTTTTTCAATCCTGTCAGTGTGTATGCTAACATTTCCTTTCTCTTCCTTGGTGTCAATGCTTATAGAAAATGATTCATTGTTGTCTTTCATCCCTGTGTCATCTAAATCTTGTGTTGTTTCTAGTATCCATGCTTTGGATGTGCCAACTTGCACTCCTCACAATTTTCATAAACTCTATGCAATGTTGAAGGCATTACATATTTCAAAATAGATCCAGACATTGCTGCAATTGCCTCTTTTGCTTTTTTAAAAATTTTCTTTGCTGGGCTCCATTGAGCTCCCTTTCATGTTGGTATGGGTTTTTCACTTCACATTTCTTTACCAAATGCAGAAAAATTAGTAAATACTTGCTGGTTTCAGAACAATATTCCAAATGACTAAAGGATCCTTTAAGTTTCTATAGGACAAAAGTACCGAATTTGATAGCTTTTATGTCAATCTGGCAGTTTTAACTTAGGTGTTTTTGTCAATATCTTATGTAAAATATTTTATGGAAATAATTATCTAATAACTATAAATGAATTTTATTTTATTTTTTAGATTTTTTTTTTATTTGACAGAGAGAGATCACAAGTAGGCAGAGAGGCAGGGGGAAGCGAACTCCCCGCTGAGCAGAGAGCCTGATACGGGGCTCGATCCCAGGTCCCTGAGATCAGGACCAGAGCTAAAAGCAGAGGCTTTAACTCACTGAGCCACGCAAGTGCCCCTATAAATGCGCCCCTATATACAGCAAGAATATCTTCAAAAAGGTCAATTTATTTAGTGACTAAATTGTACTACTAGAGTAATGTTTTATTTTCTAGATTTTTTTTTTTTTGGCTTAAAAACAAATAGTGAACAATTTAAAAGGGAATACATTCATTGGGAGAAATCGGAGGGGGAGATGAAGCATGAGAGACTGTGAACTCTGAGAAACAAACTGAGGGTTTTGGAGGGGAGGGGCTGGGGGGCTGGGTGAGCCTGGTGATGGGTATTGAGGAGGGCAGGGATTGCGTGGAGCACTGGGTGGGATACATGAACAATGAATCTTGGAACACTGAAAAAATAAAATTAATTACAAAAAAAAATAAGTTTCTATTTCCTAAAATCATTTAAAAATTTTGCCTATGAACTAAAATTTGCACTTTTCAAAGAAAAATATTAGACCTCACAGTTTTCACTTTGTTCCACTGTTTAAATTTTAAACACAACTAATAACCCCATGCAGTCATATAGAATGACAAAATGGAAGTAATTCAAGTTTTGTCTCTTCATTACTACAATCACAATGCTATCACTGTTTATTTCATATATACAGTTTAAAATCAGGTATATATAGCATTATAAGAATTATTGTTGAAATTGTACAACAAGTGCACTCCAGTTATTCTGAATTTTACTAACTTATCCTTGGAATGAATGCTTGGACCCTAATATAGTGAGACTCAAGTCTATATATATAGACTATATATTCTCTATATATATGTGTATATAGACTTGAATCTCACTATATTAGGGTCCAAGTATGCAACTGGGAGTACCAAATTAACTCCTTTGTGGAATTCAGTATTTATTAAAAGTTAAGTAAAAAATGTTCATTAGAAGTAAACATGCATTACAAAAATCAATATTAACTGTAGCAATTGTTTAGAACTTAGCACAACAAAGAATTCTTGGGGGGAGATGTATTTTATCACTGGTGTTCTTTAAAATTTCCAGCATATAGTGATAATAAAAAAACATATGAACTTTGACTTAGTTTTATTTTGTTTATATTTATTCTAGAAAAAGAGTCCCCTCTGTTGGTTGCCCAGCAAGGACTGCTTTCAATGTCCCATCCCAGGTAGGCCACCATTAATGAATAATACTTGAACCATTTACTGAATTCATGTCTCTATTTTTTCACATATTATTTTCTGCCCCTTGTCTCCCTCTTACCCATGCATGAAGGACTCCAGGTATGTGTATGTTAGACTTCTTGATATAATTCCACAGGACTCCAAGCGTCTATCTATCTCCCAGAAAATTTTTTATCCCTGCTCTCCAACTTGGATACTTCAAGTTCACTGACACTTCCATCGTCTCCATTTTGTAATTAAGCCCATCTAATACATTTTCTACATTTCAAGTATTGTATCTTTCAGTACTACTCCCTTTTTTATTTCTCTTCTAAGAATTTTGTCATTTTATCCATTATGAGAATATTCTCATTTATTTTGTTAAGCATAATTATAATAGTTGCTTTAAAATTCTTGTCTATTCTAGCATCTAAGTCATCTCAGGATTAGTCTCCACTGATTGTCTTTCTCATTGAGGCAGGTCAGGTTTTCCTATTTCTTTCCATGTTAATTTTTTTTCCATGGAAACACGGAAAATTTTTTTTCCATGTTAACAAATTTTGTATTATATCATGGACATTGTGAATAATATGCTATAGACACAATTCTTTTATATTCCTCTGAAGAGTACTTGTGTGTGTGTGTGTGTGTGTGTGTGTGTGTGTGTGTGTGTGTGTTTTAGCAGGTACTTGACTTTACTGGACTTATATTGGAAACTTGTCTCCCTATGATGAGTGGCAGCTTAAGTAATCTCAGTTCTGTGATGTTAGTTTGAACGGTTTTCGTAAAACATGAGCAAGATACCATGAGGCATCAAGCGCTGATAGTGCTAAATTCAAACAAGAGTTCAGAAGCCCTGCTCTGGCAGATAAAGCCAGAAGTTAAGAACCCTTGGTCTATTGAATGACACTGGTGGTGGTAATAAAGAGGAGGGAGAATAACTAGGTAACATTTAAGGTTATTACCATTTTAAATTATTGAGATTCAATGGCTTTTTGCTTTCTACAAGTACTAATTTTAAACTCCTGAGCTTGATATTTAAATTTTTCTAAAAACTAAATTCCACTTCCTTTTAATATCTTTACTACAATTACTCCTACCCCACAGAAAAACTCAGACTAATCTGGAATATTCATCCCTCAGGTTTACTCCTGTCTCTATTCCTCTGCTTATTACTATACCTTTAGTCTCTGATATTCTTCTGTATATTCTTCGTCCACTGGAAATCCTACTTCATCCTTCATAGCTCAGATAAAATCCTACATCAGCCATTGTGTTTCTCTGACTATTCAGTCCACAAAGAAATATACTTCAGTTTTTTTCACTTAACTACCTGTCTTTTTTATAAAAAAGGTATTATCCCTAGTTTATAGGAGTGCTTTGAGGATTACAGATAACATTTTTTTAAAAAAAGATTTATTTATTTATTTACTTATTTGAGAGAGAGAGAGAGAGAGAGAGAACACACCTCCCTTCCCCACTGCTTGGGAAATCCCAAGCAGACTCCCCACTGAGCTCTGAGCAGAGGTGGGCTCAATCTCAAAACTCATAAAATCATGAGTGATATGCTTAACCTACTGAGCCATCCTGCCACCCCAGATTACAGATGATACTTTTAAAACAAAACATAATGATGCAATTAAACAGAATTTACTTTGTGCCACACATTGTTCTATAGTCAAAAGGAGATCCAGGATTTAAACCCAGTTAGGGTCCAGAGGCTATATACATTCTCATAGCAAATATACTATGTTACTCAGCAAAAGATCACATTCAATTGAATAGTTGCTATTATTATTTTTACTAGGTATGACTACTGAATTTCTCATGAATACATTTCTTATTTTACTGAAGAGACTTTTAGACCTCTGAGAACAGGGACATCGTCTTATATATATTTCTTACTTTTACAGTATTGTGTTTGCATAAGATATGCTTAACTAGTATTTGTTAAATAAGTGAATAAATGATGAACCATTTACAGAGAGATTATTTACCTCTTAGATTTTAAAAATCACTAAGTTTTACCTCTCACCATATCCTTCTGGGAAAAAAATCAGAATATTCATACAGTGCCTGCTTCTAGATCAAATACAAATTTCCCCAAGAGATTGAACTTCATTATTGTTATTGATTGTTTCTGTACACTCCTGGAGATATCATTCTTAAGCACTATACCAGGTTTTGCATTCCTTGGAGCCTTTCCCATCAGGATCTGTATTTAGTGGCTTCCTGTGGCTGCTGGGGAGAAGTTGAAACCCCAGTCCTGATCAGGGCAAGCAAAGATTCTAAAGGAAAATAAGGTTCTGATGCCCGCAACAAATTCTGTACTCTGGATTTAACTGAACTATAAACTACTGAGCCAACAAACAAAATGTGTGCAGCAAAAACTTGCTGCAAACCGACTATTTTTTTTTCCCTCACATTTTGGAATATCTAGGGCTAGCTAAATCTGGCCTAATTGGACTAGCAGCGCGAAGGAACTTCTGTGTAATATTTAGCATTTCCAGTGACTTCAGCATTAAGGCTGGAACATATTGTTTCTTAAGAAACAGTTGTTTTTTTTTGCTTTGTTTTGTTTTGTTTGCACATCTGTCCCAATGACCCTGTCATCCTTTCTTCGCTCTCACCGGAAACTGTCTCAGTTTTGAACATCATTGGGCTATGTCTTTCATTCCCTGATGACATATTTGGGGACTTCCTTCTGTTACCTACTGGGGCCAAACTGTGAATTCAGGGTCACAGGCCCAGTCTTTTAAGTGGAAGTTAGAGTAATGTCTCCAAGGATCCTGTTTTCTTCTCTCAGTCTGGGAATGGAATCAAGCGCCACAATTACCTTGTCAACCTTTTCTCAAAGAGCCAAACTGGTTTTCCACACTGTGCATTGTATAAATATATCAAACTTATTCTTCTGAAATTATTGCATGTTGTCAGGCAATTATCTGCATTTTCACAATAATTACAAATATAATTATATAATTATTATGTAATTATAACCATATTTTCATCATTTTCATACACTAGAATATACAGATATTGAGTTGTAGGTACAAGAGAGTTTTTTCCTTTTTAATATATATTTTTAAAAACAGAATTATTGAGGTACAATTGGCTTGAAATATAATTCAGCCATTTAAAATGTACGTTTCAATGAGTTTTGACAAATGTATACAATCATGTAACCGTCACAACAATCATGAAACAGAACAACAATTCCATTACCTCAGAGAGTTCTGTCATGCTCTTTTGCACTCATCCCACTTCCTGCCAACCCTGGCTTCTGGAACCATTGATATGTTTTCTGACACTATATTTTTGCCTTTTATAGAAATTGGTATAAATGGAATTATATAGTATTTAGTGGTTTTTTTCTGACTTATTTAATTTAGCATAGTGATTTTGATATTCACCTTCATCGTTTTTGTGTCACTAGATCATTCCTTGGTAGTCCATAGTACGTATATACTATTTGTTTATACATTAAATATGTAATAGACATTTGAGTTGTTTCAAAGTTTTTAGTATTATAAAGCAAGCGACAATGACTATATAAATATAAGTCTTTGTGTGAACATATATTTTTGTTTCCTCTTGGGTAAATTCTTTAGTGAGACTGGTAGTTTGCATGGTAGGTGAATGTTTAACTTTTTAAGAAACCATCAAATTGTTTTCCAAATTGACCATACCACTCTGTAATCACTCCAAAAATATGAAATTTCAAGCTTTTCTAACATATCCTTACTAACATTTAATATTGTTTGTCTTGTTAACTTTAGTCATTATGGTAGATATGAGGTATATCATTGTGATTTTAATTTGTACTTTCTTAATAATTAATGATAATAAACATCTTTATATGTGCTTTTATGTCATTAATATGTCTATTTTGGTAAATGTCTATTAAAATTTCTTGTCCATTTCTTCAGGTGGGTTGTCTTATTTTAGCTGTAAATAAGAAGTCCTTATATATTCTGGATACAAGAAAATTACCAGTTTTTCTCTTTTGCAAATATTTTCTCCCTCTGTGGCTTGTCTTTGCACTGTACTTGTAATTTGAATTTTGAAATCCAGTTCGTTGATTTTTTTCTTTTACAGTTGGTGCTTCTGTATCCTAGCTAAGAAATCTTCACTTAACCAAAGGTCATCAAGATTTTTTTATGTTATCTTCCAGCAGTGTTACAGTTTTAGCCATTATATTTTGGTCATTGATCTTTTTTGAGCTACTTTTTTAATATATGGTACAAGGTAATGGTCTGTGTTCATGTTTTTGCATACTGAGATCCAATTATTCCAACAGTGATCTGGTTAGCACGGGAAATTTCCTTGCCATTCGTTGAGCTACAACTGTACCTTGTCCAGTGAAATCTGAACTCTGGCTTGGGGCAGTGATTCTCTCCTCAAAGTGTGTTCTTAAAAAGTTTCCCTGTCTGGCATTTTCTGTATGTCTTATTCTATACATCTTATAGTTACACTTTTCTCATGGCTCATTAATTCTTTATACTAAACTAAAGCAGTAGACTAATACCAACCAGGAATTATACCTAATTTGTTGGACTTGTTTCTTTTTCTTGATGAATTAACCCTTTTGTCATTATGAGATTTCTCTTTATGTCTAGTAATACTACTTGTTTTTAAGTCTATTTTGTATGATATTAATACATCCAGCCCATATTTTTTATGTGTGTTCTTAGATGATACATATTCTTCCATTGTATTACTTTCAAACAATCTCTGTCATGCCTGGAGTGTCTTATTTATAAAGATATAATCTGTCTTACTTTCTAATGCAGTTATCAGTATAGTTGGTTTGTGTTTGCCATATTGCTATTTTCTTTTTCTTTTCTTTTCTTTTTTTTTTAGTTATGGCATTTGTTGGTTGCTACTGTTGTTCCTTTTCTCTCCTTTTCAATCTTCTATGGGTTAGGCATTTAAAAAAATATTTAGTATTTCATCTACTGGCTTTTAACTATACCTTTCTGTTTTATTTTTTAAAGTGATTTCTGTAGAGCTTTGAAGAAATCACAATCAACTCCGAATTAATATTATATCACTTCATGTATAATCTAAGACCCTTACAACAGTATTCTACAATTATCTTCCTCCCATTACTTGTGCTATTCTTATTATACATTGTATGTCTTATACTAAATCTCACAGTACATTGTTACTGTTTTTGCTTTAATCAGAGAATACTCTCTAACAAATTAGGAAGTGAAAAAATATGTGTCTTATATTTGCAATTCTCAGTATTCTGCAGATCTGAGTTTCCATTTAGTTTCATTTTTCTTCACTCTGAGGAACTTCTATTAATAATTCTAATAGCACAAGTCTCCTGGAAAAATTCTCTCAAGTCTGTTTAACCAAAAATGTCTTTACTTTGCCTTCATTTTGAGGAATATTTTCACTGGAATCGAAATTCTAATTTGATTCCTTTTTCCGATACTTTAAAGATCTCATTACATTATCTTCTGGCTGCCATCATTTTTGATGAAAAGTTATTAGTAAGTCTTATTTTTCTTCCACTATATGTCACTTTTTTTCTGGTTGCTTTTAGGATCTTCTCTTTATCATTGGTTTATTTGTAATGTGTTTCTAGATGACTGTTTATACTGCTTGCAGTCTATTGACCTTAGATGTGTAGATTTATGTTTTCAACAATTTTAAAAATATTCAGCTATTAGCTTCTAAAAATACTTTTCCTATCTCAATCTCTTTTCTTATTCTTCCAGCTTTCTGATTACAGATATGCTAAACTATTTCATTTTGTCCCACAAGTCACTAGAGACTCTATAGGTTCATCGTTCATTTCTTGTCAGCTTTTTTTCCCCTGTGTTTTGATTTGCCTAGTTTCCATTGCAATGTCTTCAAGTTCACTAATATTTTCTTTTGTAGTATCTAATCTTATAGTAAGCCCATTCAGCAAAATTTTCTTTTTTCTTTTTTTCTAAATTTTCATTTTAGATACTGTATTTTCTAGTTCTAAAATTTCCATTTGGTTATTTTCTTAGTCCCCTTTTCTCTATTTAGATTCTTATTTGTTCCCTATTTGTGATAAAGTTTTTCCTTTAAATCCATGTGCATGTTTATAATAGATATTTGGTCTCCATATGTTAATTTCATCAATTCTCTCTCTTTATTGTTTTTTTTCTTCAATCAAGTGCATTTTAACTCTATTTATGAAAGTATAAGAAATGACTGCATCAGACAAGGGTAGATCATCTCCAGAAGAAATGGGTCAAATCCTCTGCCAAATTCCTGATATGGATGGTGCTTCCATCTCCTATTTTTCTGGGGAGGAGGAATGAAAGTTTAGTTTACTACCCAAGCCCAGATGCTCTTGCCAAAAGCTCCTTAAACCTAAACTTTTCTCTATAATAATGAGCTATAGAAGCAACCATTAGTATTAATTATCATTACACTTGACAAGAATATGCCTCATCTTGTAAGCACTTTAAAAATTAGATCTTAAATCCTCCCAATGGCTTTGCAAGATGGGTATCATTATCCTTATTTCATAGAAAATGATCTGAGGCTCAGAGAAGTTCCTTACTGGGTGTGCCTGTCCGTCTACAAAATCTCATGCATTTGGTATTATCCGCACTGCCTCTTTTCTCTGGATGGTTTATCTATGAGTGTTCACTGAAGACCCACTAGGTAGTCCTGTTGTAATGCGTGATCGGTGCTTCATAGCATGGTACCTTAATTTTTTTGGACTTTGCAGTATCTACTGTAAGCTCCTCTCTTTTTACATACTTTTTAAATTCCCTTTTATGGTAAATATCTCTTTCCTCAGCTCCCCTTTCTTCTTTTTTTGTAAATTATAACAAAAGAGAATTTATTCACCAGACCGTCCACTTCTCCATGGTACCCTTAGAATTAGAAATAAATTCCCTGAAAGTTTTATAATTCTACGAATAAATTCAGAGATCAGTGTACCACCTCTTCTAATTTGGGGGAATGAAACCTACCCACGATGCATTTAGTCTCTAGTGTCAACAACTCTTTCCACACCTTTCTACACAGCCAAGTAGCCACTTTAATCTAGGTCAATTATCATATGATTTTTATTTATAGAAAAAAGTGGAGTTCCCTCCCCATTAAGTACATGTTTCTCTGTAAATGTTTCTAAAGAAGAGGGTACTTCTCACCCAGGGACTCCCATAGGATTAGAGTCTTACTTTGTTTTGTACCTCATCCTGTCTGATCAGATAAAGCTCAAGTGTCTACAACCCAGAGTTTCAACTCCCCCAGAAGGACTGTAGAAAGCGTGCATTTCATATTATGCTCTTCTTGGCTGTGAAATCTTTCCCCCGCAGTTGAGAGATTTTTAAGAAATTCTGACACACATGATTCAGTTGCTGCCTCAACCTTGAAAAGACCTAGAAGATTTTAGGCCAGAGTCTGTTCCGTTAGGTTAGCTCTTGCTTTGCAATGAGGTTGGGCCATTAGATATTCTAATGAGGGCCCGACTTGTCCATTCTCAGTGAAGATTAATTTGGCCTCCTTGCAACATCTGTGTTCTGCTGACTCCTATCTGTCCCCCAGGCTGCAAGGCGAAACACATCCGTCATCACAGACAGGCCCTTGGAAGCCACCCCTTGCTGTTGCTTCCACATATCAAAGAATGAGTCAACTCAGGCAGGGAGACTCCTGGAATAGCCTGTCCCAGGGGCTCCCTCTCCTCGGGAGCCCTTCCCAGGTCTCCCCACTCACCTTTTGGGGTTGAATCTTAGGAAGGCAGCAATACAGCGGAGTCTTTGAAAGTGCAGCAAATGGAGCATGTTGAAAGGTGGCTTTACAGAGGCATTACAGCCACCAGAATCGGGCATTGCTGCCATAGCTCCCTACCCAAAATAGCAACTGGTGAAACTTAACCTGAACACTGTTGTCAAAAACAAGTGTGAGTATTTTAGTTAGTGTTTGGAAGCCATCCCATCTGTGAGTGTGGGTTCACCCTGAGGCCCAGCGAGGGATTTCAGGGGCCTGGCTGTGTCCTAGGCATTTGCCCTAAAGCGTTCCTTGCTTGTTGACAGAGTGCTCCAGGTGAGCAGGGAACTGTTCCAAGTGTGCAGCAAGGAGAGGAGCGGAGAGAAATCCATAGGTACTGGCAGTCCTCAGAGCAACAGCTACACACACTGGGCACACACCCCTCAAAAAGTCTGTCTGGATGGGAATGGATGATTGCCCTGTGTTCTTGGGGTGCCCAGACTTCCAGAGGCAGAACTCTGACCTGACGTCAACTCTGTGTGGTGTAGGTAGGCGCCCTGCCCCAGGGATAGACAGCTGTGAAATAGACCCACCTGTGTCACATAGAATCCACATGACAAAATGCAGTCAAAGATGATCCAGACCATTCAGAGAGGTAGGAAGTTTCCTGATAACTGAGGTATTCAAGCCTCGGCTGGTAGGCTGTAAGATGAGGAAGTCATACAGAGGGTTCCAGCATCTGACGAGGCATTTTGAAAGACTGTCTTTGAGGACTCTTCCACTCTGAAACAACATAGTCTATGAATTCTCCAGTCAACAGCACATATGCTACCTTCAAATGTGTACATCAAGCCATTTACAAGCGTGTACCATATATGTGCTTAGTCTTAGTGCCTCAATTAAACGGAATCAACAAGCACGGAAGCCATTTATGCACATTTGCATAAATGGACTCATGTGTATACATAGGTGTGCATACAGACCAGCCAGGGTGACTAAAGAGCCTGGGAGCCTTCATGCTATAGGTTAAGTGATTTGTTAATTCCTAAAACTAAAAAGCAAATAGTCATTTTTACAACTCTTTTCCTTCTTCACTTTGTTGAACTGAATAATTGGTGAGGGCCCCCTAAGTAATATGATTCTTTGGAAGAAATGAGAGAAAAGTTAGATGGTTGGGCAAGTGCAGGACATGGAAAAGCATGCTTTATTTCTCAGAAATATCACTGTACTTACGAAAACACAGGAGGAAGAAAGGGAAGGGGCCAAGGCAGGAAAGCCTTTCCCTGGTTACAACTGTCATTAACATAGGGTACAGGATATTGAGTTGCCTCCTGGACACTACCACAGAGCCCCCCCACCCAGCCCAGTCCTCCAGTGCATCTGCTTCTGCTCGGCACCAGCTGGCTTAATGCAAAGCCCACTCACTTTATTTATTTCCTCTTACTCTCTTTAAACTGAAGCTAGGGGCCTTTGTACCGACGTGGATCAATGAAGGAGCATTCACTCCTTTCCAACATCAGATGGGGAAGAAAAGAGAGGACAATTATGGAGGAAGGAGGAAGAGAAACAAATATACAGTGTTTCTATATAATAATAATAATAATACAGAAAAAATAATACAGTGGACAGAGTTGAAGTGTTTCCAGTATGACAGCATTGGGAGAGCTAAGGAAGGCACCAGGATGTCCCTTACAGAGGACTTTTAGGGAAACAGTAAAGCAGAGTTAATGGGGTAGGCACTTTTGCAGACTATACTCCAAACCCGGTTAGAAAGCATTTTGTTAACTGCCTCAAATTTCTGCTTATTCCCTACTTTAAGGTATGTGTTGGGAAGAGCTGAGGGGCAAATCACATAGCCCTTACCTACTCTTACCTGGTCACCTTATTAGAAGAACTTTCACCAATTATAAAATTCATAATCATAGAGGTGTTTTTAATGTTTATCATTTAATTTTTAAAGCGGCCTTTTTCAAAGAAAGCCCTGGCTAATATATCATTACTGGATAAGCTTAAGTGCAATTGTAATGAGAACACTGACACAATGAAGTATTTATAAGTCTTAATACCAGAATTGACTAATGATCTTTATTCCAGCCAAATCTCTACAGTGAAGTGATATGAATAACAAAACGGCGTGAGCCTGGTAGTGGGTATTGAGGAGGGCATGTATTGCGTGGAACACTGGGTGTGGTGCATGAACAATTAATCTTGTAACACTGAAAAAATAAAATAAACATATTTGGGAAAGAAAACAAAAACAAAAAAACAAAACAAAATGGCTTCATCCGTTATCCCCAGTTGTCTTAAACAACTGTATCAGAATGCACTTAATGAGAAATGTAATTATGCCAGTAGTAATACCTACCATTTATTTGGGCAGGCACTTAAAAATTATCTCGACTTCTCCCAACACTGCAGATTGGTATTAACCAATTTACAGAGAGGGAGGGAACTGAAACAAAGAGACGTAAAGTTCCATGACGAAAGTCACACAGCTAGTAAACTGGGGAGCCTACCTCCTTCTATAGCACGACTCTACACCCCTACTCAGATTTTCTGAATACAAACATAGTCTAATCAGATCTGCGTACAGGGATTAATGACAACCTAACGTATAGTATAGACTCTCACTTTAATCACCCTCCGAGATGCTGAGAGGCCCTCAGGTGCACTGACTTGGCTCGGCAGAGGTGCTATAGAGAAGGAGGTAGGAACACTTTGGCAGCTGTGACCTTCTCCTAAGTGCCAAATATACAGAAATACTCTATCTGCTCTCTCTGTCTCAAACTCACATGAGCAAAGGCCAGGGAGAAACTTACTAAAGTTCAGGTAGAAGGGTTTCGTGGGCTGCTGCTGATCTTATAGATGGTCACCAAATCCTGAAACAAGAAAGACCGGAGGCCACCACCTCTCCAGTCTGTACCAGGCTAAAGGCCAGTGTTGCTGTGAAAGCTCAAGTTCACACTTGTCATGCGCTATGTGATTTCCAGTAACCAAATGCTTAGTTACTGGAAACCTTGGGACTTACTGTGTTGTCCCAGCCTTGCCTGGGCACTTACTAGAAATGCAGAATTTCAGGCCCTACTCCAGACCCACTGAATCAGAATCGATATTTTCACAAGATCCCTAGTTTATTTACATATACATTGAAGTTTGGGAGACATGACTCTAAAGGATAGTGGTACATGAAGAGTCTGAAATGCTGAATTCTTAAGGAGACAGGTTACTTGGCAGGAAAGTACAGCTGAAATGGTTTTTTATGGTATATAAGTATATAGGAACTGCTAAAAGGGCATTTTTAGCAAATATAGTCCCTGAAAAATGTCCTGATTCATGTTGTAAGGATCAACACATCTTTAAATGGTTCAGGCATCAGAAGCTCTAAATTTTACAGCCTAGATATAGTCTCAACACGACTTGTAGAGTATTCATGGAAGGGCAGTAAGTCTTGCTTCATTGGTCTCATGTCTGACTCTGAATTTCCTTTCTCTAGGGTTTAAATTTCATTAGCAGTGTTATAGTTAGAAAGGTATAAAGGCTTTTGCATGACTTTTTCTCAAGGAATATAAAATTGCCTTAAGAAGAATAAGTGTAGAATTTAACCAGCACCAAAAATTCATGTTTTATATTTAAGATGATGTGATAACTTTAAAGCTACAAGGTGAACCTCAAGGGGGTAAAAAGGTTCTTCTACAGAATCTCTCTGTAAGCATACAGAGTTATCAAAAACATTGAGGCCAATGTAGCCATAGCATTATGGCTAGGAATGCTGAACCTAGGAATGCCCGTTCAGGCGACCCTTGGTGAGGCAATGAGCATTACTGGTAAGTTTCAAACAGAAGTAATAGCTCGGTTCTCTAACAGGTCACCAACTACTCGAGAGAAAATCACACAGATGAGTCTTTTGAGAAGGAACTGTGTAAGCCATCAAGAGTCTTCACACCATGTTAGAAAAGGGTAAAAATATGACAGAAAGACAAGAGATAGAGAAAAAGGGAGGGAAATGAAGAGAAGGAGAAAGGAAGAGAAAGGAAGGAAGGAGGGCAAAACAAAGGAGCAAAGATGCACCTGATTACTTTGAACTAGGTGCTGTGGTAGGTCCTTTAATACATAATCTTCTCGTTAATTTTGGCCATTCTCACTGGTGTAAGGTGGTATCTCAGTGTGGTTTTGATTTGAATCTCCCTGATGACTAATGATGATGAACATTTTTTCATGTGTCTGTTAGCCATTTGTATGTCTTCTTTGGAGAAGTGTCTTTTCATGTCTTCTGCCCATTTTTTGATGTGATTATCTGTTTTGGGAGTGTTGAGTTTGAGGAGTTCTTTATAGATCTTGGATATCAGCCTGTTGTCATTTGCGAATATCTTCTCCCATTGGGATGCCTCTTTGTTTTGTTGACTATTTCCTTTGCTGTGCAGAAGCTTTTTATCTTGATAAAGTCCCAAAATTTCATTTTCGCTTTTGTTTCCTTTGCCTTTGGAGACACGTCTTGAAAGAAGTTGCTGTGGCTGATGTCGAAGAGGTTACTGCCTATGTTCTCCTCTAGAGTTTTGATAGATTCCTGCCTCACTTTGAGGTCTCTTATCCATTTCAAGTTTATCTTTGTGTATGGTATTAAGGAGGGCATGTATTGCATGGAGCCCTGGATATGGTGCATTAACAGTCTTGGAACACTAAAAAAAATAAATAAATTTAAAAAAATTAAGCAGAAAAAAGAATTAAAAAATAAATTTTTATTTAAATATTTAAAAACATATCTTCTCAAATATGGTTGATAAAATTGAGGCCCAGAGTTTTAATAATCTTCCCAAACTCAAATAGTAAGTCTGAGTACAGAATTTGCATCTCGATTTATAACAGCACCAACGTGCAATGTTTTCTAAATGTCTGTTGATCATAGAATCACAGACCACTCCATTTTCAAACTGAAAAGAACTTTAGAGAGCAGAGCTTTGAAAATCTGAGTCTTCTAGAATTGAAGTGACTAGTGGATTCTAAATGACCCACTGTAAGGAATTTCTTTGCCTGAGATCACACAGTAGGTAGATAAGAAAGCCTACAGAAAACAGAGCTATTTTTGAATATATCACCATACACAGCAGGCGAGTATTTTGCAGAGCATAATATTGAGCAATATGGTCACCACTTGCCTGGTCTGAGATTGTTTGCTCAGAAGTGCAAAAAATTGGTTTCCACATGATTGAAACCCAACTTAGGATTTGCAGGTGTCCAAAACTTAGCCACTCCTAAAACTTGTCCAGAGGGAATTGGTTTACCCAAAGTCAAGTATGACTTCCTGTTTTTAAGAAATAAGACTTAAACTGCTTGTTAAAAAAAGCTCAGTGAATTTCTTGGCCAAGATATAGCTTTTTTTTTAAAAAAAAAAAAGACAGTCTATTTTGATGATATAAGTGTAATTGAATCAGAACCATATGGATTGCATTCCCCCTTTTAAACTGCACATGAATTAGATATTAAGTGTTCATTCTCCTCAAAGTAATTAATGACTCAATTGATTAAATATGATACTGACCTTAATCACCATGCTGAGCTCACACTGGCTCCATTTTGCAGGAATCAAGATACTTGCTAACTCCCAGGTTCCGACAGCTCACATACATTCCTGTTTATGTCCTAGGTCAGTTTCGTTTTGCTCCCCACAAATAAGATATACTCTGGTAAGAACATGGGCAGTCTGATCATAATGCATTGCCTTTGCTCAGACCTCTTTACCTTTAGGTGGGCCTTAAAGGGAGAGGAGGGGGCACGGATTCTTTCTGTTCTGACTTCTGATTGGGTTGAGCTTTGGGGACAGAGGCAGAAGGCTGGGAACTGGGATGCTTGGGGGAGGTGGACCCTGTCTGACTAAAGTTCCTCTCCAGTCTTCATCATTCACAGAGCTGTAGTCACTCGAAAATATTATTCTCAGCCAACCTAGCTTGATGTATTTCTTGGTCACCTCTCAGCCAGTCTCGCTCACAATCTTCACACTTGTCCTATCTAGCAGATCTCAGAAAGATGGCAAGTAGGTGTGTCTCTTTCGACACCATTATTTTACATTTCAATTGCTCCTTCTGACAAAGGCATTCACGTTTGCTGAGTTCCTACCTCTTTGCCAAGCTCCATATAAGGCAGGTTTCTCACAACTACCCTTAAAGGTAAGGTAGCTATTAGGTATTATCAACTTTGTTGAATAGAAGAGGGAACTAAGATTTGAAGAGGTGGAGTAATGGGCTTAAAGGCCTACAGGTGGAGGGGACAAAGCTGTGATTCGGATGACTGGGTCAGTTCTAGATGACTCCAAAGCCTGTTACCTTTGCACCATACCCTCGTCCTCTTAGACACTGACAGACTCACATCAGCCTTCTGTCCTAAATGGTCACTAGCCCCCATCCTTCTTTTCTGTCACTGGTTTATTTTAGAAGTACAAAAGTGAGCAAAGAGATGGGCTTGTGTCACCGATGCACAAGTCAGACAGGACAAGTCATTAGTTCTTACAGACTCCCCTACCCAAACCCTACCCAAAGAATCAAGAAGCTATGGAAAACCATCCTTTTGCCACCTTTACCAGCTTCTACAATTTCTGTGCTTTTCACAAAACTTATAATTTTGAAAGATAAAACTAGAGATATATGCATGTATTATTGAATGGGCTTAATGTCTCTTACTTCAAACAGTTGTTCATTTGTAAATCCTTAGAGAGTTATTACTTGTTGAAATTTAATATAATGGTACAATCCTATGTATGTTTATAAGCATGCTTTCAAAATTCACAATATCCCACAGATAGACCTAGTATACCGGATTACTACCTATATGCACACATTACTCTGTTGAACTACTTGGATACAGGAAAACCACACATTTTTATACAGTTCACTCCCTCATAAATAAACACACCCACATAAACACATGGAAGCAATATGCAAACACAAAGAAATTCGCAAATGTACTCACAAATAAATCTGCAAAAAATGGACAAGTCGCATGCTCACTCACACTTCTCTCTTGTCCCTCTCTTCTCTCCTTCCTTCTTTCCTTTTCTCTCTCTCTCTTTCTCTTCCTGATACACAGACACACACATCAAAGCCTTGAAACAAATAGCTTTTCAAATTGAAATACTGAGCAGCAGAAATCTTTTTGATTCAAAATATGTTCTCTCATAGACCTGAAGAGTAAGTGTCTTTATAAGTCCAGACATGCTACGGGGGTCTCCATTTGTAATATTATTGCTTTCATAAGGACACTGTTCATCCTAGACCTTAAAAAATCCTTCCCAGGGACGCCTGGGTGGCTCAGTTGGTTGGGCGACTGCCTTTGGCTCAGGTCATGATCCCGGCGTGTTGGGATCGAGTCCCGCATCGGGCTCCTTGCTCCACGGGGAGCCTGCTCCTCTCTCTGCCTCTGCCTGCCTCTCTGCCTGCTTGTGTTCTTTCTCTGTTAAATGAATAAATAAAAAAATCTTAAAAAAAAAAAAAAAATCCTTCCCAAACTCTCAAACTTGCTATCTTCTCCAGCATGAGGTTTATCCAAAGGAAAATCTTGCTTTTTTTTTTCTTCTTCTTCTGCCGCTGCTTCTCTTCTCCATCCTCCCCCTGTTTTTACTGTTGATCGTGGCCAAGCACAAAAAAGAAAATTCTGTTCATTCAGAAAATCTTTAGGAAGCACCCTCGATACACCGTGGTAAGGATAAGGTATATAACTCCAAGTAATAGTTTCAAACTTCAGAGAATAGTGCCAGACGCGGATGTAGACATACTAATTCAGTATCATGTAAAGTTCATTTTCAGAATTGCAACAAGAAAAAAGAGCAGAGAAGAGGGTGCGAGCTACTATGCCTGGGGGGAGTAAAGAAGATCTTTACAAAATAGGCGGCGTTACTGAGAGAGGAATTAGCTAAGTTTTGTAAGCTGAGTAAACAACATGTGTATGGGCAGAGAGCAGGGGGGCGCAGACCGTGCCTGGGACCCAGTGAGTAGCTCAGTGTGGCTGCGGTTATAAGGTGAGGGTTTTAGCGGGTATGGCAAGGGATGAGACTGGAATGGTGGCTAGAAGACAGTAACGAAGTTTAGACTTCTTGGTGCTGCACGCAGTGAGCATCAGTACAGGGGCATATGTAGGATGGTCATCTGGCCAGATTTTTGTTTAGGAAAGAACTCTTGCTTCAGTAAGGAAGATGGAGAAACTGAAGGCAAGACCAGTTAGAGGATTACTGGGATGGCACCAGAGAGAGAAGGCGGTGTGTACCCAAGCAGTGACCCACTCACATGTCCAAATCAAGAACTCCAGAATCTCCTCCCGACTCCCATTTCTCCTTCTTCCATCATCCCCATCCTCTGTGTCACCTGTGTCTTAATGAGTCTGCCTCATAAATTCTTCTGAAATTCATTGCCTCTTTGACACCATAGACTATTTCAACATCCCTCACCCCCAACACGTACCATTTTAGACTCCTTTGGTCAGTTCTGTTCCATGCCTGAAATTATTGTATAGTGTCCACTTGCTTTAAAGTCTAAACCCATTAATGAGAAACGTAAGACCCTGCCTACCTCTCCAGCCCCATTCCTAACTATTTCCCTTCCAGTTTTATCAATCATCTTGCTCTTTCTCACTAATGCCATACAGTCTCCTTATATTACACGTATTATTTCTTTGGCCTAATATCCTATCAGTTGTCTGACAGATTCATTCCTCAGGAATGAAAACGTATGTCACTACTTCAGTTCAGTTTGATTCAACAGGTTTATTGAACATACACAATGATCTGGGACCGCAACCAGAGAACCTTGTGCATAGTTCTGTTGAACCATCTCTCACACTGGACTGCAAGTGTTATTTTTTTTTCTATCCCATATCCCCATACTCACATCATTAGTAAAGAAACTTATCCAAGCCTTTCGGTGCTCAATACAAATTGAAGTGAAAAATAAAGTAAAAGAAGATGATTTCAGAGACATTTCTGAGGTTGACTTCACAGGTTTCAGTGCCTAAATAGATGGGCTGGGTTGGGAGGAAGAAAGAAAATATTTCTACCTCTAAAGACTAATGTTTTGTCTCTAAATGACAGTGGGAAGAAGTTTGCATTGCAAAGGAGCAGATAGTAAATTTATTTTGCACATTTGAATTTGCATACTTGTGGGAGATCCAGATGAAAATTTCTCTTGGTTGTCACAGATTCAGAATGAAGCAGAAGCCAGGAAGTATACATGTCCCCCCCAGAAAAAGCATGTAGAACAACAAGAAAATGAGGCTAAACAGACCCTAGGGAACTTGGAGCCTGAGAATAAATGTTTCCCTTTAATAAGGGAATAAGCATCTTTGGGGATCCTCCTTCCTTGGCCCAGAGTACTTGAAGAAGGAACAGGAAGGCTGTGCTTGCATCTGTACAGGGTCTATATTTGTCTTTAGTGGCATAAACAGCTAGGTACTGGCTAGTAGGTCAGGCCTACACTTTCCAGCTAATACTCAGCACGTAGCCTGCAGTCACTGAGCGTGGGAGGCTACTGCTCAGTGAGGTGAGGGTCCATGCTCATAAACTGGAAAAGACCCTGACACCCCCATGAAAGAATTATTCATCCATCTGAGAAAGCTCCCCATTTATGCCTCTTAGTGTCTCTTAAAAGGCGGGAGCTGCATATACGTGGAATGTCCCACACATGGCACCTTGGTTAGAGCACTGTTGGGGCCCTCCCCAATAAAGGCAACCCTCTACGGACTGTCATCTTGGGAATAAGCCCACATTCCCATGAGTCTTAGGTTACTAAGTTTCCAAATGCAGAAACTGGACCATTCTAAAAACACTAGGAGCAGAGATTTGTGCTTTTCTAAATTTCTCAAAGCATTAACTAGAAGAGATTATTTAAGGAACTCTGAAAATTAAGAGTCAAGGCTCTATTTTGAGCTAAGGTAAGATATATCTTATTGTATCTTGATGCCGTTAAAACCTAAGCGTATAAAATAAGGGCGAGGATTAAATAAATGTGGACATCAAGGCTCATTGTTAGAGGAGGGGATTTGAAGTTGTTAGCAGCCACCTCCCCTCCTACCATGTCTGTTCTAGGATGATATCCCGAATTTTATTACAGAATTATTGCTTATGGAATATTTTTTCTTATTAAATTCAAATAGTCCAAGATGAGCTAACATAGTGATAGTAACAGAATCACAGGATGTTAGAAACCAGCTAGTCCGTCCGTTCGTTCGTTCGTTCGTTCTTTCTTTCTTTCTTTCTTTTTCTTTTTCTTTTTCTTTCTTTCTTTCTTTCTTTCTTTTTTTTCTTTCTTTCTTCCTTCCTTCCTTCCTTCCTCCCTCCCTCCCTTCCTTCCCTTCCCTTCCCTTCCCTTCCCTTCCCTTCCCTTCCCTTTCCTTTCTTTTCTTTTTTCTTTTCTTTTCTTTTCTTTTCTTTTCTTTTCTTTTCTTTTCTTTCTTTCTTTCTTTCTTTCTTTCTTTCTTTCTTTTCTTTCTTTCTTTCTTTCTTTCTTTCTTTCTTTCTTTCTTTCTTTCTTTCTTTCTTAACCTTAGAACGCTTTATTTACATTAAAGCTTACTGCTAAAGTTCAATGTGAATAAAGGAAAAAAAGCAAAGCTGTACTAGTGTGTATCAGTGGCAAAGCAAAATACCTTGGGTCTGATTTTTAAAACCACTATTGTACTCCAACATTCTCACATTTAAAGAAGCTCTTTTGTATACTTCCCTTTCCACTAGACTTGAATGGAAATAATGCTGATTGTGATTACTTATCATAATTGAAAAGAGCCCCCCCCCCTTCCAGCACTTCAACATTAGCCTTTATTCCACTTTGAAACCTAAGAGCTGTGATTCCTTGTTTAGTCCCATTTCCTCTCCTCACTCTATTTCATTTTCTTGCTGCTTTGCCTGTGTACAGATCTATTTCCCTCACTAGGTCATATCTTTGTTACCTTCTTTTTTTTAAAGATTTTATTTATTTATTTGACAGAGAGAGAGAGAGATCACAAGTAGGCAGAGAGGCAGGCAGGGAGAGAGAGAGAGAAACGGGCTTCCCGCCAAGCAGAGACCCCAATGTGGGCTCAATCCCAGGACCCTGAGATCATGACCTGGGCCGAAGGCAGAGACTTTAACCCACTGAGCCACCCGGGTGCCCCTCTTTGTTACCTTTATCCCAACATACTGATTTTGATATATCCCACACATTCTGCTCGTGGTACCATATGTAATGCTTTTCACAACCTAAGTTGTTTCAAAAATGTTAAATAAATATATTTTACAGAATTAATCACTGGTCCACAGAAATTAAACAGTATTCTGTATTTGTAAAATACAAGGACAAGACTCAGTTCCTGGCACACATTGAATGTCTAATAAAGATATGAATGCATGATTGGATGAATGAATAAATGAACCAGGTGATAATGTATGTGAATGTACCTTGTAAACCATAAACTACTTCACAAATATGAGTCCTTATAAAGGTTATGTGGTTATTTTCTAGCTCTCCCATCTGTTGCACACTTACTGAATTTTGGCAAGTTCAGGTAAAGCCCAGGAGGAAATCTGTGGCATTCCTCAGAGGAAGCTGTGAAGGCAGGCATAGAGAGATAAATCTAAGGGGGTGTTCAGAAGCCCAAGGGCCTGGAACAGAGGGCTCCCTGACTGCTAACAATCCAGTTCTCACCCTTGAATTTCCAATGATCAGCAGTAAGCAAACATGAATGTTTTAAGCAGCTCATAAATCTTCCTGGAGCCTGGGTGCTGAATAAGTCCTAGGAAAGTGGTAATGGTGGAAACAGGATCTCCTCTCTGGAAGTAGTTCCTTTCAGTGCCAGCTTTTGCCCCTGTTAGCTGCTAACACACATACCCCAGCTGCCTCAGGGAGGCTCATATTCCAATAAAATAGGGCAAATGGAGGAATAGAGACTAGAAAAAGCTTCCTGTCATCCCTGAGTTTCCCAATTGGAGACCCCTCAGTAGGTGATGCCACCCTCTTCAAGAGCTTCCATGTTGGAGATCTGTCACTGAGGTCTGGCAGCCTACAAGGACATGGTTTCCAAACTGAAGGAACAGACCAGAGTTACTCAGCTTCTGCTCAGTAACCCAAAATGAAGAAGAGAAAAAACCCCACAAAGAAAGGTTATAAAAACTTGATTGTGGAATGTAACCTAAATCCATATTAAGCAGATTTCTTACTACATTTTGATGGGGGGGGGAAGACCAAAATCTCTTTTAAAACATTTTCCTTGTTTGTGACTGTGTCAAGAGAAGGTTAACAATTCTTAGAGTAGCATAAAGCCAGAGGATCACATCCTAAGCAGAGGGCAGGCCTTTCCTCTGCTCCTGTTGCTGTCTTCATGAATTTATTTCAGCAGCTATCTGTGTATTATAATTATTTCTTTACATGCCTCCCAGATGGAAGGGACTCTATCTTGTTTATTCTTGACTGACTGATTGACAGCCACTAACATACAATAAGCATTCAATAAGGACAAAATTTTATTTCCCAATAAAATTTTGATATTGATAACACTGATTTATTAAACAAAGTTTATTGCCAGGATGTGATGTTTACTCAGGACAAGTTTAAAAACCCAGAGTAGCATAAAATGAGAAGTGTTGGTAGGTATGGTGGATCCAGTGCACCTCAACATTCAGTACTTGACGTTGGACTGGCTCACCTTGAGGGAACTCCAATCAGCTATGGCTCGGGGGTGGGGCCAGAGACTTATATATATGGCCTGAAGTGGGATTTAGATTTAAGAGTACTTTTCAGAGAAGAATGGTGGAGGGCTCTGCCAACAACTCAAAAATGTGTCAACTACAAACTCCAAGTTTTCATCTGTCTATCTATCTATCTATCTATCATCTATCTATCTATCAGCTTAAGACAGGAAGTTCATGCAATTTGCTTATTAGCTGAGGTGGTGGTGTGTGTGATGCTATTTTTCGAATGCTTTACTAGATCTTCAAATAAGATCAGCTTCTCCTTTTTGTTTCTATATTGCCTTATATCTACATTTAATATGACCATTAGCAAATTGCTTTGCAAACATTTATTTATGTATTAGTCTCCTCCATTAGACTGTGATCTCGATAATTGATGCATCTTTTTCTTATCCTGTACCCTGGCACATTGTTCCTAGCACAGTGCCTTGTAGTTACAACAACAAATAAAGACCGAATCCTTTCCTCAGATTGTTTATAATCTGGTCAGGAGGTCAGATTGGTTAAAAAAAAAAAAGTGTAATCTAAGTGAATTAAAATAAATAGAAGCAAATACAATGGAATTTCAGAAAGGAAAGTCAGTTTAGAGTTGTTCAATTGAAGAAGGTAACCTTTAATCTAGGTTTGGGAGGAAGGGTAGGATTTCAATAGACTTGGAGCCATTTAAATCTATACCAAGATCCATTTATTTTTGTTAAGGAAACAAGCTCTCCTGAGGAGTGTCCAGGCCTGCTCTGATAGTTACTGTATTGAGGCAATGTTACCAGTAGGAGAAACTGCCTGTTCATTAAGGGGGAATTAAATCCAGCCACCTTTTCCTAAGCCCCCTGTTGGGAATCACCTTTATTTGCTGTTGCCTTTAAAGCGATCTTGTCAGGTTGTTTAGACCTTTAACGTGACTGATCTTTACAGTTGTGTTTTTGAGCAGGAAATGGCCAGACCCCACCCTGAGTGCTCTGTCTTTTTTAACAAAAAGTAAAATCCATCATTCCAACAATGAATCTCTTTTCTCAGTTTAAAGGAACATTTAAAAACAGAAAATTCACATAAGAAGCTTAAACAAGAACAGTTACTTGCAAAAAACTAGCCTTACTTAAAATTAGTCTTAAGGAAAAGAACCCAATTTAACCTTCAGTTCTAGAAATTAATGGAAAGCTTTATATTTATGGATAAGCAAAATTGAGACTATAACCTAGTCTGTGAAACTGAATTTAATCCTAAAAGCCAAAAGGAGTTTCTTGCTTTAAACCGTGGACCTTCTTGATTTAGAAGGGAAGAAGACAAGGATTGGATAAGACAAGGATTGCTGCAATTCTGTGAAGAAAATTAAATAGAAACATTTTTTTCATTAATATGGCTATGTCATTTTTGTAGCATTCTGGCTGGATGCAGCCTGGAAAGTAAGACTACACATTCATAAAAATAGATTTATTGCAGAAATTAAGAATATAATAGTGAGAATTTATCCCCTGTATAACCTGCCACTTCTTAGGAACTTTCTTAGCCTCTTAAATAAATAAGTTATTTCTATTTCTTGCATACAGAAAAAAAATAATCAAGTTATAAGTGAAATATAAAACACTTATATGGAGGCACCACAATTTTAGTAAAACCACAAATCTCACGTTTTAGTGAGAAACTCAAGTAATGACATCAGTATACTTACCATGATGCCAATTTGGGTGAAATTGGCCTTCAGAAATTATTCAATCCTGTTTCCAGCCTCCCAATAATACAGCCTCTGTTAACTTTAAAAATAGATGCTACCGGTTATTTTGCCAGCAAAAGACAGGTTTATTCGAGAATAAAGGAGAAATACAATCCTGGACAAACAAGCTGTGGCAAAACCATAGGCAGGTTCAGGGAACAAAGGACAGACACACTTTTTTAAGGAGAAAAGGGGTAAATTGGGAAGGTTATTACAAACTAAAAGACCATTGGATTGGCTGAGCTGTTGCAGGCCAGGGGTGATGAGGAAAGCATTTCTCCCTTCTGTATACATGTGCAAGGTCACGTCCATGTAAGGTCGTCTGTCTCTTCCTGATGGGTCTGCAATCGACTACAAGTGGTAGTGCACGAGAGCTATTCCTGCCAAAACTTCCTGATTCCATTTTAATGAGGTTTCCCATTACTAATTTTCACACCTCTAAGAAGACTTAATTGCCTAAATACTTTATTTTATTTCCACTGCCTTTGGGAAGCAGAATGTGAATTTCACTTTAATTTTTGAAAAGAATTTCTATGCCACTGTAAAAGTTGGCCCAGTATATCCCGGTCTTATTAGTTATATAATTATATAATGTGATGAAAGAGTATTAAAATCAATGGAAAAAGGTTTGGTTTTTCTTTTTCCCCCCTGAAAGAAATTACATTGAAAGCTTTGGAAAGATTCAGTAAAGTTAATCATAAAAAACTTGTTATAGGCAAGACAGTGTAGAAGATGGAGGAAATTTTTGTAAATGTACAGAAGGCTTCTGCACTCAGATTGCTTTAACAGTGTCCTTAAATTCTTACTATGTTTTTTAGATGCTATAAATGGAAATGAGAGATGCTGCTTTTTGGTGACACTGAACTCATACTCAGGGATTTATATTAAAAGAAATCCTTTGGCCTTGCATCAGAATATTTATAAATAGTCATTCACATGTTTAAAATTATAATAAAATTCATGTGATATATATGTATCATTTTTTATGATTTCTCACTTTAGCTGGCTTTTCTGATGAACAGATGAACTATGAGTCCCAACTGCAAGATATAGATGATTTTTAATGAACTACTTGATAAAACAGCTAATGATGTTAGGGGTGCCCCTCATTTCTTAAAGTGGTACAGACAGGATTTTGAAAGTATTTGGAGGGGCGCCTGGGTGGCTCAGTTGTTAGGCGTCTGCCTTCGGCTTGCGTCACCATCCCTGGGTCCTGGGACGACGCCCACATTGGACTCCCTGCTCAACGGGAAGCCTGCTTCTCCCACTCCCACTCCCTCTGCTTGTATTCCCTCTCTCGCTATCTCTCTCTGTCAAATAAATAAATAAAATCTTTAAAAAAGTTTTTTTAAAAGTATTTGGAAAAAAATTAGATGATGGAATAAAAGGTCACTCAGAAGCAATAAGGAAGGCACCTATGCCTTATATTCAGTATGATAATATCATTTCTTAATACTTTTTCTGGCAAAAGGAATACTGAATTATATACCATTCAGTATTCCTTTAATTATTATCCTGAATTATATACCAGCTTTTACCAATATCTCAACTGCCCTCTACCGAAGACAAAAAAAGTCAAGTGCCCTTACTGTCCTTCTACCTTTCATCACTCCCTTCAATCCTCCATCTTGTCTTCTGTCATCTACACCTTTCCTTTCTTTGTTTAAATTTTATTAGAGTATAGTTGATGCATGTGTTACATTAGTTTCAGGTGTATAACACAGTGACTTGACAAGTCTATACATTATGCTTTGCTCACCACAAGTGTAGTTACCATTGGTCACCATACACTGCTATTACAATACCATTGGCTACATTCCCTATGCTGTGCCTTTTATTCCTGTGACTTATCCACTCTGTGGCTGGAAGCCTGTATCCCCCTGTACTGCCTATAAGCAACTCACCTCAGACCTAAACACACATAAAGAGAAGGGATGGAAAAACATTTACCATGCAAATAGAAGCAAAAAAAAAAAAAAAGCTGGAGTAGTAATACTTATATCTTTCTTTTTTGTTTATAGTTCCTTTTCCCATTTTTTCCCACCCCCCCATATGCTTTTTCTTTTACATTGAAAAGTTATTAAAATTTACATTCTATGGGCACCTGGGTGGCTAAGTGGGTTAAAGCCTCTGCTTTTGGTTCAGGTCATGATCTCAGGGTCCTGGGATTGAGCCCCCTTATGGGGTTCTCTGTTCAGCAGGGAGCCTGCTTCCCCCTCTCTCTCTCTGCCTGCCTCTCTGCCTACTTGTGATCTCTCTCCTCTCTGTCAAATAAATAAATAAAATCTTGAAAAAATTTACATTCTAATCTATAAAGTTTTTGTTGTTTTACCTATAAAGCAATCTAAAAGTTGAAAAACAACAAATAATATTATTATGAGTGTGTGACCAATGCTCCCTATAAATTGTAGGGTTGCCAGATTTAGCAAATAAAATTACAGGGTGCCCATGTAAATTTGAATTTTAAATAAATAAACAACAAATATTTTTTTAGTTATAGTATGTTCCAAGCAACTTTTGGGACATTCTTATACGAAAAGATTGTTGTTTATCTGAAATTCAAATTTAGCTGGATATCTTGTGTTTTATTTGGTAAGTGGTCTACAAGGATTATATTTTTACAGGGATTATATTTTCTTTGTGGATCTAATGCCACAACCCTGGACTATTCAAAGAAAAGTATTCCTGGATTCAAAGTCAAAGAGGTAATCTTTTTTAAAACACCATCAATTATTTAAATCGAAGAGTTCTTACTTAAAATTAGTCCAAGTAGGGGTGCCTGGGTGGCTCAGTCAGCTAAGAATCTGCCTTGGCTCAGGTCATGATCCTATCATCCTGGGATCAAGTCCCTCATTGAACTGGGCTCCCTGCAGGAGCCTGCCACTCCCCCTGCTTGTGCTCTCTCTCTCTGACAAATAAATAAATAAATAAGATCATGAATAAATAAATAAATAAAGTCCATGTAAACCCATAGTTTTGTTCAGGACTATCACATAGTTTTTTATGTGTCTTAACAAAAACACATAGTTTTTGTTCGGCATTATCATATTCTTACTCACTTTGGTCATTCTGAAATCATGTGATGGGTTTTATGACTCCTCATCCAAAAAATGAAGAGATTACACTACTTGTGTATTTTTTCACTAATACACTTTTTGTGTATTTTTTCACAAATGCAACTTTTTTGTGTTTTTTCACAAAAAATGTTATTAAATACCTCTTGAATAATTAAATACACACATTATTTAAAGTCACTCTTCTGCTTGAAACTCTTCTCTGACTTCTGAATTCAGTTTATATAAGGCACAAAATCCATTGAGTGGTCCTCAAGGCTATGCATGATTGAGCCCCTTTTTTCTTTTTAATCCTGCCTGATGGCCCTATTTTCATTTGATTTATGTTCTTCTATTGTTTTGTTGTTGTTCTTATTGTTCCTGGAAACACAATCATTCCTCAGCATCATCAGATTATTCCCTCTACCAAAATATCACCCTACCCTATTGCTACTCTCCTTTTCTTCCATTCCATTAATTCCAATTCATCTTTCATATGTCTGCCCAAATGTTACTACCACAGATATTCTTTTTAGTTTGTGTCACATATATATATTTATTCATATGATTATTGATGCTTGTCCTCCCCAGCGGAGAAACTGTCACCTCTGCCGAGAACCATATCTCCTTCGTTTTCTACCATATGCCCACCTCTTAGCATGGTGCTTGATATATAGTAAACATTATATATTTGTTAAATGAATAGATAGATGTGTAAGTGTAAAAAGAATGGTTACAAGATGAGGGCAATATGGTTTTCATCACCATTTTACAAATTAGGAAAACTGAGTTTTGGAAAAATTGAATAACTTGTTTACTTAACTAATGATGGGGGTCTGAATGGAAATTCACATCTGTCCGTTATCTTGTTTCTGTTACTGCTACTCTCTAAAGTTCCTTCACATTCCAACAACCATGATTAAATGATCTATAATCTTTTTAAGACTGTTGGTGGGGAGCATAATATTAGTTGGCTTTCATAGAAGTGTTTTCTCAGACACTAAGCTACGTGTCTTGGAGGAGTTGTGGAGGAGTGGGATTGGCTTGTGGTTTGGTGAAAGGGAGGGGCCGATTGAGCCACACAGCCACCAGAGACAGCACCTGGAACAGAAGAGAGTTTTTTTGCCCACACACTGAGTATCTGGCTTCCAGATGGATCTTGGGCACACATTTGTTTTTGTAATTTTCCCCCTCCTCCTCATCTCTTCATTCGCCACCCTCCTTTCAGAGGAATTTAAGGATGGGCTTTGTGCTGCATTGCCTCCTTTTTCCTTCTTCAACCCCACCCTCTCTTTCTCTTCACAAACAGTGACCAGCAATGACAGACCTTTCCTGTGCTTCGAATCAAAAGGGAAACAAAATCTAACTGATTCACTCAGCACCCTTCAGCCTAGACACCTGGCTGTTTCTGCAGCTTTGGGGTAGAGCCTGATCAATTTAGTGAGGACAATAGTAGCTCAGTTCATGTACTAAGACAAACTAGAAGTTCTGTGCGTTGAACTCTGCTGATGTACATTCTATAGTCACTCCACCATTATAGCATCATACGGAGCAGTTTCACTGCCCTAAGAATCCTTTGTGCTCTGCCTTTCCATTATTCCCTCCCCACTATCTTTTTCCAAAGAAAACCTTTGGATATTTCCAGAAAGTAGTCACTGTCTCATTCCATTCACTAAACGGAGGGTGGAGTCTGGGATGGATGGTCCTGGCAGGGGTCTGTCTTCTATTATTCTTATTCTTCAGACCACATACCTGGGCTAGATGAGGATAGTTCTATAAATGGATCCAGGTATATCAGTGAACACATTCCAGGCTCCAGTTCCCATTCCCTTCAACCAGATTCTTTGAAGAAGACACCTGCCTTCATCTTTCCCCATTATATGGGGGTGTGGGAAGGATGACTCTGAAAAGGTCAAGGGAAGGTTGTAGCAAAGATGGTTTTTGTTGAACTAATGTCTGGTCTTTATCTTCACCTTGGCTTTTCAGGCTAAAAATACCAGAGCTTAAATGGTGAGTAGAAGAATATGGAATGTGAGTTATTATCCCCATTTGTTTATGAGTTAATGGAGGGAGGGATCACATCCCTGTCTGTCTTCCTTTCAGTTTCCCTGTTATGGTAGATGGTTATTGTTATAAATACTCAGTGTTTCTCCATGTGTAAGGATGACGTATTTTTGCCCTACTGGTGTTAGATAGAGTTGGTTAGGTTGCTTGCTTTGGCCAGTTAAATATGAGCAGAAGTGATGTGTGCCATTTTTCTTTCTATTTTTTTATTTGCTTGTTTATTTATTTATTTGACAGAGAGAGAGAGAGAGAGAGATCACAAGTAGGCAGAGAAGCAGGCTGAGAGAGAGGGGAAGCAGGCTCCCTGCTGAGCAGAGAGGCAGAGAGCCCGATTCGGGGCTTGATCCCAGGACCCTGAGAACATGACCTGAGCAGAAGGCAGAGACTTTAACCCATTGAGTCACCCAGACATTCCTGTGTGTGCCATTTCTAAGGAAACATTTTAAGAGCCATAACACAATATTCTTTTTCTACTTCAAGATTAGGAATGAGGTGCCTGTGTGGTTCAGTCTGTTAAGTGTCTGACTCTAGGTTTCAGCTCAGTTCATGATCTCAGGGTTATGAGATCAAGCCCTGCATAGGGCTCTGCACTCAGCCTGAAGTCTGCTTGAGATTCCCTCCCTCTCCCTTTCCCTTCCTCTCCTTTCCTCCCCCCACATGCATGCATATACATGCGTGCTCTCTCTCTCTAAAATAAATAAATAAAATCTTAAAAAAAAAAAAGAATATCCCTGAAAAGTATTCATTCAGCCTGGGTTGTGGAAAGAAGATAAGTTGAGGTAGAACCATATGTAATCTACGGTGGATAATTGCTTGGGCAAGAAATAAATACACGTTATAAGTTAGTGAGATTTGGGTGTTATTTATATCACAACATATTTCAGTCTGTATTCTCTGGTCCAATCTTCCTGGATGTGGTTCAAAGTTAGGTAGTTATATCAACCTCCAAGGAAACACATAGCACTCATAGACATTGATGCCCCAACTCAAAAAAATCCTGAGAGTGGCCCTGCTACTCATGTGAATGGCAATATCTGTAGCATTTGAGAGTCCTTAAAATGTTTCCTGTTTTAGAGTTAAACATCATGTAATTGGTATGATTTCTAGATACACTGCAAGCTCCTGTGCTGGTAAATTTCTCGTTTTCATCAATTCCAAGTCATTTGTCCAATCCAGCTTGCCAAGGAAGGAGTCCTAACCCTATACTTTATCAAGGTCTGGCAGGAAAGGAAAAGAGTAAAGGTATCAAAAACAGGAATCAAAATGTGAGTAGGTACACTATGGGGTTATCTTGGGTTGGGATAAGTTACAAAGTTTTCCAAGAGTGCCCTGTGGATAGAGGGTAATTATAGAATCAGGTACTAGCCAGACTCCAAGAAGTGGGATTTCAGCAGGGGACTGGAATATTGAAATGGCGACAGGAATAGCAAATAAACAAAGCATGAAACATGTTTCTGTTATGTTTCCATCACGGGCCTAGATTCAAGAGAGATTCAATGAAGTAGAAACATCGTCCCCCAAATTGGAGTTCACCATCTACTTAGGGAGATAAGTAAGCCAAATTGTTAAGAACATATTATTGAAATATAATACACATACAGAGAACACAGCTACCGGGTGAAGGTTTTTCACAAACAGTGCACTTTGGGTGGCACAGAGCGTCACGTCGAGAAACAGAACATTACCCATCCCCCAGAAGCCACCCTCATGGTTCATTCCAGCTTTCTCCAAGGGTTAGCCGTTTTTCTGCCTTCTAATAGCATAGATTAGTTCTGCATGGTTTTAAACTATATATAAATAGAATCTTACTGTATGTGTTCTTTCATGTTTGGTTTCCTTAGTTCGGTGTCGTGTTAGTAAACAGCATTTAAATTGTCCAGTGTAGTGAGACAGTGTTCATTCTCCTTGCTATATAGTATTTCATTTTGTAAAGATACTGTACTTATGTATCTAGTCTGCCAGTCTACTGTTGATGAGTATTTAGTAGTTTTCTGTTTTGGGGTATTGCAAATAGTGTGGGTCTGAAAAATTTCTGGTACATGTATTTATGTCGTATGTTGCCAAGACTGCAATTGCTGCATCATAGGCATTGGTTATGTGGAGTCCTCCTGTGTTGAGAACTGTCAGGTCACATCTGAGCTTAGAAAAAAATAGTAAGACTATTAATTTCGTCCATGGGCAAAGGACAGAGATGGTATGCATGCCAAGTATTTGGCATCCCTGGTATCGGACGACGGTTTAATCAGTTCATCATACAAGTGGTTCCAAGTATAAAGTTAAGGACCAAGAGAAGAAATAATACTGGAAGTCAGAAAGCAAAAGCCACACAAAAACAAAACAACAACAACAACAAAAAAGAACTAATAAGAGCCCTGACACTCCTTTCAGGTGCAGATTGTCTTTCTCAGTTGTCCACTAGTTCTTTATTTTCTTTGCGTTAGAACAGACAAGCTGTATGGTTGTTTTGAGAGACTGATAGTAATGGGGCATGATTGTAGTATAACCCACATTTTTCCAAGTGACATAAGTCTAGGTGACTTGGAGTATAGGATATCAAGGGAGAAACAGATTAAAGAGGACATCTGGGATGAGGACAACCTCTTGGTCTCATGAAAACAGACAGTAGCTAGGTATGAGAATGTGTTTTTTTCTTTAAGATTTTATTTTTTTATCATAGAGTGTGTGAGCAGGGGGAGGAACAGGGGAAGGAGGAGATGGGGGAAAGAGTCTCAAGCAGACTGCACTGAGCACAAATCCTGACATGGGGCTTGATCTCACAATCCGACTTGAGCTGTAACTGAGTTGGACACTTAACTGACTGAGCCACCCAGAGGCCCCATGAGTATGGGTCTTAAGCTAAAAAGTACTAATATTAGAAGTAAAGATTAGGGGCGCCTGGGTGGCTCAGTTGGTTAAGCGACTGCCTTCAGCTCAGGTCATGATCCCGGAGTTCCGGGATCGAGTCCCACATCCGGCTCCCAGCTCCACAGGGAGTCTGCTTCTCACTCTGACCTTCTCCCCTCTCATGCTCTCTCTCACTGTCTCTATCTCAAGTAAATAAATAAAATCTTTAAAAAAAAAAAAAGTGAAGATTAATACATAATACAAAAACAGTAGGGAAAATCAATGAACCAAAAAGTTTGGTTTTTGGTTCATTGTCTATCAACAAAATAGACAATGATATTTGTCTATCAACAAAATAGACAAATCCTTAGCTAAACTGACCAAGAAAAAAAAAAAAAAAGCAAATCTGTGAAAGACACACAACTAAGATCAGGAACAAGACAAGAAGTCTGTTCTCACTGTTTCTATTCAACAGCCTAGTCAGGCCAATCAGGTAAGAAAAAGAAATGAAAGATATCCAGATTAGAAAGGAAAAAGTAAAACTATCTCTGTAGATGATATGACTACATAGGAAAAAATCTTAAGGAACTCATTAAAAAAAACTATTAGAACTAAGAAACATGTTCAGCAAGATTGCAAGCTACTAGGTCATTATACAGAAATCTGTTGTATTTCCATACAGAAGCAATTAACAATGCAAAAATGAAATTAAGAAAATAATTCCATTTACAATAGAATCAAAAGGAAGAAACTACTATAATAAATTTAAGGAAATAACTTAAGCACTCATACTCTGAAAACTATAAAACATAACCAAAGAAAGTTTATAAGATCTAAACAAATTGAAAGATATCCTATATTCATAGATTGGTAAAACCTAATATTGTTAAAATGGTAAATACTCCTTAAATCTATAGATGCGGTGTGATGTCTGTTAAAATCTCAGCTTCCATATTTTGAGAAATTGACAAACTGATCACAAAATTTGTAAGGAAATTCCAGGAACCCAGAATAGCCAAAATAGAAAAAGGGGAACAAAGTTGGAGGATTTAGACTTTCTCATTTCAAAATTTTTACATAACTGCAGGACCCAGAACAGCGTGGTACTGGCATAAAGGTAGATATATAGATCAGTGGAGCACAATTGAGTATACAGAAACAAACCCTTCTGTTTATAATCATTTGATTTTCTACAAGGGTACCAAGACAATCCATTGAGGAAAAGAATAGTCTTTTCAACAAATGGTGCTGGGTGCTGGATAATTGGATTTCCACCTACAAAAGAACAAGATTGGACCCTTTTAATATACAAAAAAATTAATTCAAAATGGAACATAGACAAATTTGAGAGTTAAAACTGTGAAATGATTGGAAGAAAACAAAAATAAATCTCTAATTTATTTTGAATGAGGCCTTGAATTAGGTTTTAAATGATACCAAAAGCATAAGTGACAAAAGAAAAATTAGATTGAACTTCATCAAAATTAAATACTTTTGTACTACAAATGGTACTGTTGAGAAAGTGAAAAGACAACTCACAGAATGGGAAGAAATATTTGCAACTTTTACATATTTGACAAAGGACTGACATCCAATTATGTAAAGACCTCTTGCAATTTAATAATAAAGAGATAAGTAACCCAATGAAAAAATTGGGCAATGGATTTGAATCAGCATCTCTCCAGAGAAGACATACAATTGGCCAATGAGCACGTGAAAAACTTCTCATTAGCTATTAAGGAAAAGCAAATTAAAGCACAGTTCAGCAACCTCACTCCCATGAGGATAGCTATGATCACAAAGACAGATAATCTTAAGTGTTGATGAGCTGTGGGAGTTTGAACCCTCAAACACTGATGGTGGAAATAAGAGTGAGAGAAGCAGTGAGAGAAGTGAGAGAAGCAGTTCCTTCAAATGTTAAACAGTCTCCAAAGGATCCAGCAATTCATCTCCCAAAAGAATTGAAAGCATCCACACAAAAACTTGAATGTTCACGGCAGTGTTATTTGTAATAGCCAAAAAAGTAGGAAAAAAAGTCCTAATGTCCATCAACTAATGCATGGATGAACAAAATGTGGTATATCCATACAATGGAATATTACTTTGGTCGTATAAAGGAGTGAAGCACTGATCTATGCTGCAACATGGGTGCACCTTGAAAACATCATGAACCTTTCAAGCACAATGTGAAAAAAGCCTGTGACAAAAGAGCACCTGTTATATGATTCAATTTATATGAAATGTCCACAATAGGCAAGTCTGTTGAGACAGAAGATTAGTAGTTGCCTAGGGCTGGGTTTATGGGAAGTGACTGCTAATGGATCAAGGTTTCTTTTTGGGGTGAAGGCACCCTAAACTGTTCCAAACTTAGATCAGGGTAACATTTGCACAATTTTCTGAGTGTTCTAAGACCATCGAATTGTACACTTTACATGGATGAAATATGTGGTATAATTCGGTTTTTAAAGAGTAAAGCAACAGGAGAAAAAAACAAAAATGCAATCACAGGTAAAGGTACAAGTACGTTTTGTGTTAGAAGTTGTTCATCTGGGGCGCCTGGGTAGCCTAGTCAGATAAATTTTTGCCTTTGGCTCAGGTCATTATCTCAGGGTCCCTGCTTGGTGGGGAGTCTGCTTCCCCTCTCGCTCTGCCCCTACCCTTGGCTTGTGCTCTCGCTCTCAAATAAATAAAATCTTTAAAAGAAAAATTGTTAACCTGACTTCATAGAGGCAAATGGTTTTCAACTGCCAGTACAAAAGTGGGGTCTTTGGTCAGGAGGGGAAAACAACCAGAACAAGGTACATAGCTTTTTGCTGAGTGCAGACCTGTTTTTTGTACTCAGCTCGAGGATTTCTGAAAGTCGTAAAGAAAAATAGATTTTTTTTTACATTAAAAAAAAATTACATAAAAAAATAGATTTTCATAAATAAGCAGTTTGCTGCTCAGATGTGCCAAGGCTGCCTTTCCAGATGGCAGGCAGCAGGCCGGGCCGGGCTGATTCTGCAGCCCTAGAAAAGCCCTTCTCTCTGCCCCTCACCACCCACAGCATCTTCCAGGAGCTGCCTGCTGCTCCTGGCCCCACAGCGCGGTCTCTATTTACGTCAGCCAGGCCTCAACCAGCTTCCCAGTCTGGACAGACTGGGTTACACTTGGATCTTAATTGGAGAGGGGTTGCGGGAAACCAGGAAAAAAGTCTTCATTGTGGGCCTTGGTTTCCAGAAGATGCTGAAGTTCAAGGCAGCAGGATGAAAATATCAATGTTTCCATGCTACCCTAAGTAGAAACCTTCTTTCTTCCCCTAGCCTACTCCTCTTTCATTTTTCCCCCTTTTCTCTTTCACATTTTGGCCTAAGATACCTTGTTAATTTTTAAAGATTAACAGGCCATTTAGCACGAAAAGAGGGTGGCGCAGGTCGCAGATGAATAAATTAATACCCAAACTTCACACTAATATGAAAATCAAAGCTGTCTGTTTTATTGCTTAAAGTATCTGTGAGTGCTGGGCAGGAGGAAATTGGTATCTCATTAAAAGAAAATGAGAGAGTGAGGTAGAGAGGAAACTGAAAGCTCGTTAAAACTGGTGGAAAAGCCGTTTTAATTATGCTTTTCCATTTGCTAACAAGAGGACATTTGTTATGAGTTCAGGACACTTTATCCCAAGCAAAACAAACAGAGTTAACGACATTATTTTTGTCTTTTTAGCCAGTGGTGACTTTGGAGTCCTGTTTCAAAATAAAGATTTCTCTGCGGGAAGTCAATTAGACCAGAGAACACTGGCAAAGGGTCAACTGCTTTCCCTTTCAAAGATTGATTTGAGAGCTGCTACCCAACCTTTCACCTTGCCCCCTTGTAAGGGGGAAGGTGGGCCAGGGTTCCTTATTAGTGCTAGAGTCTCTGTGTCTGGAGAGGCATTTAAAGGCCATGCTGAGAGTCACTGACTCAGAAACAGTTATAGAAAGTCTAGTACCCCTGTAAAGCACCAGTTTCCTCTTCTGGAAAATGGAGATCCTATGACTTCATGGTTATTTTGGTGGTTAAAGAAGATGTTATGTGAGAAAACATCTCCAAGGAACTGTAATGAGAATGGCTATCACTTACTAATGGTTACTGTGAGTCTAATACATTATCTTACTTAGTATATAGTGTTATAGTCTCCACACTATGAGTGGAAAAAAATCAGGAAGGTTATGTACAGTTTTATACAAGGTCAACAAATAAGTGAGGAGTGGGAGTTGAATCCAGGGCTGTTTTACACGGCAGGTCGTGAATAAGATATGGCCTGTGACTTTAAGGGCTTTAGGGGAATAGAAACACTTTAGTAATGAAGGTATGATTAATGGCCAAAAGATTTAGTGTGCTAAATAATTTAAAGAAAAGAGATTATTTCTGGCAGGAGAGTTATGCCAAGAGGCAGTAGCCTAATGTCCAAGAGTATATACAGAATACTCGGTTCGAATCCCAGATTTCTTTAGTTTCTAAGCTGTGTAACATTGGACGTGTTATTATTTCTTTTGTTCCAGCTGCCTTCAGCTATAACATGAGGATCAAAATGCTACCTCTCTTTTAGGTTATAAGGGTTTTTTGTATTCTTTTGTTTTTCTTTTTTGTTTATTTTTTTATTATTTTATGTTAGTCACCATTCAGGACATCATTAGTTTTTGTTGTAGTGTTCCGTGATTCATTGTTTGTGTATAATACCCAGTGCTCCATGCAATCCGTGCCCTCCTTAATACCCATTGCCGGGCTCGCCCAGCCACCCACCCACCTCCTCTCTAAAACCCTCAGTTTGTTTCTCAGAGTCCATGCTCTCTCATGGTTTGTCTCCCCCCTGATTCCCCCCTTCATTTTTGCCTTCCTTCTCCTAATGTCCTCCATGCTATTCCTTATGCTCCACACATAAGTGAAACCATATGATAATTGACTCTCTCTGCTTGACTTATTTCACTCAGCATAATCTCCTCCAGTCCCATCCATATTGATGCCAAAGTTGGATATTCATCCTTTCTGATGGCTGAGTAATATTCCAGGTTGTAAGGGTTGAGAAAAATAATGTCTTTTTACCACTTGTCAGTGCTTGGTGAATAGTTTTTTTTTTTTTTTTTTAATCAAGGTGTATTTCATGCAAGAGGTAGTAATGATTTTTCTATTGATTATGAATAACATCTTCCCATTTCTTCATATGTCTAGTAATTTTAATTATGTACCAGTAACTGTGTCACACTGTCCAGACTAGAGTCAGTTCTTTTTCTTTAATAAGTTAATTTTGTTCTTAAGGTCAGTTAAATTACAGGTGAGTCACTTTTATTTTGTGATAGCTTGATTTTAGACTTTATAAGGGTTGGTTGCTTTCAGTTTTTCCCTTACTATTAGAATCAGTATTTTAGCCATGGAACATTATCTCCATGCCTAAAGTGTGGTTATTTTGTAGTTTCAGTGGAAAGTCTCTCTAGCTGGACTCTGACTCTAAATCCTTGGTCTCCCCTGCAGTGTAAAGCCCCTGAAATCTCTGTTCAGCTCCAGTAGGCTTCCAGCTATTGTTTTCTTCTTTATAGCATTTCCCTAAGATGCACTATTCAAGAGGCAGTCAAAAATTCCATGATAAAGGTTCAACACATACTCATCTGTAGCAGTTCCCTGAGGTTGACTTTCATGGACCATTATAATCAGTGCTTACCTTTTTTTTTCTTAAAAGAAGATTCTTGATATAATTCTAAATGCCAGGACTGCCAACAACTCTCAAGTGCATCTAAAATTCTTATCACAGCAATTAATGTATTCTGTCACACCCATACCTTATATATAGCTATTTTTGTCTGAAATCTGCCAAGTTCAAGGGTCAGAAAAGTACTCCCTCCTCACCTCCACGCCTCCTGTCTCATCTTTCCTCTCAACCCTCTTCCTTCTTTGTCTGGAATAACTTTCACTTAATGATTATTGACTTTATTCAATCCATCAACTCTGGTCAGAATTACATCAGTCTCCTGGGCATTCAACAAAATCTGACTTGATAAAAAACAGCCTACCAAAGGGAATTTACAATCTGAAGAATGGAGAAGGAGACAAAATGGATGGGACAAAGGGCAAAGCCGAGGTTGAGGCTGAGGCATAGGAAAACCTTTGGAAGAAGAAACTTCAGATCAGTTCGTTTATTGTCACGTTAGGACATGGAACTTTTAACACAAAAGGATATGGGATTCAGAGCCCGTTGTCAAAGAAGAAATAGTGCTTATTCATTACACAGAGGTCATATTCTTGGTTTTCTTATTTATTCTTTCCCCTTAGTTAATGCCTAAAAGGTTTTCCTCCTACCAGCCAAGGACTCGTTTATATGCATTTATACATCTTTCTCTTTAGCCTACGTGTGTGTGTGTGTGTGTGTGTGTGTGTGTGTGTGTGTGTGTGTGTGTGTTTAACCAGGGATTAAATGGCACCTCCAGAGACATGGACTTGAAGCCTCATTGCATTATGGGGGTAACTAGGAATCTTTTGGCACCCATGGAACTAAGGGCTGGAAAAACAATATGTGATATCTTTCTCAGGTTGGCAACCTTCAGGTTGCCGGCAGGTTGAGGAGAGTGAGAGGTCCTTATTATCAAACAGGTTTCATTCATTTTGCATTCAGCTTTTCGAATAGCCTACCGTATGGGGAGCCATAGAGGATGTGGGCAAGAAGAACTTGGGATCCAAGTTCACTGAGTGAACATCAATTAATCTATGTCTTTGACCACTATTTCTAATTGGTCTGTCGCCCAAGAGGATTGAACTATGTTCATGTTCATGTGGACACTGAAGTGTCCACTATCATGGTTACTGACTTGACCGAAGACACTGTCTCCTCTGCCGTCAGAATCCCAGTGTGTGTTCTGGGAACAAGGTGGTAATAAAAAGGGCCAAAATTGTCTATTTGTCAAATTCTGTCCATCACCTAGCAAAAAAATGAAACCCCCAGGTAACGAGAAGCTGGGCTATTTAGTGCTAGAAGAACTATGTGGTGTGGAGTGCTCAAACAAAGAATAGTCATTGAGAAGTGCTGCAGGTGTAGGAGCAGGTGGCTGCTATGAGAGGGCCGTCGGAGACTGTTAGGGCCTCGGCCTGGGAGAGGCTTACGTTGGGTGTAGGACAGCGTGGAAGGCGCACCTTGCTAACTTCTTAGAACTTCACTTCTTAAAATTTGGTCAGTGAAAAGAGCTTTAAAGGATTTTGTTTTTTAGTCAAGGTTTATTCATTTAATGGGCTTGTGCTATCAAGCAAGGATTTATGTGGAACATCTGTAAAATAGGGAGAATAAAAGCCACCCAGCCTACCTCACAGAAATATCTTGAGAGTTCGCTAAGATTAGTAAGTAAAGGGGCTTCGGACATTGAAAATTCCTGTATAGGAGGACCATATTTTTGGATGGTTTATTGTCTTAGGCTTGTTTCTTTTTAATGAGGTGTCTTTGATAGGGAAATGGTTGTATCTCTTGAGCATTATGGGGTAAGAAATAATTGAAGGAGAGTGTGGAGGCTCAGTGAGAAGAGGAAAGCACAAAGTGCCGAACTATGAGTGCCCTGCTGTTTTGTGCCAGTAACTGGAATAATAATTTCTGTTGCCTTCCTTTTGGTAGGAAATTTGTCTAAATGAAGCACAGTCAGTGAAGAGAAATAGATCCTGTAATTTATAAAACATGTACTCCTCATCACTGAAGAAAAGAAAGAGACCATTATCCCTCTTGGAAAATGTGTGAAGTTTAAAATGTTTCTTTGTTAGAGTGACACACTCAGTAGTCATTTCGATTTTATGTAAACAGTGTCACAGCAGTAAATACTTAAAAAGAGAACACACTAGGTTTCAACTGTATGTATACTTTTGAAATACAAAATAAAGATTTAGATCAAGTATAGCAAAATGTTAAGAAATTAGAAAGCTGATAGGTGTGTTCATCTACCAACTGTATGCTTGAAATTATTCCTAACATGAAAGTTATAATTACAAATAAAGGAAATAGAACAATTATAGATTTTTATTAACAATTTCACTGAGGAGAAAATTAAAAATAAAAATAATTAATCCAAAAAATAAGAAAGAAGAGGAGAAGAAACACAGAAGTTATAGAGCTAGTAGAAAACAAATTTTAAGATATCGATCAAAACCCAAGTACATCAGTCATCACATCAATTTGCAAATAAGCCAAATATTCCTGAAGAAAATATTATGAGTATCAGATAATAAAAAACGAGCTGTATGTTATTTATAAAAATACCTTTAAAATGATAATATGGAAGGATTAAAAGTAAAAGAATGGAAAATACACATAAATACTAACCAAAGGAAAGATTGTAAAATTATTGCAATAACAGATAAGTATATTTTATTTGTAGAGTAAGAATATAAATAGAATATATAGTATAATATATATATAATATAATAGAAATAAAGAGGCACATTTCATAATAATTTCAGGGATCAGTTCATCAGCACTACACACACACACACCCACACACACACACAAACACATTTTGCACCCATATATACAGTATGTATTATGTATATATATAGTATGTATATGTAAACATATTTACAGTGTAACTATCATAGCTTCAAAAATAGAAAGCAAATGTTGAAAAAAATAAAAAAAATAGTAAAACCCACAGTCAAATGAGAGATTTGTTAATACTGTTTTTATTAAGGTATAATTAGCATCCAGTGGAATGCAAAGATCTTAAATCATGAGTTTACCTGTTTACAAATACATGTACCCTCGTAACCCCACTCCCTTATCAAAAGATGGAATATTTCAATCACCATAGAAAGTTCCTTCCTGTCTCATTCTGTTAACTCTGCCTTTCTAGAGGCAACCACTGTTCTGAGTTCTTTCACCATATAGTAGCTTCATCTTCTAGTTTTATATAAGTGGAATCATACACTATTATGTACTCTTTGGCTTCTTCAGCATAGTTGTTTTGAGAATAAGCCATTTTGCTGTATGTACCAGTCTTTTGTTATTTATTGCTGAGTGTTCCACGGAATGAATATACTACAGTTTGCTTATTCTTCCCTTGAGGGATATTTGTGCAGTTTTCAGCTGGCTACTACAAATAAAGCTGTTGTGACTTTCTCATGGAAGACCTTTTGTGGTCATGTGTCTTCCACCTAGAAGTGGAATTGCTGCGTCGCAGGGTAGGTATAAGTTTAGCTGTGTAAGAAACTGCCCAATCTTTTCCCAAATTGATTGTACCATTGTTCCATTGCCTTTGGCAGTGTATAAGTATTCTATTGTCTATATGCTATCCAGTTTGGTATTGCCAGTCCTTTTTCTTTTTAGCTATTGTGGACTAATATCTCACTTTGGTTTTAATTTACATTTCCCTGCTAATGATGATGAGCACTTTTTCGCATGTTAATCGGCCATTTCTGTATCTCCCTTTGTGAAGTGCCTATTCAATTTTTTTTTTACCCATTTTAAAGGGATTGTCCTTTTATTATTGAAAAAAAACCTTTAAATATTTATGTATTAAAAACACCTCCTGGTTTGTGGCTAGCATATTATTATTATTTTTAAAGATTTTATTTATTTGTTTGACAGAGAGACACGACGAGAGAGGGGACACAAGCAGGGGGAGTGGGAGAGGGAAAAGCGGGCTTCCTGCTGAGCAGGGAGCCCAGCCTGATGGAAGACTTCATCCCAAGACCCTGGGATCATGACCTGAGCTGAAGGCAGCTGCTTAACAACTGAGCCACCCAGACTCCCCTATTATTTTTCTTAATGGTGAATTTTGATAAGCAAAAGTTTTTAATTTTGAAGGGGGCTCAGTTTATTAATTTTGTTTCTTGTATGGATAGTGCTTTCTAAGGCCAATCTAAGTATGTTTTGCCAAGACAAAGGTCTTGAAAATATTCCCTAATATTTTCTTCTGGAAGCTTTATAGTTACAGTTTTTTATATTTAAGGCTATGATATATAGTTTTAATTAATTTTTGTGGGGCATAAAGTAGGGCATGAGTTTCTTTTTTATATAAATAGCCAATTAAATGCCTTTCCTCTCCACACAGAATTGCTTGTTGACAAAATCATAGGCCATATAATTGTAAATATCTATTTGGACTTTCCATTCTTTTTCACTGACCTATTTGTCTATCTTTGCATTATTAGTAATTATTGTACTTTTACAAAAAGATTTAAAGATAGGTAGTATAGGTTCTCTAGCTTTGTTCTTGTTTTGCAGGTTATTTTGTCTAGTCTAGGTCATCTGGGTTACATATAAATTTTGGAATTAGTTTGGACATTTCTACAGAAAAAACAGTCAGAATTTTTACTGGAATTGAGTTGAATCTGTGGATCATTTGAGGAAAATAGAAATCTTAATAATATTTAACCTTGCAATACATGAACATGATGTATTTCTTTACTAACATAGATGATCCTCTATAATTTCTTTCCTATCTCTCTCTCAATATATATATTTTATTTGTTTACTTATGAATTGGTCTTTCATATATTTTGTTTGCTTATCCTAAATATTTTATGACTTTTAACATACTATAAATAGTATTGTTTTTTATTACATATTCAAAGTTTTCATTAATAGTAAAGGGGGAAATAATTGTTAATTATTGATCTTATATCTTGTGATCTTGCTATATTCCCTTATTAGTTCCAGTAAATTTTCTTATGGATTCCTTAGAATTTTCCATGTATCTGATTATCTCATCCATAAATATAGCTTTAGTTCTTTACTTCTTTCTTTCCATTATGTTTGCCTCCCTGCCTCATCTAATAGCACTGAGTAGGACCTCTAGCAAAGTTTTGAATAAGAAGTAGAAAGCACATCCTTACCTTTTCCTTAGTATTAAGGGAAAAGTGCTTAATCTATCATCATTAATATGATATTGGCTGTAGATTTTTCATAGATGCCATCATCATCATTGAGGGAGATTTCATCTATAACAGGTCTGGAAATGGAATTCTGTCAAATGCTTTCCCCACATCTTGTAGGAGGATCATATAGTTTTTCTCCTTTATTCTGATAATATGGTAAATTATACTGATTGATTTTCAAATGTTAAACCAACTTTGCACTCCTGGAATTAGCCTCACTTATTCATGATATGTTATCTTTTTTATATTTTGCTGAATATTTAATATTTTGTGAAAGTTTTTGACTATATGTTAATGAAGACTATTAATCTTTACTATTTCTGGTTTTTGAAGGACAGTATGCCAAATTGAATGAATAATTCATTTCACTGAAAGAATAATCAATTAGAAAGTGTTCCCTCCTCTCACACTTTAAGAAAGTAATTATAGGGTTATGTTATTTCTTAAATAAATGTTGACAGAATTCACCAGTTAAGTGTGTGGGGTGTGTGTGTGTGTGCAGGTGCTTAATTATGAATTCACTTTTTAGTAGTTATAAGATGGTTCAGATTTTCTTTTCTTTTTTTTTTTTTTTAGTTTTTTTTTTTTTTTTTTTTTATGGGTACAGTCAATGAGAAAAAAAAGACATAGAAGTCTAGTTACAAAATATCACTGTCCATCGCCCCCTAAAAATTAGTAAAGTTTATTTAAAATTTTACTTGTATATGTGCAGGTTACTGTAATAAATTTTAAATAAACTTTTTTTAGTTTTGATCATTTATCTTTCACAAGACTATGTCACTCCCTGTAACTTGTCAACTGTATTGGCATACAATTGCTAATAATATTCCTTTATTATCTTTTTCAGTCCCCTTTCATATTGGTAATTTGTGTCTTTTCTCTCTTTTTTGTGACCAGCCTAGCTAATATTTTATCAATTTTATTGGCCTTTACAAAGATATGGGTTCTTAAATTCATTTTCTCCATTGTTTGTCCATTTTTTATGTCAAGAATTTCTACTGTTAAATTTTTTATTTCCTTATTCCTATTTACTCTGAATTTAATTTGGGTTTTTTCTTCCTTAGAAATTTAGATTATTTATTTAAAAATATCTTCTCTTTTCTTTATACAAGTATTTAAAGTTCTAAAATTTCCTTCTAAGCATTACTTTAGTTCCAGTACACAAGTTTTGATATGCTGTATTTTAATATCCTTCAGATTCAAATATTTTCTTTTTTTTTAAGATTTTATTTATTTACTTGAGAGAAGAGAAAGAGAGTATGAGTGGGGAGAGGGTCATAGGAAAAGAGAGAAGCAGACTCCCTGCGGAGTGGTGAGCATGACCTGGGGCTCCATCCTAGAACCCTGAGATCATGACCTGAGCCCAAGGCAGACGCTTAACTGATTGAACCGCCCTGGCGCCCCTGGATTCAAATAATTTCTAATTTCCCTTGTTAATTTTTATTTTAGCTCATGAATTATCTAAAAATGAGTTGCTTAATGTTTGGCCATTTACTAGATAATTGTTATTGATCTGTAATTTCAAATCATTTTGTCAGAACACATACGCTACATAGTTTCAATTGTTTTGAATTTACTGAGATTTGACCTAGCATGTGATCTAGCCTTAGTTCATGTTCTACTGGCACTTTAGAAGAATGTACTCTCTGCATTTTGTCTAATGTTTTGTAAATATTAAATGGTTAGTAGTAATGTTTAAATCTTCTCTGTCCTTCGTGAATTTTGTCTCTTTGTCTATTAATTGGAGAATAGAGTTAAAATCACTAACTCTAATTGTGGATTTTTGTATTTTTGCCTTTGGTTCTGTCAGTTTTTGCTGCATGCATTCCAAACCTCTATAATTCTTTGTTAACACAGTAAGTTTATTACATATTTTTGATGAATGGACTCTTTTATCATTATGAAAAATTTCTTTTTCTTTCTCATAGTTCTCCTTCTCTTTACATCCACTTTATCTCGTCTTACTATAGTCACTCTAGCTGAGGATTAGAATTTGCATAGTGTACATTTTCTATTCCTTTACTTTTATGTAGTTTATTTTTGATTTAAAATGCAGCTTTGATAAACAGAATACAGGTGGGTCTTATTTATTTATTCAGTTTAGCATCTCTGTCCTTTTATTGGAGTTTTTAATTCACATACATTTCATGTAATTATATTGTTGGGGTTAGGTCTACTAGTTTTATTATATGTTTTTTTATTTATCACTTCTTTATTCCTTTTCTCTATTTTCCTGCCTTTTTTCATTAACTGAAAAATTTTTACTATACCATTTTATATCTTATATTGGATTTTTGTTTATACTTTTTTATTTTTAATGTTTGATATAAGATTCACTATATACATCTTTATCTAATTTGAATTAATGTTATTTCACTTCACATATCATGTAGGAACCTGCAATAGTATATATCTTGCTCCTTTCCCATCTTTATACAACTGCTGTCATGCATTTAACGTATTTAAATCTCAGAATACATTATTATTTTTGCTGTAATCAGTTACATTTTAAAGCAGTTCAGTAATGAGAAATATAACCTTATTTTGGACTTACCTACATGTTTATCATTTGGGAAATGAGTTGCCATTCAATATCATTTTTTTTCCTCAAAGAACTTTCTGTAGTATTTATTATAGTGTAGGCCTGTTGGCCACAAATTCTATTGGCATTTACTTATCTGAATATGTCTTTGTTCTACCTTTATTGTTGAAGAATATTTTCACATAGATACAGATTTCTGGGTTTTTAACCACTTTAAAGTTATCTTCCTGTTGTCTTTGGGTGTTAGTGTTTCTTTTAAGAGTTTAGTAGTCATTCTTCTTATTGTTCTCCTATGTCTTTAGACACTTTAGTGTCTTTTTTTTGAGGGATAAGGTAAAGAAATACTTTCAACATTTTCCTATTGGTTTTTAGCAATTTGGTTTGATGTATCTAGGTGTGGTTTTCCTTGCATTTTTGCTACTTGGGGATTATTAGATTTGTAGGCTTACAGTTCTCATGAAATTAAAAAACAGCAAGCCATTATTTACTTCAATATTTTTTTGGCCCCAAACTTTCCTCTCTGTTTTCACCAAAATGACTATAATTTTCATATGTGAAATAACTGAAAATCTCTTATTGACAATAAGAATGTAAATTGTTACAACCATGTAAGAAAATTAGTTTCATTATCTATTAGAGCTGATACACATACCTTATTACATAAAAGTTACATTTGTAGATATATGCCCAATAATATATCTATATATGTGCCAAAAGACATAACGCAAGAATGTAAAAACCCAATTTTGAAAATAAATGTGATATAATCAATTATTATATACCATCATTATCATTACATTCAGCAAATTAAAATAAACTATTCACTGTGTGTAATGACATGGGCAAAGCTCACAAATATGTTGTTGAGTCAAAGAAACCAAAGAGGAAAGAATTCATACAGCATGAATTCATTTATATAGAATATTAAAATAGACAAAACTAACCTATGTTATTAGGTATTAGGAGAGTTGTTATCCTTGGAGGAAAGGACAGTGACTGAAGCAGGCATGACAGAACTTTCTGGGTATGTTCACTTTGTGAAAATTCTTTGGGGTGTAACCGTTTGTGTGTATTCCAGTATATGTCTATATATATGTTGCAGTATACTTCTCTGTATGTATGTTTTAGATCAATGAAAGGGTCAAAAAAGAAAAAAAGTGAAAAGAATTATAATTAAGAGGTTAAAGAAGAAATGGCTCATTTCTACTGTACTTTGCTAGTAAACCAATATTACTTGGGAAACAAAAATTATAAAAATCAAAATGGAGTATTAAATGATTATAATGCATAGTTCTAGGGGTTTCTTCCCACAAGTTTTTCTTCATTGAGCCTTTTTTTTTTTTTTTTGGAATGGGGAAAAAAATAATATTTGGTTCATTCAGGCACGAAATTCTGAAGGGGTAAGACTCAATAAAATCAGATCAATTTTATACTTTGTTTCATCTCCACATATTCTGTAGTGGGCTTCTCTCACTCTCCAACTCCAGAATATTTTCTTTATTTTTTGAACACAGATGTAAGTGAAATTTTTTTTAATGCTGAAAAATGATTCAGGCAGAAGCTCTTCAGATGGATAGAATGCAGAAGCGAAGTTCTTTCCCTTCTTCCTTCCCACTCTTCTCTCCACCCCAAATATGTCTTAGAAGGGTCAATGGGGAATTTAGTGGTGACTATGGAGAGAGATTGTGAATAGAGGGAAAAGAAGTTTTGTGTTTGGTGAATCAAGTAAAAGGAATAGTGGAGATCTTTGAAGGAGGGTAAACTAAGGAATAACATCTATTTGGGCTTTGAAATATCTCTTCACAAGTTTCCATATGGTCATCAAACCAATTTAAAATCTGTGCTCAAAATGACTTCCCTCAAAGATTTATTTATTTTGAGAGTGATTGAGCATGTGCATGAGTGGAGGGAGGGACAAAGGGAGAGGGAGAGAGAGAATCCTTAAGTAGACTCCGCACTGAGTGGAGAGCCTGCTGTGGGGCTCCATTGCAGGACTCAGATCATGACCTGAGCTGATATCAACAGATACTTAACCGACTAAGCCACCCAGGTGTCTCTCAAAATGAATTTTTAAGTGTATTCGTATTATTTTATTCTGGAAGGTGTATGACTACTTTAAAGAAAGCACAATAGGGAAGGTTTCTATATTAACTGGAAAGTGATACAAAGAGGGTTGTTTCCTGCTACTTCCCCAGTTGAGACACTGGGACTTACTTTGGCAAAAGCAAGTTCTGCAAAATGGACTCTGAGTTCATTTATCAAGGAAAACATGCAGGTTGCCTTGCAAACCCAGCCACGAGAAGAATGCAGAATGTGAGAGCGCTTCTGGCCTCTTGGCAAACGTCTAATGGTTGCTTAAACAATAAGGTAGGAAGCAGAAGAGAGCCCATTGCCCTTCTTGTCCGTTGAGTACCCTGGGAAACAGACACTGAGATGGCATTTGGGGTAAAGAAGGTTTAAGGGAAAAAAAAAAAAGAAGGTTTAAGGGAAAGTAAAACTTATGAAAATAAAAAAAAGAGGAAGGATGATTGTGCGAGGGAATGGTCCAACCACGATGCAAACCCAACGAAAGTTTCCGCCAGTCCAGCAGAGAGGTGGGAGCAAAGCTCGACCATTAGAGACGGGCTTCTTTGAGCAGAAATGCCTAGGCCCTTGCACTGCCAACTTGCTCAGTTATTGGCTGGCTGCCAGCGCATGCGCAGCCTCAAAACTGAGGCAGAGCCTAAAGAGGACAGGAGCTGGAAGTCATCAGTTACCATAGTCCTAGAAGCTGTGTGGCGCTTTCTCTGAAGAGGATCTGAGCAGCTCGTCTTCACATCTCCCGCAGCGCATGCCCTGTGCCAGGCACCTCTACTGTTCCAACCAGGGCTCTGAGGGGGAAACTCAGAGAGGGAGGGCAGTGGTACAAACCAAAGCTCCCATTGCTGCAGTTAGTCTTGGGACTGCAGATGACGCTCACTGTCTCCCTTTTCCTTTATCCACTCAAATTCCCCTTGCTCTCAACTGTCACCTCTGTGTAAGGGGCGGTGTGACCAAATTCTTCATTTCTGAGGAGTGTGAGCCCCTGGTAACCAGTGCCTTCTCAGACTGCGTTGTTGCACTAGTCTGATCACCGTCACAACCGAGCATGGGGCCCTAAAGGGCAGCCACCTGCATCACCCGAGCTTTGTTCTCACTGTGTAATAACAGTCCTAACTCCTCCTACCAATGAGGGCCAAATCCCTGGCAAGACAGCTCGGATTCTATCTTTTCAGGGTATCACCTCCGACTTTGCCCATCGGCAGCATCTTCCACTGCTGTCACATTGGCGGTTTCTAGGTGGTGCAGTATATGGAGAGACCAGTGGAACTATGGTCACAGGCCCATATCAACCCCTCTTTCAGTGAGAAGCATTCCCGGATCAGATGCGAATGTGCTGTGGGATGCCATGCCTATGGACCAGGCACAGTGCAAGCCCCACATACTGCTATTGGTTGAGTCAGCCAAACTCATACCTGGAATAGATGTGTATTCCTGATGGCCCTTTTAGGACAGAAGGGGCCTGATTTTTCTTTGCTGAATTTGACAATCTGATCCTGACCTACTACATGAAACTTTCCTCCAAGCAGGTGGTGGTTTCTTTGAGGAATAAATGACATTCCGAGGTCTCACTCTTGGTTTTCGTTGCTGGCAAGGTGGAAATTTAAAGGCAGCTGTAACTAGATTGGCCTCAGTAGGTGGTTGTTCATGTTGATTTGTACATTGTCTTCATCTTTGCCACCATGGCCATTTGGTTTGCGGGCTCATCATGCGAGCACCAGGGTGGCTCTTGACAAAATCTGTCTGATGTCAGCAGGCCAAAGCTACTTGTCTACATTTGGAGCCTCTTCCACTGTGTACGCTTTCTGGTGGGTGTTGAC
>CM052798.1:89248312-89285677 GCA_028533885.1 Nasua narica | reverse complement strand
GCTCAGAGCAGCTCCTCTGAGCTGCCTCCCTACCTACAGAGCTCCAGGTGTAGCTGAAGAGTACCACCTGTCTTGCCAGAGGCAGCATTTGAAAAATGTGATCTAGTGGGTGACAAACCTCCCGTGAGTATCCCAGAAGACTCCCCAGCAGTAAACTATGGCCGTCTGACAATTCAGATGACTGCCAGATTGGCTGGGAGTAGGGAGAGACACATATTACTTACTCTTTCAGACTGAAAAAGGAGAAATTCTGATTCATTGGTGTACAGGCTTTGGAAAGAGAGGACCAGTTGTGGTGGTCAATGCTTCCTGGTGTTCTGTGGTTTAAATTTCTACAATTAGGAATCTCTTTAAGTAACACACATACACACACAAATACACACACAACCTAGTCATGTGGATTTCCAGTGACTCCAAGGTCCAGAACCCTCAGAGAATAATTTTCACAAGGTGAGCATTGAGCTTTGAACCTTGCTTCTCTTCCAGAAAAAAAAAAAAAAAGTTTTCCAAAGGCAGCTTGCCCCAGTTGCTACAAGAGAATAGCTAGCTTAGTCTATGAATGTTTTCATTCTTAAAGGTTTTAACAATGAAGGGACAAGTAAAAGGAAGAGACAGAGAAATAGGGTAATTTTACAAATATGTTTTCATGGTGATCACGATAAGAGATCGCATTGCTTTCATACAATTGAAACAAGTGCAAGTTTCATTTCTGTGATGATACTTTTCTTTTGTTTACTTTATCCACCAAACACTATAGGAGGTGAGAGGTAATTAAGATACCAGAGATTCTTGGGGAACAGGAAAAAAGATTCCAATATGGAAACTGGAGTGGACTAAAGAGATTTAAAATTCTTTATAAATAATCAAGGAGGAAAGGGAGGATCATACATCTTGAAAGATTTAGACATTCATTTGAATCCATTTTTTTCTCCACTTGTACTCCCAGGCTTTTCTTCTGTGATTCCAAGTCTCCTAATGCCTGTGTGCTTGTCTGTTTCTTTCCATGTAGCAAAGCGTTATACAATCCAGTCTTTGTTCCCATTTTCACATCAAAACTGTTACTCTATGAAGCTGAATAATCTCATACTTCACACCTACCAAAGTATTCTTCCCTTTATTTATAACGCATAATTATCTTCCTGAAGTTTCTCCTTTCTGCATTTTCTATGAACTTGCCAGGAGAAGAAAAGAGAAGAATTGGCTTTCTCTAAGTTTATTATCCTGTAAGTTCACCTCAATTTTAAAAAGTGACCATAACTCATTTATTTTTCATTCTTTACATTCACAGCCGCCTTGAAAGAAAAGACCTCTGTTAACAGGATAAAGCCTTAAGCTACAGTAAACAATCAAGAAATGCAGCTGATGATGATGGTGAGATTTCTTAAATAGCTTATCAAAATCAGTAAAATCCCAAACCAACATCTCTTATCTACTAATAGCATTTAGTGTCACTTCCCCAAATCAAAATTTTGATATTAAATGCCCTGTTTTCTGAAATTAGAACACAAAAGTGTTTCAGTTAATCAGAGGTACTAGTTAAAAAGAAATTGCCTTATCCACCATATGGGCTACTGATTTTCAGGAAATTGCAATATAACAAAGTACTCCTAATACCGAAACTATACTGAAAAACCTAATTTTTATTATTTGTTATAGCAAAAGTAATTTGGGAACTTGTGGTTTCTCAAAGTTGTTGTTATAAATTTTAGTTACCATCTCTCTGGCTAATAGGTGGAGCACCATCTTGTTGGTCAGAAGAGAGTTCTGGACCTGTCTTGGCCAATTACCAATATGACCAGTAAGCCGCTACCCTCTGGGCCTTCACTTCCTTAGATGATTAGACTAGATGATCCCATAGGTCCACTCTAGCTTTAATAGTCTATGCCTATATTATCACATACCAAGATAGTGATTGTTTAATCTATTTCCAGCTAATGGTATGCCATTATACCTAAGTTTTACTTTAATCCCAAAGATCATAACGCATGCAATCTCTTAAAAAATAGATCATTAACAAGGCTAGACAAATATCTAGTTACTTGAAAACCAAAAGGCTTTGAAAACTGCTCTATGTTGATGAATCCACTCTATTTTAACTTTGAAGAACATGATATCCAGGGAGACTTAGTGATTTGCCCAGATTTATCAGCCAGAGATGATATGAAAAATCTCTCCTACATCAAACCCATCAAATTCTCTACCCCCCCCCCCAAACATAGCAAGGACAATAAAATATAAAGCCATGATCAAGAATTGAAAATCTCCAGGTGACCAGAGAGGATGATGGAATTTTTGATTTTCTTAAATCTGAGATATACCGTGAGGCTCAGAGGGGAATATACATGGAAACACCCACAGTGGAGGAGAGTCCAGGAGTCTGGTCCAGAGAGTGGTGAGAGGCAAGGAAGTTTAGAATCCACTTGGAACTCTAAGTAGAAAATACCTGAGAACTGGAAACCCAGCCTTGTATAGATGTGGTTATGAGGTTCACAGACTCATAGGGCCACTTACCCAAAACTGAAACATCACTTTGATAACTGGAGTGAGTCCAGGGAAATCACAGGACTCTTATGGAATAATAGGAGCACTTCCACATCCCCATACACACAGAACTCCAACAAAATGCATTTTGTGTGAAGATGATGTTAAAGTCCAATTACAGATCTCATGATTGATGACCTAGCATTACGGAGAGACTGAAGACACTACAAGAAGGAAAATATGCACACCAGGAACTAGAGATAACAACAATCTGAATGAAACTCTAAGTGTGTCTAAAATGTTTCCAGATATAAAGGAATGAATGTAACATAGAGTAGAAACAGGACATTTAAAAAAGAAAAAAAAAGGTAGATTTGTGAAATAAGTAAGTAGAGTTCTAGAAATACGAAATATTTCTAGAACAACGAATATTGTCACTGATGTGAAAAGCCAAGTATATGACTTAAATAACAACTAGAGACAGCTGAAGGTAGAATTAGAGAAATTGGAAATCCAATCTAATGAAATCACACCAAAAATCATCAAGGAAAGATTGATGGGATGGAGGATAAGAAAGAAAAGTTAAGAGACAAGAAAGAAAGCATTGACATTTTATTTCGTTTATTTGAGTTACAGAGGAAGGAAGAAAGAGAATAAAGAGAGAACTTTGGAAAAGATCATGTATATGATTTTCCACAATTGAAGAAAGGTGTGATTCTGTAGATTGAAGAATCACACTGAGTTCTGAGCAGGATAAAGATAAATCCAAACCTAGACAGGTTGTATAGGGACAACAGAGATCATTAAAACCCTTAAAAACTATCAAAGGGAAACAACAGGTTACTTACAGAGGAATGCTCATCAACAACAGCAGATGCAGGTTTAAAGTGGAATAAATTATCTTTGAAAAGCTAAGAGAGAGTAAGTCTGCTGAGAATTCTATCAGCAAACAAAGCATCCTTAAAGACGGCATTTACTACTTCATATCCCTGCTAAAAGAATTTTAGAAAGGTGTATGTTAGCAAGATGAAAATTTAATGTGGAAGGAGAGAAAGATTAGAAAAACTGGATCTGCAAGTAAGCAAAGAAATTAGTAAACATGCTGTTAAATCTAAGTATTTGTTGTTGTTTTAAAAAAAAAAAGTAATGACCAATGGGGATTGGGTTTAGATCACTTTGGAGGTAAAATTCTAGGCAATAATAACATGGAAAAGTTAAGCTGTCCTGAAGTCCTTCTATTTTTTAGGAACACATGATGATACTGGTTAACTTTAATTATGCATGTTAAAAATGTGAAGGCATGAATGTACCAGAATATATACACCCATTCTACTGTTGCTGGACATTTAAGCTGTGTCCAGTTTGGAGCTGTTATGAATAATATTGCTGTGAACATTCTTGCACATCTCTGTGGATGCACATATGATGCTGTATCATGGTGAAAATGAGTAATATACTCATATTATTCAGTAATAGAATACTCATATTATTCAGTAATAGAAATGAATTGCTATTCACAGCATAGATTATTCTCACACAAAAAAGAATATATACATACTCTATGAAACCATTTTTTAAGAAGTGCTAAAATTAAGAAAACTAGTTTTTTGGTTTGTTTAAAGTCATGATAGTGGTTACCTTTGAGGAGGAAGGGTTAGTGATTGGGAAGGGCACCAGAGGGCTTTTGGGGGTACGAGTACTATTCTAGTCTTTGACCTGGATGGTGGTTACCTGTCATTTGGCTATATTCATTTTATTATAATTCCTATAGCTGTATAATTATGACATGCACTTTTCCATATGCATGTCACACTTCAATAAAAAAAATTTATTTTTTAATGTAAGATTATTACCAAAATGATATAAATTGTAGAAGTTCAAAACCCAGTTGAGAAAGAAAAGTAATTTTAAAAATGTGATTGAACAATACAAGGCAGAGAAGAAGAAATAAAAAGAATAAAAATTTAAAAAAATTATGGCAGAAATAGTTCAAGTAGACCATGAATCTTAAGAAATATATTTTATATATTATAATATTTAGATATTACACAGCACTAAAAGACAATAGTTATGAAATTAATTTTAAGAAATTAGCTAAATGCTATTTACAAGAGGTATAGTTAAGATGCACAGAATAGTTCATACTAAAGGATGTTGTGAGATGTATGTTTGTTTTCTATTGCTGCTGGAACAAATTACCACAAAGTTAGTGGTTTAAAGGAAAACAAATGTATTATCTAACAGTTCTATGAGAAGTCCAGCGCGGGTTTTACGGAGCTAAAATCAAGATGTAAGCAGGGGCAGCATTCCTTTCTGGAGGCCCCTCGTCTTTTCTGGCTTCTAGAGGCTGCCCACATTTTATGGGCTGTGACCCTTCCTCCCTGTCGTCAGAGACAGCCACGTGGGGTTGAGTCCTATCATATCATTCTGACCTCCTATCATATCATTCTGACCTTCCTGCTGTCATTATCTCTCCCTCTCTCTGGCTTTCTCGACCTCCCTCTTCTACTCTTTTTTTTTTTTTTAAGATTTTATTTATTTATTTGAGAGAGAAAGAGAGAGCATGAGAAGGGAGAAGGTCAGAGGGAGAAGGTCAGAGGGAGAAGCAGACTCCCTGTGGAGCTGGGAGCCCGATGCGGGACTCGATCCCCGGACTCCGGGATCATGACCCGAGCTGAAGGCAGTCGCCCAACCAACTGAGCCACCCAGGCGCCCACCCTCTTCTACTCTTAAGCATCACTGTGATTACATTACCCAGAATAATCTCCTTTTTTTAAGGTCATCTAATTAGCAACCTCAGTTCCATCTGCTACTTTAACTTCTTTTTGCCTAATATAACATATGCACTGGTTCCAGAGATTAGGATATGGACATTTTTGGGAGATCATTATTATGCCTACCACAGATATATTTGGCAAGTAGTCACCAAAGAAAGCTGATGTAGTGATATTAACGTCTTGCATAATAGTCTGTAAGTAAAAATATATTAGTAGGGAAAAGGGAGAAACCTACATACTGATGAAATCTATAAGAAGATAGACAATGAGATTGGTCCAATAAGAAAGCCAGGACTTGGTCCCCAGTTTTGGGTCTGCTGGTCTAAGGTTCCTACTAAAAACTTCAGAATTCAGACCAATAGAATATTCTACTTGAGGCTCACTCTATGAGTGCTGGTACGTTTCTTTCCCCGAATGAAAATAATAATTACGACCTAGACCACAGGGCCGTTGTAAGAAATACCTCAGGATTGAGGCACACTGCAGCTATCATATAAATGTTAAATAAAAATAATATTTCCTGTATCCTTACTAGGGTTGGGCAAATCCAGATGTATATTGTACTTTTCACATATTTCAAAATATTTTCAAATGTTTTGGTTTGGGTTCAATAAAAACCTCAAGTACATTTTGCCAAGTGCTTTTTCCATTAATTATTCAATCCATTTGTATTTCAAGGGAAATTCAGTCCACATGTTTCTAATTCATTTAGCACTAACTCATCAAAATATTGTTTCTCTCAGTGCTATTTTCTATCCAAAAGGCTTCTCAAGCCCTCTCCTTCTTTTTTTTTATTTCTTAGAAACAAAAAGATATAATTTGCCAAGGGCAAGCCCTAGTCAAGTATGAAAAGGTTTACTAAACATTGCAGCTAGAGCTCTTTGAGTTTGAAAACCTTCTGTCAACATAGCCTGCGCCCCGTTACTTCCCTTAGCTACTCTCTGGCTTCCTTGACTTCTTTTTCCCTTTGACCAGGTCCTTTGCTCACATTGACCCACTACAGATTTCAGGTTAGCTATCACCAAAGTCCACAGGCCTACAGACACTTTAATCCTCTTGCTGAATCTCTCCCCCTTAATAAATACCTTCTAGTGCTGAAGCCAGTAAAATAATGGATTCGTACCACCTTCCAAAATACCCTCGTGGGATCTGTGGCCAGCCTTAAAAATAGATACATTTAAAAAAATCTGATCTTTTTAAGTGGGTAGTTTGTATGTGTATGATATCTAATGTGTGATTAATGTTGTCTTAACTCAAGAGTGCCTAAAGGGTAAGGAACTTGATAGTATGTTCATTGTGAGTGTTCCAAAAACAGCAAGGGCTGTGCTTAAGAGTGAGTTCCCACATCACTTATGAGCCTTCTTGCCAAAAAAGGTTTAACCTGAATCTAATCATAGGGCGATTGTGGAACATTCTACAACACAGTTTCTCTGGACTCTTCAAAAATGTCAAATAAAAGCTATCAGGGAACTTTTCTAGATTAAAGGAACTTAAAGAGATGTGATGACTAAATGCAATACATTAATTGGATTCTGGAGTTTAGAAAAATATCTATAATGCCCTTCTGAGACAGTTGGAAAAATTTGAATATGTTCTATTTCTTGGGTATGAAAATGATTTGATTATATAGAAGTGTTTATATTCATACATATATGAATACACACATTTGTATGTGTGTGTGTGTGTATATATATATATAAAGAGTAAATATAGCAAAATGTTAACACTTGATAAATCTGCATATACCCACCCCCCCCCACATACACCCACACCCACAACTGTACCTATACCCACCAACCCACACACAGGAAATATATAGGAGACTCCTTTCTGCGTATTTGTACAAATCCATCTCAAACCAGAAGTCAGTTTGCCCTTTTTTTTTTTTTAATATAAACACTTAGATCTTTTAGGTTGATTCTTTCACCACAATGCCAACTTCAATACGCGTAAATGTCCGTTATCAATAATAACATTATAAATAAGCGTTGTCGCTGTATGTACAAGTAGGCATTCCTCTCAGTGGTTAATGGACTAATGGGCTTTCAAAACTCTAAGGACCACCTGAAAATATGTGTACGTATGTTTCTTCCTGGTAAAGTGTACAAAATTTTCATCAGATGTATGAAGGACACTAAGAGATTTTTTTTAAACTGCTTTAAGAAGTTTCTAATCAAGTATTTCCTCTATTAAAAGAAACCTCCGACAAACGTCTAATTTGTCCTTGCTAGTAATGCCTGTGGCACTTTATACCGAGAAATTCACAGTAGCTAGTAGAAGTCCTTCAGTAAAATTGAAGTCTTTTCACCAGCTACACACATTAGTTGTCAACAGGTGTAGAGACTGCTCCTTGAGAAGCTCAACACATTGGTAAGATAGTTAAATAATCACTTTGCAAGCCAGAGAAAGAAAAGAAAGATAGTGGAAAGCTAGTTGCCAAGCAGTGGCTGGGCTGGTGTGTTTTAAAGATTGCAGCATGCAGCCCCCAGAGTATGAACGGAGAACTGTGCCTTCTAATTAGAAAGGAATTAACCTCAGCCATGTGACTTGTGTTCTGGGAGGGAATTTGGAACATCCTGGAGTTGTGGGACACAATTGTATACCAGGTGGTCCTAGTTAGGTGAGAGATTTTATGTAAAAATAATCTTTCTTTGGCTTTATTCAGCACAATAAAACCACTAAGACGTTTTCCCATATGAAGTATTTCTACAGGCACATTCAAAATGTTAATCCCTATTTTTATATGCATTTTTCATGACTCCTAAGAAGTTTACCAGGTTGGGAAATTTGCAAAAACTGGTCTCTTGACAAAGTCATGGGATGCTTTTTACCACAACAGGTTTGTTTTGTTTTCATGCGAGCCTAAAGTACTTTCCTAACATCCTCACTATGAACGTCACAAATAGGATCAAATATCATTATCCTAACCTTACAGATGAAGGCAAGGGTCTCGCAGTGACTTTTAAAGGCTATCAAATTCTGAATTAGTATTGTACTTCCATTCTGGGGTGAGCAACCCAGAATTTTAGCCATGCTGAACATGCTGTGTAATACAAAGTTCTGTTAATGAAACCAGCAATGGGCACTTTGATTCTACAAATTCAAAAATAGTACATATTACATATAGAGATATATACTTGAATACATCTGTAATACAAATACTTGATATTTGGAGCAACCATCCGAGGCCCTGAGCATTTCTGAAGTGTCTATAGGGTCTTTACTGCAAGAGAAAAAAAAAGCCCAGGAGAGTTTTACTCTTGTACAGCCTGGTGTAGTGGAAAGAATTCCGATCTGGATTTGAATTGTGAAGTCACTGTTATTATTTATGTGATCTTGAGAAAAGTTATTCGGTCCCTAAGAGTTTTATCTGTTTCCTCATCATGTTTTTATGAGGAGACACCTTTTGAGTGTTCTCATTTGATTAGATTACTTCGTTAATCCTTTTTTTTTTTTTTTAAGCATGCTTCGTAGTAGAGTTCACCTATATACCCTGGCCATTTAAAATATAAATATATATACTCTTCTCTATTTCCAGTGCCAATCATTCCATATGAGTAGATGTTGGGTGTTTTAGGCACAGCAAAAAGAATGAAACTACAGCTTTTGTCCATGTCTCATACCACATTAGTAAAAGTGTCAGGAAACAGTGCATATGATTAATGCTGCTGAAATAGGCAGGAAATTATTCAGATGGATTCAATCAACTCAGCCAAACATATAGGTAGCTTATTAAAATTTAGACGAAAGTCTACAGGCACTTAATACATAATGATGACTCTAGACCTAAATTAAGAGTGCTCCCACCCCCATGCAGCCCAGCGCCTACAGCTGACTGCCTAGAAGCAGCCAGGCTTCTTACAGCTAGAGTTCTTGACCTGCTTTGCAGCCTTTTTTTTTTCCTCGCTGAAAAGTCAGACACGTGACCTTTCGAAGCCCCTAACCCAGAGCCCTCAGGGAAACACTATGCCATTGAGTTTGCCCTTGAGGCTGGCTCTTACCAAAGCAAAGGCAAGGTGAAATTGACATGCTGCTTATTCTCAACTACACCCTCAGACCTGTGAGCTCTGCCACATGGACTGGGATTTTGAAGGAAAGGACACACGATATAGATTTAATGCAACTGAAAGATGACAGTTTTCTAGACAAATGACCCTGCACCTGGCTCAGCTACACCTCAGGTGTTGGAAGCAGTGTTTGCGATAAGACAAGGTGAAGGTGCTTTTCAGCGCTCACACATCTTGGTCACTGTCACTGCAGAGGGAAGCATGGCCTTGTCCCTTCTCACTTTTTAGGATCACCTCACCCAGGTTTTAGTTAGGACAGACAGGTCTCCTCTACGGGCGAAGACCAGCCTGGAATTCCCTTAATTCCCACAAAGGGGTTCACTGCTTTTGAAATCAGCTCAGAAAGAGAGCTTAATGTGGCAGTGAAAGCTCGTCTCAAGCCCCAGTTCTACCATTTATCAGCCATAGGACCTGAATAATAATAAAATGACTCATTTATCTAAAGCGCCTCCCAGGCAAAGACTAACAGATATATATGTGGCATGTAAGTCTTTTGAGAACTGCAGACTAATGATTTCGACTAGAAAATTAAACACGAGAATAGCAGTAACGATATGAATCAGCACATCTTGTTGTAGATTCTTTGTAACTGTGATGGACAATCTGGTGGCATGGCGAATGCAATAGAATTCTTATGTCAGTTCTCGCATTCAACAGCCAGGGGCTCTGGGGCAAGGTATTAGAATGCCCAAGGTCTCCATTTTTCTCATCTGTAAAATGAGGGTATTAGACGACATCAGCATTTCTCTGAGTATGTTCCTTGAAGCACTCTCTACTGTTTGTTCCCCTACCCCCATTCATTTCCACCCCCACAAAAAAGAATAGTCTGGCGAAATCCATTTGAAAGCAGTCTCTTGCACAAATTTATCTTGTGAACATCCTAAAGGAGTGTTTATTGGGCAGCATCTTCATAAACTCTTTTCCTACAAAATTATTTTCTGAACAAAGAGGGAAGAAAGTATTCAACCCGCAGCATACCTATGTGTGCCCAAGGGTGAGGCTTTTTAAACTGGGCTTATGGTAGTGTTATTTGGTTGCCAGATGTACTGAAAGCAGAAAATGGGCAGTTTGGGCCGACAGCATTAGTTACTTTCTCCTCAGTTAATAGCAAGTCCTATCCTCCAAGCTGCCATTTGGCTTCGGAGGTCTTCCTGAGTCATTCACCAATTGTCTCGGTTAAAAATAGGACCATGTCATGTGGGAGAGATCACCACCAACAGCAAGCATGACCTTATTTAACATCACATGCTTGCCCCATAAGCTCCTTTCTCCTAGATGTCTTTGAAAAGTCCACCAAGATCTAGATCTGAGTCATTTTCAAGGAAGTCAGGGAAAGAGGCTTTTCTGAAGAAAACACCAATAAATTTCTCCCAATATAAGGCCTATAGAAGAAAGTGGGGAAGAGAAACAGGGTTGTTAGGAGAACTTTTGTTGTTAATTTGTTTTGTGTCTTTTTGTTTTTAAACCCTGGAGGAGTTTCTATAACAAAATGAAATGCCATTCTTTCATAAAATACTGTGGTGGTCTCTGTGGGGTGGAGGGAGGAGGGTTACAATCCGCTGGCATACCTAGATTCTTGCCTAAATTTTACTCCTAGCTCATTGATGACTGTGATCCAATCCCCTACTGTAGTGTATGTTTGTGAATAGGTCGATGTTTTCATTTTAAAAGCGGAAAAGTACCACAAACTAAACCTGCAAAATTTAGGAAAACGAGGAAAGAACCACTCATAAGACCACCCTCTGAACCCTAGAATTATTTTTACGTATATCTCTCCAGTCTGTTACAAATATGTTTATTGGTTCTGTAGTTGTAATTCTAGTGTATGATTTTTTTTTCATTTAACTTATTTCATTTAACTTATATTCATTTATTTCATTAACTTTTCCCCATTAGGGTACCAAGCCTCACATTATTTCTTAATGACTATCTGAAATTTCACCAATTTATTTATTCCCTTTTCCTTTATTGGAGGACTTACAGTTGCTTCAAATTTATAAGTGACGCTGTGGTAAACATCTTTATGCAGTTGTCTTTTTTAATACTTTGAATAATTTACATGGGCATGAAATAATGAGTCAGATGAAATGGACTGTTTAGAGATTTTACTATAAAATACGAAATTTCTCTCTGAAATAGTTGGGTCATTGCCATCTCACCACAACGGGAAGAACCTTAGTTCTTCACACTTGGGAAATGTTTCTACTAACTCAAAAGGATCTTTGTTTTCATTTGCATTTCTTTGATTACTAATAAAATCAGATCCTAAGCCTCTCACTGAAAACAATGCAGTTCTCTGATAATGCCTGCTTTCCCCTGAACAACATTTTAATAATTCGCAAGTTGGTAGACCCGATGCTCTGACCCTCAGGTCAAAGGCAGGCCTCAAGTTACAGGGCAATCAATCAAGGAAAGTTCTGTGCAAGCCTTCCAGCCCTGCCCCCCTGCCAGCCAAGAAGCAGAGATTGTTCTTTGCAAGGTATGCCCTAGGTTCCCAACTAGGCCTTCCGCAGCCATTATTTTCCCAAAGTTAGGCGGCTCTCTCCACACTTGTAAAGGTTTCACTCTGTGTGCTCAATATTCACGAGACGCCTATTTTGGGCTCGATAATGTGGCAGGCCCTCGTAGACTCAGAAATGAATCAGATACAGGCTTGTTCAGCAAGTTTAAATCTAGCACAGTGGTTCGCCAGCCTGGCTGATCATAGGCTCATCTGGGGAACTTTCAAAAAAGAAGTTTCCTGGGTTTACCTCAGACCGGTGCAATCAGAAGTTGGCAGGCTTCTGTATTTCTCACAAGCTACCTGAGGTAAGCCAGGTTCAGGAACCAGTGGCCTCGAGTGTGCTTCTTGGTCGCGTTCTCTCAGGACGACAAAAGAGTAAAGCAGGATTATAAACAGGCAGTTACCTGTGGGTGGATAAGTGAAGAGAATAAGGGGGAAATCAGCATCACCCGGAGGGAACAATTGATCGCATCAGAATAAAGAGCAAATTGCACAAGCCTTCTAACATAAGTTATCTTCGAAAAAGGCTCTTTCAAACCAAAGGTGGTAGGTACGTCTTATTCTGCTGGGATTAGTAGAAGGAGCCCTGAGCATACCTTCTGCCTGGGTTATTGAAATTACCTGCCTTTAATTTTCTTCCCTTCCCCTACAATCCTGTCCCCATGTCATCAGAGTGTCCCCTGAAACAGCAATGGTCTCCCCACTGCCAACCAGATAAACTCCCACCTTTTTAACATGACAGGCGAGGTGCTTTGCTCTCCCCAGACTAACCACCTTTCTATCTTACAGTGACGAAGCAGTTGGGGGAGTTTTCCTTTTCAACTGTATACTCTAATCCCAGCCCCTCAGTCTCAGTGTCACTTCTTGAAGGTTCTTGGCACACTGTCGTTCCATTCCACGCCATGGATAAAGCCATCTTTGCCCCCTGGAGTTCCCTCTCCCCACATCTAGTCCAGCTGCACTCACACTTCTCTCCAAAGCCAAATGCCTTTATATCATCCCCCTCTAATTTTACCTACCATTGTTAGCTATCACTTACTAAGTACTCTCTGTGATGTGCATTCTGCCAAATGTTTTACACATGCAGTTTCACAAACGGCTGTGAGTTAGGTGTTTCCATTCTTTAGATAAGGCAAATAAAGCTCAGAGGGGTTAAATACAGCATGTAAGTTTGCCTAGCCAATAAAGACAGAGCATGGCCCCAGACCCAAATCTAACAACAAACTCTCAAATCTAACTACAAATCTAGCCTTAACTATCATAGTATTTTCTCTTTAGTACCTCGGTCCCTTAAGACCTTCCGTTGCTTGTATATTATTTGAGAGTCATCACATTCTGCCTTGTGTTACAGCTGGTTCTAAGTGAATTGGGTCCCATCTCTGGGGAGTAGTTTCTCCAGGGCAGAGATCTTAACAGGATCCTAACAGTGCTTAACATTCCCTAGAATGCTTTCAGTCATGCATTTCAGTAAGTCCTAAGAGAATGTATATGGAAACAAGACGAATATAGTTGTGTTCTCACTGATGAATTTTTGCTATGAAATACACTCATTATTATATGTCATGTTTATTACACTGACTCAGATATTGTAGATATAGTTGCCCTTAAAATACAACAAAGCCAAAAGGCAAAGTCTGACACCACTGTCAGCTTGCAAGCCCTTGGTAGTCTTATCCCTCAACACCAGCATTATAAAAGGTCCCACTGGATTAGTGCTCAAAATGTCATGCATTTAAAGCATTTAATAATTTTTTAAAAGGGGCTTTTTGGCTATGATACCACACACATTATGATTAATAAATTGGAAACTAACTATCTAAACTACATGTGAATATTATGTACTATAAAAACTGGAGTGAAGTTTAACAAAATAAATCAGATTCTCTCTGCCAATTTAAGGACCTGTATCTCCTCTTCTGCAGATCCAATGTGCCTTTGAAGGCGCAAGATGATAGAATCCCAGGGCATCTGAGAGTTGTCTGATTCTCAACATGGGCCCTTGCTCTGTTACCTTCCGAAGTGCAATGCTTTGAAATGCTTTGAAGTTTTGTGTAGTGTGTTTCTGAGCCTTAAATGTTAAATTGCTTTTGTAGGAAAAGGATTAAGCAGGTCTGTTAAAAACGAACAAACAAACATCTCTCTAAGGCAGTCTGAAAGTGGCATCAATTCAAGGGTTTCCTTCAAAGAGAATACGGTTGGGGAGAAGAATGGGTTAACCCCGAGTCCTTCTCCTCCCACCTCTTTTCTCAGCCCTCCCAGATACCATACAGCTGTTGAAAAGTATCTGTCAACAAAACTATTACTGTCTTTCCTGGGATCAACACTATGTCCTGGACCCTCAAGGTCAGCAGAGCCTCCTTCAGCGTAAGCAGAGGCACAAGCAGGGAGCCCACGAGACTAGTGAAACCCCAAGGGACACTGACAGGTGGAGAGCCTTCCCCAATTGCTGCAAATTCTAGAAGGAAAGATAATTCCAAGGGTGGAGGCTGCCCAACAAGATAAAGACATATTTCCTCACCCTAAAATCTCTTCTCTGGAACAGCCTAAGTGCTTCATCTCACGTTCTCCCTTCTTGCCTCACCTCGTGCTTCCATTCATAGTCAGGAAAAATAGTAATGATGAGGAGTAAATGACTAGACTTATGATAGTACAAATATCAGCTAATGGTTAAAAAAACAAAAACAGTTACTATATGTCTGACACGATGTTAAGGCATCTCTAAATTACCTTTATGAACAAAATTCTGTCATTGTACAGATGAGACCAGTTAGAAGAGGTCAAGTAAGTTGCTCAAAGTTGTTGAACTAACAGACAGTGGAGTCCCAGTTTGAGCCAAATTCTAACTCCTAAGTTTGTGCATTTAATCAGTATGGCTTCTGCTTTTCTGTAATTCTCTTCCACTGCAGGAAGAGCGTCCCAGAGAGGCTCTGACACAGACAACCCCAGTCTCCTTGGGTTTCCTATGTGGCAGATTTCCATTACCAGAAGGTTGTGGTTGGGGCACCTGGGTGGCTCAGTGGGTTAAGTGTCTGCCTTGGACTCAGGTCATGATCCCAGGGTCCTGGGATTCAGCCCTGCATCGGGCTCCCTGCTCCTTAGGGAGCCTGCTATTCCCTCTCCCACTCATCCCTTCTCCCCTCCCGGCTCATGCTCTCTATCTCAAAATCTTAAAAAAAAAAGAAAAGAAAAGAAAAGAGGGCGCCTGGGTGGGTCAGTTGGTTGAGCGACTGCCTTCCGCTCAGGTCGTGATCCTTAAGTTCCGGGATCGAGTCCCACATCGGGCTCCCAGCTCCGTGGGGAGTCTGCTTCTTCCTCTGACCTTCTCTCCTCTCATGCTCTCTCTCACTTTCTCTGTCTCTTAAATAAGTAAATAAAAATCTTTAAAAAAAAAAAGAAAAGAAAAGAAAAAAGAAAAAGAAAAAGAAAGTTGTGGTCAAGAGATGACTTTCAAAGTCATAGCATGACTGCTGGTGGGATTTAAATTATATAGTCTTTCTGGAAGACAGTCTGTCAGTATTCATCAAAATCTGAAAAATGTGACACCCTTTGACTTCACAATTTATCTAAATAAGATAAGTAAGGGTACTGACAGAAATTTAGATAGAGATATTCACTGATGTTGTTTAATAATGCCAAAAATTAGCAGGGAACCTTCTGTAAAAAATCAGAGTTTGGCTTAAATTATGAAATACACTGGAATCCTATAAGTTCATTAAAAACAATTATGGAATAATAGATTGATATGGAAATTCATTCATGATATAATGTGGTTAAGATAGTTTTAATGTTACTAATATCATACCGTATGTTAACTAACTAGAATTTAAATAAAAACTTGGGAAAATAGTGTTAAAATATATAAATATTCTATTTAAATGTATATAGGTATACTATACATTATATTCCAAGCTAACGACAAAAATAGGGAGGGGTGTAGAAGTTATGACTACAGAATCATAAAATCTCGTGGTTGGAAGGGGTTTAGTTCACAGGTGGCAATCCCTTTGTCCCTGAGAGATAATACCCAGCATCTCTGCCCAGTTTCAATGAATTTTGCTACAGCACATGTAGTTTACAAAATCTTCTGTCCACTCAGTCGAGCCATGTCAACTTGCTTGAGTAGAAGAAGGAGGGAGCAAATTGGATCCTTAGAAAAGATTCAGTGCTAAGAATCCATTTTCTTCCAGGGGGAGAATATTACATAAATCCAACTAACTAAACCGTATAAGCTTACAATTTGAACTGCTCCCTGTCACCGGCACTAACAGCTCCAGCATTTATAAGCAGCATTAGAATCTGTAACTAGTGCTGATAAGGGCCTCCAAAAGACTTTGTTTATATTAGTGGGACTTCTGGAAAAGTCCCCTGGACTTCACTTCTACCAGTGAAAAGCAGGCTACCCAGGAGAAAAGGAAGGCAAAAATGAGAAACATACTATAGTGTGTGGAAAACCAGGAGCTAAACTAGGGTTCCTCAGGGTATGTTTGAATGTTCTTGAATTTTCTCACTTGTGGTCTTGCCTTCCGGTCTATGCATCACTGAGCTCTGTAGCAGAGTGCTGGCCAAAGTCAAGAGGTTTTTCTGAAACTGAACATCCATGAGATGAGATAGTTATTTAATTTGGAATAGTGAGTCTGCTATAAAGTGTATTTGTGCGTGTGTGTATGTAAAGGCCTGAAGGATGGAATGATACGTCTGGGAGAAAAGAGATGGATATAAATGTTCAGAAAGAGTTCAAAGAGTATATGTAAAAGATCAATAACATGAAGTAACAACTGCATAGCCAGAAGTTCAATCTTGGCTGCAGAGAGAAGCTAGCCAGCTAAACAAAGATTAGATCAGGAAAATTCTTTTAGGCCAAAGCTCAGGGTCTGGATTTTATGCTCAAGCAAGGAGAGTTACTTGGCCAAAGCATATAGCATAGTGGGTTAAAAGCCTTGATTTTCAACTCAATTCCTGGATTTGAAAACTATCTCTGTCATTACTATTATCTTGAGCCGTGGGAAATTACCAACATCCAACTGCTTTTGAACCTTCACAAATGGCAATTTCATGTGGTTCAACCTGATACAAAATAGAAGAATGGGTTCTTAGCATCCCACGGAAGCCTGCTGAGGTCCCATTCATTACCCCAGGGAGTAGGAGAGCCCATTTGGGAATCTGGCCAAGGACGGGACAGGTTTCCTGGGTCCCGACAGAAGATGACATCCACCTTAGCTGGCTGCAAAGTCCATGCCCAGGGAAGGCGCTGATCTTCAGCTTCCACTAGATGTCCTCGAGCCCATCTCCCCCGTCGTCATGCCTGGTCTGCTTCTCCTTGCCCTGGTTTTGGTCGGAAAACTTCTAACTCCCAGGGCCTGCTGCTTCTGTCATCATCCCTCAGTTATCTGACCCTGCTAGAGGCATTTCTGGCAAACGAGGCCCAGCGCACACGCCGGCCTCTCTTTTCCTTTCTCTTGCTCATTCGCTCCCTTTCTTTGGCTCAGGAATCTGCCTCCTCTGGTAAGGCAGGGATGAGTTTCTGAATTGTGTTTATTTGTTGGCGCTTTGGTGTGAAAGCACTCCCCGTCAACTGCATATTAATCTTGTCAGCAGTCTGTATCTGTTTTCCTCTGCCTCCCTCCCCTGACCTAATTTATGGCTTTCCTTCCCCTTGCTTCCCATTGTCACGGTGACCGGGGCGGGCTCTCTTGTGGGGACTCAGGCCTCAGACTGGAGTGAGAACCGTCCTTCTAAGACGAGCTGAAAAGTGATGCAAAAATCCTGCAGTTTGTGTGGTGAGGATAAATTTAGACGAGGCCTTCCCTCATGTATTGATGTCCCGACACACGCTACGTGCTATGCCCGGGACTATCGGCAAATGGAAGAACTAGGGAGCGGGTCCCTGTCTTCTGGTGGGAGGGCACATGGGACAGCAGGCAGACAATGTGCCCAGCATGTGTATTCTAGCTGCTGAGCCACAGATATTAATAACACAGACTCAAATTCCGACAAAAAGAGTTCCAAGTCCCAATTCGGACACCTTGCAATTTTGTGACTATCCGTCCGTTTATAAAGAACATATTCATTATCCTCTAAACCCCGTTTTTCTCATCTCCAAAATCAGTGAAATAATATCTACTGCCCAGAGAGGTTATGTGAATTAGGGAATAGAATGTACCTTAGCTCTCGTTATAATGCGTGGCCAATACTAAGCATTCAACTTAGGAGTGCATCTTCATGTATTAGTATTAAAAAGGAGGAGGTAGAGAGAGAAAGAGGAAGGAAAAGAAATTCATGAAATGGCGAACTTGCATATTAGGAAGGAGTTCCTAATAACATTGTTTTTGAAGCTCTGCCAATTAACCTTGAGCCTTATGCTAATATTGGGTTTCTTATATAATTAGACCCATAGCAACAGGCTGTGTGTTTGAAAGCTTGAGAAAACCTGAAGCTGGGCCACCTCGGCCTGACGCTGGCCCGGGAATTAGACTAAGTAGTCTCCAACATTTAGTGTGTCTAAATCCTCAGGTGCTGTCTTTGAAGACTGTTGATCCTGACGGGATTTCTTGATAATGTTAAGTAGCTAAAATGAGCTGTCATGAGCTAAATCTGATTCCATGCCCGACACTTTGCTGCTCCTATCCCCAAGGTCAAGCCGGGACTATTTTTCTAGTCCTCTCCCATGACAGAGGTCATAGTCACAGCCCTGAATTAGACTCAGCCTAACATGCTGTGAGTGCTCTGGTTTTACTGCAGCAAAAAAAGTAGCTTAATGTGCTACAGCCTAGAACCTCACCATGCGATCTCTCAGTGGGCCCCTTCCAGAAAACTGGTGTTCCATTCCCCCCAAGTAGCCACTCCAGCAGAGATTTATGATTCCTCTGTGGAATTTCTCTTTATCTCAGGGTTTATGTGAAATTCTTAGAAGCCGTAAGAATTCTGGTATTCCTTGAATTCTGTTACTTCTTAATTTAAAAAGGTAAAAACAAACCCAGTAGATCCTTTGCTGCGCTTATGTACAAGTTGAACAGCTGGAATGAGACAGACAGCTGAGCCTTGCGTGGCATGCCTCCCTCTCAGGCCTTTTATGGACCATCCCTCTTGCTTTTCACACTCTCCGCTCCCACCTGGGTAATGTTACCTCATCCGTCAAGTCTCCGCTTTGATGTGTTTTGGTTCGGGAAGACTTCACTGTACCCCTGAGCACCCCTGCTTTCGCCCCATCAGAGCACTAACCACACTATGTCTTAGTTCCTGTCTGTCTCCTTCGCCCAGGGATAGCACACACCATGCTTGTCGTAGTCGTTATCTACCGCTACTCCCTAGAATGGTGCCTGGCTTTCAATGTATATTTACTGAAAGAAGGGTACAGTCCTACTGGGTACACAGGGATCTGGTCTAGGTAAAAACAGAATCAACGACTTCTTCAGGGCCTGGTACGCTAACACCAAGTGCTGGCCTCCGTGTCAGAGAGGCACGTGAATCAAAATGTCTGAGCGTGGCCTCCGCTGGACATGAAGTGAGGACTGTTTGAAGTTTGTTTGTTTGTTGTATCTTTAGCATTAATCTTAGGTTGCTCCTAACATACGTAGGAGCTTCTCTGCCATCCTGAGACTCAAAGTGTCGTTTTAAATTCTAGCCAAAATCTTAGCCTCAAAAAATTATCATTATCTTTTCTACTCAGTTTCCACTTGTGGCTAAGACTAACTTTTGTCTGAGACAAGAGCTAAGAGGTAATAGTTTTGAATGTTATTGGAGAGAGACGTTTGGGAAACGAACCAGTGCCAGGAAATTGGTGCAATTAAGAAACACTCAAACCCACTCTCCCTCTCACACGTGTGCACGTGCATGCACACACACACAATGGCAAAAGAGGAGTTTGAAAGGTGTCAGCCACAGGCAGGACAGAGGCCGACATCTAGTTTCAAGCTTAACTAATTTTATGCCCCTGGGCCAGTTATCGGATCCCATTGCGTCTCAATTCCATCATCTATAAAATTGGGATAATAATGCCTATCTGATAGGATTGTTGAGAAGATTAAAAATAATATCCGTAAAGCACCTCACACGTAGTAGGCACTCAATAAAAGACAAGACGGTGATGATATCTCTGATACTCATAAGGGAGGAGCAGAGAGAACACCACGTTCCCTGGCAAAGCAAATCCCTCGCAGCCTGGAGGGAAATCTTGGGTTGGACACGAAGTCAATGAGAGCCCTGGATTCCTGGGACAGTATCATGCAAACACCATGGAGACATCTGATTGCTTGACGTAGCATTGATTTATGGAACTTGCCAGCTGTCCAGAACCCAAGGGCTATCTCCAGTCCAGGCATACCCAGCTGAGAGTCTTGGTAAAGTTTCTCTGTACAGTGACATTTCAGAAAGCATTCAGCTCTGCATGGTCCTTATTGAACAGTAATTCACACATTCCCAGTTCCAACCAGATGCTTTGTTCTGCTCCATTTTGTCAACCTGTGTCTTTAAAACGGGTAGCTTCTCTTATCACACCTAGCCAAGGATACAGCAACAGCTCTCCAACTCCAGGCATTGTTAGTCCGCCCGAGTCCCTGAGCCATGAAGACAGTCTCTGTCTGTCTCCTCCTGTCAACTGAGGTCTCTGGGGTCCGTGCATAGGTACACTCTGTTTCTGAGATCTGCCCTCCAAATTTCTGGGAGGCTCAGTTGCTTTTCATCTATCCTGCTGCGTATCTGTCTATATAAATATTCACAAAGCTGAAATCACAGTGCATGTATGAATTTGAGTCCTACATTTTTTTTTCATTTAATGTAGGAAGCATCTGGCATCTTTAAGATTTTTTGGTATTTTTCAAATGGTATTATGGCAGTATAATATTGCATCCCATGAAAGATCAAAATCTACTCTGTGTTTCTCACTGCTAAATACCTAGGTTGCCTTCCTTTTTTTTTTTTTTTTTTTTGTCCCTCTAATATATTTAATGAAATGATCATTTTAAGCCAGGAAAAGGTAAAAGAGAAAAGCACATGAGGACCTCCATGCAGTCTTTGAGGAGCTTGACTCGGCCAAAGCTCCTAACTTTCACAGACCATCCCTTAAAACAGTGAGTTGCCTCAATGTCTGTTCACAGAAAACAAATATAAGGACTGGAAAGAAGGCGGTCATTGTGCATTTCTGTCTGCTTGGAGAGTCTGATGAGAAAAGCAAAGGAAGTGTCTCTCATCTCAATTTCCAAGTGAAAGCACTAAGACCTTTCACTGTTACTGCAATACTCACCCCAAATTCTAAGGTCAAGCTCTTTATATATGTAGAATATACCATTCCTATTCCTACCTCTCTGTATCTTAGCTTATGCTATTCTTCTCTATCTGGGATACCTTTCTCTCTATTCTCTACCTTTCCATTCTTTAGGTTCCAGCCTGCTTTCTGTGCAACTCCATGAATGTGTTTCCACCACTACTCCTCACCAAAATCTTGATTCTTTGAACTCATACTAAAAGCAGAAAATCCAAATTTTGTATTCAGTTGTCCTCTACAGTCTTCATATAGGATCGTCTTACCTCTCTAGCTAGATCAAAGCACCTTAAGATAAAGAAGCTTACCTTAGCATTTTTATAAACCCCACAGCTACTGTGGTATGATATAATTGGGAATTTGATAGGTCGTGAAGACCAGGCAATGGTGGGTCTGATGATGTGTGAGATCAAGGATCTGTTAATCCAGGGACATACATATGGGAGACCACTTCTCAGGAAGTAAGGAGACCAGAAGGAAGAGGGGAGATAGGAGCCCCCCAAGGCTCTGCGAGCAGGGGAGACATGGGAGGGATAAGTAAGTGAGCAGACAGGTGCTATTAGAGAGGTCTGATAGGAGGTAGCAGGAAATTGAGGAAAATACCTCAAGTATTTCCATGGCTATGGCAAATAGCCTCCTATCAGGATGTTAGACCCTGGATACCTGGAAGATAAGGGCAGCATATGGCCAGGCTAAGACTACATCGAGAAACTGTCCAAGAAGTGCCCCGGCTTACTTGGGGGCAGTCACTCAACAGAAGCTTTTACCATTAGATGTTAGGAATACCTTTTCCTTATTTAGTGGTGAAAGAGAAAACTGCTAAAGCAAGTTCTAGCGCCCCCCTCATTCCCAGCCAGAATTTATCCCAAGTACGGCGCAAGATCTCATCTACGGATAAATCTAAGTAGGAAAACTTACATTTAGAGAATTTTCATGGAAGAGAGGCAGGCAAACCCATTATTGCTATTCATGAGCTAGGTACTCAATAAATAATTGCTTTCTAATTAGCAAATAAAAAGAAATTTTGGTGTTTTTTTTGTTAATTCCTCTCTTTTTTCTTTTTATTTATTTTTTTGTTGTAGTTGTTGTTTACATTATGATGAGAACTATTTCCCTGGAGCCTTGAAATCGTAACAGGGACAGTTAAGAAAGGAGGCAAGAATGGAGTAGTGGAAAGGATGATAAAAGAAAAATTCTTAAGTAGGTTTAAAACCAGTGCTCTAGTTATCTTTCCGCTGGGACAACCACAGCAAATAAGGAATTGCATAGAAAGGAATATGACAGCCCAGTTTTTGAGATCTGCCAAGAGATTCTCACCTTCTGAATAAGGACCCTAAACTAATGTTGGTGTTAACTTGCTAGATCTGAGACAGTAATGTCAAGCTTCTGTCCCCCAGCCCAGTGTTTCTAAGCTGACCACAGAGTCTCTGCAGAGAACAAGGGAACTGTGGAATAAACACAGTTGTATAAGTACCAAGCAGGAAGGGATTTCTCAAGGAAGACAACTGATTGGACAGAAACTCAGATTGAGTCTCGAATGTCCTAAGTTTACCTCCCTGTTACAAGAACCCAGGGTCATTTGATGAAATGAAGAGATCCAAACAATTAAAATAATTAAATAAATAAGCGAGGCAAGCTCGAGTCAGCTGGTGCGATTTGCTGCCACTGGGGAAGTCCAAGTCAAACACTGTACTTGAGTTTGAAAACAACGGGGTCATTTAAAGACCATTCCTTGCATTCCTCTCAGGTCAGAAGAGGATAAAGATCAGAGTATTCGGGGCTGAAGTTTCAGAACATGATGTGATTACGATGGTGTTCACCCTGTCATGTACAGCCTTCCCAGCTGGCATCGGGCATTATGAAATTCCCTGCCCCAGGCATTTGGAACCTTCGCCACGTGGGAGCTTGGTGGGGACATCCCCACAGCTTGACCTATTACTCTGTGTTCTCATAAAATCAGGATGGGGTTCCATAGGCCCCTCCCCATCAGTGCAAGGAAAGCCCCACCCAGCTACCATGAAAGCTGCAAGGTACTGAATGAGGCAAAAATACAGGGTCTGATGTATGGGTTAGAATAGCCTTCTAGCAAATTCCTTAAACAAATTAGAAGTGTTTCTGGCCTCAATCTCTCTCTCTCTCTCTCTCTCTCTCTCTGTTGGGAACAGTAGAGAGAGACAATAAAAAAAATATATTAAACCTGCTGATCCTACCCAGAACTACCCAAGACTACTTTGGTCTGGGGACACACATGCTCAGCCTTCAGAGATGCATAAGCGTGCATTTTGTTAATCCCCATCACTGCGTGTCAGGGATAACTGATCTATGACTAAAAATAGTGTGAGGACAGCAATACCAGCTATGTGGGGCCCAACTGAGGACACAGTGGAAAACTTGACAGCAGCACAGTACAACCTTCCTGGCCCAAGGCCACCGGCTCAAGGGCAAGAGCCCTGGGTTCATCTGCTGGGGAAGCTTGATGGACGGGCTCACAGCCCAAGAGTGAGTCTCAACGGCTGTCATCCTCTCAAATTATTGAGTGCCCTCTGAGCAGGGAGCAAAGTGTTAGGAGCAGGGGACACAATGATATAAAGCATGGTTCCTCTCTGGAAAGAGCTTAGAACTGCATGCCATTTAAGAAGAATACGTAAAGTAAAACAAAACCAATTCTGCTTCACTTCACTTGACTGACTTCAGCTTGAAACTGTCTCCAGCACCCACTCTAAAAGAGAAAGAAACTGAACTGTAAGAGAATTTCAAAGCCTGGTAGGATTCTCTGGGCGGGACGGAGAAGGAGAGAGGTAGAGAGAGGCCTTAAGTTCACATTTATCAACTTATTCCAATTTGTTAGATGCAGTTAGTATCGCGTATTATTAGTGATGCTTTCTCTATCTTCAGCAAATGTCTGCCACTCAACAGTAACTTGAATCTCCGGATTTTCTTCCTTATGTAATTATCACATGCCTACGAAAAGCCAGATGCTGTGCAAAGAATCTTTTTAAAGATTGCTGTGAAGATTTGTTATAATGATCTTGCCCAGAGTGTGTCTTACAGAAGAACAGTTCTGAGGAAAATTGCTCGGTGTTCTTAAGAAAGTCTCATGCTATATACAGCTGAGTGGCAGTTGCTAGCCATCACCGAGGTCTCACTGAGATGCTCCTTATCTGTTCTCGACATGACTGGGCATGAGCAAGGCATTCATTTCATTTCTTAGCATATGCAGCGTAGGGTTCTCGAATAAGATGTTCAGGAGACCTTTCGCATCATTCGTTGGCTTCCGATCACAGGCCTCATACAGTGCAAATAATGGCTTACTTACTTAAACAAACTTAAGTTCAAGTAAATGAAAGATGGCACATTTCAGTCACCAGTCAAACATCAGGGGTGAGTTGTAATAGAGAGTATGCCTCCGTTTTGTGATTTTTGACGGCTGACAGCTTTCAAGTCCCACCTCCAACCTCTCCTCTTGTGTCTCATATCTAGGCAAGTGGACCGCAAAGCATGGGTAGTTTCTTCTTTGGCACCAGCAGGCAGGAGGCTCAAGCCAGGCAAGCCTGTGCCTAGACGAAGGCAACGTCATCTGGGCCCCATCCCACAACCATCTACTGTACCTATGAGAGCTTACTATAAAAAGCACTTAAAACAGCTCCTGCCACATGGTAAATGCTATGAGATGTTTGTTAGTCATTGCTACTGTTGTGATTGCTATCATTGTTGTTGATGGTGTTGTCACTAGAGAAAAGGATACCCCCCAAATCGCACAAAGAATTGTGGCTTTTGCTTCAACCCTGTGCCATTCTTGAATAGGAGTCAGAGTGATTTACCTTCCCAGCCACCCCAGTTTTCCCTAAAGATTGCCCTTCTCTTAAATATGTCTTCTTACTTATTCTTTTTGTGGACAAGAAACCTCTTGGAAACCAGGGCTGGACTCCGTGTCAACCGCTCTATGAGGCCATACTCCTAATCTGTTCAGTCAGAGTTCATCACAAGCATTGCTTCCAATGCGGCCCCATGGCCCTGCCCCATTAGAGCATTTGCCATGCCATACTGGGGTCTTTCTGTACTTGTCTTGTCCTCACCAACCTGTGAGATTCTTATGGGCAAGATTTGTGCTCACGGATCTCTGTACCTCCTTCCGTTTTCACTGTGGAAGAAAGCAAAGGAACCAAATAGAAAGTTTTATTTGTATGCATGTTGAAATCGAAGGCTTTGAGAGATATGAGATACATATGTACCCACACTGATGAGAATATATCCTGATAGCTCTATCCATATTATCTATACCTGTCTATCTATCGCCTGTCTATCCTGATGAGAATCAGGCACTTGTTAAACCAGTTGGGATTTAGAGAAGGTCAGGACTAGAGATATACATTTAAGTGTCATTTGTACAGGCTGATATTTGAAAATGATAAGAATGGATGAGGTAAGTGAAGGTGAGATTTTAGAGAAGAGAGGGCAAGGAAGAAACCTGGGGAATTTGGACTTCCCTAATTCTTGGCCTTTATCTCCACATATAGAGCCAATGGCTCCTCTTCCTATTTCAGATAGCTTTGGACCTTCTTTAAGCTCTCAGGCCACTTTTGGCCTTGGGGAAGTTTAAGGAGCTCTGGATCTTATCTTAGTTTTCGTTCTTGTCTGCAGTTAATCCGAGATATAAACTCAGGACTGGGAAGTGGGTCACTGTCTTGTTCCTCAGGACCTCATCCTATATGGTAATCTCCCCACAATCTCAGTTCTAACCTGTCTTGGCCATGAGGTACACAACTGCTACAATAATGTGCAGAGTTGAGATAGGAGTGACTACATGAGACCAGGGTTAGACTGGTGATCCCAAACAAAAGTAAAATCTGAATTTGATGCCAAACCTTAATACATGAATCAAAAACAAAGTCTTGGGTATAGAAAGCAATGGTTAATGTCAGTTCCTGACCCATCATAGCAGAAGGAACAAAGCATAAATATAAATATAAGAGTACATGAGAGCTCCCAAAATCAAGGGTCAGCAGAATTTACCAGTATTAATAAAAACCTGAGGAACTAGGCACTCTTATATCCTACTAGAGGAAGAATAGCTTAGTATCAACCATCTTGGGGGATAATTGGGCAGTATATTTCAAAAGCATTAAAAATGTTTATAATCCTTGACCCTGTTACTCCATATCTAACCATTTAATCCAAGGAAATAAAAGATCTTCAGCATGGAGATTGAATTTGCAATCTCTGCAAATTCAATCTCTGCAAGAAAATGCAATCTCTCCATTGCAGAATCATATGCACATATACATTATGACTCTGACACTGAAGGTTTGTTAAAATTCCATCAGTCTGTGTGGAGAAATAATGTTTGTGTGCAGAAAGTGTAGTTTGACCATTATTCAATATTTTCTTTTGTGCATCCTATTTGGTGTGGAGGCAAGGAGAGCTTTGGAGAGACTATTGAAAGCTCTGATAGAAGCAGAAGCCCATAAGTATCAGTTGCTCTTGAATGCCTAGAAAACTAATAGATTGACTTTTTAAAAAGATCAAACCATACCCTGATGGATCCATGCAATTTGAGCATCAAGTGAATGAGATAACCAGACTTTAAACTCTGTGTTAGCTATCTTACCAGTAAACTTGGATTGGCCATCCAGCCATTTATTGCTCTGTGATTGCCTATCACAGAGGGTTTGTAAAATGTTATTTACTTATCTGGGGATCAATTAAATCATGCGCCACAGCTGTAGTGATAGGTTATATTTCCAGTTAAGTAACATCAATGACACATACTAAAAATTCAGCTTACCTGCTGTACTTCTAAAATTTAAAAAGGCACAGAGGAGCCAAGATGATCAGTTTGACATGCATATTACCTGACAGAAGAGGAATTTTATAGCTCTGAATAATGTCAAATCGTATTTGCCTGTCATCAGAATTGGTCCCAGAGAAAGGCGTACCACAATGTGTCAGCACCCCATGCAAGAGGACTGCCAGCTGCTCAGAATGAAGAGAGAGGATGAAAATTTCTCCAAGAAGAGTGATTTACACCTTCTTTGGCGTTTCCATCTGGAAAATCTCAAAACATTTGACTAATTTAATTATATATCTGTAATTATGTTTTGCACTGTGTTTCATAGAAGGAAATGAACATTTATTGAGCGCTTACCTCATACCAAACATTGTGGTAGCTGTTTGACAAGTGTAACAGGATGCTAAAATAGAACTTGATGCTGAGGTACCAAGAAATGGCCAATTCCAGTTTGTATCATTGATAGAGGAGATGTTCCAAAACTCTCACGGGACTCACTCACTCACCTACATCAAGGATATAGAAGGTCGACGGGTATATATTTGAAGAGATTTTCTTTGGAGAGAGCAAGTACTGTGTGTCTCCCACCCTGCCCCTCCAAGGTAGAGAGGAGTAAGAGTACCATATCCTAAACCTGAATCCACAGGGGGGGATTTTGAAGAGACCAATATGAGATCTTAATACAAGTCCTGTGAACTTTGGAGGACATAATGATTTGGTGTTTGAGCCACAGCTGAGGAATGTAAATGGACAGAGGCTGGGAGAAACAGAGTAGAGGGCTGGCATAGCTTTGGGCATTTCCTGTGGACCAGATGGTTAGAGAGAACTTCCGGGGTGGGGGGGGCGGGACAAGAGGATGGCAGCAGCTAAGAAGCTGGAAGTAGACCTTCGGTAGATGCTAAGAAATTATGAAAGAAGTTGAATGTCAATGCCTTGTACATGAGCTTTTGGTAAAAGTACCCTATCATGGCTGAGGGTGGGATCACCAAAGAAGTCCCAGAAGAACCCTGGAAAAGAAGAATCGTTTAAATATCTGCCAGGTCCACAGACTGCTGACTTTAGAACACCTCAGATTTCCCGTTCCCCCTACCTCTGCCTCCTTCCCTCTGCTGTAAGCCTGGGGAAATCGGAAGCACTAGTTAGAAAAGGAGAAGTCTGCTGTGGAAAGACAAAAGTAGCCAACTGTACCTTCTTTCCAAGATTGACTGCACATTTCCTGCTTAAAGAGGCACTAGATGCAGAAGAGAGGAGGATTACGTTTAAATAAAGTTTAACTTTGCCTGTTACATGGAGCTGTACAGTTTTTAATTCCTGAATTGAAACTATATTTGTTACCTTAAAGGATATACATGAATGGGACATGACAGGGATATGATAAAGTGAGTAATATAGCCTCCCAACACCCGCTCCTAAATAATGATGACATCCTGATCCCTGAAACCTATGGATATGTTACCTTAAATGGCAAAGGAGACTTCATAGGTGTCATTAAGTTAAGAATCTTGAAATGGGGAGATTATCTTGGAGTTTCCAGGTTGGTCCAATGTAATCACAAAGGAGGGTCCTTATAAGAGGGAGAGATAAGGGCGCCTGGGTGGCGCAGTTGGTTGAGCGACTGCCTTCGGCTCAGGTCATGATCCCGGAGTTCCGAGATCGAGTCCCACATCGGGCTCCCAGCTCCATGGGGAGTCTGCTTCTTACTCTGACCTTCTCCCTTCTCATGCTCTCTCTCACTCTCTCTTAGAAAAAAAAAAGAGGGAGAGATAAGACGGTCACAGACCCAGAAAGCAATGTGACTATAGAAGTAGAGAGACAGATATTTGAAGATGCTACACTGCTGGCTTTGAAGATAGAAGATAGAGCCATGGGTCAAGGAATTCAAGGGGCTTCTGAAAGCTAGAAGAAGTGAGGAAAGAGATTTTTCCCTTAGAACTTCCAGAAGAAACACAGCCCTGCTAAGTCATTTTAGGACTCCTGACCTCCAGAGCTATAAGATAATAAATGTATAGTGTTTTAAGCTCCAAGTTGGAGGCAATTTATTATAGCAGCAATCTATTAGTAGACTAATACATAGGATTTATTAAAGGTTTCGTGAAAGGGGTAGGAGGAAAACTTGCCTCACTGACTAAAATTAAAGGGACAAGAGGTAAAAGGGGGGAATAGGTTGCTTTCTGATTTTGTATTCCACAAGGCAAGCTTTGTTCATGATTATCCTATTGGTGACAGGTTTGCTAGTTGGCACAAGCCCTCCTATCCACTTGACTCAAAGACTGTGCCTTTTTCATTGTGCTGCACCACCTTTTGTGTGCACCATTCTCATTCTCAGGTGGGTCACAAACTATGAAACACTTTCCATAAATTTTATGCCCCCTAAATGTATGAGCTCTTCCCAAGACTCAATGCCTAGTCCACCCCAATTAACCTCCTTGACACTCTTGAGCTGATGGTGTCCCAAGCCAGACTCTAGTTTGATCTCTCATGATGACTGTATTTGCCGGGCTACCTCCCTGATTCAGCCTTTCTGAAAAGAATCTTACCATTTGGGAGTTGGGTCATCATTTAAACCTCCTTCTCTTGACTTCCTCCCTCCCTCCCTCCCTCCCTCCCTTCCTTCCTTCCTTCCTTCCTTCCTTCCTTCCTTCCTTCCTTCCTCCCCTCCCTCCCTCCCCTGCCTGCCTGCCTGCCTTCCTGCCTTCCTTCCTTCTTCCCTCCCTCCCTCCCTTCCTTGCTTCCTTCCTTCCTTCCTTCCATCCTTCCTTTCTTTTAAGATTGTATTTATTTATTTCAGAGACAGAGACAGAGAACATAAGCCTGAATGAGGGGTTAGAGGGAGAAGGAGAAGCTGAGGAGATGCAGGGCTGGATCCCAGGACCCTGGGATCATGACCTGAGTCAAAGACAAACACTTAAAGTGACTGAGCGAGCCAGTCGCTGTGACTTCTAATTTCTTTTAACACTACCACCATTTTCTCATTCTTCCCGACTGAAAAGTTTGGAATTATCTTAGGCTCATTGATGTATCTCATTCTTTAACCCTGTGATTTCCACAGGTGGCATATTTTACTCATTTCTATCCAGACTGAAACACAGAGAGGAAAAAAGATTAAACAAATGAATATCAGTGATTGGTAGGACAAAAGGCTTCTTCAAATGGCTTCATATAGAGAAAGAGATAACATTGGAAACTGTGGGAGTGATGGCTGTGTTCACGCTCTTGATTGCAGTGATGTTTTCAGGGGTTTTATATATATACCAAAGGTTTAAAAAAATGAACATTTTAAATATGGGCATCTTATTATGTTGGTTGTACCTCAATAAAGTTGAAAAATTGGGGGAAAAGAATATATTTAAAGTAACATTCGGGGGCTCCTGGGTGGCTCAGGGGGTTGGGGCCTCTGCCTTCAGCTCGGGTCATGGTCTCAGGGTCCTGAGATCGAGCCCTGCATCAGGCTCTCTCCTCAGCAGAGAGCATGCTTCCCCCTCTCTTTGCCTGCCCTTCTGCCTACTTGTGATCTCTCTCTCTCTCTCTCTCTCTGTCAAACAAATAAATAAAATCTTAAAAAGAAAAAGGTACATTCAACACTAATTCCTCTGTCCTCTTCTTTCCTACCCTATAATTTCCCCCTCAGGTATCTTTTTCTCTAGGATTGCCTGTCCAGTCTGAGTTATGTGTAAGCTCTCTTCCTAGCTTTTTGCATGGCAAAGGACCCCTTAATATACCCTAGCTCCCTTTGGCTACAGCATCAGGGACAGGGATAGGAACAAATTAAACAGTTCTCAAGCTGCTTTAAATGCAAAATAAAAAATCAAAACATCTTCACAGAAATCTTCAAAAGCTGTTATGAATTACTATACACATTATAAATGGTTTTTTTAAAGACAAGTAAATCTAGTTAATTAGCAATTCTGTGAATTAGTCATTTGGCAAATTGTTTTTCAGAGAATTGTCTTTTGGTAGATTGACAAAGCGCAACCTGCCTGATGTAAGTGTCTTTCTTTTATCAAAGGAAACACATTACTAAAAAAGAGTATTGTTTTTACATAATGTACAGTAAGAATCTGTATGTCCTTTATAGAAGATAGACTGTAAATTTGCCAGAGAAGAGAATATATCATTTTTAAAAAAAGATTTTATTTATTTATTTGACAGACACAGAGAGAGAGATCACAAGCAGGCAGTGAGGCAGGCAGAGAGAGAGGGGGAGGCAGGTTCCCTGCTGAGCAGAGAGCCAGATGTGGGGCTCAATCCCAGGACCCTGAGATCATGACCCGAGCCGAAGGCAGAGGCCTTAACCCACTGAGCCACCCAGGCGCCCCAAGAATATATCATTTTTTTTGGCAACATTCTCTCGCTTGGAAATGCTTTCTTGATTTTTAAGGTTTCTATCTTTAAAGTTGTGACTGGAGAGCCAAAATACAAAACCTCACAATTCAATGGAATGATACTAGAGTTTTGGCCAGATCTAAATGTAAAGACATTAAAATGTCTTAGGAGTTATGACCAAAACTGGTTGAAAAGATGAAAAGAATGCAGAATTCAAGTATACTTTAAAGAAGTAAATTAATTGGAAACAGTCTAGTTAGAGCTTTTGGAATTCTAGTTACCTAAATCGGATAATAAACTTTGAATATGGTTGCAAAGGAATTACAGAGAAGAATAAATTGAAACTAGGAATATAAGATGTGAAATCTATTTCACCTAAGGATGTAGATTTGGAGTCTCTGTTGACTTGGGGTCCATAAAAAAGGCCCAACAGCCTATCAGAGCCTGTGGTAGTATCATCTTGCATGAAGTAGTATAGAGATTCCATGTCCCAGTCTCATTTCTGCCTAAAACGTAAGTATCACTTGGTCTTATATATTTTCATGCAGTCACTTCCAGTCTCCCAAGATGGTAAAACAGTGTCCTGTAATCTGTTCTTGATGATGTGTAGCAGTAGTAGAATCAGATATTTACAGCCCCAGGTCCTATATTCTTGTCTTGGATCTTTCCTAGATAGGAAGCCTCAACTTGCTTAGGACCGAAAAACTGTTCCTCATCATAATGAAAGTACTTTCTCAATCCTGGGAATGATTACAATGTAATGTAGAAATGGTGAAGCAAATCAACACATACTATAGTATTTTAAATTATGTTTAGGGATAATACGATATATGTTATTTAGTATGTCGCTAATGTTCAGGAAAATCTGACGTATTAGTCAAACAAAAATCTAATTACATGACAAAGTAGTAGCACTTTTAATAGTAATTGTCCATGCTGTTATAGACAGTTTACAAAAGCAAATACAGGTCTCGTTTAACTTTTGACAGAATGGTAGATTAAAGATGAACTAAGCTATGCTGTTGCTTTATTCTTCTGCCAAGAAATTTTGGGATCTCATACAGCTAACAACATAGTGAATCTAATTGAAGAAATAGTTATAAATTGGGAAAATATCACGCAATTATCATTGACAATGGAACAATTGAGTGAAGCAATTTAGTAGTCACAAGCATAAGATGTTTTATTCTTACCCTTCAACAAATTGTTCAGAAAGAAATTACAACATAGCATCGCCTAACAGAATCGCAGACTGACCCAGAAGGACAGTGGGCCACTGTTACCAGCCACTTGATTTGATAAGTACCTTGCAATATAAAAAAAAAAAAAAAGTTGAAATAAAATGAAATTCCAGCTAGTGTAAGGTAAAAGTTTTTTTCCAGCAACAACAACAAAAGCCTGAGCTTTGTAATTTGTAAATGGTAATATTTATACAGCAGAACTTAGCAAGCACAACAGTTGGTTAAACAAAGTAGTTTGCTGGAGCCTATTGCAAAATGGTCAACTGAAGTGCCTTGAAGTCTCAGTATTTCATGAATCACGTTTTACAGAGCCTCCTATCACTCAACTGTTGCTATAATTTTGACACTTGTGTGCAGAAAGCAGGTATAGAAGCAATTTAGTTATCTTGAAATCCAATTATACAGCTCCACTGCTCTATTAATAGACCAAAAGAAAAAGATCTCAAGCAACTGGAAAAAATAGTGATTGCAAAAGTATTAGAAATAAAACTATAAATGAGAAGAAAAAATTAAGTCTACTTCTGAAAATATTCAGAACGTATCTTCAAGCAGTATCAAAACTTCAGCTGGGGATTGCTTCAAAAGAACATCCCTTGCAAACAGGGAAGGAAACCATAAACGAAACAAAAGGTATCCTGCTGAATGGAAGAAGATATTTGCAAACCATATATCCAATAGGGGGTTAATATCCAAAATATATAAAGAACTCATAAAACTAAACAGCAAATAATAATAATAATCCTATTAAAAATGGGCAGAGGACCTCAATAGACATTTTCCCAAAGAAGACAAGCAGATGGCCAACAGACACATAAGATGCTCAACATCACTAATCATCAGGGAAATGCACATCAAAACCACAATGAGATAGCATCTCACCCCAGTCAGAATAGGTAATATCAACAAGACAAGAAATAATAAGTGTTGGCAAAGCTATGGAGGAGAGGGAACCCTCACGCATTGTTCGTGAGAGTGTAAATTAGTGCAGGCACTATGGAAAACAATATGGAGAATTCTCAAAAATTAAAAATAGAAATACCATATGATCCAGTAATTCCATTGCTGGGTATTTACTCAAAGAAAGCAAAAATGTTAATTTGAAAAGATAAATGTCTTTCTATATTCACGGCAGCATTATTTATAATAGCCAGGATATGGAAGCAACCTGAGTGTCTATTGATAGATGAATGGATAAAAGAAGCTGTGGTATATATATAGAGAGAGAGAAAGAATAGAATATTACTCAGCCATAAAGAAGAATGAAATCTTATCTTTTGTGACAACATGGTTGGCCCTAGAGGGTATCAAACTAAGTGAAATGAGTCAGACAGAGAAAGACAAATAACACTTGTGATTTCACTTGCATGTGAAATCTAAAAAACACACACATGAATAAAAAAAATATAAACAAAAACAGAAATAGACTCATAAATACAGAGAGAACAAACCATTTATTGTCCTAGGGAAGGGGGGCAGGTGGATGGGCAAAATAGGTGAAGGGAATTAAGAGACACAAACTTCTAGTCATAAAATAAATAAGTCTCTGGAATGAAAAGTATAGGATGGGGGGAATGTACGGCTCTGACTTTTATGCCTCTGGTTTGCCATCTCAGCATTCATTTTCCCCACTCTCTTCTCTTTATTCCTAAAAAACATATCCCTAGGTTGAGGTCTTTCCCCTCTCCCATGCTGCTCATAAGATTCAGAAGAGACAGTTCCTACCCTCAGCTCCAAGGATGTACCTGATAGGTCTTAGAGAAATCCCATCCTTCTTGCCAAACATGGATTCAGAAATGAACATATTACCTAATTCTAGACAATAAGATGTGAGGAGGAATTTACTGAACGTTTGGTGAAATTTTTTTTCTTCTGTTTTAAGAGAAAGCCAATGGTGGTCTTTCTCTCTGCCATTAGATGCATAAAGGAAAGTAGACCCAACTGCTCCCAGCCACCATCACATTGGTGTGGAAGAAACTTGACCTAAGAAGAAATTGACGTTGCCGATAAATAGTTCAGTAGAAGAGAATGCCCAGAATTCTGAAGGTCACCATTGAGCCATTGGGTGAACTCACTCAGAAATCTGCCCTATCGTTGCTCTTCCATTGATGTGAGCTAATGACTTTCCTTAAACAGTACACAGATATTAAGATACTTGTGGCTGAACACATTCTGAACACATTATTTTTGGCCGGTCAGGATGAAATTTTGGACCGAGTCCCATCATTCATTCCTGTACACTAAAACATTTGAAATTATCAGCAAGAAAAATCAAAAATGTATCTAATGCTTTCTCTAGTTTTAGCAAGATGGGGTCTAGCAGACATCTGGATTGTTGGAATCTGCCATCAGTATTTAATCTTGGTCTCGCCAATTAGATGATCTGATTCAATAGAGCAAATTAGTCACTCAATCAGGGTGATAGGCTTGGCCTAAAGGTGCTTTGAGATTCAGAAGTTTACTTTATCCTCACCTTGGTGAAACCGTTGTTTGCACTATGGTACAAGTTATCGTGGCTCTGATTCCAGTGATACCTTTGTGTAGCTTAAATAGTTGTATGAGGTGATGCCGACTTATCTACTTTCACATCCAAAACCATTATGTCTTTTCTTACAATACCTGCAAAATCAGCTTTTACTTTCTGATTAAATTGGAGGAAACATATTTTTATGATTGAAAGAATTTTTGTTTCTTTTGTTTCTTTTCCTAGGTTTTTTTCCTGCTCTGTAGTTATTTTCATAAAGCAAATAGTTGCGATTTTCTGCTGTGTCAGACATTCAGTGGGTGAAGGAAATTCAATATAAATATGACCCATAACCAGCCCTCAAAACTCTTGTGCCTAGAGGAAAGTCAGGCATGCCATGTGAAAGCACAGCGAAGGGGTGTAAGCCACATGCTGCAGAGGAGAGAGCAAGTAATTCTTCCTGACCTCATGGGATACACTTTCCATAAGTCCCTTCATTACTGATTTAAAATCTTTTTTTATTTTGACTGAGGTTTTACTTAAATACTGTCCGTCTTCCAAAACCATAGCCATTAAACTGAGGTTGGTTTCTTTTAGATAATATCAAAAGTAAGAACACCAGGGTGGCTAAGTCCTTTTAGTGTCCAACTCTTGATTTCAGCTCAGATCGTGATCCGGGAGTTGTGAGATCTAGCCCACATCAGATAGAAGCTGGGCATGGAGCCTGCGTAAGATTCTGTCTGACCCTCCCCCACCCCAGCTCTCTCTTTCTCTCCACAGAAGAAAGGAAGGAAGGAAGGAAGGAAGGAAGGAAGGAAGGAAGGAAGGAAGGAAGGAAGGAAGGAAGGAAGGAAGGGAAGGAAGGAGGGAAGGAAAAGAAAGGAAGGAAGGAAGGAAGAAAGAAAGAAAGAAAGAAAGAAAGGAAGGGACTCCTACAAAAATGACATGAATACTTAATAAGGATTGCGATTGTATCTTGAAAAAGAAGACCTTCCTTGCCCCCTCTGGCCTTCTTCCAGAGGTTGGGGGTTGTGGGGGTTTGTAGGAGAATAGAAAGTGGTCTGAGAACTGTGAAGCTATGAATCCTTTGTTTCCTGGGCCAGGCTCATAGAAATGTCCCTTTCTGCTTTATACACATGCTTAAGTTCCATTCCTTTTCCTTCTTGAAGATGAAAACTGTAAGCAGTCTATCCTCTCTTAATACAGGTAAAACCAGTGTCTGACTTCTTTCTGCCCTGTTTTCAAAGATTCAGCCACTGAAATAATAAAGATACAACATCCTACTTTTTGCTTTATATAGAAGTACATGAAAGTAAATTACTTTTCCTGGTAAAATCTTATTCTGATCATCTTAATGGAGTGATGAGTCTTATTTTAAAAAGGACCATATATCTTGTTCTAGTAAATGGCCTGGCCTCCAGAGTCCTTTGAGCTTTAACATTAACTCATTCTTACTAGCTCTTTTAAAATGTGTTCTGTGCTTCGGGATGTTGCTTCACTTTCTACTATGTGTACCTATCCTTAATTGCAGTATCATTTTTCTAGCTGCCTTAGCCAGGAATGACCAGTCTCCCCAGTACATGAGCTTTGCTAGCCAGTAGTGTTGGTGCCCATCTCACAAGATGGGATCCTTTCCCTACTCTGGAACAGTGTGATGATCTGGTGATCAGACATCAGCAAGCATATACCAAGCAGGAAGGAGTGACCATGGGTTTCAAATTGCTCTGGTGGATACAGAAGACCTGGGATCTGGAGGCTGGAGAGGGTATCATAGTTTCTGACGTCCCGGGACTAAGATGACCCTCTGAACTGATAAACAAATCATGAATTCTCCTAGCTGCATAGAGGAAGAGAGAAAAAAAAAGAACACAACTAACGTTAACGAATCTTGCACTTTGCGACAAGCACAGTGTTAGCCATTTTCATGTATTTATTAATCTTCAGGAGCTCCAAGGGCACTAAAATGCCTCCTACCTAGTGACTGTCAGAGCTGGGAATTGACCCAGAACCATCTGACGCCAAACTTAACTATAAATTGGCCTTCATAAAGCACTCCTCTCTCTGTTTATCCTCTTCTTGAACCTCAGGCAGCCATGTTTATCCAGACCCTGCAAGTGTAAAATTGATGACATAATCATGTGATGGCGTCTATGGGACTATTACAGGAGGATTAGGCTATTATCAACAAATCGAGGACTAGTATGGTTTTATCGGCATGGGAGTGTTTTCAATTAATTTGTAATTAAATAAAGGAAGCAATTTACTGGGTCTTGGAGAAGTCAGAGCTGGGGAAGGCTTATCTCATCAGTCTCAGCTGTGCATTCCTCCTGCACCGCCTCATTGTTTAGATCACAGCAGTGATACATGATCTGACCTATAGGAGTAATTCAATAAAACATCAATATTTTCCTTCCTCCTTAACCCATGGTGCTACAGTGACTGGAGAAATCTGCCTCGAACGGCCTCCA
>CM052798.1:89231663-89247812 GCA_028533885.1 Nasua narica | reverse complement strand
GAAATGAAACAAGATCGGATGGGGAAGGAGACAAACCATAAGACTCCTAAACTCACGAAACAAACTAAGGGTGGCTGGGAGGTAGTGGGGATAGGGATAGGGTGGCTGGGTTATGGACATTGGGGAGGGTATGTGCTATGGTAAGTGCTGTGAAATGTGTAAGCCTGACGAATCACAGACATGTACCCTGGGGCAAATAATACATTATATATTAATAAAAAAAAAAAAGAAAGAAAAATGGCCTTTGATATAGTTCCTAACTTGGGTAAAAACTTTATTTTGAAACATAAAGGGGACATAGCCTCTTCTTTATGAGGAAAACTCCTACATACTTAACACTATCTTCAGGGACAAGGAATCCAATCAAAAAGGCTTATGTTCTTACAGAAATCAGGCTAAGCCTAAAGACATTCAGGAAACAACTGAAAATATTTAGACTTTTATTTAGTCTATAGTGAAAAGGGAATATATCAGTTAATGTCTTCTAGACCTTACCCTGCTGCTCAGTTTTCTATACTACTTCATAGTTATTTGTGTATTTATTTTACTATGAATCTATGATTATAGGGAATGTTTGGTAGATGGATGCTTGCTTTTATTAGATTCTCAATTAAAAAAAAGTAGTAACAGAAGTAGAAATTGGTAGTAGTAATAAGAGGAAATGGCAGGGGTGAATGTAAGCGAGGCCAAAACAAAATTAGTGGCGTGAACATCATTTTTGCAGGCATGGTGAAAGCAGACTCGCAAGAAAATTTTATTTTATTTATCTTTAAAAATATTTATTTAATTTGAGAGAGAGAAAGAGTGGGTGCACACATGCAGGTGCATGAGTAGAGGAGGGGCAAGGAGAGAGAATGTTCCAGCAGACTCCCTGATGAGCGGGGCTCAATCCCATAACCTGGGGCTCAATCCCATGACCCCTAAGATCGTGACCTGAGATGAAACCAAGAGTCGGTTGCTTAACCAACTGGGCCGTGGAGGGAGGCCCAAGAACACTTTAAAGTAGGGAGTTGATAACAAGCCGAAGAAATTATTAAGTAAAGGAGGAAAATACATGTTGAAGAAATTAGACGTCATTTTCTAAGAGGCAACTCTCAAAAACTACTGTTACTGGAAATAATCAATATAGATTTGTCAACTTTAAAGAAGAAATGTGTATTCTGTATTTCATAAATATTGGGGATGAAAAAGCCCAGGGAGGGGTCTTTGGCTGGCTCAGTTGGTTAAGCTACCAACTCTTGGTTTCAACTCAGGTCATGGTCTCAGAGTCCTGGGATCAAGCCCCAGGTGGGGTTCTGTGCTCAGCGGGGAGTCTGCTTGAGGATTCCCCCTCTCCCTTCCCCTCTGCTCCACCCTACCCACCCTCAACTGGAGCTCTCCCTCTCTCTCAAATAAATAAATCCTAAAAAAAAAACCCAAAAAGCCCAGGGAGTTAACCACCATCAGTCATTTCATTGTTACTGTTTTTATTGCAAAACCAAATTGAACTCTCTTCTAGTGAGCATTTATTTCCTAAAGTTGTACACACATGTGCAAGCACATCATATTGTATATATTAAATATGTACAGTTTTTTGTATATTAATTATACTTCAATAAGTCTGTATTTAACATGAAAAAAACTTAGGGTTGCAAGTTTGTTGTTAAAAGAGTTCTGTCACTTTGAAAATTTGGAGTTTGAAGTCATCTTTTCCCTATGAATAAAGAGCTTTTAAAATTTTTAGCATAACGCATAAGTAATGTTTTCTCCATCACTTCACCAACAATACAAAGAAATTTTCTATCTTCCCTTAAATGCTCTACTAGATCAAAGAAAATGATTGGTTTTACCTGGTTCCTCTGAGCACTGAGGGAACTGTAGTAGTTCCAAACTCCTCCTTGGATGTAGTAGTAACACTAGAAACTTGGAAAAAAGAAATACGTTCTAAAAAAAAAAAAAAAAGAAATATGTTCTTTAAAAATATCCTCTCTTAGAAGTCTTCTGCATAACAAAGAGTAATCATAAATAGCTATAGATCATAATCTACAAATCTATAAATCATATAATCTATATGCTCTATAATCATATAATCTATCTATATAATATATATGATCTACAGGCTCTATAATCATATAATCTATCTATATAATAAATATAAATCTATAAATCATAAATATCTATATAAAGAAAAATCATAAATAGTTATGATAACATAATATAATACAATATATTAAAACATATATATAAGCCAATATATAAGCCATAATAAATGGCTTACATCTATATATAACTTCATAATTTACAAAGCTCATCATTAACTTTTTGTCAATTAATCCTGCCAATAATTATGTAATGTATGGCTTACATACACTTTATAGATCACAATATTTAAGTTGAGCAAGCCGAAGCTACTTGTTACAGATGCGCAACTAAGCAGGACAAAGTTAAAGTCCATACTCATTCTGTTTATCTGTAGAGTTGGTACCCCTTTAATTTCCCCACCTATAATAAAGTAATTTACGGAGATAGAAGCCCTGAACGTGAGCTGCCATCACTGTTTTCAGGGTAGGCAGGAGGTGGAGGGAGAAGAAAGCCTGTATTCCTGAGACCAGCAGCCCAGATAGGAATTCCAAATCCTGGGGTGGGAGGCACGTGTGAGAGCATACGGAGTGGGGCAGAGAAGACATTTAAAGACAGGTATTTGCTCCCTGAAATGTTTGATTTTTAGACCTGACTTCAGAAGCAGTGGAAAACCCATTCCTCAAAGCCCGTCTTTCACCAAGTTTCTAGTCCCTGAAATCAACAACTGCGAGGCTCTTTCTACTTCTAGCTTGAGGGATTGCATAAATATTCGTCTAGAACTGCCACCTCCCCCTGACAAAGTCTCACAGATGAAGTGTAAAACTGAGACTCCGGCTATTTGTGCTTATTAAAGGCCCCGTGGTACCTTTTACAGGAATTGGGTGATTAACATTCACAGTCTTGGCCTATTTCCAACCAGGGGGAAGGAACTGAGCTTCTACGCTGCCTATGTGCCCCTGTCGTTGCCACTGGGTGGATGGCGGCACACACACAGCGTAGGGATGGAGACCCTGGAAGACTGGTCAGGGGAGACTTGGGAAAATCCCATTCTCACTGTGTTTTGACTTAGGACATCTGAGGACCACCTGGATGAAAGAAAGCAAATTGACTCCTATCTTCAAAGGCGTGGAGAAGCAAGGCTTTCGGAGTAATTTCCTTCAATCAATTTCAACTTCACTTCCCTGGGCTGTTTTGTGGAAACCAACCCTTTTCTCCTCACTGTGAGAGAACTGGCCTGAGGCAAGAAGCAGATGCATTTTCCAGAACACCTGGTAGATACCCACTGACAGTGGTGGCTTAGCAATAGGTTCTGAATGGAGGTTTTACGGCTCGAATATCACAACCATATTGTAACTCGGATGTAGGTGGCACAAGATAAACAGCCTCATAATTCTAAGGTATTACTGCCAAGTGTGGGGAGGGGAAGAGAAAGAGGAACAGGAGAGAAATTTTGCAGAGTTTGGAACCCATTCAAGATGGTACGTGTTTTGAATATCAAACCTTCTGGTATTCTGGTTTGCATATCCTCAGCAAAAGAGCCAATCCCTCTTAATGAGATATATAAAATGGCTCAGTGGACATCAACTTGTACTTATGGAGTGACTTATGAGTTAAGTATAAATGAATCTGCGACACTGATCCTTTCAAATGATCCAAGGTTCCCAAATGGAAGGGAAAACAATACATAGAACATGGAAAGAACCTAAAATATTCCCAGAATAAAGCAACCCCTTGGCTATAGGAAGTAGAGTGTTAATAAAAAAGAAGCGCATGTAACTCTAAGGTTTTGACTTTGGAAAATAAGTGGTCACTGGAAGGGAATTTAATTTGGTGGATGGTAACAAGAAGGACTGTTAGTCATGGGATTAACTCCCTGGGCTTTTCCATCACTAATACTGATGAAGTACATATAGAATGCACATTTCTTCTTGAAAGATAAAGGAAAGTGACAAGCCTACATTGCATAAAGTCTTAAAACATGTTTGGGTCTGAGGTTACAGAAAGAAGGCAGGCACAAATGTTTGGAAACTTACGTGAAATAAAAGGGGGAGAACAGGTTTGAGGATTAAGCTGTTGCCACCCATGTTTCTTCAGCCTATTTATTTTAGGATGAGGCCTGGTTACTCTTGATTCTCTGAGGGGATTCTATTTCCCTTTATTTTCCAATCACAGGCGCTGCTTAACACCACTTAAGCCAATAACTCTCTAGATCTTACCCCATGGGCCCCACTTCTGGCAAAGACCAACCGTGCCTCTCTTTTGCTAGGCCACAGGTCATTTTTGCTATTTCAAAGGCCAGGAGAGGCTGTAAATGTGTGACAAGTCATTATTTATTCAGGAATTGGTTGACATTATGGAAGCAAAAAATCCAAAACCAAACAGGCCCCTCAAAAGTTGATTTGGTCATGGAATGTGGCATAGAAGACTTTGAATAGATGTAGTCATAGGCTGGACAAAAAATGACTATCACACTACTTCTTTCCTCACGTTCCTGTCTTCTGGCACAAGGGCCAAGGAAAATATTGCTTGGAAGAGTGAAGGGGCATCTCTCGTGTGTGCCAGAGAATGACCATTTTCTGTTAAAGCTCTACTTTCGGAGGCTTAATTAACTGATCAAACAGATATTTACTGAGCAAATAGCCGGCAGTATGTTAAGTGCTAAGGATATAATGAAAAGCAAAGACAAGACACAGGACACTAAATAAAGAGCCTCTTGAGATAGGCATGGGCACCAGGCAGATCAGAAACAATCTCAGACAAGGTCAGCAGAAAGTTGAAAGTAAGAAAACAGGATTTTACCCTGCGCTTTCCTGCAACAACAGCTGTGGCCTCTTGCAAAGCAATTAAGCCTGTGGGTAGGATTCCAGGCCCATCTCATCTCAGCAGGCTTGCAGTCTCGGAACGTTCTTGAAGGGAGACTTAATCGATTGCATTCCTTTGTTTTTGCCTTGGCATCTCGGATGGTGGCATTCCCAAGGCTGATTAGCTTGAAGTTCCTTCCCTGTGAAGCCAAAGCCACCATGTAATTTCCATTAGCCCCGAAAATGATACTGATTTAAAGCATAGATGGAGTCCGTAAGCCATCGTCTAATCATACTTAAGAATTATCTGGTGTGGGCTATATGTTCTTCGTTTCTTTAGTAGTAAGATCATTCTTAAAAATAAGTCACTCTTTGTGGACAATCAAATAAGCATGGTGACAGCCTAGTTTCAAATGGGGTGGTGCACTAAATGGGAAATTCCAATGCTGAATTGTGCGACTTTGGGTAAGCCACGTAAGTTTCCTCCTTTCATTACTTCCTTTTGTGTTCTTCCAGTATCTTTGATGGGCCAGTCTTTGAAACTGGATCTAGAATGGGGTAGAGAGAGTAGGTGGATGAGGAGGGGAAGGGCTGACAGAGATAAAGAAGACCTGCCCCTGCTCTGAGAAGAGCCCAGTCTACGGAGGAAATAGACTTTTAAAGGCAATGATTAGAACACCAGCCAACAGGACTGTCATGGAGGGGAGAGGGTACGCAGGGTGCTGTGGGAGCCCGCAGGAAAGAGACTCACTGCTTCCGGGAGACTACGTCGGGGATTTGACGAGGCATCCAAGAGGTAGTTAGCAATGAGCTGAATTTTGGGGAATGAAGAATTCCCTGGGTGGAGTAGGAGAAAAGACACGCCTAGTTGTTCAATCCTTGAAAAGCTATAATCTTCCATTCTACTTAGCCTTCAGAAATATATCGAGAACAGATACATAAAACATGGTAGACTCGGGAGTCCATCTCCTCTGCGAATGCCGAAGCACTCAAGCCCCACCAGAAAATGAGGCCACATTAGTCTTAGAATTTCTGATGCCTTCTCCACCCCACGGCAGGGAATGCTTGTTAATCTTTCTTCCCTTGGCAAATGAGAGGAGACGACCCACTCACAGCTGGCCTCCCTATCCCATCCTGGCTCACGTACGCTGGTGCCGGGACTGCACAGCTCGTAGCGATGATGGCTCTCAGGGCTGCTGTGGGAGAGCACAGTGCCATGTCCAGGGAGTGAGCGTCCCCTGTCCTGGAGCAAGGCTGGGGTCTCCCTCGTCCCACTATTTCTGTGGGAGGCCTTTCCTACTTGGCTGTCTAGGAGATGAGCTCGGCTGCTGAGTTAGCGCTCAAGTCTTACAGAGTCTCCTCCTAGTCCCTGCGAGCTTATACTCACTAACACATTCATCGCCTCTGCATAGGCAGGGCTGCCCTGAAGTTCAAGGGCAAAAGAACAGACAGCCATAGACATGCTCAAAGCCTCAGAGTTATAGGGATTTGTGTCTAATTAGTCCACAGTGAAAAGGACAAACATCAGCTAATGCCAGCTAGGCCCTGCCTTGATGCTCAAAGTTACTCAGAGGGCAGAACTTAGATTCTATGGCTCTTGCTGCTAGATCTAATAGCCTGTGATCCTCTGACTTCAAATGTAAGACTCTCACTCTCAAATCGGGAGACTACATTTATTACACGGGAGTGGCGATTTTAAAGAGTGATTTAATAGTACGTGTTTCTAAGAAAGCATTATATACTAAGAGAGGTGTTACATTTACTATGCTGCGTTTGTGAATACTCTAGTCATTTTCATAGATAGTAGCATCAACATTAACAACTTCATTGTATAAAAATAGAAAAAAGAGTCATAAGTAGGTTAAGTACAATGTGCATTATTCAAAATGGCGTGATCCTCCTCGCCCGTTACAAAAACCACAGTGGCTTCAAGAATAAACATCAAAGAAAATACAGGAAGCAGCCGGGTTGGGAGATCTAGTTGGTTTATGAGGCAGGATGGCCGGGCATGAGCCTTTCTTCTCCCCCTTTTTGTTTTGTGACCTACAGCACATTGCTGTTGTTTTCAGGGCCTTAATTTCTGTGTCTCTCAAATTAGGATTTGGCAATGCTGGCCACATATTGATGTCACAGAGACAATTTAAGAATATGACAGGTGTGCACTGAAGACTTCCCTGAGGGAAGAGGTGCAAAAAGGTAGCCCATGTTCACAGCCGAAGTGCTGGTGGGGTCTACGTGTTTGGCCGTGGGGACACGTTTCCCTACATGAGACCCGTGTGAGTGCCTTCAGGGCTTAGTGCTTATGTGAGACCCTCAGTCTTCCATTGTGTTTTCAACCCAAATGCAGAACGACCTCCTTCTTTCCTGTCTGCCGCCCCGACACACGCTGCCTGAGGATCCTAAAACACAGGAACTGCGCTCAGCTTGGCTAAGTTATTCATCAGAACAGGGGTTCTGAACCTCCTTTTCCTTCCCTATCTCCCTTCAACTCACCTATTCATCCAGCAGATGTTTACTGAGCACCTCCTATGTGTTAGGTACTATTCTGAGCAGATAGTCCCTATTCCTTTGGAACTTAAAGTAGCATGGGGGAAGACAGGAAATAAGTAAATGGATGTTCCGTTGGCAGCTAAAGGTTTATGTGCCAAAGGAGAAAATCAGCGGGATTTCGGATGAGAGAAAGACCGGGGAGCTGAACTATCCTACCTTCAGACTCTGGAGGCGGGGGTGGGGCCCAGGAATCTCTGTCGTTAACCAGAAGGTCAGCAGATTCCACTGCAGCTGGCCCCGGACGATCCATCTAGCACCACTGCTCTAGGGAATGTTCTAGTGTGTGACCCGCAGGGTCGTGGTCTCCTTTGTGAGTGGTGGGAGTGGAGTAGGGTGTGTTTCAGGGTGAAGGTTAACTGCTCTGTGCAGATTCCCACCTGAAGCTCCCTCTTCCTGGCACCCTTTCTCACTTCCAGCAGCTGCCTTCTGTGTAGGGATGGGCCTTGCCACCTGTTGGCTCTAGCCTCAAATTCAGAGGGTTAATATGCTCTTATCTGAAATGACAGAGAGAGGAGGAGGGGGGAAACAAAATTGTTAACATGGTTCTCCTTATCTCTCCTCTCCCAGATCCTTTTCTGACCCCTCCCTTCCCCGGATCCTTCCCCCACCCTCTCAAATCGGCTGTGAGCAGCTGCTGGCCTCCTGGCCCAGGGGCCTCCTAGCCAGCTGTCTGACGTCACACATCAATCTTCCATCTTTACTGCAAAGCTCTCCTGATCACATTTCACATTTCCAGGACTCCGGCCATAAAGCCCCTTTCTCTGGTGTAATTAGTAATTAGAGGAAAAATGTTAGCTAACAGACACTCAATCCCCATCTGTCAAGTGAGGAAATTCCCATTCAAGAGGAGGCCTGACCGCTCTCTCCAGGTGATCGAGCACTTGTGGTCTGCCCCTTTGCGCTAAGTGGTTCTAACGGAATGCGAGAGTTTTGTTTTCAAGTGTCTATTTGGCCCTACACCTGTCCCTCCGTAGCTGTATAATCTAATTCGTAATTTAAAAAATCGCTTCTTCCTTTCTCTCATCTTCTCTCCCACATGGCTGCTACTATTAAGTCAATGGGAACATCATTAAAAGGAGTTCCTCTTGCTAAAGCATACTCCGTGGGCTGTCCCTGGTACCTCCCTGTGATTACCTCTGGAGAAGGCTGGCAGCTGCCAGCAGGCTGAGGAAGGCTCACGACTGTGAAGGTGATGTTGGGGGGGGGAGGCAATGGCCCATGCAACACCTGCAGATTTGCCCAACTGGGGACATCCATAGTCGAGGGCAGTCTTTGTTTATTGTCTATGTCACTTATAAAAGGGTCTCATGAGGGGCACCTGGGTGGTTCAGTGGGTTAAAGCCTCTGCCTTCGGCTCAGTTCATGATCTCGGGGTCCTGGGATCGAGCCCCACATCGGGCTCCCTGCTCAGGGGGGAGCCTCTTCCCCCTCTCCCTCTGCCTGCCTCTCTGCCTCCTTGTGATCTCTCTCTCTCTGTCAAATAAATAAATAAAATCTTTAAAAAAAAATAAAAGGGTCTCATGAAATATTCTTCAAACCCATGCTTTGTAGAGATTTAGTTACTATTTAGCTAAACATGGACCAATGGCATAGGATGGATCCCCCAAACACACACACAAATAAAGCTCTCCAAATCCAATGTGTCTCTAGAGAGGCAGAGAAGTGGCAGTTTGCTGTTTTTAGTGTGGGTTGAATCATATCAGGATGGCTGGATTACTCCCAAGACCTAACAGAACCCCAAGGTGGTTCAGAGGCCAACCATCAAGAAGGTAAAAGAGTTTTAGGCCTTGTCATTTGAAGAGCAGTTGAAGAATTGGAAGAATCAGAGAAAGGAGGCTTTGAAAGGATGTGAGTTGTTTTCAAATAAAGGGTTCACATCCTCTAAGAAGCTGGACTTATTTTGTAGAACCCAGAGGTCCACCTGGGATGACAATTACGGGGGGGGGGGGGCGGTTTCAGCTTGATATGTGGGAACTGGAGTCAGAAGGTCTGGGGCTGAATTCTGTTTCTGCCATCAACTGTCTGATGATGACCAAATTTCTTCGCCTCTCAATACCTCAGTTTTTTCATCTGTCAAGGAGGGAATAATAATCGTACTTTATGGGGTTGTGAGAATTAAATGAGTTAATATGCATAAAGTGTTGCCACACTGTCTGACACACAGTAAGCTCTGACTATTCATCAGGTGGGGCCTGATCACCTGCTAGTGTTATGCCCAGATTTTGAGATCCCCAAAGACCACCAGGGAGCCGAGTCCGATGCAAAAGCAAAAGAGCCCTTTAATCAAGCTAGCTTGAGCTCAGTCTCCCACACGCAGCAGCGTGGTGTAGAGAAAGAGAGCGAGTTTCAAAGAGCGCAACAGTTTTAGAAGGGCCAGTGGCCAATGAGATTGTAACACACAGAAAGTTGCTTAGTAACTGTTTGAACTAGCCTATCACCCTGGCCAGAATTGGCACACAAGTGTGGCAGGCAAAAGGCGGAGTTTATATTCTTTCCCGGTCAGGGGTTCCGCGTTCCTATTGGCTAACCCAAACTCAACCCACAGGCGGTCTGGGCCAATTAGCTCAAAGGAGGGCTGAGCCACACTCTGACTCTCCCAGAGGCAGGTCCTGCCGGGGCCACACACAAGAAGGCGGGTGTAAGCAAAACGAGCCAGCCCTGCTCTGCTCCTTCACTAGGAAGCTCAACCTATCTCAAAGTATCTTCTACAAAAAATGCCTTCCTGAAGATGGCACATGAGGAAAGTGTCCCGGTATCAAACTGGTTGATCCCCAGCCTTGAGACGCACGATACACAGAACAGTAAAAGAATGCAAGTTACTTGTGTTTGACCAAGTATTTTCCATTCTCCCACCGTGGACTCCCGTTTCAGCGGAGAAATATATTGCTAAATATAGCGTTATACCAAATGGACTCGAGTCAGAGCCATATGATAAAACTAGCCGAGCAGTTGTGCTGGCCAGAGAGTGGTTCCATTTGGGGCCTGGGGGTGGCGGTTGTTGAGATTTGATTTCCGAAAAGGACTTCCACTGATCTAGGGGAAAGTATGTGAGGGGAGCCGGTGATGGTGCCCTTAGAAACCAATGGCAAGCTCATTACTTGCCCTGATCTCTCTGCCTTGAAACAGAAGAGTGGGAAGGGGCGATGGAGAGAACACAGAACATTTCATTCACTTAACATTCACAGAGAGGATATTTGTTTCTGTCAGGTCTTGTGATAAACAATGAAGACCCAAGACAATGGCGACCTTGTCCCCCTGCTCAGAGGCAATGCTATGAGAGCATGAGCTGAGCACACAGCCTTGCAAATGCATTGTGATCACTGTCCTCGTGGAAGTTTAAAAGTCCAAGACTCAAGAGAACAGGCAGGAGAGAAAACGAGTAATTCTGACCGAAGTAGAGAGGTTTCTGAAGGAGAAGGTGGTTTCCTCTCAGATCTTCCCTGTGGGATGAAGAAGAGGTACTTATTTACAGGTGGAAACATAAATGGGGAGGAGGTAGTCATTAGAGAAAGGCAGACCAGGGAGAGGGACCCGAGGAAAAGGTGCCAGAAGAAAGAATGGATTTTTTGCTCAAGGACAAGAAGACACAAAAGTGATGCCACATTTAGAGATTACCCAGTGAGGGGTTTTATAACCAAGAGGACCTGAGGTTTCATATTTGCTTCTATTGCTTGAGACAACACTTTAATCAATTATTTCCTTTCTTGAACCATTTGAGTCTTTTCATTTGCAAAATGGAGGAGGGATGGACGAGGTTTCTCAGACCACCTCCTTATATAATAGTCTCTGATCCCATGACAGATAAACTGAGAATCTCAGAGCTCTAGGTTTCTACCACAGCCTGATATCAGCCAGCCCAAGCTGTGAAATTATAAAAACTTGACCTCAAACCAACAACCTTTAACTACCTCATTATTGGTTTTGCACTTTCCTGACCTCTTCATTTTTCTTTCTCATCCCTTACTTTCCAAGGGAGAGACTTGAACTCAGAATTCCAAGTGTGGCCTCTCCTAGGGGTGCGGAGATCATCCATCTTCTATTCACTGGCATGATGATTATGTCTCCAGCTAATTCTGTTGCCACAAAACACTGCAAGCTCATATGTTTTTGGTTACTTGCTCCCAAATGCATTACTTTGCATTTTTCCAAGTTGAATCCTGTTTCATTCTTTTCCACCCATTCTTCCATAATCTCTTAATATCATTCATGTGTTCAGGGCTTGCCTACACTGGGATCTGCTCCTTCCATCCTGGTACCATTTGCATGCTCCATTCATCTTTTTTAAAGAACACTGCATCTCGTACTTCTCCCCATGTCTCTTTGCCTCTTACCTCACAGCCCAATGCCTAGTCTTGGGATGGCACTCAGATCCTAGTGCTTAGTAAGAAACATCACTCTGTGAATGCATTTAAACATTCCAAATGCTGCTGCTTTATCTAATAATTGCTTAGTTCTTATGGATTTTAACATCCTGCAGTTCGATGCTGTCATGAAGTTAATATTATCTAATACTCCCATTTTACAGAAGAAGAAAACAGGCCCAGAGAAGTTAAGTGTACAATTGTCAGGATGGGGTACGGAAGAAACCAACACTTAAGGTTCCCATCTTCCAGATGAGGAGTCTCAGAGAGGGTACAGAAGAACTTCATTAACCTGGAGGTGGTGTAGGAAAGACCAGGAGAAGGAATAATAATGTTATAGATTTCCTCCCTCTGAGCAGAGCTGCACAACCATGGTGCCAATTAAATCGTCAATCCTTAAGAGTCTCATTTGCTCTGAGATGCATTCACCACACACCTCCTATACTCTTCCCCTTTCCATGAGCTCCTAAGAGGCCGGCAGGGAGGCGGGGCTCACCTATCCTCGATAGCTAAGGAGCTGTTCTGATGAAAAATACTGTTGGAAATCCCTTTCCTCCTTTCCCCACTTGGTCTGATGGTATTTATTATTAGCTAGATTCCTGGGATTCTTCCCTAGTCTTCATCAGCCTTCAGAAAGATAAGTGGTTGATTCCATACACGTTTTTATGCTCCACAATATAGTTTATTGTTTTCTGTTAATCCTGGTGCATTCGGGATTTCCAGGTATATCTGCTAAAATGATTCACATTTCATCGTACATTGTACCATTTTCAGGGCTTCCTAATTGACCAATCATTCACCCGAGTTCTGTAAGAGGTCTAAAAGCTTAGTTCATTATTTTCTGTTGCCTGGTCATTATTCACCGAGTTATTTAAAAGAATTTCTTTCCCCGTGCCTTCTCGCATCATAACGATCGTCAACAAAAAATCTTTATTCTTTTTAGACCGTTACGCTAGCATTAAGTCATTCTGTTTTTTTCCTCTGCCAAGTTTTTCCTCCAAGTCTTGACGGAGGTTCGGCCTACATGACACCAAAACATCCAAATGAAAAAGAAAAAATTCAGTTGAACCACTCAGATGTTTCTCCACCAAATCCAGATGTTTGGCAAGTATGGACCATACTTCTGGATAATGAACGATTCCCCTTACAGTCCACATTTTCATCTTCCTGCTTTAATTAATAAAGACACAGCTCAGCTGCATGCACTCTATAAAGAATGGTAGTTTCTGGTAGATTCAACCCCTATGTGAAAAGAACCTCTGACTCGCTAGCCTGACCGAGGTTGGGGTGCAGTCATTTGTCCTGGGTACATGTGATGGGTTTGTTACCATGAAGAATTGTGGGTTAGGAAGTGGGTATCGTTCCCAGCTTAAATAAAATCCAGATGCAAAAAGTTCAAGGGAACAAGAATCAGGAACTGGAATCTTCCTTGGCTCCAAAATTGTGGTAAACATTTCAACATATCCACACTATTCAGTTCACTCGGTTTGCATAATTTGCCTAACTCGCCCCTTAGTATAAATAAATGAAAAACGCATATTTTGCATTTAGCCACTAACTGTCATTCTGAAAGATTTGAAATACTACACACGTTGATGCCTTTTACACTCTCTCAATATTTCAGTGAAAAGAGTGTTTGTCATCTTAATTTCTCAAATAACTAGAGCGAAGAGGGCAGTTTCACCTAAAAGGTAGAAAACATTTTAAGAGTAGACCTGAGTCTAGAATTGTAGATTTGAGGGACTTGAAAGGTCTTTTCAGGAAAATCCTCATCCTGATTCCCATTGGACACCTCTGTTGAGTGGTTATCCAAGCAGCTCTGGAGACAGGGAATGACCTTATTCTTTTTTACTTTAAGCTAAGAATCTCCCTCTCTGTGGTTCCCATTTGCCAAACCCTGACTTCCTCCTTGGCCCCGCAGAACAAGTCAGGCTGTCTTTTGGTATTTGAAATAATTTGTCCCATCCCGCTTGTCCTGAAACTTCAGCCAAGACTTCTCTTCTCTAGCCACTTCTTCCTTCCCATCATAAGGTCCGAGGTTCTTCCCCAGATGTGTTCCAGCTTGCTTCTCTTAAAGCCCTAGACTCAAGGAAGGGCCTGCCTCCTTGCGGCTCCTCTCCCCCAGCCTCTGATTCTACCTGGGGGAGGCCAGATTGAGATGGCTTCTCCCCTAGGTTCTGCTTCACCTCTGAGTCGTCCTCACCGCAGAGGCCCGATTTTCTGACAATGAATAGAAACTTGTGTCACGCGCCCTTCTAACACAGCAAACTGCTTCTTCCAGCAGCAGCCCCTACCACCCAGCCTCTCCTGGCAGGGCTCCAGGACAAGGGGAGGGCTCTGAAACTTTTACAGGGACTCTGACAGGTACCCTGGACCACCTAATGATGGAAAGTCTGACCTAGCAGGCAGAAACGACAGCAGCGATTCTGCTGCTAAGGGCGGAGGTAAGGAGCAAAAGAACAGGCTCCCTCTCTGGATTGCCCCCTTTTCTCACCTGGGCTCTGCTGAGGCTCCCACACATCTGTAGTCTCTTTACAGCTTCGGGCAGCCATTCTTGAGGCCCCAGAGGTGAGTCCCCCGGCAAGAACAACTGAACTTCTCTCCCACCTTTGTCTTTCTCCAGGTACAACGTAACATCGCCTGGTCCAACATTTTAACTTCTTTGAAATGTGGTTTGTACCACTAGCACCTTGGGTTTATAAAAGAAGGGTAAAATTTCTGCGCCTTGTATTGTGACTATAAAAACCCTTAACCGAATTTTCCAGCTGAGCCAATTTCAAATTAAATAACTTCATGTCGGGAACATCTGGACAAGCCTCGAACAGACTCTGTGATAAATCAGCAGCTGCTGTGGGCGAAAGGTCACTCTAATTCCAGATTCCCTGCCTAGAAAACACCGAGGCAATAAATAAAATTACCACACAGATTTGGTAAAAGCCACGAGGGGTTCACGCAGGAGAGAGAGCGAGCGCCTGAGTGCGGGATGGCCGGGGGATTGGTGAAGTCGCCGCTAACTTGAACGAGTTGGTGGCGGTGCAAACCGAAGGCGATGGGTCCATCTCTGCGCCCCCTCCCTGCACAGCTGGCTACGTCACTGCATCCCCAGATCTGACCCCACAGGTTGTACAGGTAAAGACTTGATAGGGGAGGTGGCGGGGAAAAGGGTAAACGTCACAGACTACCCGACAAAGCTTCATAAAATCCTATTTCAACGTCTCTGCCAATCCCCAAGAGTCCCTTCATGGGCCTTTGCCACCTCATCTTTCTTGTCTCTCTGGTTCTCCTGCTCAAGGCCATCTTTTCCGTCTTCCTCTGGGTACTAACCTCCCCTCCCCCACCACCTCAGGGCTCCTCTCCATCCTTTTTTTTTTTTCTTTTTAAGATTTTATTATTTATTTGAGGCGGGGAGGAGCAGAAGAGGAGGGAGAGAATCTCAAGCAGACTCCATGCCGAGCATGAGCCTGACGCGACGCTTCACTCAGGGCTCCATGCTGGCTCCATCTCGTGACCTTGAGACCATGACCTGAGCAGAAACCAAGAGTCATTTAACCAACGGAGTCACCCAGGTGCCCCTGTTCATCCATTTTTCATACAGATCCGTGTCCTTGTCACAACTTCTCAGCTTCTGACTAGCAACTCCAGAGACATGGCTGCACTCGGCAGGTTAAGGACTCTTCTAGGGGCCCCTTGTTTTAGACGGGGGGGGGTGAGGGGCTGGGGAAGTTTGTCACTAGCAAAACATTTTCTAGTCATAAACAATTTTCCCCTGACACACAGGTAAATTATTTAGGACTGTGTCTAGCACAGAAAACTGTAGCTTCTACCACACTACTATTAAATAATGTTATTATTATTATTTTTATTTTTTTAAAGATTTTATTTATTTATTTGACAGAGAGAGAGAGATCACAAGTAGACAGAGAGGCAGGCAGAGAGCGAGGGGGAGGCAGGCTCCCTGCTGAGCAGAGAGCCCGATGCAGGGCTCAATCCCAGGACGATGAGATCATGACCTGAGCCGAAGGCAGAGGCTTTAACCCACTGAGCCACCCAGGTGCCCCAATAATGTTATTTTTTTTAAAGATTTTATTTATTTATTTGACAGAGGGAGAAAGATCACAAGAAGGCAGAGAGGCAGGCAGAGAGAGGGGGAAGCAGGTTCCCTGCTGAGCAGAGAGCCCCATGTGGGGCTCGATCCCAGGACCCTGAGACCTGAGCCGAAGGCAGAGGCTTTAACCCACTGAGCCACCCAGGCACCCCAAATAATGTTATTTTAGAGGGGGGGAAAATCTCTGATACTCATCCATTTGTTCTCTTTAAACTTGAAATTTCCATCAATAGACACTGTTGATTTTCAATTTTAAGGATTTCAATCCTTG
>CM052798.1:89187984-89231163 GCA_028533885.1 Nasua narica | reverse complement strand
AGTTTGGCTATTGTGGACATTGCTGCTATAAACATTCAGGTGCACATGCCCCTTCGGATCACTACATTTGTATCCTGAGGGTAAATACCCAGTAGTGTGATTGCTAGGTCGCAGGGTAGCTCTATTTTCTACATTTTGAGGAACCTATGTACAGTTTTCCAGAGTGGTTGTACCAGCTTGCATTCCCACCAACAGTGTAGGAGGGTTCCCCTTTCTCCGCATCCTCGCCAACATCTGTCGTTCCTGACTGGTTGATTTTAGCCATTCTGACTGGTGTGAGGTGGTATCTCACTGTGGTTTTGATTTGTAGTTCTCTGATGAAAGGCCATTTTTCTAAGCAACAAAATTCTCGACCATGATTCAGGGAAATGAAATTGCAAGAAAATATTCTGTTTTTTTAAATAAAATCATCTGAAACTTACCAAAGTTCTTTGTGCACCAAAGAACAAAGTTATTTGTTCTTTATCTATATTTTTCTTGTCATCCATTGAACGAATACAAATATAAAAAGAGGATGATGGGCCCTGTGAAGACAGAGCAGAGTTGGTGGGGAGCAGGGCAGGGGAGAAGGTGGAGAGGAGGGAGAAGCAATTAGAGACACAGAGTACAGGGAAGATCTCTTCTAAGGAGACAGCTGAGGAAAAAAGACTTGAAAAACATGAGAAAGAACAATGAAGATAATCCCTTAAAGAGCATGAGAGAAAGAGGAAAAGGCTCCTGAAAAGCCCTCTGGCAAGAGGGCATAGGGCTTGTTTTAGGAACCCAGAGAGGCCTGGGCAAGGGAACAGATTCAGCAGGGGTAGCACGGGAGACAGAGGTCAGAGAGGTGTCAGGGGGCCAGATCCTACACCCCTTTGGGTTGTGGTAAAGATTTGGCATTTTCTCTGAGTGAGATGGGATGCTAGTTAAGGCTTCGTGGAGGTCAGGGAAGACATGAACTGACAAGTTTGAAAAGTATCATTTTGCCCTGAATTGATATTCAGGGCAAGGGTAGAAGAAGCAAGCTGCCAAAAGGCTGTTGCATTAGTCCAAGGGTGAGAGGATGATGGCTTGGACCAGAGGGGATGCCATGGAGGTGCTGAGGAGTGATTGGATTCTAGTTGTATCGAAGGAAGAACCGTCCGGGGACTGCTTTGCATTGGACGTGAGATGTGCTTGAAAGAGAAGGGCTAACCTTGACTCCAAAGCTTTACCCTGAGAAACTGGAACAAGACGTATGAAATGAGGAAGAATAGAGGAGGAGCAAGGTTGGAAGGCAGCTCAAGAATTAAGAGCTGGGTTTTGAGCAAGTCAAGCTGAAAACATGTATTGGCATGCAGATAGAGAAGTCTATAGTTCAGGGGAGAATCAGAATTAAAGCTACAAATTTGGGAGTCTTCAATATGGAGATGATGTTTGAGGCCAGGACACTAGGATGAGATTACCTAAGAGTGAGTATAGTCAGAGAAGAAGTCTGAGGACTGAGCCCTGGAAACCCCACCATCAAAAGAGGTAGCAAAAATTAGGAGAAATAAGCCAAAAAACCAGAAAAAGAGTGGGCAGACAGAGATCAGAGTAACCAAAAAGAGGAAGCCCAGAAGCCAAGAGAAGTCTTTCAAAAGAAACCAAATCAGAGAAAAGGCCACTTTTGTGAGGTCACTGATGAATTTAGAAAAGGTGGTTTTGGGGGGCACTGGGTGGCTCAGTTGATTAAGCATCTGCCTTCAGCCCTCCATTGAGGTCCTTGCTCAGCAGGGAGCTTATTTCTCCCTCTCCCTCTGCCCCTCCCCCTGCTTGTGCTCTCTAGTGCTCTCCCTATCTCAAAAAAAAAAAAAAAGAAAGAAAGAAAAGAAGAAGAAGAAGAAGAAGAAAAGTTTGTTTTGATGAAGTGGTGGCGCTAAAGGCCTCACTAGCATTGATTCAGAAGAGTCTGAAAGGAGGATAAATGGAGACAGGGCAGTCTGAGGCCAAGGCAGAGTTTTGTTTTGTTTCATTTTGTTGGTTTTGTTTTTGTTTTTGTTTTTTTTCTTTTTTGAGTTTTGTTTTAACAGTGGAATACAGTAGGTAAATAGCTTGTTTGTATGCTGACATCAGTAGTTCAGTTGAAAGGAAAAATTTGATGACATTGGAGAAATGTAAAAGTTTTGAGGAAAGAAGCTGTCATAGTTTGCCGGGGCTGCGATGACAAAGTGCCACAGACTCAGTGGCTAAAACAACAGGAATTTGTTGTGTGTTCTGGAGGCTACAAGGCAGCCTCCAGTCAGTGGGATTATTCCTACTGAGGGCCTCTCTTCTTGGCTTGTAGATGGCTGTCTTCTCTCTTCATGTAATCTTCCCTGTGTGCCTACCTGTGTCCTGATCTCCTCCTTGTATAAGGACACCAGCCATAGTGCACTAGAGCCCATCCACAGTACATTATTTAATCTCAGTTATGTCTTTAAAGACCTTATTTCCAGCGTGTAGGACCGTAGGGGGAGGAAGGGAAAACTGAATGGGAAGAAATGAGAGAGGAAGACAAAACCATGAGAGACTCTGGACTCTGAGAACCAAGCTGAGGGTTACAGAAGGGGGAGGGTTGGGGGGATAGGGTGACCCAGTGATGGGCATTAAGGAGGGCACGGGCGGTGATAAGCACTGGGTGTTATACGCAACTGGTGAATCATTGAACACTACATCAAAAACTAATGATGTATTATATGGTAGCTCATTGGATATAATAAAAAATAGACCTTATTTCCAAATACAGTTGCATTCTGAGGTACTGGGGGTTAGGACTTCAACATAGGGACACAGTTCATCCCATAAGAGATGCCCTGGTATAGAAGAGAGGGGACGAGCTCAAGTGCATAGGTAGATGGTTTCAGCACATCTATAATAATAGGACCGCAGAAGGAAAACATGGAAACAGATGTGCATATTTTCCTCGGTTTTGTGTTTTCTTCATGAGATAAGAAGCCAGATAATGGCCAAGAGGGAAATTGGAGGAGATCCTGGAGGTTTCAGAAGAATGGAGAAAAGGTGGCACAGTCATGGGGGAGAGGGGTGGAGTGCACATTAAAGGGAAAGGACTATATACTTGCTGGGCAGCAGTGGGGCCCATGTGCAGCCAGTGCCCATGCCTTAAATGTGACATCAGCCCATAGGGTTGTGTGGTCTTCTCCCAGTTATGTTCAGCTTTTGGGGAATGATATGGAGTAGATAGTTTTGGTTTAATTAGAGTTGTGGTTTTGCTAGATGAGCACCATAGAGGGAGAGAGGAACCAGTGAGTTGAGTGTGTGTATAGGCCAGGATTATAGTGATGAACCACAGAATCCAAGGCAGTAGGAAAAGTGGAGATAAGAAAAGATGACTGACCGTGAAAACGGAGCATAACCAATAGCTTGTAGCTTCCTGTGGAGTTGGGGACTGTTGGGAGACAGGAGACCAGCTGCAATGAGTTAAATAGGTGGGAAGGGCCAGTTACCAGGAGAAATACTTGGAGTGAAATCTGGAGGAGCTGCAGTTACTGCAGTTACTAGTCACTAGGCTGGGGTAGATCTATAAGAATGAGTAGTAGTACTGGAACTACTCCTGTAGGGGGCGCCTGGGTGGCTCAGTGGGTTAAGTGTCTGCCTTTGGCTCGGGTCATGATCCCGGAGTCCCAGGATCTGGCCCTGCAATGGGCTCCCGGCTGAACAGGGAGTCTGCATCTCCCTCTGCCCTTCACCCCACTCATGCTCTCTCTCTCTCTCACCTCTCTCTCAAAGAAATAAATAAAATCTTAAAAAAAAAAAAAAGAATGAGTGGTTTAGTAAGAGTAGGAGGAGTCAAAGAACAGATTACTCAGGGTATTAATTGCCCCCAAAGGATTTGAAAATGTCATGAATTATTACAGGAGTAGTTTTTTTTATTTTTTTAAAGATTTTATTTATTTGACAGAAAGAGAGAGACCACAAGTAGGCAGAGAGGCAGGCAGAGAGAGAGGGGGAAGCAGGCTCCCTGCTGAGCAGAGAGCCCGATGTGGGGCTCAATCCCAGGACCCCGGGACCATGACCTGAGCCGAAGGCAGGGGCTTTAACCCACTGAGCCACCCAGGCATCCCTACAGGAGTGGTTTTAAAGAGGGGGGCATCAGCAAGGTGCTAAAATATTGAGGGGATAAAGGGAATGACCTAGAGGTCTGGAGCTGACTACAACAGGAAACAGTAGTAGACGTCAGAGCCTGAGCCTGAACTTCCAATGAGCTGGACGGGGGATGAGGGGAGAAAGGAGAAAGGAGAATGGTCCAGAAGAGCCTTTGAAGAGTTATGAATGAAGAGCGAGGAGACCAACTCAGGCACCCCGGCTGTCGGAAAAGAAACACACACTGCTGAGAGAGCTATGGAAAAGTATCCTCAGAAAAGAGCCAGGTTTGGGTTAAAATAAGAGAGTGGGGGGCTTGAGGATCAGAGGAATTTTGCTAAAGACAAACATGAGTTCCAGAGGGCATGGTGAACATGCCAGGGATTGAAGGGACCTGTGCCTCCAGGCCAGTTTGGGGGAGGAGAGTCTGGTGGCAAGGACTGAGCTGAGAGACTTCCCGACTGCCTGAGATACAGTGGTGTGGGGAGAGAAGGGATAAATCTTCACACTCTCTAATGCCCAGGCTGGGGTGGCCATGTTTGAGGTGGGCGACGGGAACCTTTCATGGGGACGGGCTGTTCGAATAGGGCTAAGGGTGATGCGGCGATTGCCACCCAGCTGCTGTCCTAATAACAGTGCCAACTCGGGAGAAGGGGCGGGGGTGGCTGAGTCAGGTGCTGGAGATGCAAAGAAAGTCTCGCCATTAAGGTCCAGAGTACCTGCTGGGGCGCCTGGGTGGCTCAGTGGGTTAAAGCCTCTGCCTTCGGCTCAGGTCATGATCTCGGGGTCCTGGGATCGAGCCCCGCATCGGGTTCTCTGCTCAGCAGGGAGCCTGCTTCCCCCCCTCTCTCTCTCTGCCTGCCTCTCTGCCTACTTGTGATCTCTCTCTCTGTCAAATAAATAAATAAAATCTTTAAAAAAAAAAAAAAAAGGTCCAGAGAACTTATGGCCGAGGAAGTGGGAGGAGACAGGGAATGTTCTATCTGAATCCTCACAGAACCCCTGTATTCAGTGTACAAAGAGGGAACTGCAGTCCTCCTGAGCATAGACAGCCGCTCCGAAGTATCAGCTGAGTGTGTGTGGAGGTATGACAATATCGCGGTGAGGATAATTTTAATGCGCCTTGTTTGATCAGCTCTATTTTATGGGCATCCTTTGTCTGATGTTTAAGTACACATTATGAAAGCCTACCAGGAAATCATACCCAAGACAGGCCTATGGGCATTTAGGACTGTGTGGGAGAAGAGACATGAGCTTTATTGTGAAAAGTACCCGTGCTCAAGGTCAGGTTTTGTCTCTGTCCCTCTGTCAGGTATAAGGCAAGCTATCTAAATACTATCTAAATAGTTTACTATTCTGGAAAATAGAGTTAGTGGTATCATCACAAACAGGATAGTTGTGAGGGTTAATTCATATCATGGGTATCAAAATGCTAAGTATTCAGTATCATTACTAAGATGATATTATGAAGCAAGATCATGGATGCATGAGCTTTCAGATTAGAAATGGACATGATAGGGGCTCCTGGGGGGCTCAGTCAGTTAAGCAGCTGACTCTTGATTTCGGCTCAGATCATGATTTCGGGGTCCTGAGATGGAGCCCTGTGTTGGGCTCTGGGCTCAGCAGGGAGTCTCCTTCTCTTTCCCTCTCCTGCCCTCCACCACTTTCATTTTTTCATTTTTCATTTTTTTTTAAAGATTTTATTTATTTATTTGAGATAGAGACAGTGAGAGAGAGCATGAGCGGAGAGAAGGTTAGAGGAAGAAGCAGACTCCCCATGGAGCTGGGAGCCCGATGTGGGACTCGATCCCGGAACTCAAGGATCATGACCTGAGCTGAAGGCAGTTGCTCAACCAACTGAGCCACCCAGGCGTCCCATTTTTCATTTTTAAAAAGAAACGAAATGGACATAATAATTGAGATTTTAAACCTCACTTTGCTGAGCCTGGAAACCCATTTCTGAGTCCCCCAGCTGGGGACATCCCCAAGATTAGTTGGATCCGCCTCTATCTGGGAAGGGGCAATCATGAGGTGTACACGTGAAGTACCTTGGAATTTATTAAGATGAGAATTTAAGCTGCTCTTCTGTTGCATCCTCCAAGAGAGGTCTCCGCTAAGAACTGACCTGTCTCTAGACTTCTTGCTATGTGCGACAACAAACACACACCTTAATTGTTTTTTTAAAAGGTAACATCCGCTAGGTGCTTCCCTGCAATTGAATTCTTCGAATGGGACTACCTTAGCAATTTGTTGTGTGTGTGTGTGTGCACATGTATGTGTTTGAGTGTATCCATGTGAAACATGCACACATAGGACTCCGGCTCCAGCAGCCCCGCCAGGACTGGGAACTCGTCAATGAGAGAGCATACCTCTAAGAAGCACATCTCAGGGAAATGGTGGTAAATGATGATAATTTAGCCTTTGCCTCTCCTTAAATCATCAGCACAGCAGTGTTACCTCCACAGAGAACTGGTTTTGTAGTGATTACTATCCACCTTTTTGATATTCCATGTGGTATTTTTCTCCTATAACTGGGAACTGGGGAAAACTTTGATTTTCCTCCAACATTAGAACAGGGCTCTTTGAGCGTAGCTACATTGGGCAAGCCTCCTAGGCATCCAACACTTCTCCCCCCAAAAGGAGGAGTGACTCAGTGATTTAGATGCTTATTTTGCGTTCTTGGATATCCTGCTAAAATATAAATTCACTGAAAGCAAAAGAGACTCAGTGTTGTTCAGACTCCCATAGGGAATGCTTAACAAATATTTCTGTCATTTAATTCATTTTAAAATGTGATCTACCAATAGAGAATCATTTCTGATCTCTCCCTAAAGAAAGGAGTGCAAATCTATAGAGCTAAAAATGGACCAAACCAGTGGTTAAGTCCTCACCAACCTCTGGCTCCTATAGATTCTAGAATCTGCTCTTGAAAAAACTATGACTGTTAAGCATGAATATGCAATGAATATACATGCTTTTTATGCCCTCAAACCTTGGGAAACAGAGTCCTAGGACAAGCCCCTCACTAGGGGTCACTTTGTAGACACAAATGTGTGTCCCTAGAACTCACTGAAAATCTCTAATAGCGTCAGAACGTCTCACAGCTATGGGCCTTGGTTATTTAGCCACCAGTAAAGATGGCTCCTCTCTGCCCCACCTCACACCTCTCCTGACAGGTGCTGTGCAGGTGTCTTCGTCAGCAGCTCTTTGTTGGGTGCCGCTGTCTGTCTGACCAAAGGGCAGAAATCCTACCCTCTTCCTCCCAACAAGCAGACCCTGTCCCTCCTAACAGCTGTATGGGGCTGCCCCCTGGAGGTCTAAGAAAGCCTCTTTCCTTAAGGGCAGGCCAGAGGTTCTAACCAGAGGCAGTGCAGAAACTGAATCGCAGTGAGGGGTTCAGACCCCTCACAAAGGGGGATAGTGAGGCCTCAACATTGCAACAGAATCAACCCGCACAGATGCAGTCCTTTTCAGAGAGTCGACCCAGCAATGCCAGACAGTGGGATCCCTAGGAAATTCCTCACTGTGAAACTTCCTGCAGCTTGAGACTGGGAAAAAATGGCTTTACGTTAATGAATATGCAGATGGTTCAGGCAGATCATGTCTTGATGGCACTAACTGCACACCTACTGTGGATAAGACAATGATCATAGCCTTAGCCACTAGTCATTTGCTAACCTGCTAGTCTCGATATGCCTACGTTCCAGAAAAAAATGATCTGAAGTAGCTTCTTAACTTTCTGGTGCTAGGACAAGGATTGTGTTTAAAAGCAGTAATACTCTGACCTCTCTTCAAGCAGGCAAATGCTGGTGTCCTCAAGTGACGGCCATGCTTTTATGTGCCTCGACTTAATCAATTTCAATCCATGAGCCCTGGCTTCCCCCAGACTCTACACTGTGGGGTCAAACCAGGTATGATCCTTGCTCGGCTGGGCACTTGCCAAATATGTAGGAATGAGTGTGTGAGGCTGAGTGAGTAAATGTGGATGGGTGCGGACCACTCTGAATTATCTCAGTGCATTCGAAACTCTGTGCAGTTTGGGGGCATTGCCTTCCAGCTTCTCTTGATACAGTGAGAAGTCGACTAAATGTGATATAAAGAGGTGATCACCACATGTCATTAATTAGGGGGAAAGCAGATCACGAAGCTATCTGATAATAGTTGAGAAGACAAAATTACGTGTCTACACCTAGAAAAGCTGGCATGTTGGGAGACTAGTGATATTCTCCGGCTGGCAGGATAATGATTGATTTGTATTTCCTCTGAGAAAATCGATTAAGAAAAACAAAAGAAAAAGAAAGTATAATACTTATTGGAATCCTAGGAGGCAGATCCCAGTCCTTCTCAATTCATGGTTTGCAATCAAAACAAGCATAAAAGTGAGGGGAAAAAAGAGGTGCCGGGCTATAATTGGTGCATGTGAGATTCTCTTGCTCCCCTACAGAGGAAAAAAAAAAAAAAGATTAAAGATTTGTTATCATTTCTTTTCTAAGCAACAAGCATACTCTTGAAGCAGTTTTGAAATAGCTACAATTCTGTGTTTTTTAAGGTGTAAGTTGTTGGCTTTTATTTCATATTGACTAAGCTGAAAGTTGTCCAAACTCCTTTGAATAAGAGATTTAAGGACGAGGGCCATCCCACTTTCAGAGGGAGATTTCCCTGCTCAGTGGAGCTAAGCGGTATTTTTAAAATATCTGGCTGGATCTTAAAAGTCATTCATGACAGGTGATAATTGATTACACATTGAATTTTGCCAGAAACTCTAATGTCATTGGCATATAGAGACACAGTATTACCGCAGCGTGTATGTGCAGAGGACTGGAACATAAATAGAGGGCTTCATAAATTAAATTTAATGTTTCGTGGCTCTTCTTTAAACAAAGTAGGTGTGGAAATTATTTTAAGTTAAAATTTATTTCTGTGCAAAATAAAAACCAGTCTCTGGGTGTCGATGTGGTGCAAGAAAGCAGAATTTAAGATCATGTATAGAGCTAATTGAACATTAAAAGAAAGGAGAGGTATTTTCATATCAAGGAAAAAGTCAAATATTGAAATTTCAGATATTTTCAAACACGGGCTATGAACAAAATAAGGACAATAGTGACAACAATTACCACACACACATACACCACTGAATGGGAAAGTTGTCAGTGGGTAGCTTTTAATTGGATAAATGGATCTGTGCATCTAATTTTAAGTTTCATATAGTCATTTCCATTTTATTAAGAGGTCCAGTTCCTTCAATTACTGCTAATATGCTGGAAGAGAGAAGAAATTGAAGCTAGATGAGGAAACTCAATGACTTCAAGTGAAATTCAACCTTCATATTTAAGACATTTGCAATTTGTTTAAAACTTTTTGATTTAGTGTTCTACCCTGTAGAGCAGAAGTGACCTTCTAAGGAGAATCCTGTCCTTCATGGCCTGATGGGTGAGCCCTTATGGTCCCAAACACAGTCACAAGCCCGGATGCAGAACTTAAGCAGAGAGAATGCCGTAGGTCATGCTGCATAAGAAAAAGCATTATTATAGCCTGAGAATGCAAGAAAAGATTCAGAAAGTGGGGAAAAAAGAGTGAGAAAGGGGCCAGTGATGAATTAAATAGGAGACCCAGTTGGTTTAGAGTTTTGTAGAGAGAAATTTTGGGAAGTTTTCTGAATTTAAAAAAAAAAATTCTCTTTTGCTACTGGTTCAAGAGATATTCAGGAAAAGCTTTTTACGATATTTCAGCGCCTTATGGAGTCGTATTTGTGACATTTAGGTGACATTGTGCACAGTGCCTTTAGGCACCCAGATTTACTTGGATTACAATGATACTATTTAATACAGCCTAGGACAATACTTAGTCTTCCCAGAGTGTGACATTTGAAAAGGTGTTTTGGACTGTTTTTGCTAAATTCATGATCCTCACCTTGTAGGACACACTGAAGGGCTGCTTTTTGTTATGTATTTATTTATTTGAGAGAGAGAGTGCTTGAGAGTGGATAGCAGGCGAAGGGGGGCAGAGTGGTGAAGCTGAGGGGGTGAGGGGCAGGGAGAGGAACAAGTAGACTCTGCCAAGTGCACAGCCCCATGCGGCTCAATCTCATGACCTTGAGATCTTAACCTGAGCCCAGTCAGAAGCTTGAAACAGCTGAGCCACCGGGCGCCCCTGTTTTTTTGGTTTTCTACTAGTGAAGACGTACTGCATTTGAAGGTAGTTCTCAACCTACCCAAAGTTCAGGGTTTAGACTTTTGTTTTTTTTTTATTTTTAAAGAGAGGGATTTTTCTTTTAAGATTTTATTTATATATTTGACAGAGAGAGACCCAATGAGAGGGGGAACACAAGCAGGGAGAGTGAGAGAGGGAGAAGCAGGCTTCCCGCCAAGCAGGGAGCCCGATGCGGGGCTCAATCCCAGCACCCTGGGATCATGCCCTCAGCCAAAGGCAGATGCTTAACGACTGAGCCACCCAGGCGCCCCAAGGGTTTGGACCTTTAAAATCATCAGAAGAAAGATATCACAGCTGCATCCTTGCTGCAGAACTTGCCTGTGAGGATTTGAGAAAGAATCTATAAGTCATCAATAAGATATTAGAGAAATTACTTGCAGCAGCAAGCACAGTACCCTCTTCTGTCTCGTACTATGTCCGAGGAAACTAATATATTTGGATTTATTACCAATAAATCAAAAGTCCTGTTATTTTTCTGCCCAATTCTTGACCTCGAACTTGAAGGTCTGTAACTATAATAACTCACATGACATCAGACAGAATCATTCTGGGAATAAGGCCATTTCACTGCTCCTTGCATTAAAAATGTCGTATCACATGATCATTCCAACTCTGCAGTCCCATGAGCACAGAGCTGTGAGTACACATTAGTGTCAATTCATCACCACATCTAACCTATAGGTTCAGGAACAGTGATCTCTCCACTGTGTGCAGTGCTGTGTGAGAAAATTGCGGAGACATATTCTTTTCTCCACATTTAAGGAAACCGTTCTCCAGTAAACAGAACCAAACACTTGGTATTTCTGTGTCTTAAGTCCCTCATCTATTGGTTCCTTTTATCCATATAAGCATTAACTATATACATCATAAGGATCTATTGTTTAATGTCTCTTACTTTCAGGGTATCTTTTTATGTGCACCGACACCTATGGAAAATTAAGTTCCATTTCTATAAGTTGTTTATATTATGCAGCACTAGGCAGTCACCAGGATAATAACGCGCATTTCTTTGATGTACCTCAGTCTGCACATCTGCTTCAGCTCCTCTACCAGATGTTTGTATTTATTTATATTCTTTGCTTAAGTTTTCAAGATACTTCTGCTCTGGGGAAAGACATATTAGTATAATAAACTATATTATATAGAATGTCCAGGCAGTTAGTGTGGTCACCAGAATTAAACATAACTACCTCAGTCACCCAAAAGTGGTATGATTCTAGTAGTTTTCTTGAATGCACACTTATAATGAATTCTAAAATCCTTTCTTAATTCATATGTTAGATCTTACTACTAAGATTACTTACTACTAAGTAAGTAGTAGTACTTAAAACTACTAAGATTACTTACTTAGTGGATTAATGAAGTATCCACTGGCACAATGCAAAGTAGTCTTTTAATTGTTTCTTTTCTGCAAATTGTCTACTATAACCAACTCAACCATGTCTATGTGTGATCATTTGGTACCTATAACTATATCTGAATCACCTCTAAAATTATTTCCATAGCAAATAATTCCAATAGATTATAGGTATCGAGTCCTTACTATGTGACAGGCACATGCTGTCTATTTTGCAAATATATCTCATCGAATCCTCACAATGACCCCACGAGACAGTTGCCACTATAATCCCCGTCTTACAGGAAACCGAGGCTCTGTGAGATTGTATTTTTGGTTTAAGAGAGCAAGAAATCCAGCCTTGAACTGCCTAGCTCTCTCCTAACTTCTGTGCTATCACATCAAATAGAATGATTTTATCTACAAATCAGATATATGTTAATAGAGACACAATCAGAAAATAAATACCTTGCCACACCTCCATGTAGGAACTTGGTTTGGGTCAATTTGTAGAATTTCAGGTGGAGGGAGGCCAGCTGATGGAGACTTGGCTAGGACCACGGACCGGTTCCCCAGGGCCCAGTTCTCAAGCTTATGACACATACTTTTGGGACAAAGCAGTTCATCTTCCTAGAGCATTAATCTTTCCTCAACGACAAGTAGTTTAAAGCAATAATTTTTATTAAAACGATGGGTATACTATGGAGCAAATCAGGGAAAATGAGCTCGAATTTTTAAATTGAAAGTGAGATATTTCCAGAAGCTTCCTCTTCCTGGGACAATCGCTCCAGGTCTCCTGGGAGTCAGGTAGTTCCTCCCTCTGCATTCAGGGTGTATAGACCCACAGCTGTAGGAGCAAGGACGCCCTTGAAAAAAAAGTCTGAAGCAGGTTCTGGGGTGCATTTCATTCTAGCGACAGTTTGGAAGATGAATATGAAGGGAGCAAGACCAGAAGCAGAGGAAAAGTTAGAGAGCCTGACTGTAAGGGCAAAACACAAGTAAAGTACAAAAAGCAACACACTTGGTTATCTCTCTCTCTCTCTCACACACACACACACAGAGACAGCTTGCAAAATGAAGATGTAAAAGATTTAAAGGGCACATGTCCAAATATCTCATTCACTAGACGCCCCCCCCCCCATCCTTCTTCCTCTTCACACCAAACTTGGGCCACATCTGTGCGTGCGTGGCCTGTTTTGCTCATTTAACCTGCCTTACACAGTGGAGCCCCTCCAGCAATGACCCTAACTAAAGATTTTCACACTCTGGGCAGTTTGCCATGGTCATTTGGTCACAGCCAATTATGTTTCTGGGCAAGGCCTGAAGAAGTCCGAGTCATCTGCATAATGGGGCTCTCTACAATCCGAAAGGGACACATCTTAGGAGAAAGAGCATTTCGCGGAGGGAAAGAAGGTTTTGTTTTTTCTTTGTCTTATTTTTCTCTCCCTTTCGGCTGATGATTGTTGTTCCAGGATGTAGGGACTTCCATTGGCGAGAGAGATTTATTACTTACTTCCTGGAGAAAGCAATTTTCTCTCAAGTGTGAACATCGGGACGGGGGCATCCAAAAAAGTCACTAATTTCTTTACTTTTGTAACTTAGAGGGAAAGAGAAATTTAAATCTGCCCGATTTTCCCCTCTCCTCCGGAATGAGCACTGATACGCTCTCCAAAACCACAAGGCAGAGAGGGCCCCTGTGCTCCTTCTTTGCAGTCAGAGCCCAGACTCACCAGCTGCAGCAAACAGACTCTGTAACCACAAACACAAGTCCTTTAGTGACTTGGAAATCCACTGCAGCAAAGGCACAGCAACACAACTGCTCACTGTCCCAGCCCCCATCGCATTCCAGTGATGGTTCCAAAGATGCACTTTTTTCTTTTTTTTTTTTTTTTAAGGTTTATTTATTCATTTGAGAGAGAGAGAGCATGAGAGGGGAGAAGGTCAGAAGGAGAAGCAGACTCCTCGTGGAGCTGGGAGCCCAACATGGACTCGATCCCGGGACTCCAGGATCATGACCTGAGCCGAAGGCAGTAGATTAACCAACTGAGCCACCCAGGCGCCCTGTGCTTTTTTTCTTATAATGATTTTACTGAAGAGCAGCAGGGGGCTCTCAGTGTCCCTCCCTCCCCCCCCAGTCAATTTCACCCATTCCCCCTTCCCATTCTGTCACTTCAGGGGAAGATGCCTGACCCACCCATCCGTAGCCACACCCATGTGTCTCTGCAGAGCACCAACCCACACAGCAGCCACTTAACAGACCTCTCCCCTCGGAGTCCACATGCCCAAGTCAGAGCCTGAGCTCATCGCCTCCCCTCTCAACCCTGTTCAATCTGGAGCATTCTGCATTTCAGGAACCAGCACCATTTTCCACTCACTTTCTCAAACCAGGATCCCTGAGCATCCTAGTTCTTTCTTAACACCCAGCTTATTCAAGGAGTCACGAGTTCCAGGTTGTTCCGACTCTTCAAAATTTGAGAGGCTGTTGGGTTCATGTCTCCCCATCCCCGTTTCCACCACCACCCAACTGATCTGTCGGCCCCCAACCTCTTTCTCTATCTAATTCCCTATCCCTATCTCCACCGGGCTGCCAGAGGGAATATTCTAAAAAGCATGTCTAGTTATACCACTCCCTTTTCGAGAAAAATAATCCCTAACGGATACCTGTTAGCCTAAGGAGCAAGTTCAAATACTTTATTTTTTTTTAAGATTTTACTTATTTATTTGACAGAGAGAGATCACAAGTAGGCAGAGGCAGGCAGAGAGAGAGGTTCGGGAAGCAGGCTCTCCACTGATCAGAGAGCCCGATGTGGGGCTCAATCCCAAGACCCTGAGATCATGATCTGAGCCGAAGGCAGAGGCTTTAACCCACAGAGCCATCCAGGCGCCCCTACTTTACTTTATAAGACATTTCATGAACCGGCCCTATTCACCTCTCATCTTTCACATCTGTGACCTTGACTCTGTTCCCAAATTTAGACACACTAAGGCACTTGAAGTTTCCTAAAGTTCTGTATCTTGCCCCAAAGCCTTTGCACCTGCTGTTCTCTTTGCCTAGAATAGTTTCTATTGTCTTCCTTATGGCAAATTTCAAACCTACTCCCAGATTATACACTCATGGTCTGGGAAGAAGGTGAATGTCTGTGCACAGCCCAGCACACCCCTGCTTTTACTCTGCCTTTCTGGCTCCACACTTGTTTCAGCCCCACAGATACTTAGTATCTCTTTCTTCCTGAGCCCTGTTATCTTTCTTCCTCAAAAATGGATTAGGTGCATATCCCCTGTCATCCATTTGTACCCACTGCCCCCCCATAAATATAGCATTTATTTTGGTGTATTGTAGTTGCCTTTTTAATTCTTTTTTTTTTTTTTTGACAGAAAGAGATCAGAAGTGGACAGAGAGGCAGGCAGAGAGAGAGGGGGAAGCAGGCTCCCCGCCGAGCAGAGAGCCTCCGTTGCAGGGCTCGATCCCAGGACCCTGAGATCATGACCTGAGCTAAAGGCAGAGGCTTTGACCCACTGAGCCACCAAGGCGCCCCTGCCTTTTTAATTCTTTATCTTTCCTATTAAATAGTAAGTTCTTTGAGGACAGGGGCCTTACATTTACTCTCCTTGTCATAGTGCTTGATATGTAGTAGGCAGTTAATGTGTATTGCATAAATGAATATATGGTGACACACCCATAGAATTAAAGAAAATTTGACTTGGGAGGGACCCCATAAATCAATGGGCCAAACCCCTCATTTTACAAATGAAGAAATTGAGGTCAAGAAGGCCAGGGCAAGACCATTTCTCAGAATGACATAAGCTGGAAAAGCATCCTAGTTTCTTATTTTTAGCAAGTATCAGTTGCCAGTGCAATGAAACATTAGCTGTTCACCAATGATATTTAATATTCAAGCCACATAATGTAATATGTCAACCAAAATGACTTTATAACTCCTTATAAAATAAAATAAGTCAAGTTTTTATGAGATCTTTTTCTTAAGTCAGTATGTAAGCACCCCCCCTCCCCCAGCCATACCACCCACATGTCACAGTTGAAACAACTGGGAAAATGCCAGAAAGAACAAGCCGAAATGCAACAAGTAGGAAGAGCCACTACTAACTTGTGATACTATGTAGCTAAGCAAGACCTCTCTTTCAACTTGTGGAGAAGAGGGGACGGGTAGCATTTCTAGGCTCTTGGAAATGTCTCTGTGAAGTTTTTAGAGCTTATGACTATTGTGAGAAGTGGGAATTGTCAAGAGTGAGCAGTCAAGGTGAGGAGTTTCTTATAGGTGATGCTTATTTTTGCCTGTGGAAATATAAGTAATATATTAAGGGGTGAAATCCTTCATATTTGGGGCCCTCAGACAATTATACTCAATATCGTTCAATAAAATGGTAATTCATTGGGCTTTTAAATTTAATATTAAACTCCTAGCAAATCAACTTTGAATCTCTTTGTATTCATGAAGAAGGATAGTGGTGAGAAAGGGGAAAGAAATACATGGAAAATATTCTTTAAATAATAGAACAGGGGCTCTTGGGCGCCCACTGGGTTAGGCAGCTGGGTTGGCTCAGGTCCAGCCCCAAGTCTGGCTCTCTGCTCGGCAGGGAGCCTGCTTCTCCCTCTCCCTGCCTGCTTGTGCTCTCTCTCTCTCTGTGTCAAATAAATAAAATCTTTAAAAATAATAAAAATAAAGAAATAATAAAACAATTTGGGGGAGGGGGAGAAAGGAATGCCGAATTGAGTACCTTCCCCAGGTTACATGCCAGCATGTAGCAAAACTGGAATAAAAGTTTCATTATCAGCCGCTCCCTTAAAAATCTGAAAGGCAGGGGCGCCTGGGTGGCTCAGTGGGTTAAAGCCTCTGCCTTAGGCTGAGGTCATGATCTCAGGGTCCTGGGATTGAGTCCCGAATTGGGCTCTCTGCTCAGCAGGGAGCCTGCTTCCCCCTCTCTCTCTGCCTGCCTCTCTGCCTACTTGTGATCTCTCTCTTTCTCTCTCTCTCTCTCTGTCAAATAAATAAATGAAATCTTAAAAAAAAAAAATCTGAAAGGCACAGAGGCCTGCGAGGTATGGTGAAGTAATGGTCGAAGATGCCTCTGGCATTTCTATCCTGTGTAAAGGTAACAGCTGAGATAAAATGAGCTCATTTGAAGCTCATCTAAACAAGAATGAGGCGATGCTTGTTTAGGCGATGCTTTCAAAACATTATTTTACTGCTTTATTATATGATTTAGAGAAAACCGGATCTAGCAGAGTGTCTCTCTACCCAATTTTCTCCTCACAGAAAATGGGAAAGAATTAGGGCTGTAAGGCGTTCTTATTTACTAAATCCCTTCCTTTCCCATTACTTGAAACCAGGGGCACGCTGGTAAACGTTTAGCAGCCAGTTTGCCAGGCCTTGGGGGGAAATGACATGATTATTGGCCCTGGTCAGTTTCTGCGGACTGAATACTCCCACCAGAACCAACCACAAGTTACCAAGGCAACGCCACTGACCGCAAAGTGAGGGGAAAGCGCACACAATCAGTGGTCCAAAGCTCCGCCAAGCCCGCACCAGCACACCGCTGTTTGAAAGCCTGGAACTGACCAGTGTGGCCCCTGCCAGAGCCAGTTTGCCGGGTTCCTTGCTTCGAACCCAAATTCTTCGATATGAGTCATGATTAGCTAGGTTATGCCACATAACAAATTAGCCGTGAAATCTCAGTGGCTTAAAACAGCAAAGGTTTGTATGTCATTCACAGTGTATGTCCAGCATGGGTCCATTGTGGGATGGTACTTTGCTTATCAAAATTACTCAGGTCTTCGACTGCTGGGGGCTTCACCATCTGGAACGTGCTGGTGGCACTGAGGGCTAGCGTAGAGGTTTGTACACGGGCTGTTCACCATCTCAGCAGCTCACATCTCATGAGTCAGAACTAGTCTCATGGCCCCACCTAAATGCAAAGTGGGATTTGGCAAAGGCCAGGGGGCAGATGGAATGTTCGGTGAGTGTCACTGTCCCATCAGAGCTGTGATGATTTCAGCAGGCAACCTTGTTTCTGGATGGTTTAGGACACTCCACAGTGAGCTGAAGAAGAAACGAAGGTCCTAACAGAATTCCTCGGGAAAGTCAGAAGCTCAGCAAGAATCTTCAGAGGATGATTTTTTTCCCTTTTTTTTTTTTTTTTTTTTACTGCTAATACTCATCTGTCAAACCAGTTGTTCTTTGACCGGGAAGGAGACTTCCAACTCAACACGAGTCCCAGGCAGGCTTTATTCTGGACCTCTTTCACACTCAAGAGATGCAGCACATTATTATGAATTTGCTTGTCTAAACAATAAAGTAGCAATTTGAGGTTTTGCTGCCCGAGTCTAAAGCCCAGGGCCCATTTCTAGCAGCACAGAGCATTCCTGGAAGGAGGTGTCTCCTCAGAGTCCCCCAGTCTCTTCAACACAGAGAATGTCTAAGACTGGGGGTGGAGGGCTTGTGGGCTCCCAGGGACTCCCGCCTGAAACCGCAGCATTTCATTTCAATTCAACAGATGTGTATTTTGTACCCAGAGAGGACCAGGTGTGGAGGCTTCTCTAAGGCTCCTACAGAAGAGAGGGCATCAGGTTCCTCAAATTCTCTCACTGCTTCTTGGAACCCCCAGCCGATTAGACACATCACTGTAACCAGCTCTCTCCTGAAAGCAAACAGCTATAAGCCCGGGACTAGGAAAACACACTGAGATAGGTACCAGAGGAATGTGATTTCAGTCCTGACTCAACACCTAACTTTTACTGGCACTTGGAGAATCTCTTCATCTCTCGTGTCTCCATTTCCTCACCTACAAACCGGGGGAGTTGGACTCGACCTAGAGTTTTCACACTTTCTCTGTGAAGCCCCTTTGGGTATGGAGCTGCATGAGCAGAAAGAAGCTTGTGGGGAAGGCCCCACGACCCCATTGTAACTTCCAACCGGGGCCGATTCTTCTTATTATATTAGAGCTGATTTTTGGTTTTGTTTTTCAAAGGGGTTCTCGTTGCTTCATCCGGGTTCTTAAGACGATGTTTCTGGTACTACGTTTTTGTTTTTTTTTTTTTTTTTAAGATTTTATTTATTTGACAGAGAGAGAGAGATCACAAGTAGGCAGAGAGGCAGGCAGAGAGAGAGGAGGAAGCAGGCTCTCCACTGAGCAGACAGCCCAATGCAGGGCCCGATCCCAGGACCCTAAGATCATGACCTGAGCCAAAGGCAGAGGCTTTAAACCACTGAGCCACCCAGGTGCCCCATCTGGTACTATGTTTTAAGTTTAAAAAGCACGGGACTAATCTGGGTGCAGGGGAACTAACACGGCTGACACCTGGGTCCCAGGAAGTAGGGCTGCCCCAAGGCTGGTGTGGTACTCTGCTGGGAGGCTCCCCTTCCTCCCGCAGCCCAGTGCGTAAGCTTTCGGTTCTTCCACACTTGCCCCGCACAGGTTTCTACGACTGCAGCCTGAGTCAAGCCTCTGACCCTGCCGGCCGCTACAAAGAGGCCCAGACTAAGTCAGCAACACGCGGAGGAAGGGGCAGTGGGATTTCCCGCCAGCGAAGGTAGACGACCTCAGCCGGTGCAGAGAGCGTGCGGTTTGGACTGTTTCCACGGAATATTAAATCATACGAGAATTTTCACTCATCTTCATCTTGGAGGTCGCAACATGACTTGCCTCTAATGAATTCTTTACATTGGCAGCTCTTCTGTTTTCCTGCCTTCCTCCGCTGGTTCCTCTCTTCCGCCTACACCCACCCCGCCCCCCCGCTCTGAGCGGCTTTTGCGCCGCCGCTCTCTGTGTGGGAACATGTGGAAATACTTTTCCTTGATTTAGGCCTGGAATTTGGGCTACACCTGTGTAGGCCCTTAAGTAACGGCCCAGCAGGCGGTTCGGCGAGGTCGTGTTTCCCAAGTGCTTTGCGCGCACACTCGTGCTCACTCCCTCGCAGGCCCGCCAGCACCGCGCCTTCCTTTCCCCAGGTGTGCGGGCACCTCCAGATGCGGCCCCCCGACATGCTGGTTCACTGTTCGGGGCTCCAGGGATTACTCCTCGGAGCATGCTCTCCCACCCCCGGGGTGCTCTTCTTCCTAAGGGAGAGGGTTCACTGCCAAAAGCCTGCGGCCTCCAAAGGAAAAAAACAGAGACAGACCTTCTGTTGGGTAAGCACTATCCTGACTTATTCTTGTGAACTTGTTGTTGTTTGCTCAGGGGAGTCAGGGAACCTGCTCAAGGTCGCAGAGCCAGGAAGTGGCAGAATGGAGATTTTTTTTTCCCCAAATATGTTTAATTTTTCAGTGTTACAAGATTGCTTGTTCTTGCACCACACCCAGTGCTCCATGCAATAGGTGCCCTTCTCAATACCCACCACCAGGCTCCCCCAACCCCCCACCCTCTCCCCTCCAAAACCCTGTTTGTTGCTCAGAGTCCACAGTCTCTCCTGGTTCATCACCCCCTCTGATTTCCCCCCATTCGCCCTTCCCTTCCTTCTCACAATGCCCTCCATGATTTTCTTTATACTCCACAGGTGAGACCATAAGATAATTGCCTCTCTCCGCTTGACTTATTTCACTCCGCATAATCTCTTCTAGTCCTGTCCATGTTGATACAAAAGTTGGATATTCATCCTTTCTGATGGAGGCATAATATTCCATTGTATAGATGTACCATATCTTGCTTATCCATTCGTCTATTGAAGGGCGTTTTGGTTCTTTTCACAGTTTGACGATTGTGGCCATTGCTGCTATGAACATTGGGGTACATGTGGCCTTTCTTTGTACTGCATCTGCTTCTTTGGGGTAAATACCCCGTAGTGCAATTGCAGGGTCATAGGGTAGCTCTATTTTTAATTTCTTGAGGAATCTCCATAGTGTTTTCCAAAGTGGCTGCACCAACTTGCATTCCCACCAACAGTGGAGGAGGGTTCCCCTTTCTCCACATCCTCTCCAGCATTTGTTGTTTACTGTCTTGTTGATTTGGGCCATTCTAACTGGTGTAAGGTGGTATCTCAGTGCGGTTTTGATTTGAATCTCCCTGATGGCTAAAGATGATGAGTAAAGATGATGAACAGAATGGAGATTAAAGACAGACCTTATTTCAGGTTCGAGATTCTCCCTGATTACCAGGCCATAGTTCTTTGGTTTTGGAGATATCTACCATATCATCACTAAAAACGCAAGTACGGTACTGCATGCCCTCTAGGCACTATCTCCTTCTTACAATAGCCCAGCAAGATGGGTTCTACTTTAGTCAGCGTATAGATTTTATAGGAATGAAGCTCATAAAGGTCATATTGCCCAAGATCACATAGCCAAATGCAGAAATGATCTTGATGCTTTCTGCCCCAAATCTATCAGTTACTTTCCACAATTTTCAAGACTAAAAAGCTGCTCAGAGCTTTCATGCTTTCAGAATATAAGCAGATGCTCATCTTAACACACCAGGCCCATCATAATCTGGTTTTTGCCCACCTTTCTTTCTGCTCCCCCACTGACACCGATCTTTCCTATCCTATGGAGCTCTTTGTGGTTCTCAACCTGCTAACAATCCTGTGTGCATCCTATGTGCTGTCCCCACTTCTATTTTCATCTACCTTTAATATCTTGCCACTCAGCTCGTGGCCCCTTTTCTGGGAAGCACTCTGCTCCCACATGCCTACTACCAACCACTTTGTCACCAAACCCGATGTGAGTAACGTTCCTGTTGCTCTTGCAACATCTTAGGACTGGCTAAACCGAAGCACTGACACAGCATGGTGTCGTCGTCTATCAAGTTATAGGCAGACCCCTGCCCTCGTTGAAGACAGGGAACCTGTCCTCTATAACTCTTATTCCCGAAGCTTACAAAATACCTACAACAAAATAGAGTTAAAGTTTGTTGAATGAAGGAAGGAATGAAAAATGGAAAGGAAAGGAGAGGAGGTGAGAAGAGGGGAGGAGAGGCGTGAGGGTAACAAGGGGAGATGTTAAGGACCGAACCCAGGTTTTTCTGATTCCAAAATAGACAACACTTCTACCATCTTATACTCAACCCACAGTGCTCCCTTACTCTATCAGAGATGTGATTCTATGGTCGTTCTCCCTTCTTCTCTCTCTCTCTCTTTTTTTTAAAGCTCAGGCACAAGATCCTAATTCTCTTCTCTGGTTCTCAATCCACCTGTCTCTGCACAAGAGTTCTTCATAAGACTTCTCTGTATATTTGTCTGTTTGAATCTTTGTAAGTCATGGAGTTTGCCTAACAGAAGAGTCTGGTATTACTAAAGGACAGTAGCTTACAATGCCCTCTCCAAGTAAATATTTAGGATTGACCAGGATTTCGAATCCCGAAAAAATGGCCTAATAGAGCTTTTTGCACTTCAGATTAATTTATTTGCAGGATATATATATATATTTTTTTAAAGATTTATTAATTTATTTGACAGAGAGAGAGATCACAAGTAGGCAGAGAGGCAGGCAGAGAGAGAGAGGGGGAAGCAGGCTCCCTGCTGAGCAGAGAGCCCAATGTGGGGCTCGATCCCAGGACCCCGAGATCACGACCTGAGCCGAAGGCAGACGCCCAAACCACTGAACCACCCAGGCGCCCCTACAGGATATATTTTTATACAGTCTGTAGAATCCTGTTTCCAAAAAGCAAAACCAGAGTTCTGTATTTTAATTATCTTCCCGTTGAAATCATTTGCACTATGTATTCAAATTATAAAAGTGTTGTAGGGGCACCTGGGTGGCTTGGTCGGTTGAGCGGTTGCCTTTGGCTCAGGTTATGATCCCAGGGTCCTGGGATCGAGCCCCGCGTCGGGCTCCCTGCTCAGCGGGGAATCTGCTTCTCCCACTCCGTTTGCTGCTCCCGCTGGTTCTCTCTCGTTCATGCTCTCTCTCTCAGATAAATAAAATCTTAAAAAAAAAAAAAGTGTATATTTATTGTAGAAGTTTTATAGGTGTAAATATACAAAATGAAGAAAATAAAAGTAACCCAGTATCATACGAGGCATAGACAATCACTCTTGTTTTGATATGTATCTTTCCCTTTTATCTAGGCATATATAATCCTGTAAGAATAGCTAGTATCTACTCCATAAGTGCTGTGAGCTGATGTCGTATGCTCTCCGTAGATTAATTTTAACCCTCAAAACAGTCTCATGAGATCGGCAAAATCACTCTCTCCTTTTAACATATGAGGAAACTGAGGCATGGAGGGACATGGAGACTTGCCGAGGGCCACGCACATGTTAAGTGGTAGAGCTGGCATTTAAACCAAAGCAGCCTGAGAATGCATTCCTGAGAATGTGCTTTTAGCCCCTAAGACACATTGCTTCTCGTGCACATGTACACGAGATCAGACTGTACAAAACCAACCACGTTAGTAACTTGCTTTTTTATAGTTAAAATACCTCGAAGAATTTCTGTGTAATTTAATAGTCTTCTAAAACATCATTTTGACCAGTATATAGTATTTCATCATATTGATGTAATCAATGAAATGGATGAAGTTAATCCATTTCCTTTGGATGGAAATGTAGGTTACCTTCCCATCTGCTAGAAACACACGGTGATGAACTGTGTCATAACGAATTTTTTGTTTACGCCTCAGAATTGAAATCACTGTGTCAAAAGATATTTACACTTATCCACCATCCTTACGCTCTTGTGTGGCTCCACGTGAAGGGAATATACCTCAGTAGTTGATCATTAGAAATGATTAGAGGGGCGCCTGAGTGACTCAGTCGTTAAGCATCTGCCTTCGGCTCAGGTCATGATTCCAGGGCCCTGGGATCGAGCCCCACATCAGGCTCCCTGCTCTGCGGGAAGCCTGCTTCTCACTCTCCCTCTGCTGCTCTCCCTGCTTGTGTTCCCTCTATCGTTGTCTCTCTCTCTCTCTGTAAAATAAATAAATAAAATTAAAAAAAAAAAAAGGAATGATTAGAAATGCTGAGTCGAACAGTCTTCCTTCTGGGGCTTTTCTGCCAAGTTCTTCCCTCTTCTTAGAGCTGGTCATAACAAATGGAGGGGAGAAAAAAAAATCTGAAGCCAGGCATGTGCAGTTGTCAAAGGTTGTCCAGATACTTCTCCTTGGACCAGTGCCACCACCTGCCTCTCGGGTGGATATCTCCTCAGCCTTTCTCTTCTGTCAACGCCACATCAGAATGAGTTATCATTTGTACTTCAGTAGTTGGCCTCGTCAACATGGGGGCCCTTCCCATTCGATATTCCTACTATAGGAATGGCAGCAGGGAAGAGGAGGTGCAGAAAGTTCCTGGAGGAGATGTGTGAGGGGGATCCCTAATAGCTAACCTGCCCCGGTAACTGACATAGCATCTCCATGGAGGATTCCAGAGAGGGAATAAGCAAAGGCTCTCCTTAGAAGGTGGCGAACCCCACTAACGGTGACCCAAGTAAGAAATGACCATGTAAAATGACCCAAGTTAGGAAAAAGTAAACAGTGAAGTGTGTGGTACATGTTTATTAAGCTGGTGAGGGTAGCTGGAAAACCCTCGATAAGCTAATTAAAATGAAGAAGAAAATTTAGAAAAGAACACATCCAGGAGGACCTTTAAAACAGCACCATAAATACAGATGAGATGGCTAGTGTCTTTTGAGTTTTCTGTCAAACCATTTTGTCAGAAATTTCAGAGCCTTCTCATCTGGATACCACACGTGGAAGATGGTAATTCTCTGACATGTTCATTCAAGTAAGTTTTACTGAGACCCTAAAACTACCTAATATTTACCAAGCACTTCATAGTTTATAAAATTCTGTTCATACACATTATCACGTCTTCTCTTCCTTTGAACCCTATGGGGCAGTTACTATTATTACTTATTATTTGTGAGTTAACTTAGGCTGACAGACTTATGCAGCCTACTCAGGATTGTACAGTGTGATGATTAATTTTATGTCAACTTGATTAGGTCACAAATGCCCAGATATTCGGTTAGACATTATTTCTGGAAGTGTCTGTGAGGGTGTTTCCAAAAAAGGTTAGCCTTTGAATTGGTAGACTGAGTAAACCAGATTGTATCCTATTGGTTCTGTTTCTCTGAACAATGCTAACTAAAACACATAGCTGTAGCCATAATTTGAACATGGGCCTCTTGCCTCTGGCATCTACTAAGTGCAAGCAAGGCAGATATGAGATACCAGAGTTAGGTATTAGATACCAGCTTAGAGGACATGGAAGTTGAGTAGGGAGGAAACTGCCTTTTCCGTGCTTGAGACCAAGGTCTCTGGCAAACGATAACCAGACTGCAAGCCCCTAGTTCTCCTGTGTGCCCAATTCTGACCTAGGCATGGTGGAAACAAAAAGAGAAATAAAATATGTCTGAGGAATCCCCTCCCTAAGCATGTACCCTATTAAGACACATAAAACAATTATGAAAAAAATGAAGTTGTTAGTGTTGGCAAGAATAACGAATGAAGCTTTCCTAAAGAATGCAAGGCTTGATCTGAGAAAAATTTGCAGAGGAGAAGGGATGATTTAGTGGCTGATCATAATGAGCAAAGGCATGGAAATAATGGTAGCCATGATGTGGTGGGGGGAAAAGGGGAAGGTGGGAAGAGCTATTCAAAGACAAGTTTAAATGTAATATAATGTTAAAAAGAAGGGGCGCCTGGGTGTCTCAGTTGGTTAAGCGACTGCCTTCGCCTCAGGTCATGATCCCGGAGTCCTGGGGTCGAGTCCCGCATTGGGTTCCCAGCTCCACGGGGAGTCTGCTTCTCCCTCTGACCTTCTCCTCTCTCATGCTCTCTCTCTCTCTCTCTCTCTCTCCAATAAATAAATAAAATCCTAAAAAAAAAAAAAAAAAAAGATGGGGGGCAGGTAGAATGAGACCAGATTATGGAGGAAGACTTAGAAAGCAAACAAAATCCATCTTTTTTTTCTTTTATTAACGTATAATGTATTATTTGCCCCGGGGTACAGGTCTACGAATCATCAGGCTTACACATTTCATAGCACGTACCCTCCCCAGTGTCCATCACCCAGCCACCCTATCCTCCCCAGAAACCCTGTTTGTTTCATGAGATTAAGAATCTCCTATGGTTAATCTCCCTCCTGGTCCCATCTTGTTTCATTTTTTCTCTCCCTACCCCCCCCACGAACCCCCATCCTGCCTCTCAAATTCCATGAGGAATTTGATCAGAGATCATATGATAATTGTTTTTCTCTGATTGACTTATTTCGCTTAGCATAATGCCCTCTAGTTCCATCCATGTTGTTGCAAATGGCAAGATTTCAGGTTTTTTGATGGCTGCATACTATTCCATTGTGTGTATGTATATATATATATACACATATATGTCTTTATTTTAACGCACTCTTTGATTCCAATATATATATACATACACATACATATACACACACAAACGCCACATCTTCTTTATCCGTTCATCTGTTGATGGACATCTAGGTTCTTTCCATAGTTTGGCTATTGTGGACTTTGCCGCTATAAACATTTGGGTGCATGTGCCCCTTCGGATCACTACATTTATATCTTGAGGGTAAATACCCAGTAGTGTGATTGCTGGGTCATAGGGTAGCTCCACTTTCAACTTTCTGAGGAATCGCCATACAGTTTTCCAGAGCAGCTGCACCAGCCACCATTCCTACCAACAGTGCAGGAGGGCTCCCCCTTCCCCACATCCTCACCAACATCTGTTGCTTTCTGGCCTGTTAATTTTAGCCATTCTGACTGGTGTGAGGGGGTATCTCACCGTGGCCTTGATTTGTATTTCCCTGATGCCGAGTGATGTTGAGCATTTTTTTCATGTGTCTGTTGGCCATCTGGATGTCCTCTTTGCAGAAATGTCTGTTCATGTCCTTTGCCCATTTCTTGATTTGACCATTTGTTCCCTAGGTGCTAAGTTTGACAAGTTCTTCATAGATTTTGGATACCAGCCCTCCATCTGATATGTCATTTGAAAATATCTTCTCCCATTCTTTCAGTTGTCTTTTGGTTTTGTTGACTGTTTCCTTCACTGTGAAAAAGCTACAAAAATCCATTTTTTTAACAAAGACTTACCAAATGCCTTCTATGTGCCAATTCTAGGCACAAATAAATAGGAACAAAGCATGCTGTCTTCTCTTCAGAAGTAAGTCACTCCCAGTCTTGGGAATTTGGGGATTCCATTTGGAAGTGATAGGGAGTTATAAAAGGTTTTTTTGTTGGGGACGACAAAAGGAAAATTTATCTCTACATTGCTATAATCTGTTAACCCTCAGAGAAGAAGCAAAGAGGCAACAGAAGTGTTACAGACCCACCCATTATTAGGATAGTCAATGGGGCAGGTTATAGGTGATATTTTCAGGAAGAATTTGTTTGACTATGAAGGAGTTCTGGTGCGAGTGACAGGAACCAGGTTTCATGAAAAGAAGTCAGTGTATACAGAGATAAAAGGGGGTAAGTGTTAGGAGTTAAAAGGGAAAGGGGCAGGAGGAGCTAAACAGGGAAGAAGGATCTCAGCACAAGCAGAGGGGACTGTTTTCTAGAATCTGGACAGGGTAAGACCCCAGGAATGGGGGAAAAGATAGAAACCAAGCACTAAGATCATGGCACAGGGGCAGGCCTCAGACCCAGGAATAAGACAAAAGCTTGATGATTAAAATCAGAATACAAAATCATTCTAGTCCCCCAAACAGGACTGTCTTCTCTTCACCTGGGTTAGGGCTGAGCCTATGGATGGAGATTAGGTTGACCTACTGGAAAACCCAATGTGATTCGAGACCCAGGAGTCAAACTCATCACAATGTGCATCTATGAAATTTTCTTTAAGAAAAAAAAAGATTTATTTATGTATTTATTTGACAGAGAGCGAGTGTACACAAATGGGGAGGGGAAAGAGGGAGAGAATCCCAAGCAGACTCCCCACTGAGCAAGAAGCCAGACAGGAGGCTGATCCCAAGACCCATGAGTTCATGACCTGAGCCAAAATCATGAGTCAGTCACTTAACCAACTGAGCCACCCAGGCACCCCAGTCTCTGAAACTTTCTGAGGGGAGCCTCTATAATCTGACTTTACACTGGCTACAACCTTCTATCCTGCCTGTCTTTATTTTAACACACTCTTGATTCCAATCATCCTATCCCCATCATTGTTCACCCCAACCCCCCGCAACTGATCAACACATCACACACACACACACACACACACACAAACACACACACACACACACACACACACGCTTTCGTTGTGGTTGAGGTTTTGTCTGTACCAGCTCTCTTACCTGTAATGTTCTCTTTCCTCATGCAAGTCCTTTTCAGCTCTTCTCTGAAATTGCCAGTGTTTGGGAGCTCCTTTCTCTGAATCAGAGCACAACTTCATCTGGTCCTCTCATTGACTAGTTTCTTTATTGTCATGGCATGGGGATATTTTATAGGCCTGAATGTCACTTTACTCATTTTGGTTTCCTCCACTTACTTTGTTGCTATGGGAAATTCATTCAGATTTTCAACTTTGGGAGATTTGGAACATATTCATCCCTTCCCTTTTCCTGGGCTGAAGAAGGGACAGAATTCTATTTCCTAACATTGAGACAGCATCAGCAGCAGAAAAATAAGATAAAGATTCCCCTGAGAATGAGAGGTCAGGCGAGGAGATAGAATGTGGGAAGTTTCTATCTAATATGGCAGCTAAACCAGAGGCATTAGTGGCCAGAATAAAATACAAGAGAAAAAAACATGGGTGTTTTATATGTGTGAGTTGGTGTTTATCAGAGACTGTCAGCACAAACAAGTTAGAAGTTACTAGTGAAACCTATTTATAAGGGCAATAATAAAAATTAAATCCACAATGGCTATCATTTATTGTTATTTATATGTTCCAAACACTATGATAATGTTGATTTTTCAGAGGCTTTTTAAACTCTGCTGCTAATGCCATGGAGTACATGATATTTTTTGGAATATTTGTGAGAGTAATTACAGAAGCAAGAATCGATAATTTTATCTCATTTCCAGTGATGGTATCTCTTTGTAAACTTACATAAAAGTCTTCTCATTGTAAATATCAACATGATCAGAATTATTATTTTAGTTAGGATTATGGTGACAATATGCAATGCACAGGAGAGGGGTGCTTAACCCTTGATTTCAGAGGCACAACTTTCTGGATTGGACATTGGAGCTGAGCTCCAATATATGGAATTTCTGCCGAACAAAGTTTCAGCACACATATTTACCTCAGTTTGAATTCCAGTCAGCAAGGATTAGGTTATGTAAAGTATGTGTCCTCTTTTCAGACAAATGCCTATATTAAGGCTCTGATGAGAATGGAATAAGTAAGTAAAATAAAAAAAAAAAAACCATTCTTTTTCATGTGATACTGGAAACATTCTGAATTTTAACTTGGGAGGTTTGGAAGATATCTGTCCCTTCTCTTTTCCTGGGTTGCTAAACAGAACTTAGTTAAGTATAAAGCGAGTCTTATTATAGGTGTGGTTTTAAGATAGATTAATTTTAGAGCAGATCCTTTAATACCAGCATTTCAGAGTTGGAAATGCAACTTATTTAGACAAATCAGACATTTTTTGTTTCAGGAAGTTTAACAGGAAGTTGAACATAAAAATCTTCCGTTTTTCCATATTGTCACTGGATATAAATACGTGTGTGTGGTAGGCGGGGGTAGGAGGGAGTTGTAATTATAAAGGGGTTCTGAATCAAGCCAAAATTGGTTTTCCTTATTGAGCCAGAGAATATTCAAACAAGTTCCCCAGACATCTCTCCATCTGGTTGCCACAGCTAGCCTTTCTGTTCTGCAGACTTAAGCCCCCATACCTTCCTCTTCTTGTTCTTCGTGCTTTCCCCTTCTGCTCTCTCCCACTTCAAAATGCTCAAGAAATGTGATTCACCGAGTCGCTATACTGCCAGCAGCCCACTCCATCTGTTTCCATCCGCCGAGCTCCTCCTTAATATTTCTTAGTACATTGCTCATTTCCCAAGGGCAACATAGGGCCCTGTACACCAGGAAAAAGGAGTAAATCCAGGGTGTGGTTTCATTCAAATCTGCATTTTATATCAATGCTTTTCCCCCAGGAAGTGATTTTGTACAGTTTGTTGCCTATTAATGTATGACCTTTGACTAGAGGATTTCCTATTCACTGCATATGTGCTTAGTATCCCTCTCATGTGGTAGATGATGTCTTTGATTGCAATGACACTTACTCCATGCTTGGAAGATTTATTCAGTCTCACTCTCAGAAGATCCTTCTGTTGGATTTTTGGCTTACACTCATTTTCAAAGTCTTTAGGGGGGATTAGAATAAAAGACATTATTACCTTTGACTCTTCCTGAGACTGTTCCTATGTTCATATTTTTTTTTTTTTTTAGAGATTTTACCACTTTGCTTAGGTTCTCTCCCTCACATTCAAGTGTTTCTATCATTGGACAAGTTTACTTCATTTTCAGTATTATATAAGCAAAGAACAAATATCAGTTTCAGGGAAATAAATTCACACATCTTATTCACACACACAAAAATGATTTTTCCTAAAAGACAGAAATACACAGAAAGCTGTATATATGGAAGAAGAATTACCGAATGTTCACCAGCTGGTCATACAGGAATTCTTAAATGTGGGGATCGTCAACTTAAAATTGAAACCTCTTTAGGTTACCTGTTGTGCCATCATTTTGTTTTAATTTGAAAGATGTCTAGGATGGACATTAGTTGAAAATGGATTATAATACTTAGCGTTTCTGACAGTATGAAACACGAAATACAATGAACAACTTTCTCCTTTAACATTCTGAATAAAATTATATTTGAAAAAATACTATACTATTGAGCTGACAGGAATATAAGGAAAATCTCAGAGACCAAAGACAAAGTAAATTCAGAAACCAGTAAAGTAAGGAGACACCAAAGTGGCTATGAACTTTCATTCTATCAGTTCTGCCAGGAGTGGAGGGGCTAGAAATTATATCTAGGACCTACCCAACTTAGGTCATCAGTAGGAACCCCCACATAAAACTGAAACTACAGAGCAGTACACCTTTGGTGAAATAGAGATCCTAAATGTGTACACATAAGAATCCCAATCCAGAAAGGGTGACAGCAGAGAAACTTGCTTGCCAAATCCTTAGTAGTGGGTAAAAAATAAATTTCTCCTGTGACTGCAAAACTACAGGCCCACCCTCGTAGGTTGTAGGTTTGTGACCACAAAACTTCAAGTCTAGAATTAGCATAACATGGACCTATGAGACAGAGACACTTTCAATTCAGGCCTTAAGTATTTCATTAATAGAAACTCAGAGAAAAGAATGATAATAAAAATGTACAAAAAAAAACAGTGTTACGTGAGTAAAACCAGAAACAGCAAAGATATATTCAGACACACTTAAGACTTCAAATGATAGAACTATCAAGTAAGAATATAAAATTAGTACGCTTACTCTGTTAATAGAAAAAATGAGAATATCGGGCACCCGGGAGGCTGAGATTATGATCCCAGGGTTGTAATGGAAGCCCACATGGGGCTCCTTGCTCAGTGGGGAGCGTGTTCTCTCTCTGCCTCTCCCTCTCCCTCTGCTCCTGCTCTCTCTCTCAAATAATAAAATCTTTAGAAAAAATGAGAATATCAAATAAGTCAAGAAATAAGACACTTGGAAGGAAGGGAGGAAGGAAAGAAGGAAAGGGAAAAGAAGAGAAATAGAAAAGAAAGAAAATGCAGATATGAAAAAAAAATCACATAAACATACTAGGGCTGAAGTTAAACGGAAAGGAAGAAATGTTGAACAGCAAGTTAGACATAGATGAAGAGGGAATTAATGAATTAGAAGATAAATCTGAATGAATTATAGAAAAATCAGTACAGAGAAACAAAGATAGGGAAAACATAAAAGAATCAGTAAATGTAAGGAATAGAGTAAGAAGATCAAACATACATGTTGAAGTTTCAAATAATAGGAAAAAATGAAAGACAGGATATATTTGAAGACACAACTGCTGAGAAAATTCCCAGAATGTATTAAAGATATTAATCAGCAGATATAGGAAGCAGAAGGAATCTCAAGCTGGATAAATAGAAAGCAGTCCATAACTAGGTACATCTTAGTGAAACCATAGAAAACCAAAGGTGAAGTTCCTGATAAAATCAGAGGCAACACAATGGCACATAAAGAAACAACAAATGAACTTATTGTTGAATTGTCAGCAACCGTGGAAGCCAGAAAATTGGAAAATAATTTCTTCAACATTCGGAAAGAAAGCAATTATCAGCTGAGAATTGTATGCCAAATAAGATTATCTTTTAACAACTTAGTAACGTGAATACTTTTTTCTTACACCTGAAATTAAAATACTTTATCACCAACAGATTATCATTAAAATAAAAGGGTTGAACTGCATAAGGAAGGGAAATTATATGGGAGGAAAGGTGTGAAATGAAAGAAGAAATGATGGGTAAAGAATAACCCAAACTGTGGGCAAATCTAAGCATCTAAGCAAACATTATCTTTTTGGGGAGAGAACAAAATTGAATGAATTGCTGGCTAATGGTTCCATGCAAATGAGAAGAGGTTGGTGGAGTTTAAAATTGTCCAAAGTTCTTGTTCTGTTTGGGAGGAGACTTTGACAATTTAAGTATGTATGTTAAAATTTCTAAGGTAAATTAAGAATGTACATGGAGTGTTTAACTTGTATCTAGTACAGGATATAAATGAAATACTAGGATATAAACAAAAGCATCAGCAAATAAAAAAATAATAATGACGAGAAAGAAGCCAAAACATAGATAGCTAGAAAAGCAGAACAAAGAGAAAGTACAAAATAATATAGTAGAAACAAATTCAGATCAATTTACAGTCATAGGAATTGGTATATAAAAGTAATAGACCTTAAGACAAAAATCATTCTTTAGAAGCAACAGAATCGCTACACAATGATAGAAAATTGCATATTACTAATAAGACATAATTCTAAACTTATATGAACCAAATGATACAGCTTCAACAGATACAGAACAAAATTTGGTAAATTTCAAGGATGAACTTAAAAATCTACCTTTAAGGAAAGAGATTTTAACACCTTTCTAAATAACTGATAATTAACCAGACAATAAATCAGTAGGAATATTGGGGGGGGGAAATGAAGAATATGAACTCAATCTTAGCTCTTTACAGAGGCCACTACTTCCATCAGTAAGGAATACTCATTCATTTTAAGTACACATAAAACATTTACAAAAATTGAGCACAAATGTGTCCATAAAAGGTCAATAAATTTCAAAGATAAACATCATTCACAATAAATCCGTATATGTCTGTATCAATCATAAGATGCCATCAAGGACAAACACCTTAGTAATAACCTGATCATTCTTTTTTTTAATAGTAAAATGGGTTTTTATTTTCTATTTATTTATTTTTGAATTTTTTATTTAAATTCAACTTAGTTAACATACAGTGTATTATTAGTAGAACAATTAGAATTAGTGTTTTAGTAGAATGATGAAGTGATTCATCAGTTGCATATAATACCCAGTGTTCATTACATCAAGTGCCCTCCTTAATGTCCATCACCCAGTTATGCCATCCCCTTATCCACCTCCCCTCCAGCAACCTTCAGTTTGTTTCCTAGAGTTAAGAGTCTCTTATGGTTTGTCTCCCTTTCTGATTTCCTCATATTTTATTTTTCCTTCCCTTCCCCTATGCTCATCTGTTTTGTTTCTTAGATTCCACATATAAGTGAAATTATATGGTATTTGTCTTTCTCTGACCAATTTCTTTTTTTTTCCCCAAATGCTTTTTTCAGTGTTACAAGATTCATTGTTCATGTATCACACCCAGTGCTCCATGCAATACATGCCTTCCTCAATACCCACCACCAGGCTCGCCCAACCCCCATCCCCTCCCCTCCAAAACCCTCAGTTTGTTGCTCAGAGTCCACAGTCTCTCATGCTTCGTCTCCCCCTCTGATTTCCCCCATTCACCCTTCCTTTCCTTCTCACAATGTCCTCCATGTTTTTCCTTATGCTCCACACGTGAGATCATCTGATAATTGACTCTCTCCGCTTGACTGATTTCACTCAGCATAATCTCTTCCAGTCCCGTCCATGTTGATACAAAAGTTGGGTATTCATCCTTTCTGATGGAGGCATAATATTCCATGGTATATATGGACCATATCTTCTTTATCCATTCATCTGTTGAAGGACATCTTGGCTCTTTCCACAGTTCATTTAGCATAATATACTCTAGCTCCACCCATTTCATTCCAATGGCAAGATTTCATTCTTTTTACTTGGGATAATACAGTCTAGTTCTAGCCACATCATTGCAAATGGCAAGATTTCATTCTTTTTATGGCCGAGTAATATTCCTCTGTGTGTGTGTGTGTGTGTATCACATCTCCTTTATCCATTCATCAGTCAGTGGACATCTGGGCTCTTTCCATATTTTGGCTATTGTGGACATTGCTGCTATAAACATTGGGGTGCATGTGCCCGTTCAAATCAGTATTTTTGTATCCTTTGGGTAAATACCTAGTAGTGCAATTGCTGGGTCACAGAGTAGTTCTATAACTTTTTGAAAGATAAAGGAACCTCCGTACTGTTTTCCAGAGTGGCTGTACCGGCTTGCATTCCCATCAACAGTATAAAAGGGTTTTCCTTTCTCCGCATCCTCATCAACACTTGTCATTTCCTGAGTTGTTAATTTTAGCCATTCTGACCACTATGTGGTGATATCTCATTGTGGTTTTGATTTGTATTTCCCTAATGCCAAGTGATGTTGAACATTTTTCATGTGTCTGTTGGCCATTTGTATGTATAAATGTCTGTTCATGTCTTCTGCCCATTTCTTGACTGGATTTTTTTTTTTATTTTTTTGGGTGTTTGATAAGTTATAGATTTTAGATATTAGCCCTTTATCTAATATGCCATTTGTAAATATCTCCTATTCAGTAGGTTGTTTTTTAGTTTTGTTGACTGTTTCCTTTGCTGTGCAAAAACTTTTTATCCTGATGAAGTCCCAATAGTTCATTTTTGCTTTTGTTTCCGTTGCCTTTGGAGACATGTAGTAATAACCTGATCATTCTTTAAAGAACTCTGTAGTCAAAATGAGATGTGAAAGACGTTAAGAATGTGCCACACAGGGGCCCCTGGGTGGCGCAGTTGGTTGAGTGACTGCCTTCGGCTCAGGTCATGATCCCGGAGTCCTGGGATCGAGTCCCACATCGGGCTCCCAGCTCCATGGGGAGTCCGCTTCTCACTCTGACCTGCTCTCTCTCACTCTCTCTCTTTCCTAATAAATAAATAAATAAAATCTTTAAAAAAAAAAAAAAAAGAATGTGCCACACAAACAGGAAGTAGTAATACGCTTATCAAGTGTATTACTATTTCTATTTTATGCTGAAGTGTGTTCTAATGAGAAATTAAAAAAACAAAACCAGAGGACAGAGAGTTGAAGGAAGAGAAATGAGGGCAGAGAGGGAAATGGATGGTCAATAGAGATAGTATAGTTTAGAAAGGGGGGGAATGGAGTATGGTGGGAAAAAAACAGATGAGAAAATAGACTATCATGAGTGTGAGTGGTGTCAATTCTTGGTAGTACCAAAACACTAAGGTAAAAATTTAAGTTATTAACTGAATTCTAAGCCATGTGAGAGTAGAGAGAGCATCCGTCGTGTCCTGAGCATAGGTCCTGGCATGTAATAGACACTCAATGTGAAAGAATGAATGAATGAATGCATACCTAATAAAATATTAGCAGGATAGAAGGAACCACAGGGTATTGGATTAGAGTGATAAATATCAGTATGAATTTGTTACCCAAATGGGTATATAGAGATAATTGTGTGTATGCAAGTGTGTATTCATAGGTTATTTCTTAATTCTGCCTAGTGAAACAAACAACATGCTGGTAGCTACAAGCATTCCCAGCACCCAGATCTGGGTTTTTAATTCTACTCTCCAATAAAAAGAACCAGGGCCCTTTGGAGAAATGGCTGATTCTAGGGTTGGGGCAGAGAATATGCAATATGAGCCTGGAACATCTGATAGTGCCAGAAGGAGTTAAAAAAGAGAGGGGAGGGAACAATGAGAGAAGAATGTGTCAAGGAGCCCCAGGAGCCAACTGAAAGAACTCCCTGTGGTCAAAGCTAGAACAATTAAGCTAAGCACCAAATAAATAAAGTAGTATTGAATAATAACCTGAAGAATAAATTAAATATTCATGAACCTTTATAAATAAATAAATTTATTTATAATTTATAAATTATAAATAATAAATTTTAAATTTATTTCTATAGGTAAATGGGAGGGAATAAATAAGTGGGGGTAAATAAATAAATGGGAGGGAATAAATAAATAAATCCCAATAAATAAATGGGAGGGAGTAAAAAATTTCTGATACAGAAGAATCCTAAATACTTATGTAGACACTGACTCCCTCAGGGAGGTGGAGCATAACTCCCTATATCTGAAGTTGGGCTGCACAGAGTGGCTTCCCTTCAAGCCATATAGCATCAAAAATTGGTGGTGGATGCTACTTTTTAGTGGAGAACCCTACCAACCACTACCTTAGCCAGATGTTCAAGGTTAGCATCCTCAGTAAGTCATGTCAGTAGCATGTACCCTTGGTATCATGTGATATCATGCTCATAACTAGCACTTTATGTCTTCATTCTTTCTCCCCAATCCTATAACCCCAGTCTATGCATAAGAAACACATCAGACAGACCAAAGTTGAGGGACAGTCTGTAAAATATCTTACTATTTCAAATGGTCAAAGTCCTGGAAAAGCGAGGAAAGTTTGAGACATTATCACAGATTAGAGGAACCTAAGGAGACAGAATATCTCAATGAAATGCAATATCCTGGATGGAATCTTGGAACAGAAAAGGGACATTAGGTAAAAACTATCAGTTAATAATAGCATATCAATATTGGTTCATTAGTTGTAACATACTAATTTAAGATGTTAAAAATAGGAGAGACTGGGTGGAATAAAATGAGATTCAGGCGCTATCTTTGCAACTTTTCTGTAAATCTAAAACTAAGAACTTTATTCAAAAATATATTAAGTAATATTTATTGAGGACATAGTATACGCCAATTCTTTTAAGCAGTTATATCTACTAAATACTTTAATCTTCACAACAACCCTATAATGCAAATGTGATTATCCCATTTCATAAGGAAACTGAAGCAAAGAGGGGCTAATTAATTTGTTCCGAGGTTGTCACATAGCCAGAAAGGGCTGGAGCAGGGAACGGAGCCCAGGAGAAATAATTTTTTCCTCCTTAGAAGAAGATGATCTCAAGAAGTGCCTCTTAGCATCATGATTTGATTCTCCGATTTTTAATAGATCTGTTGTGTTGAGGATAGAGCATATGGTAAGTTAAAAAGCTAATGTTGAGGCATTTTGGAAACTATGGTAATAAATAGATTAATAGGGTTTCAAACTACTAGAGTGAAGGGGGTGGGAGAGAGATTATGGGTATAAATGTGAGTAACTTAAGCTTTATAAAAACAATTTCAATAAAATGAGGAATTTACTTAGTGGGATAAATTGGCAATGGTTATTACCCAAAAGTATAGTAGGGAAAATGGCCACACTCTAAAGGATTAAGACAGCTGGCTCAGGTAGAGTGCATACAGTTACGCAAAAATAATCATAAAAGTTTTAAAATGTGGATAATTGTCAAATTGTATAACTTGATTGTGAAAAAATTAGAAGCCTAGAGATTACAGCCAGCCGAAGAGGGGGAAAAAAACCTTTAGGAGCATAAAGAAGGCCCTCTCTGCATAAGAGAAAAAGTGAAGTACAACAATCAAAGCATAACAAAGAATGAGGTTTTGTTTTGTTTAATATAGTAGAGAGTTGAAATCTAAGAAAGAGTCAATGAAGCCATTATTTTGGTAGGCAAACCTCAAAACAGTTGGCTCCCATGAAGGAAATGGTGGAAGACCTGAATAGATTCATTCAGAAAGAGTGTGAGGCAGAGAAAGCAGTCTCTAATATGACCTTCAGAAGCAGTATTTGTTCTGATTGACTTGTGCATTGGCTGAAATTAGTTTATGTTTGAATGAGTCTTTTCTTATAATCTTCCTTTTCTTCCTAATGCTGGACTCCATTTCTTTTTCCTCATATTCTTTCCTTATTTCCATTTATATCAGCCATAAAGGAAGACTCTTCATTAGATATTTCCTGAGAAGATATATTCAGAAAGGGACAGAAATGGAGTGTAGGAACTTTTCCTTCATATAAGCAAATCCCTTCTCCTCTTTCAGGCTGACATCTTCACAGAACAGAAAGTAAATTTCAGTGAGGTTTCCTTCCTATTATATTATTCCCAGAAAGACCCTACATTTCAATGAAATCTCCTCTTAGATTTCTTAAAATCACAAAAGATGCCAGGACTGTGAATATAACTTTATACTTCACATAGAAGCCAGTGCTTATCAATATCTGAAAAAAAAGATGTCAAGTAAAATACATATAATAAAAACTGTGTGTTGTCATAAATGTGATTTTTCAAAGAATTCATCACATATTAAACTACAGGAAATGTGAATTTTTAAAAATGCATATTTGGGGTGACTGGATAGCTCAGTCAGTTAAGCGCTGACTCTTGATTTCAGCTCAGGTCATGATCTCATGCGTCATCAGATGGAGGCCCAAGACGGGCTGGACACTGACTGTGACTCCGCGGGGAGTCTGCTTGAGATTCTCTTTCTTCCTCTCCCTCGGAGCCCCCTCCCACCCAAGCATGCTCTCTCTCTCTCTCTAAAATAAATAAAATGCAGTCTTAAAGTGTATTTAGTAAGTGCTCCCCAGAGAAACATAAGCAATAGAATATATAGATACAAATATGGACACAGATAGTCATATAATATCTTTTCTTCCCAAAAAATTGTTCTGTGGTCTGGCATATGATTAAAGTAGGCTCACCTCAGCCATAGGTTTTGAACCTTGTACACAGTAAAAAGAAAATTATTATTTAACATAGCACAAATTTATAAGTGACAGACATTTGATAAAACATTAAGAAATCAAACATTTAGCTAAGCATTTAGAGAAATGACTTACCATGAGTTATGGATTTTGAAATAGTCCCCAAAGGATTTACAGCAAATCCCTTCACTGAAGACATTTAAAATTAGATTCAAAGAAAAACTTGAGTGAGAGCATACTGGAGTGAAAACTCCCACACTAACAAATAAGAAACAGATGAATTTTAGCTTTTTCTATTTTTAATATCCACAACTGTTATTTTTCGGATTCATTAAAAAAGAGATTTGGTATTCTAAACTCTTGGCCATAGAGAACATAGGATAAAATAAAAATTAAATCAGCATCACTTAATTACGGTTCCAGAGACCTATAGATACATGACAAGACACGCCAGGCCAAAACCGTAAACTTAGAATATTGTTTTTTGTCATTCACGGAAACAGAGGGTTCTTAAGGAAGTTCTTCTTTAGAAAATGATCTACTCCCAAGCTCCCCACAATCCACTGGGGATTCTGACCCGTGAGCTCGGCAGCTGATTTTAATTGCCACGATGATGCATAGAGAGAGACGTGATATCTGGAGTAACTGGCTTCTAAACAATGAGGGGTTTTAAAGATTAAAGTCAACACTCTAAATTGCACTCACAACTGAATAGGAAGCTAATGCTGGCCATAGAATGCAGGTGTAATATTCTCCATATGTTTAGAAGCTTGTAGCTGAAAGAGATCAACCCCTCTGCCTCACACACAATAAAAACTCAAGGACAGTGCGTTACGACATTGTATTTTGAAGGTTAGAAGCATGAGGATCATGATGGTAAATAGCCCAAAAATATTGTGAGAAGTGTTCTTAGACGTAGGATGCCAGTCTGAAGAATCACCACGCGTCCGTGAGACCTTGTTAGCCAAAGGCAAGCAGATTGTTCTAGCTAAATGTCCTTTGAATGCCTGAAATGCTGGCCTGGAAGTGAATTGGTCCATAGCTCTTGATGTTACCTGACAACAGTGAAAAGGAAGCGTGAGGAGCTGGCTAGATCCTTTCGGGTATGAGAAATAATGCTTGGCTTCATGCCTAAATAAAAGTTCACTGAACACTATAAGCCTGGAGTATAAAACTGTTAAAAGTAACTTATTCCATAATCCTAGTATCCTTAAGAAACAGTACATCCTTAGAAGTAGACAGTCTTTGGTAAACGAAACAATATTAAATGCAAAAATTAAGTAAAACGAGCCAGGAGTAACCCTGCCAATGAGAACGAAAATCCTCCAGATAGTCTAGTTTTGTTTTAGCCACTGACATATGGGAAAATTTATGTAGTAAAGTATATGCTTATAAAGTTTCAACTTATATTTAGTTGGGGAAACAATTTATTATACCAAAAAAGCATAAATGTGTGACATATGGCAATGCTTTATTTTTTCCCTCTTCTTGGCATGGTCCCTTTTTAGCTGAATGGCTTTCACTTCTTAAAACTATGACCATTGTCATTCACACCTATTTTCTGAAATTAAACAGACCAATTCTATGATGAAACCTCCTATAAATTTGGTCACTGTAAAATGTCTTCCCCTTTTGTATCATAAATTAACCACAGTGCCACTTTCCCTAGAATAATGAAATAGGCCAAAAGTAGGCAAAAGGCATAAAACTTTCATTTCAAATTCTCTAAATCGGTTTTTAAAAAAATCTTCTACATAAAAAGTCTTCTACAAAATCTCCCATTCTTTTAGGACTTTTACGAAGGAGACTATGAAAGATTATATTGGAAGTACATTCTTCCATCCTGAAATTTCTATTTTTGACATTTAAAATGTTCAATTCCTCTAAATCATTTGCTCGATCATAATTTATGTTCACAGATGTCTTAGTGAAGGGTCACGGTTCGTTTTCTGAAAAATGAGCAAAACTCTCCATAGGTGTACGTGACATAAGCAGACAAATTTATTGTATTACTCTAATATGCAAGCCCCTTCTTGAAAGTAAGGAATTTATTAACGTGATAAAGAAGTAAAAGAATGTACTTTAGAAGCAGGTGGAGGGCGAGGTGAAGGGTGGAAGAGGGTGGGTACCACTAGTGGGCTGCAGTCGCCAGAAGGTCAGGGATTGGACTTCTTAGCCTCTCACAGCGGCCAGCACTGCGTCTCGCCTCCTTGAAAGTCATGAGCTTGTTTTCTCAGGCCATTGTGGGAACGCCAGCTACCGTTAGATTTATTTAAAGCTGACTCTCAAACGAAAATTATCAAAAATGTTAGAGTAGTGAGGGTAACTCTAGCTGCTATAGCGAACGCCAATATTTGAGCAGCTTAAGAAAATAGAAGTCTATTTTTCAGGCACTTAGTGGTCCCAAGAAATGCCTTTGGTGGAGAAAACAGGGTAGCACTCGGGGGTAAGGGAGACTTTGGTAACTCTGTGTCACAGCGATCATTCAGAAACACAGGGCTTTCCGTGTCAACACAATATCTGGGCAGATCAGGGAAGAGCATGAATAATGCTTGTGAGATATTTTTAAGGGCCAGACTTCGATGTGCCCAAATAGCATTCCGCTTGTGTCCCCTGGCTAGAACTCAGCCACATGTTCTCATCTAAGGATAGGGAAGGCTGAAAAATGTTGTCTGACTTTCACAGTAGGAGGAAAGAGAAGGAAATGTTTGATGAAGAGCTAGTCAGTTTGTACCACAGTACACGTCACAAAAATTTTGTGGTTGCAAAAACTGGGGTTAGACAGCTGTCACTTATAAGACAAAGACAGTGACATTTTCTCTGCAATTAAAAAAAAACACCTACTTTTACTTTTTGGTCCTCATTCCATTTTTCCCTTCATTTCTCTTATCTGCAACCTATTTTATTAATCATCTGCTAGCAATTTGGCTGAACTGATTGTCCATAATGTTTTATTTTGAAATATGCATTCACATTCAAGAAGAAAATTAGTAACATAGTATGACACACATAAACATCTAGTTAAATTTTTATAAAATTTAACTGGAAGGCCAACAAACTTTTTACTGCTTCTCTAATAAAAATGCAAGACCTTTTTCCCAGACGGTTTAAACCCCTGGGAAGAGTTATGATCAAAATGAAGAATGATGTAATCAATGATCACATACATTTTTTTTGGTCTGTAAGCGATTTGTCTTTATATTCAAACTGCAACCCAAAGACAGTTTTCATCTAATAAAGAAAATTTTAATGACGAATAAAATTTTAGAGCAATTTCTATGATAATGTATCAGTGGCAACCTTGGTGGTTGCAGTAGAGACCCTCAAGAAAATCTCTTTCTGCATGATTCCTCTGGGCTCACTATGCATCAGACATTTTATTCTCATAGCAAGAGGGGGCTTCGAGGTATGACTTGCAACTTGACTGCATTGATCAAGTCCCTCCCAGAAGATAAATAACATATTTAGACACATTGCAACATTTAGACACATTGTAATAAGATATTGGAGCAAGAAAGGAAAAGTCAGTGTTTTTTGCAAATTTCCTGTGGGAAGACTGTTTGTAAAAATTGTGCCTTCTGTTTAATAATCTGTATTAAAGAACTGGGGTGGGAGGAGAAACTTGCCCTTCATTGGTCCAAGTTATGAATAAGAGTTGAGAAGCAGCAGCATCTTTAAACCCACACCAACACCCCAAAATGAAGTAAGATAGTAGTGGCTAGATAACACCATGACCCTCGCACATAATTTATTCCTCAAAGAAAGCAACAAAAAGCATTAGAACACCTTCCCCTGTAAAAGGTCAGCTGGCAAGTTGTGCTGAATGCAATTAAGCCACAGGTCGTATGGGTCACTTTAGCCATCCCTGGTCCATTGGGATCATTGAAGCATCTCATCTCTGGGGGAGTGCCGGGTTCAGGGAAATAGTTAAACATTGTTATCTTATAGGTACTAAATGCAAAACACCTTTGGCTGAGTTCTGCCCCTCTGGCCTTAAATCAATCTTACTGTAATAAAAAATAAAAGTCTAGCCACGCCCCCTAAAGGGGGACATCTCCCCTTTCAGCAGTCCTAAAACAGTTGCTGTAGAGGTTAATTAAGCGCACTGGATTTGGGAACTCGGACAATCCGGAATTCTAACCCTGGTGCCCTCAGTCACACACTGTAGGACCTGCAAGAAGGTTGTTGTAAGAATTAAATGATAGAACTAGGTACAAGATATACCAGTGATCATGAAACAGGTGCTCTTGTTATTACCATTACTATTAGTACTGTCATTATGATTTGGGGGACTCTGACCACCATCTTTTAGGTAGTGGTAAGTGTTGGGGGGGGTGGGGAAAAAAGATCACTTACCAGTGGAGGACAGTTTTGAGAGAATTGGCACTGATTAGGCAGAGAAGACAACCTAGAAAGACCTTAATCCCCGACTACAGTTTTATAAAGAATCTCCCTCCCGGAGAAGTGCTCCAACTTGTTTAGGAAATCCCTGGGAGGAGGACCCAGGACCTAAGGAAGCTAAGGGTGGAGGTCAGGGAGATAAATTCGCACATAAGGAAGCAGTTGGGGCAGATTAGTGTGAGTGAGAAAATGACATGGGATGTCTCTTGAGGGCATAAATTCTCCATTCTAGGTTGCCCAGGGTCGAAAAAATCTTGGTGTCCAAGTCCTGGGCGGGTTTC
>CM052798.1:89168369-89178584 GCA_028533885.1 Nasua narica | reverse complement strand
GGGGCTTCCTTCTTAGCTTTCGGCGCCATCTTCATAAAAGGGATCAAGAAATAGTTTTGAATTAAATACATTGAGTATATTATGCTATCTCAGCCTGCTGGCCGAGCTCTAGGATTAGTCCCAACACATTGCTTATGAGAACTTAAATTGAAGAAAATCTCAAAGCCTTAGTTTTTGCAACCCTAAAACAGGGACAATGGTCATACCTCCCTTGCAGACATTAGACTGATTGTTGAAATGATTTAAAAGCATCTAGCACATAGTATGTCAGACTTCACATGTCCAAACCCAAACCACAGATGTTCCCCTTCAAACCTGCTCTTCACCTTCTCATTGAGTCGTCTCACCATTCAACCAGTGAGTCACTAGGGCCCCAAATCTCACATTCATATGTTTCCTCCCCCTCTTATTTGCCCCATAATTAACTCGTAGTAAATCCTAGTGGTTCTACCTTGGAAATGTATCTAAAATCTATCCTGTTGGTACCACTCCCACTGTTAACATCCTAATCCAAGCCATCATCATCTCCTGCCTAAGCAACCAGTAGCTCAAGAACCTCAGAACTGGGTCTCTTTCTCCCATTCTTGCTGACCTAATGTTTAGAAACCAAACAGAGCTAGAGTGGTTCTTTTAATATGTAAGACTTAGAGGAAAATCTAAATGTTCTACCATGGCCTTAAAAGACTGTGTGTGTGTGTGTGTGTCCATGTCCTCTGCCAACTACTTTGACTTGATCTCAAATCGTCTATGACTCACCCCTCCTTCACTCAGTCTGTGGTAGCCACGCTGGCTTTTTTGCTGATCTTCAGATCCATCAAAAAGCATATTGCCATCTTTCCCTCTGCTGTGCCCTTTGCCGAGAATGACCCCTCCCGAGACAATCATGTGAGTCACTCTTTCCCTTCCTTCAGGATTCTGTTCAAATACCTCCTTCCCTGCCCATCCTATTTTAAACTACACCATCACATTCCACCCACTGAACCCCGACTCTGTTCCTGACTTTCTACTTCACATATATTTCATTATTGTCTTTTTTTCCTCCATGAGAACGTCAGCTTCATGAAGGCAGGGATTTATCCTGCTGACATACAGAGGGGCTCAAATAACATTGCTGAATGGAGGAATAGTAGGGGCTCAGTAAGAAGGAGCTTCTAGTAATAATCTTGTATTACTATATTTATTAGAGTGGTATGAAAATCAAAGGAGCTGAAAGAATATGGAACACTATGTAGGCCACTATAAATATTTATAAGTATTATCTTATGATAACATAATTATTGTATTTACCTTTTATATATTTTCATATGGATGTTCTTCAAACTCAGTATGTTCAAAACTGATACTATCCTGTTCACTGAAGTTAGAAACACGCTAGCACCTCTTCTTCTAATATCAAATTGGTCAGCAAGTCCTATTACTATTACCTCTCTATTTCAGTTCCTTCTTTTTCACCCCTCGTAACTTCCAACATTATTACAATAGCCTTCTAAACTTCCTTCTTGCCTGCCTTCATTCAGGGGTAAAAATTTGAAGATATGTTGTCACAAGTATATGTAAATCAACATATAAATTTTAAAAATTAAAAATCACTTTTTATTCTCTATAAAAACTAAGCTGTGTGTACCTTATGAAACTCCTTGCCAGATGGTATAATTTTTAGTACTTATCAGTCATCACATTTTTCTAATGATTTCAAAATCATTTGTTGGTTTTCAGAAGTGTTGGTACAACCTTTGGTTGATGGGGTTCACGTCCTAAAAGTTGCCTTCGTCTGAGTCATTAGGTGACATGAAGAATGTACATAGGATTTTCCTGTAACTTTCCTTTTACATTGGTAGTCATTATGTAATTTGTAGTTCTCTGTATGTAGAGAATGTCTCTCAGTATCAACAATATCATTCATCATACTGAAAGTAATCAATTATACTTGTGCACTTTTTATAATTCTAACTTTTGCACTTCTAATTATTATGTTGAAATTTTTTTCTAGCCTTCATAATACTGTCTGGGTTTCTATATATTTAATTTCTTTATTATCAATTAAATCACAAAAACCATTTCTTGGACTGTCATACTTAATCAGTTGGCTTAATTTTGTAAGTTTTTGATCACCCTAAACCTATTTGGTTAGCATACGTGATGTAACTAAGGTTTAGGATTAAATAAATTGAAAGAGCTTATTAAGTCATCATACTTTTCATTTTTGTCATAAAATCATAAACCCATTTCTGTGTCATTTATTAGACAATATAACACCTTTTCTGATATAATTATTTTGTTTCAAATTGTACCTTTTGTTTCTCCATATCTTCTGCTTCTCTATAGTTTGCTTTATTAATTTTATATGGGCAACATATTTTCATTTCTCTCTTATAAAGCTAAAGAACGTATTGAAATTTCTAGTAGAATATTTCATTAAAACCAAATCCCGGGGCCCCTGGGTGGCGCAGTTGGTTGAGCGACTGCCTTCGGCTCGGGTCGTGATCCCACGTCGGGCTCCCAGCTCCATGGGGAGTCCGCTTCTCACTCTGACCTGCTCTCTCTCACTCTCTCTTTCCTAATAAATAAATAAATAAAATCTTTTAAAAAAAAAAAAAAACCAAATCCCTAAAAGTTAATTGCACTTTTCAAATGTTTAACTACTCCCACTTTATGATTTGCATTAAACGAACACACAAGCTTGGCATGATCTCTTCTCAGTGGCTGCAGGTCTAGCTCTATAGATTGCCCATTGGGGTCCTAGTATTTCTCTAACATCCAGTCCTGAGCTCTCTTCAGATACATTATTTAATTATCTCTGGTGTTTGTTTAATATATGGTAAGAAATAGAAAATTTGCAAAGAAGATACTAATACTGATTTATTTGATATACATCTTTTATTGCATCAACTAAATATATTGAATATATTGAGTTGGGATGAAAACAAAACATCTGGAACTTTCTTCTAAATTGTGGACTGAAACTCCAGACGTTCCCCATGTTACCGCACTGGCAGCGTTTTCATGTTACTACTTTTCAGTGAAACCATTTTTCTTGGTACCCATTGAAATAATTTGAGATATCACAGATGTTTTCCCATCTTGCTCCACGGGATCAACAAAAAAATACCTAACCACCTTCAGCATCTTGAATTTTGTGTACTAGGTACTATCAAAATCCTTTTACATGAAACTCTTAAAGCTCTATTGATAGTGATTAAAATTTTACTGGTTTGGTTTCTATGTTTTCCAAAAGGTTCCTTTATCCTTTCAGTAGATAAATGGTTTGCCACGGTCTAGATCATCAGCTACATTGCTATTATATACCCATACAAATTATTTTTCAAATTTTGACTATTTCATGTCCCAAAACGTTCACTTACGTTTAACTACATAATAGAGCGTGTTCAAAGGTCTGGTGATATGTTTAAAAATGTTTTGTAATTGCCTATTGATACACTTAGATTAAAAAAAAGTTTTTAAGCACATTACTGCATAAAACTGACATATTGTGTTCTTTAAATTTTCCTTCTTTAATGATTACAGATTTTCTTTATTGGAATCATGATCTTTAAGAAAATATGATAGTTTGATTTTAAAAGTGTTTTGCCTGTTCAACTTTTAGCAGCATAACCTTTGAGCTCTATTTCCATCCAACATTTATATCACTTGTAATAATAAGTTAATCAGATTTTTTTGTTGAAAGAATAAAGTTGTTTTCATTTGAGACATACAGACATTTTTAACGTAATGATTTTTGCACAGTATCAGAACATGACTGAGGTTGTGGTTGATTACTGGTTTCTTCTTGGATCTCATGAAAATCCAGAATATTTACCTGTTTGTGATACATAAAAGAAATTTTAGAAACATATCCAGGCTTTGAAGTTTCTTCATTGTGGATTTCCATTTAAAATATTTATTATAAATGTATATGTTATATCCAAAACTACACACATAAAACTGCACTGTAGTATAATAAAAATAAAGGTAAAAACTGGGGTGCCTGGGTGGCTCAGTCAGTTGAGTGTCTGACTCTTGATCTCAGCTCAGGTCTTGACCTTGGGGTTGTAAGTTCAAGCCCCACATTGGGTGGAGCCTTCTTTAATAAATAACAAAAATTTTTTAAATTAAAAAATCAAAACAAAAGTAAAACTAAACAAGTCAGGGCGCCTGGGTGGCTCAGTTGGTTAAGCAAATGCTTTCGGCTCAGGTCATGATCCTTGAGTTCTGGGATCGAGTCCCACATCGGGCTCCTGGCTCCACGGGGAGTCTGCTTCTCCCTCTGACCTTCTCTCCTCTCATGCTCTCTCTCACTTTCTCTCTCTCTCTCAAATAAATAACTAAATTAATTAATTAAAATCTTAGAAAAAAAAAAAAACTAAACAAGTCAGAAACAGTAGTTTGAGGTTGAGGGTGATGATTAACTGGGATCCTCCGGAAGCCCAGAATGCTTACTAAAGACTGTGCCACTTAGCCTTGCTGCCTACCATGACACAGCCCAGATCCACAGACCCTGCTGCAGAAGTTCCCTTGATGTCACGATGCCAGCAAGCCCAGTTATCAGTGATCATAGCAACATCTTGTAATGATCAGTTTGTACTAACAGGTTATTAGATTTTTGCATTCTTAATTTTACCACTTAGCACAGTTACTTTTATTCTGTCTACCAACCCACATGCATTTCGGTTCAACCACTAGGTTGGCACATCTGTTTGTGTTTGGTGACTATTGGCACTTCCTCTTCTCCCTTCTGTGCACCCTCTGCGGCTACCTCGGTTGTCCTTTTGTAATACTGGTATCACCATGTCACTTCCTGCTTTGGTCTCAATTGCTTGCCCTTCACAATCTTCCCAGCTCTGTTCCAGCGTCATCTTCCCTCCCCTATCCAGACTCCCTGTCATGCCTGACAACTGGACAACTCACACCTGCTGGGTGATTGTGTGCTCTCATACATATAGGATTTTTTTTTTATTACCCTTCCTTCCCCTACACCACTTGTTGAGCTGCTTCTCTTAAAGTCATAACTCAAATATCTGCCTGACTTATTTCGTTTAGCAAAACACCATCTATGTCATTGCAAATGGCAAAATTTCATTATTTTTTGTTGGCTGAGTAATACAATATTCCACTGTGTATATATATATATCCATCCCACACCTTTTTTCCATTCATCAGTCAGTAGACATCTGGGCTCTTTCCATATTTTGGCTATTGTGGACATTGCTGCTATAAACATTGGCATGCAGGTGCCCCCTCAAATCACTATGTTTGTATCATTTGGATAAATACCCAGTAGTGCAATTGCTGGGTCATAGGGTAGTTCTATTTTTTGGGGGGGGGTAGTTCTATTTTTAATGGGTTTTTTTGTTGTTGTTGTTAACATATAATGTATTATTTGTTTCAGGGATACAGGTCTGTGATTCATCAGTCTTATGTAGTTCACAGCACTCACCATAGCACATACCCTCCCCAGTGTCTATCCCCCAGCTACCCTATCCCTTCTACCCCCATCCCCTCCAGCAACCCTCAGTGTATTTCCTGAGATTAAGAGTTTCTTATGGTTTGTCTCCCTCTCTGGTTTCATCTTGTTTCATTTTTCCCCTCCCTTCCCCTAGGATCCTCTTTCTTGTTTCTCAAATTCTCTATATCAGTGAGATCATATGATAATTGTCTTTCTCTGACTTATTTCACTTAGCATAATACCCTCTAGTTCCATCCACTTCGTTGCAAATGGCAAGATTTCAGTTTTTTGATCGCTGCATAGAATTCCATTGTGTATATATATATACCACATCTTTTTTGTTTGTTTTTGTTTTTTTTAATATACTGTGACTAATTTATTAGCATATGTATTACTTGCCCCAGGGGTACAGGTTTGTGAATCATCAGGCTTACACATTTCATAGCACATATCCTCTTAGTGGGACTGCAAACTGATGCAGCCACTCTGGAAAATAGTATGGAGATTCCTCAAAAAGTTGAAAATAGAGCTACCCTACAACCTAGCAATTGCACTACTGGGTATTTACCCTAAAGATACAAATGTAGTGATCCAAAGGGGCACTTTCACCCTAATGTTTATAGCAGCAACGTCCACAATAGCCAAACTATGGAAAGAGTCTAGATGTCCATTGACAGATGAATGGATAAAGAAGCTGTGGTATATATATACAATGGAATACTATGCATCCATCAAGAGAAACAAAATCTTGCCATTTGCAACAGTGTGGATGGAACTAGAGGGTATTATGCTAAGCAAAATAAGTCAATCAGAGAAATTTGTACAAAACATTTATAGCCGCATTGTTTGTATTTTTCAAATTAGGGATGACTCAAATGTCAATCAGCAGTGTAGGAGGGTTCCCCTTTCTCCATATCCTTGCCAACATCTGTTGTTTCCTGAGTTGTTCATTTTAGCCATGGGTCTGTTCTCTCACATGACTGTGAATTTCTCAAGGACAAGAAGTGAGCCATATTATCTTTGGGTATCCTCTCTGAACATGGTGCCTGGAACATACTCAGTCAATCTGAATTGGAGAAATGACAAAACAAATGCAATAGTCTTTCCTCTTATTTGTACTAAAACTACCCTCCTTCAAATCACGTTCTTCCCCCCCCCCCATCATTTTTCTTCTTTTTTTATTGCTGGAAAACAAACAGTGATAGTAAGTGTGCAGCCCAGTACACATTGACGTATGCATACAGCCCTGTAATCCACCATCTAAGTGAAGATGTAGAACACGACGAGCCCTACAGCTGGTTTCCTCAAGCCTTCCCGTATCAGTACTTACACCCCAGGGAGTTAACATTACTCTGACTTCTCTCGTCATCAGTTGTTTGGCTTTTATATAATTTTGTATGAATGAACTAATTTTATATAAATGAACTTTATATAAATTTTATAGAAATGAACTAATACATTGTACCCTTTTTGTTCAATATAATGTCTGTGAAATCCATACATACTGTTGCAATAGAGTGCATTGCTTTTTATGGCATTGTAGTACTCCATTGTGTAACTATACCATGATTTACTTATGCATTCTCCTACCCATTGACATTCAGGTCATCCCTAATTTGAAAAATACAAACAATGCAGCTATAAATGTCTTGGACAAATTTTCCTTTGGACATATGTATTCATTTCTCTTGGGCATATACTTAGGAATGGAAATGTTGGATCAAATGTTGGATCATAGGGTTTAGCTTTAGTAACTACTATCATAGAGTTTTCTAAAGGGTTTATAACAATTAACAACCCCCCCATCAGTAATATATGAGAGTACAAGCAACTTATCTTTTTCATTCCATTATTTTTTTTTAACTGTGCCCTGTTTCCCCCCCCTCCAAAGTCATATGTTTAAACCTAATCCCTAATGTGATGGTATTTGGAGGTAGGGGCTAAGGCGGTGATTAGGTCATGAGAGTGGAGCCCTCATAGATGGGATTAGTGCCCTAATTAGTGCCCAGAGAGGTCCCTCACCCCTTCTGCCATATGAGGTTTTAGTAAGAAGATAAGCATCTATAAACCAAAAGTGAGTAGACATTGAATCTTGAGCTTCCTTGATCTTGGACTTCCCAGACTCTGGAACTATAAGAAATAAATGTCTGTTATTTATGAGCCATCAAGTCTGTGATATTCCATTAAAACAGCCTGAAAAGACTAACACTATATATTTTCTCCCTCTCTATCCTAAGTTTGTTTTAGTCAATCCTCCCACTGAAGTCCCTCTCTCCCCATGACTTGTTTATTTGCCGTTCTGTGGATCTGTCCAGTTATTCAATCCATTTTTAGGTTTTATGCCTAAAACTCAACACAGCTTTCCAAGAATAAAGACACTGGTTTTGTGCAATGGTAGGGTAATGTTTTCTATCTAATTCCTACCATTTTCCCCAGATATGATAAGCAAAGGCCTTTCAATAGACCTGTAGCACATTTTATGGGAAGCATTACATATTGACACATTTCCTGTAATTGATCTTCAAAGCCTCTAAACTTGTGATTAATTTATATTTTCATCAAAGCATTCACTGAGACTTCCCACACTGAATCTCACTGAACATGTGTGCTTGCTCAGGTCAGAGAGCTTTGTGAAATCTCCCTGCCGTGCTTAATGGCACCATGTCATTGTCACATCTAATAATGATGGCAAGGCAGGGTTGCAGAGAAAGGCCCATTGTCTGGAAATCAGAACATGCTTCTTGCTTCTGTGTCACCTTGACTAAGATGCACAGATTTTCCTTTCTCTCTGCAAAATAAAGGAATTAGACTAAATGACAAGGAAGGGAATCTCCCACCATTGGACTCCACAATTTTAGATTTCATTGCAGTTTATTTTCAAATCTTGTATAAAAGCAGTTAAATAAACCCTTTCCAAGAATGATCCCTGGGGCTCCCCACTGTTAATATTGCTTCATCCAGAGAAGGCCCTGCTTAACCTTACCTTTGTTTTTAAGCCAGTTCTCTAACCATGACAAAACATTTCCTCTACTTCCATAGCAACCCAATATTTGGGGTATGGGAACTTGTGAAATGCTTTCTAAAATTAAATAAATTCTGCTTCCTGGCCTCCCCTTCTCCTCACCCCTCACAATCATTTTTCTTTGTGTTGTTCTTATTGCATCTTCTGTTAAATATGGTTCTAGTGTGGGGCCCTGAGTGGCACAGGCAAATATAACCATTTCTCGGGCAGCATAGATTGAATAGAAATGGAGAAGGAATCCCCCAAATGATATAAGCACCAATGAAAAAAACATATCTCTAAAAATGTACATGACTCCATATATGTATATAATATTTGGATTTTGGTTAAACTAGTTTAAGGTTAGGAATATTGAGTTCAACCACTTCTATCTTCACATCGGATATTTAGAGGGTAGAGCAAGAATAAAAATAGTTTCTTTATTTACACTTGTTATTGTAATTATAAAGTAAAGCATTAAAGAATGTTGTTTATCTTATCTTGCATATCTTATACATTTAGCACCAACTTAGGAAAATGTTTGTGGGAAAATGGTTTAATATGACCATATTTTCAATCTTTGCTATGGAAATAACTATAGATGTATTACACAGTATTACCTTTTGTGATGAAGATGACACTTTAGGTCAGAACGGTATATGCTTTAAATTATATTTAAAGTAATGACCTGTTTTGCTTCAGAAGGTTTTTGCTTAGTCCCTCTTGTGTTCAATAATGAGCAATCTTGGGGCACCTGGGTGGCTCAGTGGTTAAGCATCTGCTTTCAGCTCAGGTCATGGTTCCAGGGTCCTGGGATCAGGGGCCTGGGATCGAGCCCCGCATCGGGCTCCCTGCTCAGCAGGAAGCCTGCTTCTCTCTCTCCCTCTCCCTCTCCTTGTGTTCCCTCTCTCGCTGTGTCTCTCTGTCAAATAAATAAATAAAATCTTTAAATAATAATAATAAGCAATCTTGTCTAGAGACCAAAGGTTTTGGCCATGTAGAGCAGAATTTCTGGTCATGTGAGGTCCGTATGGGAACTTGACCTCTGGTTGTAGGCTCTTAGCACCATCACCAAAACAGCTGAAGAAACCAGCTCATCCTCCTTGGCATAAACCACAAAAAGTCATTTCACTTATCCAATTGCAGCTTCACTGAAAGTTTGCTTTCAGCTTCTTTAGGATTCTTCCTTTTGCTTTATCTGTTTGTTGGCCTCATCACCATCTCTAATTATTCTTATATCATAGAAGCCAGTGTTCAGCAAAAGCAAGATTGAAAGTTTCCTCTCTACTTTGAATTTCAGCTACTAAAACAGTCTTTAAAATCATCTAACTTAATTAGGTCAATGAAAGTTTTCAGTCAAACAAATAAACATGTAGAAACAGAACAGTTGTGCCTGACGTTTTAAATTAATTCAGCAGAAAATACTGTATACCCTAGCGTGGACGGGAAAAGGTGGGATTGAAACAAAGCCAACTTAGGCAAGGTGGATGTCTTTCCCGATCTTTCTTATGTCAGCCTTTATAGACCTTGCCCACCAAGTCAGTTCTAAACATTGAAAATGTCAGCTATGGAGTCGGAGCCTCCTTACATACTATGCTTTCAGCCCAGAAGTAGCTGAGATGTGAGTAGGCTCTAGGGAGAGTAAGCCATGATTAAGTAGCCAGCCATTATCTTCCCCAGATTCGGGGCCAGAATTACCCTTTCGTTATCTTCTGAAAGTTTTCCCCATTTTCATTTCTTATCCTACTTTGCTATCGACACCTTCCTCTTA
>CM052798.1:89149819-89168269 GCA_028533885.1 Nasua narica | reverse complement strand
CCTTTTCCCTTTTCCCTTTTCCCTTTTCCCTTTTCCCTTTTCCCTTTTCCCTTTTCCCTTTTCCCTTTTCCCTCTCTCCCCCTTTTTTTAGAGAAAGGAGAGAGGAAGAGAGAGGGATAGGGCAGAGGGAGAAGGAGAGAGAGAATCTTAAGCAGGCTTCATGTCCAGCACAGAGCCTGACTTGGGGATCGATCTCACAACCCTGAGATCATGACCTGAGCCAAAATCAAGAGTCAGATGCTTCACTGACAAAGCCACCCAGGCACCCTTAATTTTCCTTTTTTAAAATTCCTGGAGCTCTTTTTTTAAAAAAAATAATATTTAATGTATTATTTGTTTCAGGGTACAGGTCATGAATCATCAGTCATACACAATTCACAGCACTCACCATAGCACATACCCTCCCCAATGTCCATGACCCAGATACCCTATTCCTCCCCCACCCACCCCCAGCCACCCTCAGTTTGTTTCCTGAGATTAAGAGTCTCTTATGGTTTGTCTCCCTCCCTGGTCCCATCTTGTTTCATTTTTCCCTCCCTACCCCCAACGACCTCCCACCCTGCTGCTCAAATTCCTCATATCAGAGAGATCATATGATAGTTGTCTTTCTTTGATTGACTTATTTCGCTTAGCATATGAAATGTTCTCTAGTTCTCTCTAGTTCTATCCACATCGTTGTAAATGGCAAGATTTCGTTTCTCTTGATGGCTCCATAGTTTTCCATTGTATATATGTACCACAGTTTCTTTATCCATTCATCTGTTGATGGACATCTAGGTTCTTTCCATCATTTGGCCATTGTGGACTTTGCTGCTATAAACATTTGGGTACATGTGCCCCTTGGATCACTACATTTATATCTTTAGGGTAAATACCCAGTAATGCGATTGTTGGGTCACAGGGTAGCTCTATTTTCAACTTTTTGAGGAATCTCTATATTGTTTTCCAGAGTGGCTGCACCAGCTTGCATTCCCACCAATAGCGTGGGAGGGTTCCCCTTTCTGTGCATCCTCACCCACACCTGCCATTTCCTGACTGGTTAATTTTAACCATTCTGACTGGTGTGGTGTGAGGTGGTATCTCACTGTGCTTTTGATTTCTATTTCCCTGATGCCCAGTGAGGTTGAGCACTTTCTCATGTGTCTGTTGGCCATTTGGATGTCTTTTTTGCAGAAATGTCTGTTTATGTCTTCTGCCCATTTCTTGATTGGATTATTTGTTCTTTGGGTGTTGAGTTTGAGAAGTTCTTCATAGATTTTGAATACTAGCCTTTTATCTGATATGTCATATGCAAATAATCTCTCCCATTCTGTCAGTTGTCTTTTGGTTTTGTTGACTGTTTCCTTTGCTGTGCAAAAGCTTTTGATCTTGATGAAGTCCCAATAGTTCATTTTGCCCTTGCTTCCCTTGCCTTTGGTGATGTTTCTAGGAAGAAGTTGCTGCTGCTGAGGTCAAAGAGGTTGCTGCCTGTGTTCTCAAGAATTTTGATGGATTCCTATCTCACGTTGAGGTCTTTCATCCACTTTGAGTCTATTTTTGTGTGTGGTATAAGGAAATGGTCCAGTTTCATTCTTTTGCATATGGCTGTCCAATTTTCCCAACACCATTTGTTGAAGAGACTGTCTTTTTTCCACTGGACATTCTTTCCTGCTTTGTCAAAGATTAGTTGACCATAGAGTTTAGGCTCCATTTCTGGGCTCTCTGTTCTGTTCCATTGATCTCTGTGTCTGTTTTTGTGCCAGTACCACACTGTCTTGATGATTACAGCTTTGTAATTGAGCTTGAAGTCTGGAATTGTGATGCCGCCAACTTTGGTTTTCTTTTTTAACATTCTCCTGGCTATTCAGGGTCTTTTCTGGTTCCATATAAATTTTAGGATTATTCCATTTCTTTGAAAAAACCTGATGATATTTTGGTAAGGATTGCATTAAATGTGTAGATTGCTTTAGGTAGCATAGACATTTTCTTTTTTTTATTTAATTTTATTTTTTCAGTGTTCCAAGCTTCATTGTTTATGCACAACATCCAGTGCTCCATGCAATACATGCTCTTCTTAATACCCACCACCAGGCTCACCTGCCCCCCCCACCCCTCTCCCTTCCAAAACCCTCATTTTGTTTCTCAAAGTCCACAATCTCTCATGGTTCTTCTCCCCCTTTTTCACAATATTTTTTCTTCCAATCCATGAGCATAGAATGTTTTTTCATTTCTTTGGGTCTTCCTCAATTTCTTTCATGAGTGCTTTATAGTTTTCTGAGTACAGATTCTTTGCCTCTCTGGTTAGTTTTACTCATAGGTGTCTTAGGGTTTTGGGTGCAATTGTAAATGGGATCGACTCCTTAATTTCTCTTTCTTCTGTCTTGCTGTTGATGTATAGAAATGCAACATATTTCTGTGCATTGATTTTATATCCTGACACTTTACTGAATTCCTGTATGAGTTCTAGCAGTTTTGGAGTGGAATCTTTTGGGTTTTCCACATAAAGTATCATATCATCTGCAAAGAGTGAGAGTTTGACTTCTTCTTTGCCAATTTGGATGCCTTTTATTTCTTTTTGTTGTCTGATTGCTGAGGCTAGGACTTCTAGTACTATGTTGAATAGCAGTGGAGATAGTGGACACCTGTGCCATGTTCCTGACCTTAGGGGAAAAGCTTTCAGTTTTTCCCCATTGAGAATAATATTTGCTGTGGGTTTCTCATAGATGGCTTTGATTATATTGAGGTATGTACCCTCTATCCCTACACTGTGAAGAGTTTTGGTCAAGAAAGGATGCTGTATTGTCAGATGCTTTTTCAGCATCTATTGAGAGTATCATATGGTTCTTGTTCTTTCTTTTATTAATGTATTGTATCACATTGATTGATTTGCAGATGTTAAACCAACCTTGCAGCCCAGGAATAAATCCCACTTGATTGTGGTGAATAATCTTTTAATGTACTGTTGGATCCTATTGGATCCTATTAAATTTTGGTGAGAATTTTTGCATCTGTGTTCATCAAGGATATTGGTCTGTAATTCTCCTTTTGAGATCAAAGTAATGCTGGGATGAAGGTAATGCTGGCCTCATAAAATGAGTTTGGAAGTTTCCCTTCTCTATTTTTTGGAACGGTCTCAGGAGAATAGGTATTAATTCTTCTTTAAATGTTTGGTAGAATTCCCCTGGGAAGCTGTCTGGCCCTGGGCTCTTGTTTGTAGGGAGATTTTTCATAACTGCTTCAATCTCTTTACTGGTTATGGGTCTGTTCAGTTTTCTCTTTCTTCCTGGTTCAGCTTTGGTAGTTTCTATGTCTCTAGGAATGCATCCATTTCTTCGAGATTGTTAAATTTGTTGGTGTATAGTTGCTCAGAATATGTTCTTATCATTGTTTGTATCTCTTTGGTGTTGGTTGTGATCTCTCCTCTTTCATTCATGATTTTATTAACTTGGGTCCTTTATCTTTTATTTTTGATAAGTCTGGCCAAGGGTTTATCAATCTTATTAATTCTTTCAAATACACCAGCTCCTAGTTTCGTTGATCTGTTCTACTGTTCTTTTGGTTTCTATTTCATTGATTTCTGCTGTGATCTTTATTATTTCTCTTCTCCTGCTGGATTTAGGCTTTCTTTGCTGTTCTTTCTCTAGCTCCTTTAGGTGTAGGGTTAGATTGTGTACTTGAGACCTTTCTTGTTTCTTGAGAAAGCTTGTATTGCTATATACTTTCCTCTCAGGACGGCTTTTGCTGTGTCCCAAAGATTTTGAACAGTTGTGTTTTCATTTTCATTTGTTTCCATGAATTTTTTAAAATTCTTCTTTTATTTCCTCGTTGACCCATTCATTCTTTAGTAGGATGCTCTTTAGCCTCCATATATTTGACTTCTTTCCAACTTTCCTCTTGTGATTGAGTTCTGGTTTCAAAACATTGTGGTCTGAAAATATGCAGGGAATGATCCCAGTCTTTTGGTACTGGTTGAGACCTGATTTGTGACCCAGGATGTGATCTATTCTGGAGAATGTTCCATGCGAACCAGAGAAGAATGTGTATTCTGTTGCTTTGGGATGGAATGTTTTGAATATATCTGTGATGTCCATCTGGTCCAGTGTGTCATTTAAAGCCTTTACTTTCTTGTTGATTTTTTGCTTCGATGATCTGTCCATTTCAGTAAGAGGGTGTTAAAGTCCCCTACTATTATTATGTTATTATTGATGTGTTTCTTTGATTTTGTTATTAATTGGTTTATATAATTGGATGATCCCATGTTAGGGGCATAGATATTTAATAAAATTGTTAGATCTTCTTGTTGGACAGTCCCTTTAAGTATGATATAGTGTCCTTCCTCATCTCTTATTATAGTCTTTGGCTTAAAATCCAATTTATCTGATATAAGGATTGTCACCCCAGCATTTTTCTGATGTCTATTAGCATGGTAAATTTTTTTCCACCCCCACACTTTAAATCTGGAGGTGTATTTTGGTCTAAAGTGAGTTTCTTGCAGAGAGAATATCAATGGGTCTTGTTTTGTTTGTTTTTTTTTAATCCATTCTGATACCCTGCATCTTTTGATTGGAGCACTTAGCCCATTCACATTCAGGGTAACTATTGACAGATATGAATTTAGTGCCATTGTATTGCCTGTAAGATGACTGTTACTGTATATTGTTTCTGTTCCATTCTTGTCTGTTACTTTTAGGCTCTCTCTTTGCTTAGAGGACCCCTTTCAATATTTCCTGTAGGACTGGTTTCATGTTTGCAAATTCTTTTAGTTTTTTTTGTCCTGGAAGCTTTGTATCTCTCCTTCTATTTTCAATGACAGCCTAGCTGGATATAGTATTCTTGGCTGCATATTTTTCTTGTTTAGTGCTCTGAATATATCATGCCAGTCTTTTCTGGCCTACCAGGTCTCTGTGGATAGGTCTGCTGCCAATCTAATATTTCTATTGTTGTAGGTTACAGACCACTTGTCCTGAGCTGCTTTCAGGATTTTCTCTTTGTCACTGAGACTTGTAAGTTTACTATTAGATGATGGGGTGTTGACCTATTTTTAAAATTTCTAGAGTTCTTATACCTCTTCACTAACATGAAGAATGAGACTTGTCTCCCTGTACTTATATCTAATGGGTTTTTTCTTTATAAGTAAATAGTATGTTGTTCACCTGCCATTCACTAAGTCATTCCCTTTCAGTAGATTTTTAAATATTGGAAATGTTGTAAGACTGATTACACCAGCTAGTGAATATGGAGTTTGACTTAAATTCTGTTGAAAAACATTTGTTTCTTCCATGTTAAATTACTGTCTTGTGTACTAACTGGAGAATATAGAAAAAGGAGGGTGGATCAGTGGAAAAAAGAACAATACATCATTCTTGTTACACAGGAGCTTACAATCTGAAAATATACAGACACTGGTTATTCTAAAAGTGTGATCCCATTGGGGCACCTGGGTGGCTCAGTTGGTTAAGCGACCAACTCTTGCTTTTGGCTCTGGTCATGATCTCAGGATTGTGAGATTAAGCCCCACAGTGGGCTCTGTGCTGATTGTGTAGCTTGCTTAAGAATCTCTCTCTCTTTACCTTTGCCTCTCCTTCCTCTACAAAAATAAAAAAATTAAAATGTGACCCCTAGACCAGAAGCCACAGCAATTATAAGAACTTATAAGAAATATAGATTCACGGGCCCCACCTTAGACTTACTGAATCAGAGATTTGGGATGGAACCCAGTGATCTGTGCTTTATCAAGCTTGAGACTGATGCACACTAATGTTTAAGACATACACTAATACAGTGACCACAATGTATGTAACTATATTACTAGCATAGTACTGAATAGTACTGGGCAGTGATTTTCCATAGGCAAGCAGAGGACATAAAGATTACTGTTAGGCTTGGACAAATGAAGCATTCCCTGGAAGGAAGGCATTCTTTATAAAAGGACCAGGTGAGCAGAGAACTGAGAAAACAAATGGCATATTTGTGATATATAGTTAATCACCAATGAGACACTGTATTAAGTTCTTTACACATACCATCATAGTTAATCCTCACAAAAACCCTAAATATACTATTCCTACTTACATGAGAAAGTTGAACCTCAAGAATTTACACGGAACAATTTGCCTGAACTGTGAGAGTTTAGAAAAGTAATTGTTGGTATGGTATTAAAAATATGTGAGGAAGGGAATGTAAAGAACTTTGAGTTCTAGTCCTTGAAGTCTGTACTCTATCATATCCCATTAGAGTCCAAGAATTAGATAATTAAAATACATTCTGTGAAGAAAGAGTGAAATAATGAATTTGATGTCTTAGCAGGTATATTCATGAGTTGGAGACAGAAGAAACTGGGGGCTTGAATAGACCCCATAGAATGTGTATTCCATAGTCCAGATTCAAGGTAGTTAATAGATTGAACCGGGGGACTAGCCATGAGAATAAAAAGGAAGGGGCAAATTCAAGAAATTCTAGGAAGAAAATAACAGTGGTGGCCTATCCAAGAGGAGAATGGGAAAGGATTTGAAGTTATGATGAATAGGAGAAGTGGAAAGTCTCAGAAAGAGACAAATTTAGCAAAACGAACTTTAGATGATTTTTACTGGTTGTGATGGGGAGATTTTGTTTGATTTGTTTTGTTTTTAGGATCTAAAGAGGTGAAGAGCTCATCTTTTAGACATGCAGAGTTTGAGATAATAGTACAACATTAAAGTAGAAATGTTCATCAGGAAGTTAAAAATAGACTCACAGCCCATGTTGGAAACATAAACTTAGGGGTTGTCAGTAGAGAGGTGCTGGTGAGAGCAGCTAAAATATTCAATAGAGAGTATGTGCCAGGAGAAGAACAGGTTAAGAAAAGAAGTCTGTGAAATATCGAAAAGATCCTCATGTATGAAACAGAAAGGAAAGAAAGAACCTGATTGTCAGAGTTGGAACATCCAAAGGACTAAAGACAGAATGAGGACAGGGTGGAGTCCCGGAAGTTAGATCAGGGAGAAGGGTAAATTCTCCCACCTATGGAGACATAGGGAGAGTAGGGTGAGACAACCATATTTGGTGATTAGGACATCACTAGTGACCTTCAAAGATGCAATTTCAATAGGGTGGGTGGTGTTGGTAATGGTAGTCAGGGAGGGAGTTGGAATCAAGACTACAGGATTTAAGAACATGGGGCTTATCAGAATATGGGAGCCTCAAGTTTAGGTCACATGTTCTGGGGAGTTCAATTATGAAAAAAAGAAGACCAGACGGGAAATGGTTAGTAGGAAGACTTGAAGTAGGTAAAGATAGTTATCTGTGTGTGAAATACATAAAGAGGAAAGGGGAAGAAGGGCTGGAAAACTGGAGAGGGAGAGATGGGAGAATTGAAGGAACAAAGTTATAGACAAGGTCAAAGGAAAGTGGGTCATTGGCTCTAGAACAGCAAAGAAGGGATCAGAATCTTCCACAGCCCAAGCAAAAGGAGCAAGTTCGTGAGACTTGTGAAGGATGTATTGAGATGAAATATGAACAGGGGAGGAAACCTAAGCAAGAAAGTCTTGCTTCTCTGAGGCAGTGGAAGTGAGGCCACTGTGTAGACAGAAAGTAGAAAAGCAGGAGGCATAGTCAAAGAATCCTTTCACTATTTCTTCAAATGGCATCTGCCCACGGAACTTTCTCTAACACACAGGGAGAGATGTGGTCTAGTAAAATGCATATCACCTTACATTGTGACTTTCATAATTCTCTCTCCCCTACTGCTCGTTTGAGAGCAGACTTCTTTCCAGACTTTATAAAGGAAGACACTCTCAAAAGATAATATAACAAGAACATTAGTGCCATGGAAAATTATATCATGAAAAATTGACAACTGCTAGTTTGCTAGCTCTTTTTTTTTAAGTAAATACTGGAAAAAAAAAAAAAAACTGTCCTTACTATTCCGTTCCTTTCTCTCTCTTCCCAGAAACAAACACTATCATAAATTGGATGTATATCCTCTCAGCCTACCTATGTACCTATTTATCTATATCCACGAATAATATATAGTATTGTTTACTGTGTATTACTGTATGACGACTGTTTTTTTTTAATTTCCAGTTTCTATTTACCAATCCTGCAATTTTGTATCCCACACTGTGTTTTGAGGTCTACCGTGTTGAGATATACAGATTTAGTTCATTTCTTTTAATTGCTCTTATTCATTTTCGTGTCCTCCATTTCCAGGGCAGCACATACCATGTGGGTCCCCACATAGTAAATGTTAATTATTAGTGAATAAATTAGGATGAATAATATAGTAATTAAAATGGGTATACTGTAGAGTGCTTTACAGCTATGAAATACTTTGATAAATAATCTCTTTCCACTTTTATTTGTGTATTGCCTTTCCCAGGCTGATGTGGCTTAAGGACAGTGATTATGCCCTGTGCCTAATCATTCTCTTCGTAATGCCCACTTCAATGTTTGGCACTTAGTAACTCCTCAATAAATATTGGTTGAATGAATGAATGAGTCTCTGCTATAAGCATTGTATTACTACAGTTCAGATTCTGAGTACCTGAATGTTTTTCCAAGCCCATGTGGTTGGAATCAGGACTAATAACCAGGTTTTCTGATACTAAAACCAGTGCTCTTTTTATTACACCATTGAAAGAGCTATTGTGAGGACTATATTAGGGAATCAATAAGAGAGGAATAATTATAATGAATTACTGCCCTGATGTAACCAATAAATGGACTCCATGTACCTGTGTAATTGGAGAAAATTAATAACCACATCCAGATCGAGGGCTTGAAATTTATCATAATCATTAACTTGGAATACTTGGTCACATGGTCCTTACGCGAGGTTCATATGGTAAAGGAGATAGGTGAATTATGAGGGTGCATAGGGTTGCAGGAATGAAGGAACGAGCAGGAAGCAGTTTCACTCAAATAGAACTGCTCTTGGTAAGGTCACTGGTAACCTTCTAATTGCCTTTGACGACATACACCGCTCCTCCCCTGACCTCAATGATGCCTTCCCTCCTGACTCTCCTCCAGCCCACTTTCTTGTCAGCCTCCCAAGAAACTCTTCCCTAGGACAGTGGCGGTGGTAGGATGATCTAAAGAAAATCATGAGCATTCTAGGAAAAGATCTGCCTCAGACAGCCACCCATACTCTAATCTGCCCTCCCGCCTGGACTGATGGATATAGCTGAATTCTTTTTACCCTTTGTCGGTTTAGTGGTCTTACTCCAGTTTTCTCACCACCAGACATGTCTCTACCACCTCTTGCCTTCATTGAGAAACTCCCGATTCCTGGGAGGCTGGGAAAGTCAGGATCGTTGGATAATGCCAGCTCTGGAAAGCTGCAAATCCTAACCACCCTGATGAGCCCGTTAAGTAGCCTGAACAAAGAACAGGTCTCTGAAGAACCTTGTGGGGCACCTGGGTGGCTCAGTTAGTTAAACCACTGCCTTCAGCTCAGGTCATGATCCCAGAGTCCCAGGATTGAACCCGGCATCGGGCTCCTTGCTCAGCTTCTTCCACTGAGGTGGGAGGTCTGCTCTCCCACTGACCCTCCCCCTTCTCCTGCTTCCTCACTCTCTCTCTCAAATAAAATCCTTAAAAAATAAAAAAAGAAACTTACTATGAAACATCAACATTGCTTGCTTACTTTTCAAACTCCTATCTTAGTCATTTTTGTGTAACCGCTAGAGTTTCTTCCATCAGAGACATGTAATCGTTCTAATTTAATAAATGCATGTTGAGTGGAATCGCTGCTCATTTCTTGCTGAATTAAGGCAGAGCCCAGATTCCCGAGCAGACTGTTGCTCAATGTGCCCCCTCATAGCTTTTCTGAGACACTTTTTGGGAGTTTTCAGATTGACCCATCGTTCCCTAGCAGCATGATCGACCTTGGGTATCTAGAAGATCTGGCATTGCCCCAGGACCTTCCCTGGATGCCCATTCTTCCCCACATCATCATCTGGTGGCCAAAATATGGGCATTTCTTGGGTATTTCATTGAATTGGGAGAATAAGGTAGAGTGTTTATAATCAAGACAGTCTTGTATCCTTATAGTAGTCAGAAGTGCCTTTGGGGGTTCTGTACTCACTCTAGATGGATGTAGAAATTAAACTCCATCAGTGGCTTAAAAAATTAATATAAATATATTGGTTGATAGATGTAGAAATTAAACTCCCTCAGTGGCTTAAAAAATTAATATAGATAGATAGATAGATAGATAGATAGATAGATAAAACCAAACCAAAAGAAAACAAACAAAAACCTCCATCAGTGGCTATGTACTCAACAAATGGTAAATGAGGACACTTGAATTAACTGCAAGGAAATGAGTTGCCCATGACATGTAATTAACCAAAAAGCAGCTATGGGGCATAGATGATTCATTAGAAAGAGTATTGGCTGGTTATTCAAAATAGAGAAATGAAGGTGGGGAAAAAACAAAAACCAAAGAAAAGGGCAACAATAGGACAATAATGAGCTAATACTGAGTCTTGAAAATATGTCTTCATTTTTAATGTGGGAGATAGCAACTCAACACTGAAGAGACTTGAGGGAGGGACAAGAGGGTCTCACGTCTGAGGATGGAGTTGATGAAAGATTGTGGCCTTTAATATCTGATGATGAAAAGAGATCTCTTTTCTTTGGGGTGAGCCCCTGATTTCAATTTTCCATTCGTGGAGCAATTAGCAGGACTCCTCTTAGCTTTGCTTGGTCTCCTCCGTTAGAAGAATGCCTCTGATATGTAATATTTGTTTGAAAACCCAAAGAAGCTTGTTTCCTTTTGAGGTTTGCCTTACTTTTTTATGTTCTGAAGTTCATTTTGGACCTCAGATTTTGCTCCAAGCAATAAAACTGGTTGGATTGTACGATCGTAATGGAGCCTTAATTTTAGCCAACTGTTGGGGGTGGGGAGATGGCTAAGGTGTGTAGTGGTTTCTGTGGCTTCTCTGTGGAGTAGAATTCCCTGCAAAGCTTTTCCATGTGGTGTTTTAATAGCTGTCTTAAAACTCTCTGATGTATGGAGCAAAACCGAATTAGGCTCATGAGCTAGATTGGGGGGATGGGCCAAGGACTCTGAAAAACGAAAGAAAAACAATCAAACAGCCAAGCTCCGAGGCTAAACCATCCAAAGAAGATCCGCAGGATATAGCCAAATTCAAAATTGAAGACGCAATCACCACTTTTAATCCATTTTTGCAGAGTTTTGAAGGGAAATGATATTTCCCTTGCACACATAAATATTTTACCTTTGTGCAGTACTTTACAATGTGCAAAATGATCCTAGGTGTATTTGTTTATTAGAGCCCTGCAAAAACCTTTGGAAGGTTATATTATTAGATCCATTTTTACAAGTGAGAAACTGAGTCACAAAGGTAGGCCCAAGGTCATTTGTCTAAGAAACCACAGAGGCAGAATCTGATACTATTTCAGAGCTCTGTGTCTTTTGCACCAGAACTTCAAAAATTTTAATTAGGGATCACATTTACTATTTATGAAGGCAAGGAAAACCGGCCAGATAGTATGTGCCTGCACAGGAAAGATGTTTCTGGGCTGCTGGGTTCTCATCAGTGAATAGAAGACATTAGAGTGTCGTCTGTGTCTCAAAGGAATATGCTCTTCCTTTAATTCAAATGTTCAGTGATTCAGAGGCTGAGTGTACCTGATAAAATGCCGCATACTTAGTAGTCATTCCCATATTACACGTGTGTAAAAATTCTCTTTAGTGTGTGGTTTTGGCTGCTAACTTCAAGAGACATTTATTGAATGCTACTATATGCCAGGCCCAAGGGTAAAGTAGGAAGTTGTCTAGGTCGTTTGATCCTAGGGGAGCCTTTCCCACTGGCCACCGCTAACATCGCCCTGTTAGCAGGACATCTCTCTGAGCTAGTCCAGGAGTTGCTATGCGGGTAGTATGGAGGGGAAAAAATACAGTCTTAAGACAGTCCCAGTCACTTTTGCTGCAGGTATGTTCATTTATCGAGTTATCAAATCAAGTATTAAGTCCCTGAGCTGAATAGGAGGTGATGTGAATAAATTGTATTCTATCCAGAAGAAGGGGATGCTGAATCCTAGAGTGTCCTAGAAGGGGCTCAGGGAAGCCACAGGCCAGGGAGCCTGTCTGACCTGGAGAAAGAGGTGCCCAAACACTCTGGACCGAAAATAAACTGTACTCGCTTTGCTTTTGTTTTTAAGAACGAGCCCTGCCTGGCATCTGTGTTTTAGGTCAGCATCCATAAAATTAATCAGATTGATATTTGCAAGTCAAATACCAAGCATGTGATCCGGGTTCTTTTTTTTTTTTTTTTTTAAGCCCATGAGCCGTTCTCGGTCTCTAATAAGAGTTAGTGCAGCGCAGCTGTCCTCCCCCAGCCCTCTGTGTGGCTGCTTCAGAGCTCAGTGTCTCTGTAGTGGGCTCCATACTTTTCCCGACTCCAGCCCATGCCTCTTTCACCATTGGAGACAGGTCAGTGTCTCTGGCCTCCTCCGAGCAAAAAATCACTTACAGCTCCCTTCTGCCACCCTCATTTTTTCCCATAGCTCTGGAAATTATATACCTTTAGAATTTTAAACATAGTATGTTCATGACTTTTGCCCTCTCTTCCAAGCACCTAAATATCTTAGAAATATATCAGTTAATAAGTTTATCATTATCAAAGAGCAAGTTATTCTACAAATTGTCATTCAAATGAAGACTTTATTTTTTATGATATTCTGTATGATTTTTTTCTTCCTGATTCACTCATAAGTTCTCCACACTTGGAACAACTTGAATGGAGTAACCTCTTTTGTTTTAACAAGTACCAAGAGCAGAAGAAGCCCCCCTCCACACACACACCAAAAAAAAAAAAAAAAAGATATCCATGATGGCTGTGATCATTCTTAGGTGCTATGCACCCAAGGACACACAGATGGTACATTGAAATTTGAATCCAGGAAGTCTGCCTCCTGGGCCTAGGCTCTTAATCATTATGCCACAATGACCTTCTCCAGGGGGTCATGGAAGTATGAAGGTGTCTCACCATCTGTGGGTGAGGGGTGCTCGGGGACACCCCCCCAGGGCAGTGGTCCCAGTGACTCAGATGCCTGAGTGGGAAAGTAGTCCCGAAATGTTCAGGAGGAAAGGAGAACCTTGGAGTAGGTTGGCCCTGCTCCTCCCATAGTGGCCTCTCTGTCCTTGTCACCTGCTTGTCATAGAGTCCATTTTGAAGGATAGTGAGGCTGGGTCCCACCGGAAGCAGCATCCATTGGTAGACAGTATCACTCCACACAGCATACGCTGCAGGCCGTGTGTGGGGGTGGGGAATGTGGCAGGTGGAGAGAATCCATTTTGCCCTCAGTATTTTCCCAGAGACAGTCTTCAACCTTTTAATCAAAATCATTTCTAAGTCAGTCCTAGACACACAAGCCTTCCCGGGAAGGGAGCATGATGTGCTGCTAAATGTTTTAACAACGTGTTCTCCAGGGCAAAGCTCTGATTCGTGGCACTTGGCACGGCCATAGTTTCCATACTTCCGCCATGGTGGATTTCACGTTCTCAATTCAACCTCAGTGGACAGGGTCAGGAAGAGCGAGGGTGATCAGATCCAGCACATTCCTGATGGAGGGGATGATTAAGGTGGATGGGGCAGTCACATTGCTATAGGAGGCAAGTGTCAGATTCAAATTCTGCACATCTGGCAGATTCTAGATCTAGACTCCTGAAACCATGTGCAGCTTCTGTCTTTCCTCTCTCCCCACCCCATCCTGATATGCTCTTGCCATAAAGTCCGACTCATAAGAATTTCTGAGGCACCTTGAAGGAGAAAGGAATGACAGAACTTGCAGCCTGTAGGCAGTTAGGTGGAGGGGGAGAAGGAGCAGTCCATCGAGGTCCCCCTCGTTGGGTGACGGGAGACAGGAAAGAAAGAGAAGGAAGAACAGTTTTATAGCCAACGCATGTTTGTGTGTGAGTCTTGGGCTTTCCCCTCTTATCTGGAAGAGCTGCCTCCTTTTCCTACCATCTGGCTGCTTCTCTGAGCCACTCCCAGAAACCTGTCTTGGCAGAGGAACGGCTGTAGGGGCTAACTCCTTATACCCTTGTCACTGATGCCAGGCAGAATTCGTGTTGGATCAGAGACAACCTGTTCTCCTCCCAAAAGACTTCAGGGCCGTGGACTCTGTGAGTGCTGCATGACCTTCTAGCCCTTTATGATTCTCAGGGTCAAAATCCTCAGTGTCCCAGCACATTCTCTGTTACTTTAAAGTACTGATCACCGGTTATGTATAGAGAGAGCCATGCTTGATTTCCCATTTCTCTGCTGGGCAGCATAAGGTACAAAAGCGATAAAATGGAATTTCTGACCTAAAGAGCTTATCATCTAGTTGAGAAAATGTGACAGCCACATGAACTGCTTCCTAAATAAGGAGCAGTTCTAATAGTATGACGACAATGTGTCAAGCTACAGTATTTATAATACATTGTGAGGAATCTATAATTAGAGAAGAATCTGTAATAAGAATTTGTTTAGTAAAGGCAGTCAAAGGAATTAGGTGACCGCACTTCCTGGGCGGTTGTGTTGTTCCTGTTTATTAGATAAACCATTTGTAATCTCTATTCCCAACTTATTTTATAGTTATAACCCCTTTTTAACAAATATGATTATAGCAGCCAGTTCTGTGTAATACAAATATTTCTCCTGCTGGCCAACAGCCCACACTAACACTCTTTGGCTGATGGAGATCCAAGACCCCTTGGAAGGGAAAACCTGGTACAAGAGAGACAGTCACAAATCCCTCTCCATTAGGCGGTAAATCTACTTGACGAGAAGCTCATCCTTGCAGCAGAGTATCGACAAAAGTATAGGTTTACATATTGGGACAGTTGTTAAATAACCACAGAATTTGACTTTTTTAATGTTGTGCTGATTTGACTCGGGGCTTGTACCCATCTTCTCTGACTAAAAGCTGTGACCACTCTTGGTTCATCGAACTCCCCGGGATCCATTCAGCTCTGGGGAGTGGACTGTGGGAATCTCATTTCAGGTCTTTGAGGGAAGCAGGCCCCCTGCCACACGCCAGCAAAGGCAGTGGAAGACAGCATGTGTGTCCTGCCCTTCCCCTCCCAGCTGATGCCTTGTGCTAATCACCGTCCCTTTGTCCAGAAGCTACTTTCCACTTGTCTTAAAGGGTTTTTGTAATTCTTAGAATACAAAAGTTGCCTAAGTGTAATCTGGAGAGTGGGTAATGTATGGAGGAATGGAGTCATAAGTCTACCCTGTGTCTCTGGGACCGTAGGTGTGTGGGAGACAGCCGGGGTCTCTGCCTTTACATGAATACCTTTTTGCTTTGAAAGACTAGTATGTCTGTGTTTGGGTTAAGACGCCCTCCTGGCAAGCTTCAATTAGGTGAGGCTGGTAAAGTAAATAAAAGGTAATGGATTGTGTCCGTATATGACTTCATTCCACCCTTTGAATGACTTTATCAATAACTGCTAGAAAGCGAGACTCAGAAGAAACTGTGTCCAGCATGCGTCTCCAGCCAGCAGAGAGCCGACCTCATTTCCTAAGCCTTTTGCAATGTGCCTCTACCATCGGATGCATCCAGTGTAGTTTTCCTAAAACGATTAATATTTTCTTTGTCTAGGCTTATGCTAAGAGTTAGCCCAAACTTATTGAGCTGTGTGAAAGTCACCCACAGGTAGCTAGCTCCTCAGGACTCACAAGCGTGATGACTCAAATATACACGCTGTACATTCATTTCTCACCCATGATCCACATTTGTTTTCTCTATACTTAGTTTCTCCAGCTGCCCTGTGAACCCAAATTTAAGGACTGTGTTTAACTGCATGTCGGGGTGGGATATATGGTGGAGGAGTGTTCTGAATAGCTTTATACCAAATCTAATTTTTGTCCCAGATCTAATTTTTGTCCCAGTTTTTCCGAAACAATTTCCTATTTTTAAAACTGCTGCCAGTTAGCAGAAATTTGGAATTTACAGTTATCGTGGAGTTACTTAGTAAGAGAGAGACTCAGAAATTATATTTGCAGAACATCATTCCTTTAAGGGTTCTTCCTAATTAGACCCCAGGGCAATGACTTACTCTTCATTAGTGGAATATTATGCGTTTCCTGACATCTCGCTGCCCCCTAGTGTGGCACGCTAGTGAGTGCATCTTTCTCTGCAGACATTCTTGATTTGCATTATTACTGTCTGATCAGTCCATTTCGTGCTTACCTGGCTTCCCGCAACGTAACTTGACGCTAATCCATGACTCAGAAGAAGTTCTTCATGGGTCCTGTTTTGCCGAGTAGATCCTATTCCAGGAACAGGAGTTTGGGGAGCTAGCAAGTACAGATGGGAAACGGAGTCTCGGCTGGACTCTACTCTCCAGACCCCTTTCCAGCGGAGAAATCGAGCCCAGAATTTTCAGCATAGGACCATGAATCAAAGGAACAGAGCTTGTGTTAAGGCACATCCAGACCAAAGTAACAAGAACTCCCAGCTTGGAGAGAGACAAGCTTAGGAAATTTCCTTAATGTCTTCGAGCCTTTGTAAAACTATCGTTGATTAAAAAAAAAAAAAAAAAAAAAGATAATATGTCTTAAGGTTTTTCTACAATATCTATTTTTGAAGGTTTTTTATACTTTAACATGTGCTACAGATCTTCGTCTATTATATTTACTATGAATGAATTAGCCATTAGTTGCAATTTAGGGATTATGGAAAGGCGTTGTGACCCCAAAGTCTTGCTCTCAAAAGTATTCTAAAATGATCACAGAATTGTAAGCCATGTATGTGGTCTCCATGAGGTTCTGCCAAGAGGACCTTGAACAAGTTGTTTGACTTTGTTGGGCCTCTGTTTTTCCATCTATAAAGTATTAGTGCACCTATTTAAAGGGATTACTCAGGGATTCAGTGAGATAACATATGCCTGGCACATGGCAGATTTCAATAATTGTTAGTTCCTTCCTCCTCCTCCTCCTCCCTTATTTTTTTGCTGGTCTGAAATAGTCAACACCTGCCTTCGACACCAGATACATCGGGGTAGGTGGTGGACTACTACAATGCCCTCTTTCTGATTTGTCCCCCAAGGAGTGGAGAGGCAGCCCTTCCTTGTCACCATTAGCTTTCAAATACTGGCAAGGACATTTTTAGTGGGGAGGGGCTGAGATAGGGGTGGTCATTAAAATCTTCAGTGTGGGAAAGTGTAACCGATGGGAAGTTTGGGATACTGGCTGTTTCGGAACCCTGTGTATTTTATTGTGAGGCTAGGAGAGGTTTTCTTCTTTCAATGATTATAGTTGAGGTTTTGATGATGGGAGCAGACAAAAGAAAAAAAAAGGCATCCGATGTGGGAAATGTCATTTTGCGATGGTGGAATTTTTTCCCAAAAGAATAAATTATAAATGTCATACTTTGCAGAGTCAGAATATTAAAAACAAAAACAAAAAAAATAAGGTGCTCAGTCTTCTATGGTGAATTAGCAAACAAAAAAGGCCTTAAACACAATGTAACACAGGGAAACACATGGAACCACACCGACACGCCCATCCGCACACAGAAGCACACACACTTTGTAGGTAAAATACACATTTTTATGCTTTCACGTGTGGTTTTTGTTTTGGACTGAAAATTGGGCAGGTTTTGTTAGGTCGTTAGTAAGTTTCCATAGAGAGAAGTAAGAGACGTTTAAGGATACTGATTATTTGATGGTAAGGAGGAATGCGCACTAAGGCCTTTTCTCCCACCTGTACCCTAGTTCTGTCATCACCCTGACCATGGACTGGACAGAAACCAGAGAGAACCACAGAAAATTAGGCATTTCATTACGTTTGTGTAAAATCTTTTCACGTCATCTTAGACATTGTTTTGGAATCCACCAACAGGGAGTTTTATTCTATTTGAATCAGGTCTCTAGAGGGATGTTAGGTTTTTCCCTGTCCAAGCCCTTTATGCTATAAATGGGGTTGGTAAGGCCTGGAGAGGTCACATGGCTCGGGTGCTCTCCTTTATTACTTATTTCTCTTTCCGAATGTCCTTATCATGTTTGCTTGTTCCATTTCCCCATAAGATTGTGAATGTACGGAAGCCATAGACGTGGTATGCATGAGTTTGACTCTCAGTACCGCCCAGCGGGTAATTCAATAAATTCCATTCATAATCTCCAGGGGACTGCTTCTTCCCAAGAGAAATTGTAATAGAGAAAGGGATTACTGAATAAGAATACTGTCTTTAGTAACATTTTTAAAAATTATTTGATGCTGCATTTCGTGTCCAAGTGTAATTTCTTAGCCTACGTCCTGGGAAGGGAAAGAACTCATTTGTGAATTAGCAATGAGATTCTTGTGTTACACGAGGAGGAAAAGATGTGTTCTAGTTTTGTGCTTTAAAACATCATCTTTAGCCATCAGAGAGATTCAAATCAAAACCACACTGAGATACCACCTTACACCGGTTAGAATGGCCAAAATCAACAAGACAGTTAACAACACATGCTGGAGAGGATGTGGAGAAAGG
>CM052798.1:89113411-89149319 GCA_028533885.1 Nasua narica | reverse complement strand
GTCACAACAAAATACGTTTTCACAGCTTCTCTCTTTATCTCTGCTTCCCCTAGATGGATCTTGGTTTGTTTTCATCAGAGCAGGGAAAGGGTTAAATGAAAGTCGAAGCCAGGTTACCACTAGCTGATGATAAATTAAGGTCTGCTGTCTATCCACCAGCCTAAATGTGCTTCACCCCATTCCTTTCCTCTTTTCCCCAACCTGGGCTGTAAGGCCTTCAGGAATTCCATTTTTTTTCCGCCCTGGAGATAAGAATAATCACAGTAAGAGCTGAGTTTAGTGAGGGTTTATCGTGCATCTGTCGCTCACCATACTATTTCTTTTTAGGCGTCATTTCATTCGATTCTAGTTATGTTCTGTTTCTGTAGATCGATCAGTGGTTCTCAACCAGGGATGGTTTTGTGCCCAAGGGAACATTTAACAATGTCTGGAGAGACCTCTGGTTGTCGCAGCTGGGTAGAAGCCAGGGTCGTACCAAAACCTCCAGCAAGGCGCAGGAGAACCTCCGATAACAAAGAATTACCTGGTGCCAAATGTCAGTGATGCCACAGCTGCAGATTAAAAAGCTGAGGTTTAAGGGGGATTCAGTCGCATGCCCAGGGCCACCCTGTGGTATCCGGGAAGACCGGAATGCAAGTGAAGCCTGGGCTTTCTCTTTATGTTGCACGGAAGTCACGATAACTTCCAGCGGCCGGTTTCTCAGCCTTCGTACCACAGGAGCTGAAATTCTCAATAGGATTGTTCCATGTGAGGGCATCTCCAAATAAATGGGCCTTTTCAGTCAATTTGCAAATCCCCTGTTCGTCCATCCTTTCATCAAATCGTGCAGAATCAGGCCCATCTAAACATTGGAAGTTTTGTAAAACACACACACGCATGTGCACATGCACACACATGCACACGTTTGTGTGCGCACACACACACACGGGCAATAATTCCTGACTTTTTAATGTTATAAGTGAATATAAGAGTAAAGCAGAATACATAAGCAAATAATGATGCTACCAAGCAGCAAATGTTGAAGATGGCACCTATAGTTACACTGTCCACTTTGATGAATAAGTTATACTTCTTTCATCTTGTCGTGTTTAACGATAAACATAATACCCAGTGTTCTGCAGAGTAATTAGATAGACATAGTAGTCAACAGTATTTCTTTTTAAAGTGCCAGGCGAAAGTGTTAGTGTTTTTCTTTTTTACTGATTCTTCGATTTCCCACAATCTGTTTTTACACTTTTTGGATTCAGAGTATCTTAATCATCTTAATCATCCCCAAGGCAGCTGCGCACATAAACACACATAGGCTTGCTCACACCTGCACACAGACACATGTGTGCACACACATGTGCACACACACGCACACACAGACCAGTCTCCGGTCTTATTCCTGGAGCTTTTTCCTTTGTCTTTACTGTTTGACATGGTACCCAGCGGCCCCCTTACTCTTGGCCCCACCCACCCACTCCCTCCCCCTCTCTGATGCTCCTCGGACCCTGATCCGAGGGAGATTTCCATGTTCCCTTCAGATCCCTTCCTCTGTATGACGCGGTCCTGGAATCTATCAGCAATGCCAAGCAGTGAGCCCCGAGGGTTCTGGGAAACCTGTCAGAGCCTCAATGCCGCCGTCACTCCAGGCCTCCCAGCTGAGAGGACCAGGAGCACAGAAACCGGATTTACCTTCGAGCGGGGCTTAGGCGCTGCAAGCTTTCAGGGCGGCAAAAACAGCCACCTCCCACCCTAAATTCTAAACAGCCGCACCTATTACATACTGTTTGAAATTACTTCACAGTTTCTAGTCCTCTTCATCCTGTAACTAAGGGATAAAATCTTAAAATACAGCTAACCCGCTGGTATGAATGAACTTCATTCAAAGTGAGTTACCAAGTGAAAGCTTTTCTATTTTAGTAGTAAGAGGGATTTGGAAGGCAGAAAGGCATCCGGTACTTGGAGGAGGAACGCAGCAGAGGAGAAAAGGGTACGACAAAGAAGCCGGAAACAAACTGTATCTTTCCCATTTTTGCCCCATACCTGCCCTGTTCATTTTTGCCTCCCTGGGGCAAATTTCCCTGGTGGCCAGGGAGCCTGGAAGTCATAGATTTCCATTACCTTTCGCCCTGAGCCCTCTGTAAATCTGAATATACCATTATTATTTAATAAGTGTATTTAAGCATTGCTTACATTAATAAAATTTGCAAAGATGGTGCCAGATAGGATATCTTTCCTTTCAGTTTTGAGGTAAAGGGACAGAGCGATGGGATAATTAAACACAATTTAAATGAAATACTATTTTTCCCACCTTTTGCTTTCACACAGACCTACTCTAACCAAAACAGTAGCCACTGGCTACATGTGGCTATTTAGATTTTAATTTTAATCAACTAAAAAATGAAAAATTCAGTCCCTCAGCCAGACAAGCAATATTCAAGTGCTCGATAACCACACGTGGTTGGTTTGGACAGCCCACAGAACATTTCCAGCACCACAGAAAGGTCTGTCAGCATGGGTCTAGACAAAGAAAAGCTGGAGAATACTCCGTGTTAAGGAGGGGGGTGTCGGCAAATACATCCCTTCACAGAGCGGTGATGGGAACAGAAATGCTACAAACTTTTCAAATGTCCATTTGGAAGAAGCCGTAAATATTTAAAAGACACATGTACTTCATAGAAAAACCTGAAATTGCCAACATGTCCCTCATTAGGAAACTGATAAAATAAATGCCCAAATGTCCATACAATAGGAGATGATGAAAATAATTTAAAAATATAAACATAGGCAATACATGTCAGTATAGAAAGCTGTCATAAAATTTTGTGTGTAAAAACGCAAGTCACTTGACCAGGGGAAAGCATGATCCCAATTGTATTAAAATGTACAGGGTATATACATGTATGTTTATTTCTGTACAGGAAATTACATAAGGATACATAAGGGTTTCCTTCTGGAAAGAGGGGATGGTGGAGGGAATTGAGGAAGCATTTTCTTTTCATTGGACATCCTTCTGGTACTGCTTGGACTTTTTACAGTGATGATGAACTTTCGTTTGATGAACTTAATCAGTCATATATTAAGGAAATGAGCTCAAAGCAATGTGATACCGAATGAATGAAAGAATGCATACATACCTACAAGAGTTAGATCCGCTGTGTGTCAAAACCCTGCTTACGCAGTCCTGTGCTAGTTGGATGGAGTGAAGGTACTGGATTGTGTTCTGTTCGCCGGGGTCTTTGTGTGTCCAAACCAACCCTAAGTCATAGACTCAAGGATAATAGGTTCAATCTGAAATCATATGCCTGTGCGTTATTTCAGCTGCTGTAATAGACATCGTGGACCCCCTAAGGAGGGCCTAAAATGAAAAGATTTTTTTTTTTTTTTTTTTAAGAAAACTGGTGGCTGCTTGGAGTTCCTAGAGGGCTGTCTTCCCTCCGTTCATCCCTTTCCCATCACCCATTCCTCCTCTTCCCCTCACAACCACACTTTTGCCTCCCCTCCACCACCTTCTTCTGTGGCCTGCTCCACGTGGGAGAAATGCAGATCCAAAATCTTGACCCTTCCTCAGAACTCACCTGCATCGAGCATCACCAAGTTGGCAATGATTCAAGCTGCTCCGTATGTCTCCTTGTAAGCTCACCGGGGAAACCAGGCAGCAGACCTCATGAAGTCCTATCTATTAGTCTGTCTGTCATCTGTTGTATAAATAGGTACACATACATATGCATGTATGCATACGTGTTTGCATGTGCACACACTCGCACACATGCCTGCATTTGGTTTCCATGGGAATCCGCAAAGCAGTTCTAACTGTGGTCCAGGCAGATGCTGTGCTTACTGCTAACGTGGGAGGGAGCACAGAGAGGAGGGTTGGGAGAGGGGAAGGGAGGGCACTAGTGTCTGTGGGTGGGCCTGATCCCCAGGCAAAGAAAGAATTTGGCTCATTTGATATATTTTTGTTGGACAAGCTCATTAGATAGTAAATATGACATAACTCTTTGAGCCAGGTCAGTGATAAAGAGGGAAATGTTTTTGTTTCTTAGTATGCTCAGAATCACGAATTTTCTAACAAAGGGCATGTGCCCTCAAAATAAGATCTTCACAGATGTGAAAATGCCAGTGTGTCCTCTTTCCTCAAGCTGCACTCCCTAGCTAAGTTTCCGCTTACACCAGGCTTTCCCAGAACCAAACACCTTTGGAAGATTGGCCCAGACTTCCCCCGCCCCCAGCCCTGGCAGGCCCCAGGGCCTGGCCTGAATAGGTCCAGGAGACACATACAGGCCTCGCCTGGCAATAGTTTTACCCCATTTTAATGAGTCTCATTTGCCCATTAGACTCGTTTTTAAGTTTCTGGTTCATGCCAGGCTCATTTATTTGGTATTTCGGCTCGATGAGTACCCAGGTTTTAACCCACTTAGGACTATTTTTCTGCCTCATTCTGGAAGCTCTGGTTTTTGTCTGATTATTCCCCAACGCTGACCAGCTCATTGCTCCCATTTTCTCTTGCATCCCTTATCATCCCTATACCTACCACCCCGTCATTGTGTCTCCGCATGCACACACGCACTCATGTTGACTGGATACTGGACCAGCAGCCTTAACAATGATGGAAGGTTGAAGGCTTGATTATTATGTCAGTTACTTCAGGTAAGGCGAGGAAGGAAAGTCTTTCTGGAATGTTCTGTGAAGGGTTGCTTTTCCTTCTAATTGCAGTTATTTCTTCTTTCTTCAAAGATTCATCCTTCAAACAAAGGTCCTCTAAGAATTTGTTTTTCATCTGAGACCAAACCACTGACTCCTGATGGGGTAGAACTGTGAATCATGGAGCGTGAGAACAAAGACTTTTCAGTAGAAATGAATTTGTAAACATCTTTCTTTCTCTGCCTCTTCTGGGGGTGACCCACAAACCATAAAAATTTTCATTCTCAGATTTTGAGTTCAGCAGAGACTTTCATTTTCATCAATTATCCCAAGGATTGGGGCACCTCGGTGGCTCAGTCGGTTAAGCATCTGCCTTCGGCTCAGGTCATGATCCCAGGGTCCTGGGATCGAGCCCCGCATCGGGCTCCCTGCTTGGCGGGGGAGCCTGCTTCCCCCTCTCCACTGGACTCGTGCTCTCACGATCTCTCTCTCTCTCTCTCAAATAAATAAATAAAATCTCTTAAAAAAAATTATCCCAAGGATTCACACCGTCATTCCCTTTCAGGGAAGCATGCAGGGAAAATGGCACGTGCGGGAGTCAGGTATCCTCTGAGCAGCCCTGCGGGAGGACCGGCGTGCCCGTTTTCTGCCCTTGCTCCTGGTGCCACCCACGTGCACTGCTGTGCCTCACTGGCGTGGAGCCTGCCTCCATGGGCTGCCCCGGGGCTGTTCAGGGAGGAGGGAACGTCCATCAGGCCCTCCTCAGTGCTGCCATGCCCTGCCGCTTCTCTGACCCACTGTGTGCCGACGCATGGGTGCCTAGCGAGTCTAGTGACACTTCCCAGCACTGACCTCCCCATTTCACAGTAGGATATCACGGTTATTTTGGTGCCATGCCAGACTTTTGTTTTAAAACAAGCTCTGTACGGATAGTTTCAGGTGGACCAGAAATAACTTTCATGGCCTGCAAAATACCTTTCTCTTGGGACATTTTGTTGTGCTTCGAATACATTTTAACACCGTGAGGTAACATTCATAGCCTCACACAGACACGGGATTAGAAAGCAATTCCAGAGACATCCCATCCATCACCACGACGCCAGGCAGGCTTCACCCAAAACCATCCCAGACATCGGTAAATATCCTGTGTTCACAGGTCATCAGGAAAAGAGCCTCCACACCACTCTTGGGTAACCCAGTGCAGTGTTGACTGCCCTTCAACGCTGTCATTATATTTGTGTTACCGGGCAACGCCCCGTACGAGACTGCTGTGGGTTTCTTAAAGCCCAAATTTGTGTATTTTGAACCCGATGTCCCCAAACAGCCCGACTGTCAGCACACTGTTGAACTGGTATTGAAAAATGTCATTTCAAACCAAATACATCTACCCCTGGGGTTGGACCCAATTGGACAGCTCTCATTGAACGTGTGACCGTCTGTCCCCTTAGGACTCCCTTCCCTCTTGAATCTGGCCATCATTAAATGCAGGTGTACCCTCCTGCTTTCCTGCTCCCAGAAACCACAGCTGTCAAGGCCCTTTCCCTAAGTCATGGTAGCAGGAGCAGAGCTGCCATAAAAAGCAAAGCACTCTGTTCCGTGATGGGTGTTTGCTTAGACAGACGCAAAGCTTTCTGACGCTTGGTTTGTACCTTTGGTTTTCAGAAACAGCAGCTTTAAAGGAGTCCTTTTCTCTGGACCTTCCCCTTTTGCGATGCAGTACAGTCTCTAAGAGGTCCAATTACATTTTGGCTTGGAATAATCCACAGGGCCTTCCGCAGTTCGAAGCAAAACAGCCATCTCCCCTTCTTTCTGCTATTTCCTTTGGCAAAGTGGAAAGTCATCAGGAACCGGATCGGTCGGGAAAGCCCTGACCAAGGGCTGGTATGAACCTCAGACAAGACGCAGCTCGATGAGATGCCGTGTGCGCAGTCATTGTCTGAGACAGAGGGTCTGAAATTGACACCATATGCGCCCCAAAGAGTAATTGCTCCGAGGGGGGGAGAAAGCAACATGTCAGAACATTTTAGTAACACCTAATTCATCTCGAGGTTATAAATAAATCTTAATGCTTGCCTAAAAACAAAAGTCGAAAAATACTTTGACCAGATTACTTTTGTGACAGTGCTTCCGGCAGAGGTGAACTTTATTAGGGAGACAGCACGAATAAAAGAGAAACGCCTAACAACCTTTTATGGTATATTTTACATGATTTTATTTTTTTGCAGTAAATAAAATGGTTATAGGGCTCCAAGGAAAAGGGCCCAGATGTTAGAGAGTTGTGTGAAATTTAGGGGAAACAAGCTGTAAAAAGCGCAGTCATAAAACAGGCTGTCAGTGCCACACATCTGGACAATACAGCTGTATGTTCCTAGTGGCTGTCGTCACCCAAAGAAAACTCAATAACCTCATTTCACCCCAATTAGGCTGCATACCAACAGGATCAACATTAGATTGCAAGGCGGCAGGGAAGAAACATTCCTATGGCGCCTCTGTGTCAAGCAGTTTTTATCTTTCATTTGAATTCGGTCACCAAGAAGTAAAAGATTGCTAACGTAGCTGTGTCCATTATTATAAAACCCTATTTAATTTACACTGTTATAATAAGTCAAAGTTTGACAGCGTAGACGACTGGCTATGCCAAACAATAGACTTTCTGTAGCAGGAAACTGACCTATCAGTCATCCTAAAGGGAGCTCCCGTGTATCTTTCCTCTACCCCTTTTTTGGGGAGTCTGAGTCTAGCACCATTGTGGGAAGCACTCTCTGCCTCTTTGGAAAAATAAGTTCATCTTCAGACAACCCAGTTTCTGTAAAGTAGAAGATAAATGTCCCTCTCTGTGGCAATAGGGCATTTTTCTCTAATGCTTTTGGCCAGCAGTGAGACACCTTTGCAATAAGATGAATATTACGAAACCGGAATACCATTTCATCTTTTCCTCACCATCAACCGGAGCTAAAGGTTACAAAATGTCATTTTTTTCCTATTAATTGTGTGTTTCCTCGTAGGTGTTAATAGCAGCAAAGGCAATTATGGACAGCGGAGAGAAATTAACTCTACCACTGATAGGGAAACTCTTGAAATTTCAGCTTCTCCAAGTTAAAATGAAGGACCAGCAGCGACGGGAAAATGAAAAGAAGGTACTGTGTGATGGATGGTGGGTCTTCTAAAGAGGGCAAACGGGAGAAAATGGGGCCAGGTCTCTCCAGGTCACTTCCTCTCTCCGTAAGCCTTCCATTAAGTGTTACCTGGCATGTTCAGCTTCGCCTCGACGACAGGGAAAAGGCCATCCAAAGATCCATTAGAGGAATTCTGTTTTCTCAAAGGTAGACCCATTAAAAATAAATTCCCTTGTGCAGAAATAGGACAACAGTCAGAGCATGCGCCTGAGGTTGTTTTCCTAGTAGTCTATTTCCACGCTGGTAGCAAAGAAGGGAATCAAGGAGAGATGGAGTCAGGAGAAGTAAATGTCATGTGAAAAAACCCGCAAAAGCAGGCTCTAACTATTTAAAATATTTTGTCTGATATTCAGTAGGAGTTCCTTTTAAACTAGCGGGCTACATCTGTACCTTCCTCACAATCTGAATATTTCAGCAGCAATCCATCACTTCTACTCCCATATCACACGCCTGATTATTTCTTCACATGGAGATTTTTCATTTGCCGATGGAAATCAGTCTGTTTCCCAAAGATTCATATTTTCATCTGAAAAAAAAAAAAACGGTCTAAAATACCTTTAGCAAAACGATGCCAGGTTCAAACCCATTTGTTATTATCATTACTCAAAATAAGAGAGGTTTTTTCTTATTTTCCCAGTCATGCTGAAATATTTTTGGAAAGCCAAATGTTTCTGTATGTACATGTGTGATATGTGTGTGCCCATGTGTATATGCAATGGATTTCCATGTTAGCTGTTTCTTTATGCCCTTAGTGGAAGAGGCAAAATCAGTTTGTGGAAGAAAAAAGGGAAAAGGGAATATGTTCCAGTAATACCTTCCTCACCTTTGCAAGACCCCCGAATCTAGGTTTCCTATTCGAATTGGACTCTTGACAGGATAATTGTAGGACAAAATAATAATGCCATCTTAGATTTGCAGTGGAGCACTTTATGTTTTTCAAAGATTCCCCATATAGCATTTTACTAGGGTGGCCTGTATTTTTCCCCGGGGAAAATTCTACTCATACGCACACAAATGATGGTCTAGTTTTCCGTCTATCGAAGCTCTTTACATCCTGTGTGGGAGATTGGTACCTTAAGAAATACTCGGGGACATTAAGACTTGGCAGAGGAAAAATGGGAAAATGTGAAACTAGTAATAGAAACATCTTTCCTTGCCTTTTTAAATTCCATTGTCACATGGGAATCTGAATTGTAGAAAGTAGACTGTGAGTCCTGTGAAAATCTCTGCACCTTCTATTTGCTCTGTGCAACTATCCCTAATATGCTACAGAGTATCAGTTTACTTGTTTGCCAACTATTTTAAGTCAGCAATTGTTTGTATTAGGAAAAAGTTTTAGATTTCAGGGCATGAATTTTAAGTAACAGTACATGGAATATCCTGGCAGCTCAGGAAAGGTTTTTAAAGCTCACGACAATGTAAAAACGTTTCTGCGGTGATTTTGCTCAACATTTCTTTGAAATGTGAACTATAGTAAAACAATTCTGAGATTCTGAAGATAAGGAAACAATCTTAATTTATTTTTGAAAACTCAAAAGTCCAAAGGCATTGGGGCTGGAATTTTAGAATTACGTGTATGTGTGTATATATGTAATAGATGCCTAAGAGAACTCTGAGCAATTAAGAGCCAACAATTACATAGTCTAATTGGATGTCTTCCTTAGATTGGGCTCCTAAAATACCAACCCTGAATCTCTCAGTTGCCACCATACAAGTAAGTGCTAAGTAAATTGATGAAAACCGATTGGAATGGAGTACTGTCCAGAAAATACTCCTGGTAAAGGCAAGATGAAGAGAGTTGTTTGAGGGATGATATAATCTCTGTTCCTTTCACCACCACCCAACCAGTCAGTTAGAACAATGGAGGTTAATGCTCGTCAGCCAGTGAGTTTGGCAGAAAGTAAAATAAGTATAAAGTGTGGAAAACTGACCCATGCTGTGGGTTAGAAAATGCGAAAAAGGAAAGAGGACTTGAACCAGTTTCTCCATCTTTCCTGAACCCAGGATCAGATTCTGAGAGTCCTACAAGGGGAGTGATTATCTCTTCAGCTTTTTAACAGCAACCTGAAATGTACGTAGACGTTTTCTTTCAGATGCTGATTTTGTTGCTGACCTCTGTGCGACCCAAATCGTGCTTTGTATCTCCTTTGCTGAATTTTCAGAATTGTATTTTTTAAAAACGAATGCTTAAAAAATATCTGTAGCGGGTGATTACCAAAAAGACCTAGGGAGAAGATGTGGACAAAAATAACTAATATAATTAGGTCCAGGTCCTTTATCCCCAGTGGAACAAATAGATCATTTTATGTTCGATCCTGTTTTAATCGACCAAAATTTTTCTTAAAAAGAAGTGGCGAAAAAGAAAAATAAGTGGTGAATAACATAGCTCCAATTGCCAAATACAGTAAAAATATCATTATTTTAGATTCCACTGATTTTAATAATCTGCAGCACTTTAGTGTAGGCCCTGCTTACCATTATATTTGCTTTGTCCTTGAGGAAAGTTTGCTGGCTAATTAATATTATAAAAAATAATACGAGCGAAGATATTTTTTAAAGAAACAGTTTTGAAGCCTTTAAGCACATGAATTTCTGAAAGGCAAATGCCTGCCTCAAATTGCAATTAAGTCGAAAATTTTTGAAAACTCTGATCTATTGGGAAACACCTTATTGGTTCCTTCCAAATATACATGAAGAAAACATTCTATTGCTGTAAATATATGTTAGAATTTCAGAAATTCTGAATGACTCTTTCATACCATTAATCTCAAATTGGATTTTGTTACATCTTAAAATCTGAATGAGAGTGTTTTGTTTAGAAATGACTTTTCCTTGCACACATCATTATCTCAACACTTATTCTTTATTTTTAGTTCTAGCATTGTCAGTCTGTTGTTAATCATTAACTTAACAAACATTTATTGAAACAAGTATTTGGAGGAACGACATATTAGGCGCATCTATTTTCATAATGTTCATTATAATTTTAAAATAAATTACATGGTTTCTATTCAGATCCATGTTTTAATGTGGTCATTACCTGAATATTACAGCATTGCTCACATTTTTACTTCTGTTTCACTCCAACTTCCACATTAGATATTAATTTAAACACTTATATAAAGCCAAAGCGCTTTATTGTGAATATATTTAAAATACGCTGAGAATTCAACTAAGAAGAAACACTTAATCATTAAAAAAGAGATGCAAAATGGCTATCATACAAAAAAATTAATCATTTAAATTATCAGCCAAACTAAATCTAGTCTTCCTGCGCCTCTGCATCCAGTTCAGAAAATTTGCATATTTTAGGTTTTAGGAAAAGGTCCAAATATATTCTAACTGTGCTTTTAATTTGTGAATTCAAATAACCAGTCCATAGTTTCTTGGATATTTTTAGCATATCTTTCATGTAAAAGCAGAACAGTGCTGTCTCTCTCTGGCTTATATACTTAGTACAAGTTGCCTTATTTTCCAAAGTACTAGATTTAGAGAGGAGGAAGGTCTGCAGTCAAGAACTATGCAGAGATGGTATTGGTAAATTTTCTTAAAACAACCCCAAATTAAACGTACGCAAATGTGGTAAGACGTCATGATGAAGCCACAAACAACCCAGAGCCTGCTCCGAAGGAGGGACGAAGAGAAATTAGGGTCACTTTCACAGACGTTTTAGACCTTACTCCAGTCGAAACCCCAAAATACTGGAAACCAGCCAATGTAATGCCATTTTCTGCGTGTGTTTTGTTTTAAAAGAAAGGCCATGGGGACATACCAGGAAATTACAGGCTGGTTAGTTTTGATTCAGTTGTGGTTAAAATCTTCAAAAACTATTTTAAGAAATCAAACAGAGGAAGAGCAGGAACTCAGTTTAGAGGGACCCGTGTGGTTTCAGGAAAGGAATAACTTGCCTCACTAACTAGATGGAATTCTTTGAAGCTGGATTATCAAAATGAGAATACTACCAACAAAATTGTTGGAGCTAAAGAGCTACAAAATTCAGCAATTCAGGGTAAATAATCAGTGATTCCCTGGCAAACTGATTTGTAGAAGAGAAGTGTTTTTTTCCTAATTGGGATCCCTTTCATTAATGAAAACTTCTTCACGGACTTCAGGAAAATAATATAAAGAAACACCCATGTTTAAAATAAAGTAGTATTTTTAAATACAAACAGCTACAGTTACAACAACTAAGGATAATATTTAGCTCCCCGTTATTGACTCTTTGGCATTAGACTAAGCTCTTTACACGTGTTATATCGTTTAATCTTTCAAATGACTTTATGAGGTACAGAGTATTATTCTTGATTTGCAGATGGGGAAACTAAAGGTGTGAAAAGTTAAGCAACTTTCCGGAGGTCAAATAGCTACTCAGAGGTGTAGCTGGAAATCACATCCAAAACTGTCAGACACTAAGATCGTGTCCCCAACCATGGCACAGACACCTCCCGAATGTGTCCCAATAATTATGCACAATGGCACTCTTGGCTCACAATCAATAGTGTGCCTGCCCAGAGATGTTTCCCTGCAGGAGGAATGGCTTTGCCCAATGATCTGCCATCAGTCATCTGGTCCCACTAATTACACTGCCTGTAACATCCTGAGGGAAAGTTCGAAGACAAGTCAAGGAAAGGAACAGAGCTCTCCAAAGACAAAGTCCACAGAGCTGAGCAACCACCAGTTCCCAAGGAAATTCTGACTTCAATTCTGGTTCCGTCCCCCTGCCCAGAAATCACATGGTTTTTGGGGGTATCTCCTAGGACTAGACTTCCTGAGATTATTCCGGACAGCCTCACCCCTCTCTGTGCTCTTCTGAATGTTGAGGTAGGACTACACTGGCTGATTCACTGCCAAAGCCTCTGAGTCACATAGAATCCTGCAGGAGAGAGGCAGCAGGTAGACATCAGACCCACCCCCTCACCATCACCAACCACAGTCGTGGCCGTGTTGTGATTCAGTGGATCAGGAATGGCACCGGAAGGTGGCAATATGGCACCCCAGGATGTTCCGCAGGGTTCTGAAGCTTACATCATTGGGTCAAAAGAGCCCACAACATACCTAGACTTGCATTTTCTACACCACAGCTGCTGTCTAGAAGAGCAGGCTCCTAATTTAACCGCATGCATTAAGTTTTCTGTTTCTCAGGGGAGCAGGGAGGAGAGTAGAGGGGAAAGAATAAATAGAAAATACAGAAAAGGAGAAACAACATGTTCATAATGCCATAACGCCATTACAATTAATGTTAACATTCTGATGTGTTTCCTTTGTTTCGTTCTGTGAATTTGTTTCTTTATATAATCATTGTAAATTAAAATATATCGTAATTTTACTCATTACCTCAGCATCCACATCTATCATTATTGTTGGCTGTAGGATATTCTATGACTACCCTAATTGTCTGAACCATTCCTCTATTGTTAAACGTTTGTTATTTCCCTATTTTTTATAATAAGCAATGTTATCAATACCTTTATAGTATAGAATTCTTCATATTTTGGATAATTTGCCTAGCACTGGTTTATAGAAATGAATTAATTGGGCCTCAGAATGTTCCCATAACCCCTGTTTCCAAAGTAGGTTCTAGAAGTGTTTAGACCCAGTTCTTCGTTAAAAAAAAAAAAAAGCTTCCTCCCCCCCCCCCCGCCCTACCCTAGTCAAATGAACTTGGAAATCACTCTGTATTGTGTACAACTCTTAGAGATTTAAGAACACATTAGCTTATTAGAGATAGAGGAGTTTCATGAAAATACATCTGTTTAATATTATTTAATCTACTGTCTCTCAGCCATATTGGATGCATACATTTCTTTCAGCCCATCTATTGTCTTCTTACCTTCTGTGACCATGAGAATACGTCGTTTGTGAGATGCAGTAATCTCTTGAAAGACAACTAAAGTAACATTCAGAAGACAGACCTAGTTTCTCCTATAATAAAGGAGTGACTTAGTTACTTAACCACCAAGAACATGTTTTCTTATCTATATCCTTAATAATACGACTGTGGGAATCTTATGATAGAACATATGTGATATCACAGAGTGCTACACAAATATGTAGATGGTGCTATTATCTATAAGAAAAAGATGAAGTAGAGCTATTTACCGGCAGTTCCACTGAATTTTACTGTTTGTTTCCCTTTTATTGGATAACATAACAAATACCTCTCAAGGTTTTTGAAGGTATGTGAAGGTGTTTGAAAGTTGGTATCAAGAGCCATTTAGAAAATAAAATACAATCTAAAATCTTTGGAAATGTCAAGTAACTAGGTTGCCCTATTAGAGATAGGGAGAATTTTGTATATTTCCCTTTTAAAAAAAGTGAGAATAATAAGACCGAGGATTCTAGGTAGGTGTTGCTTGATACTCAACTAAGTACGTGATATGCTAATACTTCTTTTAGTTGTGGCTAAAACAAGAGCCCCACATCTGCTACGTAGCTTAACTGGGTAAGAAATCTCTGTGCCTAGCCACAGCCTTCTCACAGTAGGGGACATCCAGATGCTTTTTGTACACAGTGCATTTTAAAGAAAATGTACTCTGTAAGGAACTTGCCTCCGCCTTCATATGCTGGGGAACATGTGCCCCAAACATGATGGAAAGACAGGGCTTTTGGATATACCCCTCCTAAATTTTTATCTTGAATTGGCAAGATGCCCCTGAGTTAAGTTTTGTGCATACTATGCTCCCCAGAAGCAGGGAAGGCCAGAAGAAAAGTTGGTGGGAACAAATTTTAGTTTATGATTTAGGAAGGGGTCAAATTTGGTGAAATGCTCAGCTGATCTGATTCCCCCATCTCCAAATCTCAAGACCTAAACTCATAGGGGGAGGGGCTTAATCTGGATGTGAGAGAACACAGGGGAGGGAAGACAGGAGGTGATTTTGCTATGATTGGGATTTGGTAGAAAAGGATGTGTCACTTTTTGACCAAAATAGAACTCTAGGGGCCAGTCATCATTGTCAAGAACCTCAGGGACAAAGGGACTGTCCTGGTTCAGTTCAAGAATGGAGGCTTGGAGGCATGAGGAACAGATGGAATATAGGAGAAATGGGGGACCACAACGAGAAATCCACCAAGGACTTCTCTGCCTGGATCCGGTACCCAGAATAACCTAGGTACTTCTGTTGGCTTCTGTTCTCAATGGTATGATGTCTCTGCACCAGGAAAATGCATACATAGTCGCTCTACCTAGGAAATTCTTTACATGGATTACTATGTAATCTTTTTGGAATTCTACCCATTGAAGATAACATTATTGTTACGCGGAAAATGTGGAACACTAAATTCTGTAGCGAGAACAGTAACAATGTTAAAATGGTATGTAAACACAATTTGAAAGAACGCACTAAATATCTTCTTCACTCATCTTCTCCAGTGGTTTTTTGTCAGCTCTATATAATTCAGATTTTTCCAATAATGACTATTATTTTTAAGATTTTAAAAAAGTTACTTAAATGAAAAAAAAAAGTTACTTAAATGAATCCAAATTTATAGGTATGTTTAAGATACTCTCATGAAAGGAGGGAGGTAAATACTGATAATTTCAGTGTTGATGGAAATGTGTTTAAAAGGTGCTTTTCTCCAGGCGACCAAGCTTCGCCTTGTTAAGGGAATGCAAAATCAAAAAGAAAGAGAGAAAAAGAAGAGGCCACTTAAAACAGAAAGAGTAGGCGAGGAGGTGAAGCTACGGAGAAACGAACGGTGTTAGTTAGCCCCTGGAAAGACAAGAGGAGAAGGAGGGCCCAAGGCCTGGGAAAGATGGTGGGAAGATATCAAAGACTGAGACCTACAGGACCGGAGAAATAAGATGGGCGCAGGCTTTGAGGTCAAACCCGCTTGTGTCTCTACCGTGGTGGGGTGTCTGAGGGCAAACTCTGGGTCATCATTTATACAGCATGAACAAACTACCCATCTCACGGGTTGCATTTGGAGAACAAATGAAAGATGGTGATGTCTAGAAAGCACCTGTCATACTCCAGAGCTGAGTCTCTGTAATTTATTGCTAATTTTGCATTCTGTTTGTGACCAGCCCTGCTCTCTCTGGGCACCCAAGAAACCCTACAGAACAAAGGACTCAGCGAGTTCCTTACCTTGAGAACCCCAGCCTTGCCAAAGAGACTCCAAAGGGAAGGGAGCTGCGTGGCCGCCCATGTGCTCATACCCTACCTAGGAGAGCTAGCAGGGCGAAAGGGCCCTTGTACCGTCAGTTCAGGAAAAGGATAAAGAAACTAGTTTTAAACTTCCTCTCTACTCAGCAGTATTTTTTGGAAAGATAGACGAAGTGAATGGGTGTATGAATATACCCATGTTTATTCTTCTGGGTGCAGAGAATAATCTGTAATGGTTTCTCCTTTTCAGTTCTAAAGGTCCCCTTGAGATTTTATTTAAAATCCCAGCTATGGAAGTTTCTGGAAGCTTTTGATGGCAGAGTTAGGACTTCTCTGTGGCAAGGCTAGCTGTCCACCAAGGAGCTACAGGGGAGTGTTCCACTTCAGTGGATTTACCATGATCCAAGTGTGGCTGCCTGAGCGCCTGCGTGAGTCTTGCCAATGCCTCCGAGCTAATTGGACTCAGGGGGCACTGATCTGTGCTCTGGTTTCATTTTAAATTAACAATCTCAAAGTTTCCAATAAGCTCTCAGCACTGGCAGAGAGGTCTACCATATTTCTTCACTAAGCTCGCCCTCCCACTTTCTGACATGACTCACGTTACCGTCCCTGTTCAAAACCTCTTACCTCATACCTGCCTGTACTCAGCCAATAACTGTGCCTCATCCTCCACTTGAAAAAAAATCGAAACATCCCCTTAACACCGTGAAGACCTCTCTCTCTCTCTCTCTCTCTCTCTCTCGAACCCACACCCAGCCACGCCCCTCTTCTTGCTCCTCTTATTAAACTGAGAAATGGCCTTTCCTCCCAGCAAAGGAAATGGACACATTGTCTTGATCTCTCCCCATCTTACCTTCTCAGGGACTTTAGTCTCCCCAAAGCCACCTCCAAAGACGTGGCTCATGTCCTGCCTCCGCCCACCTCAGCTTGGGCTACTCTTTTCTTGCCCACTGTTGTGCTATCCGCACCCTTGAACATAACCTCTGTCCTTGGTGACTGAGGGCCGCCTTCGTTTCCCGACTTCTCCCACAGATGATTCCTCATTTCAGGTCTTCATTCAAATGTCACCTCGTCAGGGAAGCCCTCCGTCACCAACTTATTAGAGAAGTTTCCCCAATCGCGTGCCTATCATTGGGTTTTAGCCTTCATAAAAGTTAAGTATTTTTGCTTGTTTGGGATGTGCTTTTTGCCTCTTTCTTCCCCAGTAGGCTAAGAGCTCAAGGGGACAAGCCCAGCTGTAGCTGACGCATGAGCTTATATCTGGTGCAGAAAGAAATGCTGGGGCTTTTCAGACCGCTGCACCTTACCTTGTGCACTCCTTGCTGCCTCCACCCAAGGCTAGTAGTGACATCAGCAGCCTTCCCCTGATGCTCTCCACTGGTGTGGGGGAGACAGTTTCCCTACCGCTAGAGTGATAGACACTAGGCCCTCGTGGATAATCCATAGGTACCTCTGACACTTCTGGATGCCAAAGCCAAACTGTTCTCTGGAGCCCTCAACATCCGGAAGATACATGGAGTAGAGAATTGCCTCTCTCCCCTTCTGCGTTACGTCTGGTAGCTGGATGCCAAAGCAACACGTATCTTCTACTCTCCTTGTCTTTAATGTATTAGAATGGAATTTTTCGAATTTGATTTCTTGAACTCGGGAAAATACAGAGCGTAGATGTTACTATACTGTATATTTTCTTAAAGATTTTATTTATTTACTTGGCAGAGAGAGGGAGGGATCACAAGTAGGCAGAGAGAGAGGGGAAGCAGGCTCCCCACCGAGCAGAGAGCCCGATGCAGGGCTCGATCCCAGGACCCCGAGATCATGACCCGAGTGGAAGGCAGAGCTTAACCCACTGAGCCACCCAGGCGCCCCACTATACTATATTTTTTTATTTTGTTGTTCCGATTGTGTAGAGTATGGAGAAAGCAAATAATCGAAGCATATTCCAGATCTTCCGTATGGCCACCTTATGATCCAGTACAGACACAGAGTTTTAATGAACACAACCTATTTGTATTTATAAACAAATGCATTGAAAGTGCAGTTACATTATGAAATAATGCACAAAGCTTTCAGCAACTGTGTGAAAAGAAAAAGATGGTGAGAAAATTGGGTCTTTACATGGTATAGGGCAGTCCAAATATGCTCCAGAACAATGTGAAAAGAGTTTGCTCTGCCCACTGATGTTTTGTGTTGATCCCATCTTTGTATCAAATAGCAACCATTGATTGTGTCTACACATTTTTAACTAGCAATACGATAAAAATAATTTGTTGGTGCTAGGTTCCCCAAAGAATCTATTAACCTTTAAAACTTGTTAATATAATACTTAAACTTTGAAAAACCTTATTAAGAAGATTTTAGAGAAAACTATTCTTTCTGGGTTTTTTTAACTTTTTTTTTTATTAGTTTCAGAAATAGAATTTAGTGATTCATCAGTTGCATATAACACCCAGTGCTTATTACATCAAGTGCCCTCCTTAATGCCCATCACCCAGTTACCCCTTCCTCCCAGCCACCTCCCTTCTAGCAACCCTCAATTCCTTTCCTAGAGTTCAGCATCTCTTATGGTTTTCCTGTCTCTCAATTTTCATCTTATTTTATTTTTCCTTCCCTTCCCCTATGTTCATCTGATTTGTTTCTTAAATTCCACATATGAGTGAAATCATATGGTACTTGTCTTTCTCTGACTTATTTCACTTAGCATAATACAGTCTAGTTCTATCCACGTCATTGCAAATGGCAAGATTTCATTCTTTTTGATGGCTGAATAATATTCCATTATATATGTAGGTCTCCCTCTCTATATATACATACATATATAGAGAGAGATATATAGTATATATAGAGAGATGGATATATATATATATATATATATATATATATATATATATATCTCCTCTTCTTTATCCATTCATCTGTTGATGAACATCTGGGCTTTTTCCATCTTTCCATAGTTTGGCTATTGTGGACATTGCTGCTCTAAACACTGGGGTGCATGTGCCCATTCAAATCACTGTGTTTGCATCCTTTGGATAAATACCTCCTCGTGTAATTGCTGGGTTCTGGGGTAGCTCTATTTTTAACTTTTTAAAGAACCTCCATACTGTTTTCGAGTGTGGCTTCACCAGTTGTTGTTTTTGTTTTTTTTTTTTTAACTTTTGCTTTGTTTTGTTTTTAATGAAAAAGCCAACCTCTCTCTCAGACTCAGACCGAGACTCCTCAGGGTTAGGGTGCAAGATAAACCAAAGTTCCTGCCATCACGAGGTACTCAGAATCTCCCACTCGCCCTACTCCCCAAAACCGAGGTAGTTTATATGCCTATGCTTGACTCTCCTTGAGGATGATTTCTCTTCTAGAAAGCCACTTGTATAAAAGGTCTCCTGTCACCTACCCAACAGTCCTCATGTGTAGATGTGCCTTATTACAAGTTGGGCCCAACCTGGGGTCTCCACTCTCCTGGCTTGAAGAATGACTACCTGCAAAATGAATGCATAAACAAGCAATTGAGTGAAATAAAGAATTAATTCGCCCAACAGTAGAAAAGCTGTTGTTTGCTCACCATATGATTTGGAGAAAAACTACTCTCTCTTTGCAGGTAATAGAAGATAGATTCAAGATAGAAAAGGATAAAGGGAAAGCGAAACCTTCCAAGGAGAAGAAGACCTCAAATGTCAAGGTTGCCAAAGGAAAGGGAAAAGATCAGCCTGAGGCAAACACAACAGTGAAAAAGTCCACGCAGTTAAAACGGAGGGGAGAAGACGATGACACTAAACAGTACATCGGTCAGTGAGATGTTCCTTCTGTGGGTTACCTTTCACTTCCTGCCTTCCAATCTACAAAGTAACTTGAGAAAGCATCCCAATAATGATGCTTAATCTTTCCCAGCCTTTTCGCTCTTTCTAAAACCAGAAATCACATGCCACCCATGATACCCTAATAGGAAAATGCTACTTTTTGCAATTCATTTATGTTTTTAGTAAATATTCATTTAGCTTGTGTCTTGCTTTGGGCACGTTTTCATAATGAAAATGAAGGATGAAATAAAGAGCTGACTGTGCCACCAGGTAGTTTACTAAATGTCAGGACATTTTAGAAAGCCAGACCTAATTATGAGGCAAACTAGAAAGTGATTATTGTAATGAGTGAAATACGGTGGTGATAAAATGAGACCAGTTATTTTGGGACTCAAAGCACAGAGCTTCCTGACCTGACCTCAGCTTCTCCCACTATTAGCTTCTCTTAGAGCAACTAGAATTTCCTTTCATTTTTGATTATTGATGTAAAACTGGTTTGACCTGTGCCGCTTGTGAGTAATTCATTGCCACCTACCCTTGAACCCAAATGGAGCTTCCTATTATTATTTGCCTCCGATTTAAGTGAGATGGCAGGCCTTCACACCCCTTGTCACTTGGACTTCTCTGACGTAGCTCCGCTTTAGAGTGGAGACCTAGGAGCCATGGTATTATGGTTTCCAATATCAACATTTCCAGTGTCAACACAGATTTGTTTAGGGATAAAAGAGAAATTATTACTTAAAACTGAAAAGTTTGTGCATACTGCATTATTTGTAAGTTTATCTTAATGGGCTATTGTGGGATTTAACGTTTTCATGTGCTCTCCAGCATGACTATGAAAGGACGGTTATTTTTACCTCTCTGAATCTCAGCGTCTAGGAGAAAGTCCTGTTTTAACATTAAGGAAAACAGTGTAGCCAGGGCTAAGCAGAGAGGGAAAAAATGTTAGGAAGGTGCACAACATATATTTTTAAAATGTAATGCAAGAACTATATCACTGCCGTATAACCCACATCAGCATTCACACCGATTGACGTAAATACACAGAATACTTCGGTAGGGGGCACATCCATATTCGATATTTCCCTCTCCTGTAAACACCTCTACTTATAAAATACCACAAAAAGCTGCAGCTACTCGTAATTCAGGAGTAAAGCCAGATGTGGCTCAAAAGTAGGATTGAACAACAACAACAACAAAAAATTGCAGCCTAAGCCTTTTTCTTTTTACAAAAACCCAAGCGCACATTTTCCGTGAGCGCGGGCCCCATGTATGTTTGTCCTTCTATTATGACTCTATCTCATTTACAAAAGTGATTTAATCTTTTGTAAAATGGCCACAGCCTTCTTACTGGAAGGGTAATAATGGAAAACAGTCCACAGGCCTGCACTCCAGCCAACTGGACTGTCTCTGGCGAGCCAGAGGCATTATAAACGCATGCATAATGTATGTAGCCATCGAACTGGCTGAGTGCAACCTGTTCTCTTTTAAAATGACGGCCGCTCTCCTTTATGGTATTTTGAACAGACGACGAGCCAGATGATGGTGCCCAGCATTACATTATAGTTGTGGGCTTCAACAATCCTCAGCTAGTCGCGATTATGACTGAGCTTGGCATTCCCATAAGCAGCGTGATTAAAATATCTTCAGAGAATTACGAACCTCTGCAGGCACACCTGGCAGCATTTAGCCAGCAGCAGGAAGTTCTTCTTCAGCCAGAAGGTATGCAGTCTGCTCCACAACTCACCGAATCCCTCAGTATTCTCCACTGTCTGTTAAGTACAAATAGAATTTTCCGTCCAAAAAAAGAGTCATACAATACCTTCGTTATTGAATCCTTTTAAGACTTTGATTTGCTCTTTCTTCTGCTTGCGCTAGCCAGGTACCGTAAATTCTGCAAATTAAAATCATACTCTGTTTGTATCCCTGGGTAGCCCCAGAGAACATGGACTGTGGGTCAGAAGACTTGGTTATCTGACTCCGTTTCTCAGGAACATTCAACGGATAACTTTTATCTAACGTGTGGGCTGGATAGATCAACTGTAGGTAACGCATTCTTCCAGAAGTCACCACGTGGCCCCAGGGAGGTCACAGCCTCGGATTCTTGCTCTGCTCTGCGTCTGGCTTGTTGGCGATAAATCAGAGAGGGCACTCTATCTTCGGAGCTTTAGACTAGGAGGCTGCGGGGTAAAGCCCCATCCACACTCCCATTCAGCCATTTGGGGCCACAGGGTCTCCATCTAAGGGAGTTGTGCTTGAATGCCACAGTGGGAAGGGAACTGAAAGTGACTATATACTTTAGAGGACAGAATGGGGATTCGGTATAAGCCTATGCGACCTGCAAGTCCAAGATTTTCTGCCGTACGCTGTAGCTTTTATTGTTAGTTATTAATGTCATTTGCACAGTGTTTTGTAATCTACACCACCACATGCCAACTTCTATAATGCCGCATTTTGAAATTTGCTGTTCCAGGGTGCGCCTGGGTGGATTAGTCGGTTAAGCATCTGTGTTTGGCTCAGGTCATGATCACAGGGTCCTGGGATTGAGCCCACTCGGGTTCCCTGCTCTGTGGGAAGCCTGCTTCTCCCTCTGCCCTTTCCCCTGCTCATGCTCTCTCTCTCACTCTTTCTCTTACCCTCAAGTAAAATGTTTAAAAAATTTTGCTCTTCCAAGTTAGAAATTACTACCACTCATGATAGTAAAAGCTATCATTTATTGGGGAGATGCCTCGGGACTAGGCTTAGTGCTAAGGGCTTTAAGTGCATTGATTTATGTCGTTTCCACTACCACCCTGAGAAGCGTGTTTTATTACAGATAGTCCCCAGCTCATGACGGTTGGACTTAGTTTTTCAGCTTTCCAGTGGTGTAAAAGGGATACACGCTCAGCAGAAACCATACTTTGAAGTTTGAACTTTGCTTTTTTTTTCCCCAGACTAACAACATGCTTGCTTGTGATTCTGGGCGATGGCGGCTCCCAGTCATCCACGTGATCACGAGGGAAAACGACCGACACACTGACAACATTCTGTACCCAGCCGTTCTGTTTCTCACTTTTAGTACAGCGTTCATTCAGTTACAGGAGACATGCAACCCATTATTATAAAATGGGCTTTTTGTTAGGCGATTTTGCCCAACTGCAGGCTTAGGCAAGGGTTCTGAGCATGTTTAAGGTAGGCTAGGCTAAGCTATGATGCTCAGTAGTTCAGGTGTATTATGTCACTTTCAAATGTTCAATTTATAATGCATTTATTGGGATGTAACTCCATCCCCACTCTAGGTCGAGGAAGATGTGTTTTCCCATTTTACCAAAAGGACTCTCAGTCTAGAGGCAGTTACTAAATAAAAGAGTTGAGATTCAGACCCAGCTGCTCCTGGCTATCTCAAAGGATAGTTGTAATATTACATAACTTACTACTGAAGCCAGTGAGAAAATGTTCCATAAGTGCATAGGCTCTCTATAAAAAATATTTAATATATAGAAATAAAATCACAGAAAAATAGACTTTATAATAGAATCCTGAGATGTTAGTCGTAGAACCAACCCATTTAGTTATAAATGTGATAAGCATGAATATTTTAGGCAAAATTTGGTATGTAAATATATGGGACTCTGTCATAATTTTATTCAGAGCACAAATGCCTAGAGAAGTCTGTAGCTATTTGAATGTGACCAAAGGTTAACTGAAGCATCAGTCATTGATCTGGTCTGTTTTTAGCTATGGGGAAGGAGAAGTGGATCAACGGCATTTCTAACCAATTATGAAGCAAATACACCGAGATGGTCAAAAAGCAATTTGGCAGAAAAACTACTCCCACATAGATGCAATCTAAGGGTGATGGAAATATCAAACATGTTTAGCTCCGCAAATGTGTGACCTTATCATAATGTTTCTGGTCTTCAAGTGTAAAAGGAAGGGGTGAGATAAGCTCATGTTTGATATCAATTTCGGAAGAAAAATCCTCTGGTTTCCTAATTGTATAACCCAAGTTCAAAACCTTGTCAAAATTATCCTTCTTTATTTGCCTTTCCTACTACTGCACAGATACCTTGCAATGCATGTAACTCACCATGTCCACTTACGGTGGGAAGAATTCAACATTCTCATTTTGTTGTATTAACATGTTGCTATAATTAGACATAGAGGCTGAGAAACTGAAGAAAGAGAACGCCGTAAGAGAACTTGAAATTTTCTGGAAGTACCTGGAACCAATCCTGAATAATGAGAAGCCTGAAACAAATCTCTTTGATGTCGCTCGACTCGAATACATGGTCAAGGCAAATAGCTTTCCTTCCGACTGGGCAGACAACGAAATGATGGTTAGTACGTGGATTTGTGAGAGGTAGTGTGATTTCATTTATCATATTCATTCATTCCACAAACATTTATTAAGCACTGACTATATACATAGTGTTGTGCTAGACTCCTTTTCTTCAAGACAGTGATAACGCTGAATGGCCACTGATGGTTACAGCCTGGTTCTTTAGCTTTTAGTGTAAGAGTCAACGACCAAGAATAAGATGGAAATGGAAACGAAGGATGGTAATTCTTTTATTTGGTGGCATGTGGCTTTGATTCATGCTTCAGCCATGTTCTTGGCAGTAGTCTTAATATATAACATGTTAATTATGAAAGTACAAATTTTATAGTTTTTCAAATTACATTGTCTTTCTCTTTTTAATATATCAGTTCAAAATATTGTTTTTCTGGGTCCTTAATTTTATGGATAAAATTGTATTTCTAATATATTTGACTGGCAAGGTCTATCTAATACAATGACGTGGGCCCACCCCAGCAATTAAGAGGCGTTTTCTGAGAACATTTACTCATCTCTGCCACTGAGGATCTTACAGAGAAGCATGACCAAAACTATGAAACAGAGAAGCGATGTCGAAGGTGCCATACACCTATGTGCTCAGTGAAACACACTCTAAATTTCCTGCTAATTCAGAAAAAGAAGGAATATGATGCATCGCGAAGTAATAGCAAATGTTTGATACACAAGGGTGTTTTTAAAAAGAAGGTTGAGTGACGACTTCTCACGGATGTTATGGAAGATATCCAGGCATTCGCTTTTACACAAAACTTCTCAGGTCTCTTTCTAGTTGACCCCCCGCCCCGTTCCAACAAACCGAGACCCCGGGGTTGGAGCGTGAACATTTCTCATGACCAGAGTCCCTGATTGGATAACCTTAAGGTGGATGTGCACATGGTGAAGTAAGGAAAACTCTGAGGAGAGGGAGACCCAGATTTGAACTTTGAAGGATGGACAGGATTTGAATAGGTAACATTATACAGATCAGTCTGAGTTATTAAGACTGTCAACATATAAAGCATTAGATGTCACTATGTAGAAACAGAACACTGAAGCCTGATGTCTTGCCAATAGTAAGAATAAATATTGGCCTTGACCCGTACGTGGAAAAGAAGCAAAACATGAAGAAGCCGTGGCCGAAGGCAGCGCTCATTCTAAGCAAAACTGGTTACTCCAAGCACCCTTGGCTGGGCCTCTTTCCACCCTTTCACCTAGATATCTTCATCTTTCCTGCTTTGTCTTTCACTCTTCTGCCTCCTAGACCTGAGTTCTGAAAAGAAGGCACTACCTTCTATCCTTTACTGTTTCGCATCATACCATCTCAAGAACTTGCATACGTTTTTGTTTCGATAGGGCATAAGAGATCACAGTCATATAATTCCTGAGCCATAATTCAGAGGAAGCAATAAAGAGTCTTCGAAGGTAGCCGCAGGCCATGTATCTTTTTCTCTTGCTCTAGCTGGGGCTCTTCTTTGTATTTTATTTACTGCCCCTCCCCCCACAAGACATGGACTGACAAGAGCTGAAATGTGGTGAGCCCAAGGTAGAGTACCTTCCATTGCACCTTCAGTACACAGATGTCATAACACACCAAGGCACATATCACAGCTTCAAAAGACTCAGCACCATTCCCAACACCCTGCTTCCTCCTCCAAGGTCCACAATTTTGGGTTCATTAGAAGATTTTAATCACTCCATTTTTAAAGAAAGTGAATTGACTAGTTTACTTTTCTAAAATAGAGAGCGGAAGAATTTAAATGGCAATTAAGGGTCAAAAAATTTTATGTTGAAAAAATATTATCATCTCAGTTGAAATACTAGTTATGGTAGAACATCTTCCACCTCTGAACTAGAAAGTTACCATCGAGGGCATTGATTGGGCCATTAAAGTAACAGTCAGGAATGAAAACATTCAGTCGTCTGGGGAGCCATTTATGACTGTGCTACCCAGCTGGACACACTGATCTCCTATCAATCAATTCGCAAGTATTTATCAAATATCTTCTTCATGCCAGAACTGTGGTCAGGGTCCAGTTGTGGTATTTTTTTTTTTTTTAGAGCCCAAGCATGCCTCTATAAGGTATGATTTGTGGGTGAACAACCCAGAATTGAGAATGATGGGGAAAGAGAGCCTTGCCAACAGTTCAGTCATGGAGTTGGGTTTGAAAAGAAAGACCATTGGGTTTCATATTGAAGAACAAAGTTCACCTTAAAGTTTAGACCACCCAAGAAACATAAAAGTAATAAATCTACTTCTCGTAGAAGTAGGCTAAGTACGTGGTGTGGATAAATGATGTCACACACTCGGCTATATTTGTAAGTTGGTTATGGTCTCATATCCAAAGCAGAAGCCAGCCAAGGAGTCCTCTTCCTCTCTGGAAGAAGGAAAGCATTAGTACCTTTGTCTGCAGACAAGCAGGCTGTATTTCTGTTGAACCAAGGTAACGAAAGCTTTACATCAAATAAATGCCCATCAAGAAGTGCTAACTGCTCATGGAAGACATCTGCAACATCTCAAGTTAAGACCTTGGTTGCCGAAATAATTTTCTGGCTTTTAGCATGTGATTTGCTGTTTGATTTACAAATGAATAAACTAGTTAAGCTAAGGGATCAGAAGGGGCAGAAGTCCTATCATATTTCTTACAAGTACAAACAAAAACTGGTTTCTGTGCCAGAAGTTGGGCAGAAGACTAGCAGGTTGAAGCTTAACCGAAGAACGCTCAGTCCTAGAGTAGGCACGTGAAGCCCAGACTGGCAGCTGTGCCTTGAAGATGGGCAGAGCTTTGCACTCCCCTGGACCCCTGCCAGACTGTGATTCACTGGTCTCCCAAGAAGCTATCTCATCCTACCTTACCTCGGTAACTCAGATCTAAGATAAGCCTACTTAACCCTTCCTTACTTTCAGGCAGGCAGACCTCGTGATAACAGAATTTTTCCAGTTCTGGAAATGAAAGCCCAGGTAATAGAGGTATCTGATCTACAACTTGCTTGCTAGATAATAAAACTTGTGGATCTTAGATACAAAAGGAGTACACTATCGCTTGGTTATTTTTCCTCTGATGGTAGCACAGAATAGGTATTGAAGTTACTACTGAATATGTTGTTTTAGATACTGAGACATCAGAATATAGGCCACATTGCTGAAATTAATGGGCAGGGTGTTTTTCTACTTAGTTGAAGCATTCGTTGGACTCTTAGAGTATTATGCAGCCCTATGACCCTCCAAAGGGAACAGTCTACATTGTGGCAAACAAGATGGTCAAGAAGGATTTGATAAATAAAGATTCACTCACCATGGCTGGGATTCCATGGTTTGGGGAAGTGCATGGTTGGTTTAGCTGTTAAAAGAGAAATGAACCAAATATCTGATTCCAACAACAAAATACTAATAACTAATTGCCATTAATTCTCTCCCCTGTAGCTGGAATTGGGTACCGATATTTTTGAAAATATTGCCTGTTTGATGTATGACACCCTGGATTGGAAGAGGCAGCACCGACACTATTTGGAAAGTATGCAGCTTATCAATATCCCACAAGTGGTCAATGAGAAACCTATCTTGGAAGCCCTGTCAATTACTGAGGTAGGCACATTCTTGAATGCCTTTAGTGGGCTGAATGACCAACTGAACAAATTGATTTTCACATTTGTAAAACACACGAAGGAAAAACTACATAAATACTTGTAGGAAGGAAATACTGCCTGCTGGGATTTAAGTGGTGAGGGTGAGACCAGGGAGAGGCCCCCAGGCACAGCATTAAAGGGCACCCATGTGGTCAGGGCTTTACGAAGCTCCCTAACTACTTGCCACATGGAAAGCTGATGCTAGAAGCCACTTTCCTCCCATGGCACAATAAAGAATACTTGGAACAAGGAGAAGACTATTGATAAATTAATCATGGTGTTTATTTAGTACCCACCACGTGCTAGCTTTGTGCAAGGTGCTGGCGATAAGGAACAAGACTCCTCCCTTGGCCCCCTCATTGAGGCTAACTTTTAAAGAGGATGTCAGTCATGCCAACAGTGGTTTCAGCATAGCGTGGTGAGAATAGTCAGCTCAGGCTGCAGTGGAAATACTAAAACATGGCACCTAACCTGACCTGGAGAGGAGCAGCAGGAGAGAGGGAGGAGTCAGGAGAGCCTCACCCAGCACGGTGAATGACGTGGGGAAGGCTGCGTGTGAACTGCCTACAGGAATGCCAAGCAGAGGAAGGGACAGAAAGGCATTCTCAAGAAAGGGGCAAAGATGGACATACACAGACATGGGGTCGAAGGAGAGAAGTATTAGGGCACAAGCCAGGACCACAGGATAAGTCTGTGCTCCCAGGTTGGTAGTGCAAAATGGAGAACGACGCAAACCCCCACTGGAGAATGGAAGCAGATGTGCTTTGGTGCCAAGTTAAAGAGTTTGCGTTGTACCTGGAAGGTGATGGGGAACCACTGAAGGACTTGAAGAGGGAGAATGGTGTGATTCTGAGTCACCCAGGGACCAGAACCCCATCTCCTCATCCCTTTCCCGGCAATTGCTCAATGGGCTCTGTTAGGGAAAACTAAAAAGTGTCTGTACCCATTAACCTCTTCCCTTCGTCAGACAAAACCCTTTCATTTGTGCCTAATATTAGCCAATGATTTTGTGGTGTGAAGATCATACAATCTCAGAATCCTGTCAGACCCCATCATGCCAGCACCTGATGAAAGCATCTGTCAGCCAGATATCTCAGTCGTCTCTTTTGAATTCTTGTACTTTTAGGCACCACAACCTGTAGCTCCAACACCAGGCAAGAAGAAAGCACAGAATGAGGAACCACAAGCGCCCCCATCAGGCAAGTATGGAACCCGAAGACCAACCCCATGAGCTTGTGCATCAAGGACCACTGACTGTCCTCCATCTTGCCTTCAGACATCCCTCCACCTACACATCCCACTTTTATTAGTGCACCATGACGGTTTGAATTTATGGATAAAATTTTGATGGAAGAAATGGGGAACACATCTTAATTGAGCAGTGATATATTGTGTATTTTACAGTGGCTTTTGTCTTCACAACTGAAGTAGACATGAGATACTACAATGACTTGCTGAATGCGATTCCAGAAGAATTCATCTCCGTGCCCATCATACTGCACTGTATGCTGGAACAGGTAGGGGGGGGTGCACGCCACGGCCTCTTTCCCAGCTGGGTAACCTTGAGTCCGTCGTTTCATCTCTCTTTGCCTTTGGTGTGAACTATTTTAAACTACACATGAAATCCCTGAGTGTATTCTCCGTTACAAAGATTATAGAACGCTTGAAATAAAACTGAAGTTTACTTTGATCATCTGCTTTAATCCCCTTCCTTTTGCTATGCTCTGGAACAATTGCTCTCATATTTCCTGAAGTTTCGAGACACGTATCCTTTAAACTGTCTGTGTCTGGTGTCATTTTAGTGGACAAGAAAGAGGAGGTAGACAGTGGATGGGTGCTTAATGGTCTTTATCTTTTAAATTTCTTTCATACTTGTAGGTTTAATCAGATTTTTCTGAGGCAATTTTAGTCATTAGTTTTTTTTTAAATAAAAATAGCCATTTTATTTGTGTTTTCAATATTGTATAAAGTTCTTTATTCACTTACATGCATTTTGAAATTTGTTTGGCATCTGGCTATGCTCCTTTCTATGACTGATGTTATTTATTTGTCCGCGCTCTCTTCTTGATCATGGTTGTCAGTGTTACATCTATTGTATCGGTCTTTTCAAAGAACTAGGATTTTGCTTCATTGGTCAACACCTTTCTACCTTATGTTTAGCTAATTTCTTCATTTCCCTTTATTATTTCCTTCCTTCTGATTTCTATGAGTTTGAATCAAAAGCTTACTTCATTTACTTCCAGGTTTTTTGCTTTACTTAAGGCTACACATTTCCTTTTGAGTATTTCTCTGACTGCATCCGGATGCTTTCAATCTATTCAGTTCTAAATCTTTTATTTTCATTTCCATTGCTTATTGTCAATTCCTACTTTTATTGCATTATGGTCATTAAACATGGTCTGCATGTTAAAAAAAAAAAGTGCTTTTAAATTTCCTGAGCTTCATATGTGACCTGGTCAATTCTCCTGAGTTTTCTGGATGTGTTTGAGAAGAGTTGTTATAAATTAATTCATTTAATCCTTAGAACAACCGTATGATGCAGAAACTCTTTTTGTTTCTTCTTTTACAAATAAGGAAACTGAGACATAAAAAGGTTCAGTAACTTGTCTAAGTAGTAACTATCAGAAACTGCCCTAGAACCTTATCAGTTTGAGGGGAAAAGTTTTTCAATGGCATTGCTTTGTCATCTTCTTTCTTCTAATGTTGCTGAGAAATCTCATGTCAACTGATGCTTTTTTCTGTGTAGATAATCCGTTTTTTTCTTTCTGGCAGCTATTAGAATTTTCTCTTTATAATTCATAACACAAGGCTCTGTCCAGGTATGGTTTTGTTTTATCATTGTTATTAACAATCTAAAGGATTATAATCTGGTTTCCGGTTACATTCTGAATAAAATCAAAATTCCTTACATTGAAAGACCCTAAAAACATGGGTCTGGGCTGATCTGTCATCTCATCTGCCCCCCTCACCACACACACACACTACTCATCATCTACATAGGCCTTCTGGGTTTTCCTCAACTACACTACTTAATTCCACCTTAGCTTTCTTTTTTAAGATTTTATTTATTTATTTGACGTAGAGAGAGATCACAAGTAGGGCAGAGAGCCCGGTGCGGGGCTCGATCCCAGGACCCTGAGATCGTGACCCGAGCTGAAGGCAGAGGCTTTAACCCACTGAGCCACCCAGGGGCCCCGCTACCTTAGCTTTTTTACTCCAACTTCTTTTCCGAGAAACATTTGCACCCCCATGTCTGCCTGGAAGATACTCCTTCTCATTCAGTGCCCAGTGGAAATAGCATTCATTCCTTAGCCTTTCTCCCACCTGATCCAAAGGAAGCCCCTGACAACACAAAGTGCTCTTTACCATATCACTTGGTTTTCTTTTTTTATCAACCACAACTCTTCTTAAAATAACTTACAGGCTTTGTGTCTTACCTTCCCCCTCTCACTAGAGTCTAAGCTCCATGCAAGCAGGGACCTCATCTAATCTTGTTCCCTGCTGTATGCCCAGTGCACCATCCACACACCTAACTCACAGCAGACACTGACGCTCTCTTTGCTGTATTAAATGTACCCTCAAACGTTATTTTTTTCTATTGATTTATCCTTTTATTAGATGGATGGTGGAACTTGTGGTTTTTCCTCCTTATCTTTTACATTTTCTATCAATTTTATCTTTCGGTGAATTCCAGCTTAACTTCCAATTCATTCATTCTTCTCTGGGGTCCAGTCTGCTACTGAAGTTTTTTCTCAATAATAGAGAGTATTTAATTTAGAAATTCTCCAATTTCTTTTTACAACTGCCTGTCATTGTCCTCATTGCATGGATGTGACACATTCCTTTATGTCGCTGAATTTTCAGAGGTTCTGAAAATTCAGAGGTTCTGAAAATTCAGAGTCTGAATTTTCAGACTCTATCGTCACTTTTACCTCCAATATACATTTTTATGTCTGCTTGAATTTTCTGACCAATTAAATAAGTACACTCACAGTTGCCTTTCATTATCCCATAAGGTTTCTGGGAGACCAGTAGTTTTATTATATCAATAAAATTATAGAAGCTGAAAAGCCCTATAGAGCTTGCAGTATCATCATTTTATCTTAGTCTTTATTATTTTATTCAACTCAATTCAAAGCAACAAACATTTATTCACCACCTGCTGTATTACAAGCATCAGCTGGTAACCTTAGTGCCTGACCCATAGAAGGCAGCCGCTCATAGATTGCGTTGATTGAAAAAATGCTTAATAATGGGATAAAAAAAATCTGAAATATAAGAGGAATGGGATAGGCTTTTTCAAGACAGGATATTAGAGTTTAACATTTCAGAGGTAGAACAGTTTTGAGTGCTCTTTTGTGATTGGAGTGGTTCCAGATGATCGGAGATAGAGTGGAGATATGAGTGGCTCTTTTGAAAGTAAGGGGTTGACAAAGGGTAAAGGATGGGAGGCTATTTTGTCATCCATCTATAGCAGTGGTTTTCAACAACAGCTGATTTTTTCTTCCCAGGGGACATGTGGCAATGTCTGGAGATATTTGGTTGTCACAGTTGGAGGTGACACTGGCGTCAAACGGTTCGAGGCCAGGGATACTGCTAAACATTCTCCATAACACAGAACAAAACCTATGACAAATAACTGTCTAATTCAAAATGTCTTAGGTTCCAAGGTTGAGAAACTCTGTACAAGGATGTGAAATCACAGAGGGTGATTGCAGGATTTAAGGTGAAGAGAAAAGCTATAAATTAGGTGCCTACCTTGATTACATTTCAACTTCTTTTATTTGCTTGGTAAAATTGAACAAGCCACATAATCTTTCTAGACCTCAGTTTCCCCATATAATAAAGACCGTGACCCCTTACTGACCTCACCATCTATCCCTATCTTGAAGAAAGAATGAGAACGTGACTTGAACCCCAGTTCCTCCCACTCGGTAGCCTTGGGCTTGCACCAGTCACTAACTTCAGTCACCCTAGCTCTTCCTCTGTAAAATTAAGATAATATCTACTCCACAGTGTTGCTGTGTTGCTTCACTGAGATAATGTACTAAAAGATGCCTCATACAGTGCTTGGCATGTGGTAGGCACTCAATAAATACTTACCGAATCCAAAGGTGTAAGCAGTTTCGCGTGCTTTAAGAGAAAGAGCAAATCAGTGAGAAAAGAATTTATTATATTGGTATTTTGATTTCTGTTATAATAAATTTTCCTGTTTATTATTTGTGTTTTGTGTTATCCTAATGCATACATTAAAATCATATCTATTTTAATGCATGCATTGTAGACATTTCCTTTTTTATTTAGATAATCACTGCCACTTTGTGTAATCACTGGGTATTATTGGTAGAAACTGCCTTGTTTTCAGTAAGAGCAATGGAAATACGTGAGTATCAGTAAAGAGCTGACCACTAAGCTGTCTCCCCCTACCTGCTTATTTTAACAGGTTGTGGCAACTGAAGAAGACCTTGTCCCGCCCAGTCTGGTGCAGCCGCCTCCTAGAGCAGATGGGCTGGACCACAGAATTGCAGCTCACATTGTGTCCATCCTGCCCTCTCTCTGTCTCACAGAGAGGGAGAAAAAGGTCAGATGGCATGAAATAGCCAAAGAGCTTGCATGCTTTGAAAAAGTATGGCTTCTCTTTTTAAGTCACTATATTTCAATTTGAATAGAATCTCCATGAAATATTCTTATCTGAAGAAGAAAATGAAAGCAAAGCAGTGCCCAAAGGTCCTCTCCTTTTGGACTATCATGACGCACATGCCCACAAGAAGTATGCTCTAAAGGTAATAATAATTGGGTTGCCCCAAGGAGAAGTGATGCCAGAAAGCCTATTTCTAATTATCCGTTGAAGAAATTGTGGTTATATAGTTTTACCCATGGCACTAAAATTAATATTCAAGATGGATCCGTGCTTGCAAAGTGAGACCTCAGGAAATAGAGGTACATGCGGGAGCAAAGAACACTTGTCTAATTATAGAGGTTCAGTTAACCATTTAATTGATTGTGAGTGCACAGAATTTGCATTAAAACCTTATAGTTATGTGCTTTATATATATATACACACCAATGTGAAGAACTAGTGGAGGCCAGAGAGGGATCTCAGAAGGGAGAAATGAATGTATATGAGACTTTGGCAGTTTGTCACAGCGAGGGAAGACTCCATCATTTCTGTGCACAGGGGAACCTCTGGCAAAGTGAGAACGAGCTTTTTTGACCTTCAGCAAAATACCAGCAGTTTGTCTTCCCCAATTACCATTGATTTCCCCTGTTTCCAAATAATGAGAGCGAAGGTATCAGGTTTTGCCTTCTCCATATGCATTAGGCACTTGACAGCTTACTCTAATGTCTTCTGTCACGTTGCTCTTTTTTCATCAGGACCAAAAGAATTTTGACCCAGTTCAAATTGAGCAGGAGATGCAGTCCAAGTTGCCATTGTGGGAATTCCTTAAATTCCCTCTGCCCCCGCCATGGAACAGCACTAAACGTCTAGCTACAATTCATGAGCTCATGCACTTCTGTACAAATGGTGAGTACGTTTTTTGCCTTAGCTTATACTCACCCATTTACGGTCACATGTGCTTCTTAAGATGACACTCCCGTTTGTAGAAAGTATTTTGATTTTTGAAAGAGCTTTCAGAGGTTGAGGTGGGTATTTTGATTCTCTTACCTTGGGTAATATGTATGTATTAGAGTTTAATATGTATGACAGCTATGATGCATACATAACATTCTTCAGTTGGATGCACCGGGTTTTCTTTTCCACTGTGTTTCCATGATGAGCATAATCTGCTTCTTCCTTCCTTCTTCCTGCTCCCCACCCCCACATCCCTTCCTCGACAGCATTGCAGAAAACATGGTGATCCCTGTCCCAGGTAAGAGCACAGAGTAGAGAGCCCCCTCGCCGTGTGGTGCCAAGAGTGTGTTGACTCAAGTTCACCTCCTCTCACAGGAAGGGTCATTTTATGCTCTTTTTTTTCCTTTTTTTTTTTAGTAATTTTTTTTATTATCTTATATTAGTCACCATGTAGTACATGATTAGATTTTGTTTGTCCTGGAAGCTTTTTATCTCCTTCTATTGTCAACGACAGCCTAGCTGAATATAGTATTCTTGGCTGCATGCTTTTCTCATTTAGTGCTCTGAATATATCATGCCAGTCCTTTTTTTTTTTTTTTAAAGATTTTATTTATTTATTTGAGAAAGAGAGTGAGAGCATGAGAGGAGAGAAGGTTAGAGGAAGAAGCAGACTCCCCGTGGAGCTGGGGGCCCGATGTGGGACTCGATCCCAGAACTCAAGGATCATGACCTGAGCCGGAGGCAGTTGCTCAACCAACTGAGCCACCCAGGCACCCCAGGCCAGTCCTTTCTGGCCTGCCAAGTCTCTGTGGATAGGTCTGCTGCCAATCTAATATTTCTACTGTTGTAGGTTACAGACCTCTTGTCCTGAGCTGCTTTCAGGATTTTCTCTTTGTCTCTGAGACTTGTAAGTTTTACTATTAGATGCCAGGATGTGGACCTATTTTTATTGATTTTGAGGGGGGTTCTCTGTGCCTCCTGGATTTTGATGCTTCCCCCAATTAGGAAAGTTCTCTACTATAAATTCTCTATTATAACTTCTCTTACATAAAGTTCTCTACTATAATTTGCTCCAATATACCTTCTGTATACCCCCTCTCTCTTTCTTCTTCTCCTGGGATCCCAATTACTCTAATATTGTTTCATCTTATGGTATCACTTATCTCTCGAATTCTCCCCTTATGATCTAGTCGTTGTTTATCTCTCTTTTTCTCAGCTTCTTCATTCTCCATCATTTGGTCTTCTCTATCACTAATTCTCTCTTCTGCCTCATTTTTCCTAGAAGTAAGAGCCTCCATTTTTTACTGTACCTCATTAATAGCTTTTTTGATTTCAACTTGATTGATTTTTTATTTCAACTAGATTTTAGTTTTTTTATTTCTCCAGGAAGGGATTCTCTAGTATCTTCTATGCTTTTTTCAAGCCCAGCTAGCATCTTTATAATCATCATTCTGAATTCCAGTTCTGACATCTTACTGATGTCCATATTGATTATGTCCCTAGCCGTCGGTACTGCCTCTTGTTCTTTGTTTTGAGGTGAGTTTTTCTGCCTTATCCTTTTGTCCAGAGAAGAATAGATTAAGGAGAGAACAAAATGCTAAAAGGGTAACAACAACCCCAGAAAAATATACACTAACCAAATCCGAAGAGAACCGAAATGGGGGGAGGGAAGGAAGGAGGAAGAAAGGGAAAAAAAA
>CM052798.1:89094948-89112911 GCA_028533885.1 Nasua narica | reverse complement strand
GATAGATGTTGATAGAGACTAAACATTTAAACGTGTGATAGAATTTTAAATGCAGTCATTATATAAGCTGAAATAGAGCGGGTAATTTTCTAGTTGCATAGGATGGAGAAAATAAAAATAGAACAAATAAATACAAAAAAATAAAAACTCGAGTCAGCCCAATAAAAGACAAGATACAAAAAAGAAAAGGAACAAAATAGAATGTAAACAGAAAAACATGAATAATATTACCGTGCTGGTTATTAAGCTTTGGTGTCTGAGCTCCAAAGCTACCATCCTCAAATAGGCTTTCTGCTGAGTCTGGAGGTCTGCAAACAGCATTTTTCCTTCGGATTAATTTTAACCTATGCCAGTTTGATACACAGCGTTTAATGTTAACCAGCCTCTCCCTTTGCTTCCGAGACTGTAGGAACTTCTGCTTTTCCTTCAGGTTCTCTTTGCAGATGGCGTCGTGAGCAGTAGTCCTGACTCGGGTCCTCTTTCTCCTCCTGTTGAAATGCCACCGAGTCCTCACAGTGGAGACTTGATGGACACAGTTTCTCAGCAAAAGTCAGAAACAGTACCGTCTGAGATTGCCATTCCAAAGAAAGGTAATAACAGAGGCCTCTCAATTGATGGTGGGTTTAATAAATCTTACACTTCTCATCTTTTCCATGAATATATTCGTGTGTACTCACATACATACGTGTGTGTACATCTTACACTTGATCTTAGCCAAAAGGCCGAGAAGCGATTGTGTGTACATCTTAAATGAATCACAGCATTACACATTGTTTCATAAACTGCACTTTCTCTCTTAGTAATAAATCATGCACATTTTCCCGTTCCCCCACCAGCAGACCTCCCCTTATATCCCATTGACTAGACCTGGCCAAGGACCTAGGCTGGGAAAACAAGCATAGGACATTTCTGAATTTTTTTCTCAGGAGATGAGCACTACTATTAGGGGGAAAGGAAATTGGATAACAATTGAGTAAGCAATTAACCGTGCCTGCCATAATCTAATATATGAAATTGTTCTCCTCAGAGATATTGTCGATTTACATCCCTACCTCCAATGCAGTATGAAAATATCTGCTTCCTCATACCCTTGCCAATGATGGATTTCCTTATTCTTTTAATCTGATTTCATTAATAATCTTTTATTATGTTACTTTGCATTTCTTTATTACTGGTGAGGTTAAACATTTATCAATTTTTTTTCTTTTTGTGAATTTTCCATTCACGTATTTTCGTTATTTTCATAACATTATTTTCATAATGAAAATACCAAAACGTTCATTATTTTTGTATTTATGTTCGTTAGTTTCATATTTTCGTTCATTATTTTCGTATTTATTCATAAGAGATGTGTGTTTGTGTACCAGGCACAATACTTTAAAATATTAAATCAGCTAATCCTTATAGCAACTCTGTGTGATAGATATTTTAATAATTCCACCTTACAGATGAGGAAATTGAGACACAGAGAGGTTAAGTAACTTCCTTGAGGTCTCTCAGCAACTAAGTGGTAGAGCTAAGGACTGGAGTCTGGGCACCTGCATTGCAAATTTTTCTCATTCCTCATAGGACTTTAATGACCTGAGACCAAGATTTAATCTTCTTTGTTAATTTCACACATCTTCCCACAGTAACCAGTAACCTTGTATAGAGGCAAACTGAGTTCCCTTTTCGGTTACTCAAAATTTAATGAAATAGACTTTCCCTTAGTAGTAGTAGCTGAGGGTTCTAGGTTGAAGTGAATGAAAGCGTTCTCGTTGCTTTCAGACTTCCCAGCTCAAAGGTTCCCCTCCTTTTCTGATGGCACAGGACTTGATGTAAGGGTAGCCACTTCTCTTAGAGCCTGACGGGGTCCCAAAGGGCTTCTGCCTCCAGCATGGTGTGCTCCAGATATCTTTAAAGCCCATCATCCAAGATGATGTGTTCACTTAAACACACACACACACACAACTAATAGACTATTTTTTTAAGAGCAATTTTAGGTTTACAGAAAAAAAGGAGCAGAATGTCTCCCTACCTGGTTCAAAGTTTTCCCTATTTTAAACACATTTGTTTGAATTGATGAACCAATATCAATACATTGTTATTAACTGAAGATCCATAGTTTGCATTAGGGTTCATTCTTCACGTGGTTCTGAGTTTTGACAAAGGCATAATGCAGTGAATCTACCACTACAATAACATATGGAATGATTTCACCCCCTGTGAAAAGAAAAACAAACCTGTGCTCTATTGATTCCTCTCTCCCCTCACCTTCTCCCCAAAACCGGTACCCATAAGCCGACACTCTCCTTTCCCCTCTACCCAGAGCCTTGGAACCACCAATCTACTTTCTGTTACTATGGATTTACATTTTCTGGACATTTCATATAAAGAGAAGCATACAAAGTAAGGCTTTCTGTGACTGGCTTCTTTTAGTTCGCACAATACGTTCAAGGGTCAGCTGTGTTGTAACTTGTGTCAGCACTTCCCTTTTTACTGTCGAGCGATATTCTGCTGTATGGATGCACCGTGGTTGGTTTATCCACTCCTCAGTTGATGGACATATGGGTTGGTCCCACTTTGGGGAAATTGCAAATGGAGTTGATATGAACATTTCTGTACAAGTTTTGGTGTGGACATGTATTTTCCTTTCCCTGGAGTAGATACCCAGGAGTGGAATTGCTAGCGTAGTAACTCTCTTTCTCATTTTGAGCACGTGACAAACTTTTCCAAAGCAGCTGCATTATTTTCCATTCCCACCAGCATGGATGAGGGGGTTCCTGTTTCTTCACTTTCTTGCCAACACTGTTATTTTCTGTCTGGAGCCATCCTTTTTTTTTTTTCTTTTTAAAATTTTATTTATTTTTAATTATTATTTTGAGGGTATTGGGTTTCTGCTTAGGTGTTAGGATTTCATTTTATTATTTATTATTTTTTGTTGTGTTATGTTTGTCACCATAGAGTACATCATTTGTTTTTGATGTAGTGGCCCGTGATTCATTGTGTGCATATACTACTCAGTACTCCATCCAATCCATGCCCTCCTTAATACCCATCACCAGGCTCACCTGTCCCCCCACCCCCCTTCCTTCTAAAACCCTCAGTTTGTTTCCCGGAGTCCATAGTCTCTCATGGTTCATCTCCCACTCCAATTTCTCCTCCTTCATTTTTCCCTTCTAATGTCCTCCATACTATTCTCTATGTTCCACAAATAAGTAAAACCATATGATAATTGACTTTCTCTGTTTGACTTATTTCACCTAGCATCATCTTCTCCAGACCCATCCAAGTTGATGCAAAAGTTGGGTATTCATCCTTTCTGATGACTGAGTAATATTCCATTGTGTATATGGACCACATCTTCTTTATCCATTTGTCTGTTGAAGGGCATCTTGGCTCTTTCCACATTTTGGCTGTTGTGGACATTGTTGCTCTGACCATTGGGTACATGTGGCCCTTCTTTTCACTACATCTGTATCTTTGGGGTAAATACCCAGTAGTGCAATTGCTGGGTCATAGATTAGCTCTATTTTTAGAGTGGTATCCCATTTTGATTTTGATTTGCATTTTCTTAATGGTCAGTGATGTTGAATACCTTCTCATGTACTTAGAGGACATTTGTCTCTATTCTTTGAGGAAATGTCTATTCAAATCCTTTCCCCAATTTTGTAACAGATTATTTGTCTTCTTTTGAGTTGTAAATATCCTTTGTGTATTTTGGATACAAGTTCCTGATCAGATACAAATCAGGTACGTGATTTGTGAATATTTTCTCTCAGTCTTTGGGCTATCTTTCTATATTCTTGATGGTGTCTTTTCATGGTGTCCATTTTGCTGAAGTCCAATTTATCTGGTTTTTATCCCTCTGGTTGCTTGTACTTTTGGTATGATAACTAAGAAATTGCATTATCCAAAGTCACAAACACTTTTTCCTGTATTTTCTTCTAAGAGTTTAAAATTTTTAGCTTTGCATTAGGGGCTTTACATCCATTTTTATTTAATTTTTTATATAATATGCAATAGGGTCCAAATTCATTCTTTTGAGTTTATTAAAAAGACAATTATTTCCCCCAATTGAATTGGTTGGCACCTCAGTCAAAATTCAATTAGCCATAAATATTAAGGTATATTTTTGGACTCTTATTTCTGCTCCACTAAACTCCTCTATGTTTATCCTTTTGCCAACATCTCATTGTCTTGACTGCTATATCTAAGTTTGAGTCATTCATGTTTGTTTTCCTTTTTAATGTAGTTTTGACTATTCTGGGTTTCTGGCATTTCTGTATGAATTTTAGGATCAGATTATTAATTTCTGCAAAAGAGGCAGCTGGGATTTTTACAGAGATTCCACTGAACATGTAGATAAATTTTGAGAGCATTGACATCTTAACAATATTGTCTCTAATTCATGAACTGAGGATATCTTTTTATTTATTTAGGTCTTCTTCAATTTCACTCAGTACTTTTTTATAGTTTTCAGTATATAATTATTAACAATTGTCTTGTTAAATTTTTCCTAAGTGTTTTATTCTTCTTGATCCTATTATAAATGGAATCGTTTCTTTAGTTTGGAGGTTGTTCATTGATGGGGTACACCAATACAATCGATTTTTTTGTATTTTGGCCTTGTGTCTTGAAATCTTGCTGAACTTTCTTACTCTAGCCTTTTTTTTTGTTTTGCAGCAACTTTGGAAATAAGATCCCAACCCTCAGTGTTTGTTGTTGTTGCTGTTACTGCTGTTTGTTTAGTGACTTTCCTGAACTCATTCTTGCAAGCGTCTCTCCTTTGTCCTGTGTAGACACTAAAGTCTCTGCTCTGTTAGCTTAGTGATCAGGTAGTGATTAGGTGGGGATTTACTTACATGCCTGGAGCCAAAAAGTCTCTCAGCCTTTGCTAAGGGGGTATGTGTGCTTATCAGGGCATTCCTTCCTTACTCTCAGTTTAGACCCTAGCCCTAGCCTCAAGGTCAGCCGGAGGTGAGAGATTTGGTGTTTCTCCAGTCTTTCCTGGACAGGAGTACAATCCTCCATGTGCATCTGGCCACAGGAAAATGTCAGTTTTTCAAAGTTCCTACAGTCATCTCATTCCCCAGCTTATCCTTTGAAGTTTTTAGGTCAGCTTCTTGCTTGCCCCAACTATTATTGCTGCCTGAGACAGACGCATTATGAATTGTTACCGATTGCTACCGATTGTTCCGACAAGGGCCCCTGGATAAGGTTGTTTACAATGAGCGAATTCTAACTCAGATCAGAGTGAGGATTTTCTGGGAATTTTCAGAGCAGTCAAACAATGATGAGTCTCTGGGAATGGGGCTTTCGGGGAGAATTCCAGGCCTATCAGCCCCCTCCAATAGCTGCCACACCATTGGTTTTCACAGCTACTGTGATTCCAGGGCTACTGTTTTTCAAAGCTACTGCACAGTTGGAGATGGGGGAAGATGAAGGATGAGAATTGGGTAAGTTATAACACCGCAAAGCAGTTGTTCTTACTGAGATTCAGCTGATTGTTGCAATTCTTTGGTTTATTTCCAGATTTCTGAGTTGATTTTGATACCTTTTTTTCCAGTGTTGTCACTGTTTTGTTGGAAGAATGACTTTTTGAAGGGCCTTTCTTGCCATTCCAGAAGTGCTTCTCCCATCTCACAAGAAATACTGTTTAGTATTTTCATTATTTTTTTTTAGCTCGAAACATTTTCTAATTTCCAGAATGACTTCCTTTTTGACCCACAAGTTATTTAAACATGTTTCTAAATTTCCCAAACTATAAAGTGTTTCTAGGATTTTTTAATAATTGATTTTTAACTAATCTTTTGAAATTTGTTGAAACATGATGTATAGGGGCACCTGAGTGGCTCAGTGGGTTAAAGCCTCTGCCTTCGGCTCAGGTCATGATCTCAGGGTCCTGGGATCAAGCCCTGCATCCGGCTCTCTGCTCAGCAGGGAGCCTGCTTCCCCCTCTCTCTGCCTGCCTCTCTACCTACTTGTGATCCCTCTCTGTCAAATAAATAAATAAAATCTTTGGAAAAAAAAAAAAGAAAGAAACAAGATGTATAGCCTCAAATACGGGCAAGTGTTTAAAAAAGTCTGTATGATTGAAAAGGGCATGTATCCTGTAGTTATTGAGTATAGTGTCCTCTTTATAACTGTTAGATCAAAACTGTTATCTGTGTTATCCGATCTGTTTCCAAGTTCAGCAAACTTCTCTGTAAAGGGCAAGATTTTATTGTGTTCAGTTAACCAACATATAGTACGTCACAAGTTTTCAATGTAGTGTTCAATGATTCATTAGTTGCGTATAACACCCAGTGTTTATTTAGACTTTGTGAGCCATATTGTCTCTGTCACAACTACTCACCTCTGCCATTGTGGCATGAAAATAGCCATGGACAATACATAATTAAATGAGCATGGTGTATTATGTTTGAAGAAAACTTACTTATGGACACTAAAATTTGAATTTCATATAATTTTCATGTGTCACAAAATATTTTTCTTTTTTCTTTCAATTATAATTAATTATAATTTTATAATTTTTAAAAATTTTAATTTTAAAAAATTATAATTAATTATAATTTTATAATTATAATTAATTATAATTTTATAATTGATTATAATTTTATAATCAATATAATTAATCTCTTTTAATTATATTGAAACGTCTAAAGAAGTATTACTTCACAGACTACAACAACAGACAGCAAGCCGTATTTGCTCGACAGGTCAAAATTTGCCAACCACCATTGTATAACCTCACAGATATTTTTAATCTACTATATCAATTTATTCAGCGGAAGTATGTTTAAGGGTAGAATAGTCTATCCAGGGTTATCCTCCTTATAATTTAATATTTATTTCTGAAATTATTATATCTTTTAATAGTTCTGTAAAATTTTTCTTTATATACCTTGAGGATGTGATTTTTATTAATTTACAAATTTGGATATCTTCACGGTAAATTTAACTTCTTACCAGTAAGCAGTGGCTTTTTGTTCTAGGATTCTTTTTTTACCCTGATGTCTATTTTGCTCATATTGTTATAGCCACACCGGCTATCAGGTAATTGCTTTGCAGTATGACATTTTCATACTTTATTTTACTTTCAGTGGTTTATGTTTAAATGTATCTCTTGTGAGCAACTTATAGATGAATATTTTAAAAATTCAATTTGATAATTTTTGTCTTTTAACCAGAGCTCCTAATCCATTTATTGTATAACAGATATTTTCTGAAAATGTCTTTATGTTGTCCCCATCCTTGGATGATCATTTCACTGGGTAGAGAGTTCTGGATTAATAGGTGTTTTCTCTCCAGTATGTTAACAAAAATTCTTTAGACTCTTCTTGCTTCCAGTATTGCTGTTGAAAAGTTGGCTCTCAGTCTAATAGTTGTTGCCATGAAGATAATCTAACTGCCTTAAAAATACTTCTTTTTCTTATTAGAATTTCAATACATTTTAGCTAGGTGTGGGTTTCTTTTTATTTATCCAAATGAGAATAAATTGGGATTCTTGAATCTATGGATTAGTATCTTTCATTTATTTTGGAAAATTCTCAATAATTACCTTTTCAAATCTTGTTTCTGTTCTATTTTTTTGCTTATATATTAGAGACTTTTACCTCTCTTTTGTCATTCCTATTACTTTGACTCTCTCAGAGTCATTCTAAACAATTTCTTTAGATCTTTTGGTTCTTTTTTAATACTCTGGAAATAGAAATAAGTCCAAATTAAATCTTAGGGCAAAGGTAAAGCTTAGCTTCATGGCATATGTATCATTGGGATCTTTCATTAGTTAAATCTGCATCTTAAGCCAAGATCGATATTCTGATGCACATTTTATACTCTGAATCTGAAGAATCTTCCTACAGTTAAAAGTCCTTCACTGTCCTTGCTTGTAATTTGCTTCTGGGTCTGAGTTTACCTCATCATTGAGGTTTGATAACACTGGCCAATCTCATGTATAGATCACTCATCATTATTTCTATGAATGGAGCAAATCTATCCATGATAGAGGGATTGAGGTATTGTTCACAGAGGTCCATAAGGCTTTCTTAGTTCTGTATTCCTTTCCAAATAGGTGGTGGTAGGGAGGGTTTGGAAAGAGGGATTCCTCAGATGATTATCAATGTAGTAGTGAATTGTACAGATCCTCTCCCCTAGTGAGAGGCCAAGGATATATGCCTGGTTGGTAAAGTTCTCCAGATCCAGTACTAAAGAAAGCTGTTTCCTATCTATGACCAACAAAACGACACTATCAGGGGAATGAAGAGTTAAAAAATCTGGTAAAATGCTAGAGTTCAGTAAGTTGAAAGAAGGAATCTGAGGTATGGCGCAAAGTCAGGCTTTAAAAACTAGGCTACAAAACCCCAAATCTGGAATCCAGGGAGCTATAGGCAACACTCAAAATTAAACATAAATCGACCAGAATAGTTATTTTTCCCACTTGAGAAAAATTATAACTGATGAATACCACTTAGAATTTCTATGTTACAGTGTCTGAGGTAGCTTACAGTATGTTAAAATGTAATCAATAATTATGCAATATTATAATTATATTGTGTTTGATTTTACTTGAATTTCTACAGGAAAAAGTCACAAAAATCAGTCATTAATGGCACATAAGAATGAAGGCCATGAACTTCACCCAGAGACAGTTCAAAGAGTAACTCCTGTGGAGGTTCATGTAGGCACCTGGTTTACAACCACACCAGAAGGAAATCGGATTGGCACCAAAGGATCAGAAAGAATAACAGACATGACCCCATTATTATCCTTCAAGTCCACGGATCCCGTTAATGGAACGGTATGGTAAACTATTGTATATTGCAAAATTTTATAAATCATTAGAGTTCTGAAATAACACGTTAGAAGAGTAGCTGTCAAATAATCAATTTTCTATAACTACTTGGTAAATAGTGGATGGATGGATGAACAGATGAATCCATCTTCGCAAACACAAAACTTTTGTGTGTTTTATTTTACTACAAAAATGTACCATGAAATACTAATTTTTGAAATGAGAAACAGATCGTGAATTTATATCACATTTAAGACATATAAGATTAATTGTGTCATATACTTCTTTATGTTGAACATATTTGTGTAATGTCTTATCTTCTAGAAGTTGGGGGGGCTACATTTTGTTCCTACTTCTTTGTGTGCAACTGAAATGAGTGGTAGAAATTTGTTCATGATCCATAACTCCAAAGAATGTATGGTATGTTTAAGGAGATGCTCACATTAAATAATTTAAGAAATTGGCAACATTACACAGCAATGGGACAAAAGATTTTATCTGTAGCCTAAGAATCAGTGACAGATGAATGGTATAGAAAGTAATGGTTTGGAGGCACCTCGATGGTGCAGTCAGCTAAGCATCCAACTCTTGGTTTGGGCTCAGGTCCCAATCTCAGGGTCATGAGACTGAGCCCCGTATGAGGCTCTGCACTTATGCAGAGTCTACTTGAGAGTCTCTCTCTCCCTCTGTCCCTCCTCCCCCGTTCACGTGCCCCCTCTCTCTCATAAACAAACAAACAAAATCTTAGAGAAGAAAAGAATGGTTTGGCTTATGATTTCAAATCAAAACTTTTGATTTGAAACCAAAACTACTATTGTACCTTCTGTGTGGCAGGCTTTCTGTTAGGGGGTTGGGATTTTGTACATTATCTTATTCAGTCTCCGCACCAATGAATATTACGTTACACCGATGAGGAATTCGGGCCTCAGCAAGTTAAGTAATGTGCTCAAGAGTACACATCCAGGGAGTGCTGGATCCCAGTTAGAAGCAGTTGTTGGTGACTGAAAACTGAGCTCTTTCCATTCCTCGGCTAGTCCTCTAGCATCTCATGTGGAGCCTTGCAGTACCCTCTGAATGTAAATGACAGGATGGATAGGACCTTATATCTGGGTTCTATCTTATGGGTGCCTTATATCTACCCTTATATCTACCTTTGTTTATAGCCATGTGCTGCTATCAAAAGCAAAATGGCTGCTCGCTACTGAGATGAATTACATTACCTGAACGTACGTGTGTTCCTTTCTTCTTTAGTCAACTTCTCAAGCAATTTTGTAATCTCTTACTTTGTCTGCTAGTTGTATTTTTTGGGAGACTCAAAGTACGTATCATCTCAGGAAGGTTTTCTGGTCACTTCAAGTAACTCCCTTTTATTCAGCCTCTGATGTAGATTATTTGACATAACATACAAATGCAATTAATATTTCTTAATAACTGTCCACTTCCCTAATGATTACCTATCACACTGTGGAAGCAGGAATCAATGTCCAAGAGCCTGGATTCAAGCATCCGTTGAACATCAGACACCTAACAGAATAATAAAAACAACAGTAATAATAATACTACTTACTGAGTGCTTGCTGTTTGCCAAGCCCTGTTCTCCTTTTATTCTCACAACGGACTAGTGTTGTTGCCATTTTGCGCATGAGGCAAAAACGGAAAGGTTACATAATTTTCCCAAAAGCACACAGCAAGTAGTAGAGTCAGAATGTGGACCCCAAGGTCGCATTCCAGATCCCGTGCGCTTCGCCACCAGGGAAATAAGGAGCAAGAAATCACACAGTTGTATGAAACAAAATTGAAAATTGATGTTTTTTCATGACACCTGACCTGAAGTATCACTAAATGAGGGGCGTGGTCACTGCCCTTGTGGTGACATAGGTCTGGGTTTGAACCCCAGTCACACTCTCTACTGGCTCTGTGACTTTGGACAAGTGTCTAATCCAGTTTTCCTTATTTACAAAATGGAGATGATAGTCATTGCCTGAATAGTTGATAAGGTTAATGCCGGATCCGACACTATCAGGTGTTCAGTAAATATTCTCACTACTGTATTCTTACCACCACTGAGAATAATAATTTTCCCACCATACGGTGATCAGAAAGTGTCAGTGCTATGTGGTGTTATGAAATAGTTGAATAATTCTAAGTAACAGTGTATAAATATCTCTACTGGATAAAGAGCTAGTATTAACCCTTGCTGACTTGATGACTGACTAAATGTTAATCACTTTACCAACATTATCTCACTTAATCCACATAACATCCCTGAAGAAGATACTAGTGTTGCCTTCATTTTGCAACCGAGGAAACTAGAGCACAGAGAAGTTAAGCCACTTGCCTAAGTCACCCAGCCATCCGCAAAGTTGGGATTTGAACTCGGGCAGCTTTACTCCCGAGCTCATGCTCTCAATCACTATATTCTTCAGCAGTATTTCTCATTGAATGCACTGGCTGAGAGTTCCGATGATAAGAACCTAAAATAATGACAGCGTGCATTTCTCTCAAATATTGTTATTTCTGCCTACTATAAGTAGATAAGGCAATTATTACCTGCTTCCAAGAGCCCCAGATATTTGAGTCAAAACACAGCTAACAAACCTACTGTCACATCCATCTGGACTCGTCAGTGAAATACTGCGTCCCCTACAGTTAGGACCGTACAAGTTAGAAAATACTCCGTGATTGGAACATGGATTATGTAATTTGCAATACCGTTATTGCCAGTTGGACGCCGTCGGTGCACGGAAGGGGCAGGAAACATAAACGGGCAGAGGGAGAAGCTGAGCGGTGGCACAGACCCGACGAAGCCTCAGCCACCTGGCGGGGCTCCGGAGCCGGTTTGCTCGGCCCCCCGCGCCCCAAGTCTGGTAGCACTCCACATTGAAACACACCTGGGACATACTGGGCTGACCAGGTAACCACCCTTTGGCTTCCTGCCTTGGATGATACTAGCTATTCTCCTTCTTAGACCTTCTATCCATCTTCCGCAGTAATCTTCTCCACTGGAATAGAACGTCCAGGCTTTAACCTGCATTTGCATTTGCTCCGCTTTAGGGAAGGAAAGGAAGCAAATGCAGCAAGATTGGTGTGGCACCCTCATCCAGCTGGGAGGCCCAGCAGCGACCCACAGGCGCAGCCTCCTTTGCCCCACAAGCCCACGTGGGGCATGACCTGCAGCCGCAGACAAGAGCCTGTGAGTGCAGAGAAGCCACAGCCTCTGTTCCCCACCAGGCTTCACGTTCTGCCCTGGCGACATCACACTGAAACTGGCACAGCAGGCCAGGCAGCCTCCGGGGGCCAGGCGCGCTCCCTCTAAACCTGTAATCTTCAAGGAGGCAGGACCTAGGGTCATTTTCCCAGACACACCGGGGCCAGGCCAGTCCTGATGTTAACTTTTTTCTCACAAATATACAACAATGGAAGGAGCATCCATTTTCAAGTCCAACAGCCTTAGTGGAACACCGGCCCTGGCGCCTGCTGCGTGACCTTGAGCAAATTTCTTAACTTCTCTAAGCCCACATTCCCTCATCTACAACACGGGGATAGCATTGCCTGTCTTCCGGGATTGTTGGAAAGCTTTGATCAAGTAGAGGAGATCGAACTTAAGCTTACAAATGGATAACCAGGATTTTGGTGGTATTTAATGAAGTATAAAAATAAATGCACTTGAGGGCTGCCTGGGTGGCTCAGATGGTTAAGCGTCTGCCTTCAGCTCAGGTCATGATCTCAGGGTCCTGGATTCGAGCCCCGCATTGGGCTCTCTGCTCAGCAGGGAGCCTGCTTCCCCCTCTCTCTCTGCCTGCCTCTCTGCCTACTTGTGATCTCTCTCTCTGTCAAATAAATAAAAAATAAAAATCTTTTTAAAAAAATAAAATAAAATAAATGCACTTGGGATTAACTGCCCTACCAAATGCTCTGCCTTTGTATATTCAGGTCATGACAACTCGAGAAGACAGAGTGGTCATTGTGGAGAGAAAAGATGGTACTCGGATAGTAGACCATGCTGATGGTACCAGAATCACAACCTTTTATCAAGTTTATGAAGATCATATTACTCCTCCAGAAGATAACAAAATAAGTAAGTTTTATTTTTCAAGTACGTGACAATATTTGTGTCTTTAGAATGAGATGAATAGGAACCTCACTGCTTTTTTTTTAAAAGATTTGATTTATTTATTTGACAGGGAGGAGAGAGATCACAAGTAGACAGAGAGAGAGAGAAGCAGTCTCCCTATGAGCAGAGAACCTGATGTGGGGCTCGATCCCAGGACTCTGAGATCATGACCTGAGCCGAAAGCAGAGGCTTTAACCCACTGAGCCACCCAGGCGCCCCACTCGCTGCTTTTTTTTAACCCACATATAAGAAAAATAATTTTTTTTAAGAAAAATAATTTTTCGAAGAACTCTGTCGACCAAAGAACACGAGTGCAGTCTAGAACAGGTCCTCTGTGGCCCTTTTGTTACCTTTTTTTTTTTTAATCCTCAACAGCCGTGGGAGTGATAAAAGCTCTAGCTGGCTGATGGATAGTAATAGTAATCTTTTTCCATTTTCACTGCTGAAGTGTAGTCTGGATTGGTAGCAACTAAAAGGTAATAATCACGACTCCCTTACCCGGGACATTAGCTCTGAGACCTGTTTCCGTTGATCCTTACGGAATCTGATTTGCATATAGGTGATCTCAGTAAGGTCCCTCTTCAATTCTGAACATGCCTCTCATTATCAGAGAGACAGCGTGCGAGAGGAACAAAGCTGCAGGTGCTAGTTAACAGGAACCTGGGCAGAGACTCTAAAAGCAGAACGCCTTTCCTAACCTAAATTTAAACAAGGTTTTTTTTTTAATTTTTTATTAACATATAATGTATTATTTGCCCCAGGGTACATGTCTGTGAATCATCAGGCTTACACATTTCACAGCATTTGCCATAGCACATACCCTCCCCAATGTCCATAACCCTACTCTCCCCTCCTGCCAGCCACCCTTAGTTTGTTTCGTGAGTTTAGGAGTCTCTTATGGTTTGTCTCCTTCCCCATCCCATAAACAAGATTTTTTTTTTAAACAAGATTTTTAAAGGCAGATTATTCCCTGACTCCCTTTCCTTTAATTCCAGAGTGTATTTGCTTAATGTATTAAATGCTTCCTTGCCAAATTAAGTGCAACAAAATTGTCAAGTGAGTGGGAAAAGGACAACCTTCGTATCCCACTGGTTGGAGTAAGAATTAAAAGAGCCACTGGAGAGGGCAATTTAAAAATATCTATAGGTTTAAAATGGGCATATCATATGATGTACTAACTCCACTTCTGGGTACATGTAGAAAGACACACTTTTTAAAAAAATTTTTAAATCTTATTAACATACAATGTTCTATTTGATTCACATGTCTGTGAATCATCAGGCTTACACGTTTCACAACACTCACCGTAGCACATACCTTCCCCAGTGTCCATAACCAGCCACCCTATGACTACCCCCCACCCCCTAGCAACCCTCAGTTTGTTTCGTGAGATTAGGAGTCTCTTATGGTTTGTCTCCCTCCCGATCCCTTCTTATTTCATTTTTTCCCTCCCTACCTCCTACAACCCCCTGCCCTGCCTCTCAAATTCTTCATATCAGAGAGATCATATGATAATTGTCTTTCTCTGATTGACTTATTTTGCTTAGCATTATAACCTCTAATTCTATCCATGTCATTGCAAATGGCAAGATTTCAGATTTTTGATGGCTGCATAGTTATTCCATCATATATATATCTCACATCTTCTTTATCCATTCATCTGTTGATGGACATCTAGGTTCTTTCCATAGTTTGGCTTTTTTGACATTGCTGCTATAAACATTCGGGTGCATGTGCCCCTTCAGATCACCACATTTGTATCTTCAGGGTAAATACCCAGTAGTGCAATTGCTGGGTCATAGGGTAGCTCTATTTTCAATTTTTTGAGGAACCTCCATACTGTTTTCCAGAGTGGCTGCACCACCTTGCTTTCCCACCAATGGTGTAAGAGAGGGTTCCCCTTTCTCCACAACCTCACCAATAGAAAGACACTCTTAACAACACTCTTACCCATCTTTACAAGGAAACAGTTTCGGGCGTTACTTGCAACACCAAATAGGATAGCAAAATGCTGGGAAATATCCATTAACAGCAGAATAGAAAAATAAAATGCAGTATATTCTTATAAAAGAATATTATAGAGTAGTTAAAAGGAATAAAGTACACACATGCACACATATCCCCACATACCTACATATCAAGGTGGCTGAAGGTCTCAAAGCAATGTCAAGTAGAAAAATGTAGATGTAGAATGATACATAATCATATAACGCATGCATATTTAAAACCCACAAAAGATTATACATTATTTTGATACATATATTTATAGAAAAGATAAAAGTAGACTTCAAGAGAAGGGGATAAACCCAGAGATAAGAAGAAGAGTGAACCTCAACTTAGCTGTAATTATTCTCTTATATACATATGAAGAATGTTGAAACAGATATGGCAAAATATTAACAAGGGTAAATTTTGATTGGGGAGTATATGAATAGTTCAATTATTTTTGACGCTCTTCTGGGTGTTTTCAATTTCTCAAAATAAAAATAGTAGTGAGAACCAAACAGCACATTAAATTAAGGAGGAAGAGTTATTCTGGAAGAACTACTCTGCATCGACAGTGAGCAGGCCACCCACCAGCCCTGTGGAGTGAGTTCCCAGCAAGAGGTCTCGGCTTCTAGTCCAAGTGGCCGGGAGACAGGCGCAAACTCTGCAGACAGGCGTGTTTCCCAATGTGTGCATCCTGTGAGATCTGCTTACCTTGCCTTTGCTTGCAGCTGAAAGTCCCCAGACTGTCACCAGGCAGGTGAGGTGCATGCGGATAGAAAACTCACACTATGCCACTATCATCACCAACTGCGAGGACAGTAGCTGCTGTGCCACCTTTGGGGATGGGACGTCTATTATTGCAAAGCCACAGGGAACATACCAGGTGGGTCTAGGGGGAAACGAGGGCCAAAAAGAGGTGTCCTCTCAACCAAGAAAACCCACTCCTCTGGGGTGGTGAATATTCCTGCCAAGTACAGCTCTTGTTCCCTTTGTCTCATGTTCTTGGAACGTGATTCTCAATCTCTTTTTATTTATGCATCTTCTTTTTACAATCCATTACAGAAAACTGCTTTCCTGCTTGCCTTACAGTGCTTTGGTATTTTCAGATCAAGGTTTTAAGACGTATTCGTTGGGGATCTCTTATGCGGTAGGCGCTGTGAGAGGCACTCGTGTGATCTGTCTTGTGCCTACTCGACCAGCTTCACCTCCTGCCACCTCTGTCCTTATTCACACTCTCCCATCCTTCCCATCTCCAGTCCCTCGCCCCTTTACCTAGAGTCCCCACAGGATGGGAGGGAGCATATGATCTGTGTGGTCCTGGGAGAGTAACTTGCAAAGCTTTGTTCGTGGAGGCTCAGCGAGGAGCACTCTTAGCAACTCCTGTGCGCTCCTCCATTTCCCTATCAATCACAACCTCCTCGTGTCCGCCTGCAGTCCCTTCAGCCCTGGAAGGATTCGCCCTCATCTTTGCACTTGCCGGAGAAGAGACACAAGTGCCAGGATGCCACATACGATGTCACAGGATACTGAGAGCACAAAACCGGAAGATGACTGGCAAAGACCTCAGTGACAAACATTCGTTACTTGAAAGCTGCTAAAGTCAGTTTATCCCTCCCGTCTCTCCCAATAATGTCACTCCACTCCTTCTTCTTCCGGTGGAGATTGTTACGGGGCAAGGCAGGTGCTGAAAGTGAGACACGATCGTGATATGTGGCAGTTGGCTGAAGGGTGCGATTTTTCTTCTACAACACTCAGAATGTCCATTTTTTCCAGCAGATTGGCAGCATCCATATCCCAGTACCACGTGTGCTACCAGTTGTCCCGAGAATCCCCTAAGATTCTGTGATGAGGCCAGTTTTTGCCTTGTTCTTATCATAGTCCCAAACTCAAATGGTTACAGCTATGAGGGCAATGGAATGTTACAACCAATGACCGTTGCCACTGGTGAAAGAGACATAAACAGAAAAGAGATCCAACTTAGAGACATTCAGTATCTACCACAATTGTGTAGCCACTTGTTCCTTCCAGGTTTGCCTACTCTCCCAAAACACAACCCCAGAATGGATTGGAAGGTTGACCATTCTTGGTTGAGAAACACATAAACTTTAGTTCCCAAATGGAAAGAAGAAAACTCCAAATAAATTTACCAACACCTATTAGTTCTAGAGTTGTATAGCCCTGAAAGATGGCATTCAAAAAAACCCTCTGCTCATCCCCTATTGGTTGGTCATCACTTCATCGCTCACCAGCATGAGAACAATGGGCAGTATGATGAGTATGGCAGGATTTTAGGCAAAATAATAATAATAATAACAACAATAATAGTAATAATAATGGAGGTGGAGCTTAGCGTCATCCACCATTGTACCTTAGCAGCACTGAAAAGATTAACCAAGATATCAAATAGGGGGCATGTATAACGGTTGTTATCCTTTATGATTATAATGTGTCACAAGTAGGGGCGGGACATCCACCCAGCTAGAGAGTTTCAGGAAGCCAAGATGACAAATAACGAGTCGGTTATCCTCCATGGGAAACCCTCCTCTGTCCCTCATTCTAGGAACTGAAACCAGCTTCCCTAGACCAGAAGACCTATTGTCTTTCTGGGGACATGGGTATGTGTGTGTGTAGGTGCTAGAACAAGCTTCCGAAAGAGAGAAGTCAGACTGCTCTTCTGTCATACTGGCCGGTATGATCCAGCCTAAGTGGTTCCTTTGGGGAAGACACAGAAATGTAATAAGCATTTTTCAAATACTTTGGAGAAGGACTTCAAGAGTCCTTGTCTTTGGTTAGCAATGCCATAAACAAACACCTTATAATAATGGAATGTGGTTATATCATATCCTCTACTCAGTATGTGAAATCAGTTGGAAGAGGCAAATTTTATAGTAAACTTTGAATGATGTATGTAAAATATGAGAATGTAAAATCATGAGAATGCTATCAGCTAACTGGCTATCGGGTTAATCAAAAACAACCTCTAGCAAAAAATGTGGGTCATCTCTGTATTTGCCACGTTGAGTCTCTAGGCTTCAGCATAGACATCTCTCCAGGTTAACGTCCTAGAAAGAAAGGCACAACCTA
>CM052798.1:89072168-89094448 GCA_028533885.1 Nasua narica | reverse complement strand
GCTGCGGCCATTTCATTCATATTTCAGGAAGTCGGAAAAGAGATAAGACAAGGACAAAGGGAAAACCTCTCTGCTGTGGTCAGCCTTCTTTAAAGGCTATCTGGAATCTTACCTGGTGGCTTTAGTTTCTTGTCATTGACCTTCTCTCTATATAGGAAAAGCTGGGAAGTAGTTTTTAGCTGGTTTATCGCCTCCCCAGTATAGGGTTCTCATTGGAAAGACAACTAGCGGGGTTATCATGATTGCTTTTATTTTCCTTTGTAATCACTGATCACACTAGTCATAAACCATTCCTTAGGTTTGGGTTTTAGCTTTTGTTACCCATGCTATTGAAATTATAGAAATTAGTTGAATCAAACTGGTATTTAAACCTCAGAGAATTGAAAGACATGCAAAAAAGGTCAACCATGTGGCTTTTAGTCTTTTGAGATCAACTGTAAAAATACACTACCACGGGGCGTCGTTATTTCCTATCTTAAAGGAAAGTCTGATTTCTGAAGTAGGAAAATGTGACTGATTCTAGAAGGAGCAAAAAATTAACCAAAGCAAACTGATGAAAAAAATTTCTGATGAGTTAATTTCTACCAGTTTTATTGTTGGTGATTCCATTTTCTGTAGGATTTAAAGCTAAAATTCTGTATCTTCTTTTTATCATTATGGAAACATCACCCAGGAAAGAAATTGAAAACACGCAAAAGTACCTAATGGAAATTAGAAACAAAGTAATATCTCCCTACTTCAAATCTGACTTGAGCAAGTTCTGTCAGTCTCAGGTAATTGAATGTAATTAACAACAATTGAGTAAGAGTCTTTACAAAAGTTGATGCAATACATGTCATTATGTAATCAACCTTTCTTGATGTTTCTTTTCTGCATCAACCGAATTTACTTTACCTTTCATCAAATCCACGTTCTCACAAGCCTATGAGAGAGAAAACTAATTTCAGGTCTTGCACCTAAGGAGAAGTTTGCTGCCAATGTATTACTACTCCACCTGTCTGCCTTGCATTGTCACTATTAATTACCCTCTCCCATCAATTTTAAGCCCATTTTTTGGGTCAAATTCTCCCTATTTTTATCCTCCTATAGATTCTATTTTGAAGTTTTTATTCCATTAAGATTTCTGCACCCATCTGCTGCTGAAGCAGCACTAAATTATTATGAGTTCTTGGAAGTCCATGGAGACAGAGCACTCCTCTTCTATGAAACCTTGAAACTCCCAAGCAAAGTGAATATTTTCATGTGTTTTGATCTCCCTGTATTGCTATGAATGTTCCAGATGCTATTATTAACCAAAAGCTGCCTGAGAAGTTATAGGAAGTTATGAAAGATTGACAAAATCTAGAACTGAGTTTAAGAGTCCCTTGAAAGAAAAAAAAAGAAAAAAAAAAAAAAAGAGTCCCTTGAAAAACTTGTGTAGTTTGCCAACATTCTTTTCAGAGCCTAAAAAAAAAAAAATTGCTTTCATCATCGCTTATCAACTTAATGTGCTTGTGGCTATTGCCTTCCAGGCTTGCATAAGTCTAAAGTAAGTGTTTTGGTTTTTCCTTTCAGTTTAATTATCTGGAGACCCTTTCTAAAAACCTGCCTCCTTTTACAAAGAGGGAGAAAGACACAAACAAAGCAACCCCTCAGAATACATGTGATCTTCCTCCAGGTAATGTTTTCCTGTAGCTGTTAGTCTTGCTAGTGTGCTTCACTGAAGAATGCCTAACAAAGACCTCTTAAGACAGAACCCGTTTTGGGGCACCTGAGTGGCTTAGTCACTAAGTGTTTACCTTCAGCTTGGGTCATGGTCTCAGGGTCCTGGATCAAGCCCCGCATTGGGCTCCCTGCTCAGCAGGGAGCCTGCTTCTCCCTCTCCCACTCCCTCTGCTTGTCTCTCGCTGTCTCTCTCTGTCAAATAAATAAATTTAAAAAAATTTTTAAAGACAGAACTCGTTCCTTCCACCTTTTGTCTCAGTACTAGTTAATGGCCTAACCTGTTGCGACTTGTATATTACAAATTTGGCTGAGTTATTTGAGAAAATCAAGATATAAATAAAATTTAGTTTTCATCCCACGTGCTTAAAATTTACTAAAAACATTTAGAAGACCTGACTAATTTGTAAATCAAGGGAGTAATGAAAGGTTGGTGGAGAACAGGGCAAAAATGCAGGCTTGAGTTACCACTTCACATAATACCTATTTATAAGGAGGGAAATGCGTCTTTACAATGGAGAGCTAGGGCATTTTCCAGCTTACCCAAGTGATCAAATTTCTACCAATTGTGACAGCCTAGCATCAGGTGTTTTCTCATAGAATACAATATGAAGTGCTTAGGACCTGTGTAGAATTCTTGCCCAAAGTCCTTAACTTGAATTTAACCAAGAGGAAACAATCAGACAAATCCAGAATGTAGACATTCTATGAAACAACTGTCCTGAACTCTTCAAAAAAGTCAATGACATTAAAAGAAAAAAAAAAAAGGAATAATTGTTCTATATTAAAAGAGACTAGGGGCGCCTGGGTGGCTCAGTTGGTTAAGTGACTGACTCTTGATTTCTGCTCAGGTCATGATCTCAGGGTTCAGTCACCACATTGGGCTCCCCACTCAGCAGGGAGTCTGCTGGAGGATTTCTCTCCCTCTCCCTCTGCCCCCCGCCCCACTTGCTGACTCTCTCTCTCTCTCGAATGGATAGATAAATCTTGAAAAAAGAGAGAGAGATGGAGACTTAAGAGGCATATAAACTACATGCAATGCATAAATTTGGATGCTATCTTGAGAAAATAAACAGCTATAAAAGATTTTGGAGCAACTACACAAGTTTGAAAAGAGAACTATATAGTTGAGGGCATTGTGGAATATCTGTGAGTTTTCTTAGGCGTGATGACCGTGCTATGGATGTGGAGAACAATGTCTCCATTTAGGAATGAGATGGAATTTAGAACTTCTCTTTAATAAACTGAGTAGGAAAACTACCCAGATAGAGGAGTTTTCTACTGCACAATAGAGTACCAGAGGCTCAGCTGCCTGGAATGAGCACAGCCAAAGAAAACATCTGATTACCAAAGAGTTTGCAAAGAGTAAGGCTGGAATAATGACGTAGACACGAGATGGGAGAAATTAGAGATGAAGGTGGATGCTGCTGGGGCCCATCAGCTCCCAGGTGACAGCTCTAATCAGTGAAGCCTACTGCCCCCTTGAAAGGGGCTGATGCCCCAGGTTTCTCAGGAGTCCTCCAGCAGCCCACACCATTCATCCAGGGTGGCCCACATACAAGTTGAAATGTATTTGCATCTCCAGTCTTTGATAGATTTATATATATAAATAAATATATTTTTTATATATTTATTTTATATATAATAAATATATTTTATTTATATAAATATATATATTTTTTTGGATTTATATTTTTTTAAAAATTGATTTATTTGAGAGAATGAGAGAGGGCAGGGGGAGGGGCAGAAGGATAGAGAGAGAATCCTGAAGTAGACTCCCCTCTAAGCCTGGACTCTGGGCTCGATTCCAGGACCCTGGGATCATGACCTGAGCCAAAGGCAGAGGCTTTAACCCACTGAGCCACCCAGGTGCCCCGAAAGATTTATTTTAAATTTGTTTCATGTTGTACTTCTTAGGCATGTATATATATTTTTTTTAAGATTTTTTTTTTTATTAGAGAGAGGGAGAGTGAGAATGAGAGGGGGGAAGGTCAGAGGGAGAAGCAGACCTCCCGCAGAGCCGGGAGTCCGATATGGGACTCGATCCCGGGACTCCGGGACCATGACCCGAGCCGAAGGCAGTTGCTCACCAACTGAGTCACCCAGGCGCCCTTCTTAGGTATATTTTAAGAAAGAGTCACATCATCATAATAACGAATGGATTTAAGATCAGAAACTTTAAAAAAAAATCACATCTCAGTTACTCTTGCTAGGTACAAGTAGGCTAAATTACCTGGTCTCTGCTTCATAACCCAACCAGGATAACTACTGTGTTATGTTGTAGAGCCAGCTAACTCCCGGGGAGTATGTTCTTTGCAGATACTGTGCTGTTTGTTAATGGCAAACATTGCATCTTATAATGAGGACTCTCTCGCTCTGACTGGACTTCTTCCATTTGATCTTTCTAAAGGCGGGGGTGGGGGAGCACCTTGCTCATTGTAAAAAAGAACAAAAACAGCAGTAGTCCTTGTATCAGTGTCCGGAGTATCACTTTATAATATTTGTTTGGGGTTTTCTAGATGGCCAGCCAGATTCAGAAGACGAATCCCCACAGTCCCCACCAGGTCTTCCAAAACTGAAGAATTTTGTGGATATCAAGGAGTCTGCTGGCCAGAACCAAACTGAAAATTTAGAAAAACCTACCGAAGGTATGGTAGACCTTTGCTTTATCCTATTCGTTCTCAGAACTGAACATTAGCTCTTTTTGGACTAGGAAAAGTGGCACTGGGAGCTGAGTATGTGGTTGGTGATTACAGAAAAAATTCTAAAGGGTCACAGATCCTAGAGCTAAGGAACTTTGCAAGGCTTCTTAGCCCATCAAAGTATCTCAAAAAATGTTTTGAGAATGACTAAAAGTCCCATATGAAAAGGAAAAGATGGCAAATATGTTTTTCTAGATTGCTATTGTATTCTATTTCTTCATTTTATATTATTATTTTAATTAATTATTGGTTGGTTTAATTAATTAATAAATTGATAATTGATTACTTATTAATTTATTAATTAATTTTATTGATTATTTTATTTTCTCCCTCAGGGATCTGAGAGCTTGCCTTCTGTACTAAGGATCAGAAACCTGGTAGTTTTTTTGAAGCAGCCAGTAATTTGGTAGTTAGGCTCAGATTTACCGGCCATTCTAGTACTTTCTTGGCCTGCAGGTGCTAGAACACAAACACGGGGTACAGTCTCTGCCTTGGGCAGCACATCATCTCAGCGCGGTAGCGGAAATTAGAGTATGGATTAATACAAAGTAATTGTAGTACAGGGGAATCGCATCACACCGATTTCACTGAAGTTCAACTTCGTGGTTGGTTAGCAAAAAAGAAAAACAGAGTAATTTAAATCACGTAGGTGAATTTGCACTTCTTGATGCCTGTGGTCATGGCCCGTAGCGAGAGTGAGCTGGGAGTCTGCCAGTAGGTCTTGGTCACCTCTTACAGAGGGAGCATCTTGCCACATTTTGGGGCAACTTAAGGGACTTGCCTTTTGCCTTGCTGATTTTCGCGTTATCTCTCCTTTAAAGTTTATTCATTTAGTGGATAATTTGCTCAGTGCCGTCTGCCAGGCATGTTCTAGGCACAGAAATGCAGCAGTTAAGAAGCTAACATTTTATAGAGCTGTGCCCACTATGGGCAGACCTAGATAGTAAGTTAACAAATGAATTAGATAAATTCAGATTGCTTAGCACAGAGTAAAACCACATATAATGCATAGAGAGTGTCTTGGGGGGAGGGACGGCATTTCATTGGGGGGTGAGAAGGCCCCTCTGGGAAAGGATCTCCTGCCATGCGCAGGAAGGAGCCGGCCATGCGAACACTCGGAGAGGGGAATGGTGCAAGTACAGCAAGTGTGAAGACCCTTAGGGGAGAAGAAGCAGAAAAACGGGCATTTAGCTAGAAGAAAATGGACAAAGGAAGAAGCAAAGGAAGGTGAGGTCAGGGGGAGGAGTGGAGATAAGAGTGTGTGATGCCACATAAGGAGTTTTGGGCTTTAGTCTGTGTAGTTTTTGCTCAAACACCACTGGGAGGTCTTAAACAGGGTAGGTACATAACTGACTTATATTTTTGAAAGATTACTCTGCTAGCTGTGGATAATAGCTCATGGCGGGGGGAAAGGGGGAGCGGACAAGTGGAAGCTGTGGTGGCAGAGGAAGCCCCTGAGGCAGGACATGTGAGCCCCAGCAGAGACCTGGCCGGGGCAGTGGAAGCAGACGGGGTGGGAAGCAAATTAACTGGAACCATTTATCCCGGAGGTAGAGCCAACGGGACTCACTGGTTCGCTGGACGTGGGGCTGAAGAGTAAGGGAAACCAGGGGTGGTTCCTGGGGTAAGTCCCACGTGACCAGTCTCGAGGCTGAGAATGTGTAGATGTAACAAGCTTCAGGCGGCGCCAATATTGCGGGGATAGGACCATGCTTTGAGAACCCTGGCCCCCAAGGCAAACTCTAGAATGTAACAATCAGGCGGCAGACGGACCACAAAGGGCGACTAAGAAGAAGCCAGTGAGGTCAGAGAAAAACAGGAGCGCTAACGTCAAGAGTTTCCAGGGGATCAAAGTGGCCCAGAAGGTCCGGGGCGATGTGGACCAACCATGGGACCGGGTAAGATGGAGATCGCTGGTGATTTTGGCGAGAGCACTCTCAGGGCACGGCGGACCCTGAAGCCAACGCCAGTGGGCTGTGGGCTATGTATGCAACGGCGGAAGAGAAACCAGCAGCAGGGAAGTGCCGCTTCCCTCAAGAGTTTTGCTGCAAAGACAAGAGAAACGGCATTGCAGCTGGAGGCAGATGCGTGATGAAGGGAGAGATGTAAAAAAAAAACAAAATTAGACATACTGTGGGAGGATGTTGATTTGCAAACAATAATTCAGTCGTGAGAAAGAACTTAACAATGCAGGAGGAAGGAGGAAAGCAAAGGAGAGCAAAGTTCTATAGAAGGCGAGAGGGCATGACATTTGGGGCAAATCCTGAGTGGCAGAGTTGATCTTGACTGTAAATAGGGCCAGGAGAGAGGAGAAGGAATGTGGGTATGCTGGCAGGTGGGTTTGCATGTTTGGTAGGAGGCGATGAGCAAGTCTGATGGCAGAGGAGTGGGTATAAGGATAGAAAGTCCATTCCAGAGAAACAGGAAAGCAAAACAGGAAAAGGGCGACCAATTGTTTCAAGTGACAGTGTCAGTTCATTAGCGATGTCAGCGAGGTCAAATGTTGTGGGCTAGATACCATGGAGTAATGAGCTAGAAGATTAGAAGGTCGTGACCTACAGAGGAAAGTGGGAACAAATTCGGGAAGTGGTAAGAGTTTTGGTATTGGCGAGGTCGGGATTCGACCACGGGAGTTTCTGGGTGGAGAAACACAGGGTATTGGTTGGCTGTCTCTGAGATTTGAACTGGAAGTCTGTCTGGGGTGTCAGGATCTCCGGGGAGTCCAGGGAATGACTGAGAGGTCAGTAGATGACAAGTACATGGGGACATTGTAGGTAATACAGTCTGATGGCATGAGCTTCTAAGAAACGGGAGTTTTTAAAGAAGGAAAAAAGTCTGAAACAAGGACACCTATCGCACTCGTAGGCATGGAGATTCTTTTTTTTTTTTAAGATTTTATTTACTTATGAGGGAGATCACAAGTAGGCAGAGAGGCAGGCAGAGAGAGGGGGGGAAGCAGGCTCCCCACCGAGCAGAGAGCCCGATGCAGGGCTCGATTCCAGGACCCTGAGATCACGACCCGAGCCGAAGGCAGAGGCTTTAACCCACTGAGCCACCCAGGCACCCCAGAATTCCTATATTATTATATAAGGGATATGATAAAGGGCACAGATGAACAGCCAGATGAAGAGGTACATAGAGCGAGGTCTAGAAGGGTCCAGCACGGGAGCTCCTCTCCCTGTGGAGTTGGGGTGCAAACCCTCCAGGCATGGATGTGTTCACCAACCCAGAAGCTCTCTGAACCCCACACTGTGGGTATTTTTATGGAGGATTGTCCACATAGGCATGATCGATCACTACCTCAATCCCCATCTCCTCTTCCCTTCCTAGAGGACGGAGATGGGGCAGATAGTTCCAAGCTTCTAATCATGGTTTGGTCTTCCTGGTGAATGGCCCCCATCTTGAAACCATCCAGGAGCCCACAAAGTAGCCTCATCAGATCAAAAGACACTGTGATCACCCAGGAAAGGCCAGCGCATTTAGGAGCTCTGTGTCAGCAACCCGAGTCAAGGACCAAATATTAGGAAAAAAGATGTTCCTAGCGCCCTTAACATCTGGGAAATTCCCAGATGGGCTTTAGGAGTTCCGTGTGTGGAGCCAGGGGTGGAGATCAGTAAACGGGTTTTCTATTATCGCACACTAGTAGAAAGAGCATGTTCCTAACGGATGCTGACTCACTTAGGTGTGCATTCCAATCCTGCTGCTGCTTTTAGTTTCCTGGACAAGTTACTTAACCTCAGTTTCCTTGTTTGTAAAAAAAAAAAAGAGAGAGAGAGAGAGGTACTGCTATTAAACTAGTTAGGATGCTTCAATTTGTAACTGAGTGAACTCAAACTCAAACTCACTCAACAGAAGAGCAGGGGGACATTTCTTGGTGCTCAAAAGCAGACCACAGAGTCACGGATACGGGGCCAGACCAGGGATGACTGGATCCAGGCGCTCTGGCTTTTCAGGAACGCCTTTGCATCTGATTTCTGCTCTCTCTGGGCGTCCCCCACCCCTACCCCGCCTCCATCTTGCCCCATCCCTACTTGTGCCTGTTAGCTTTTATCCTCTGCGGCAAAGAACAGACTATGTCCATGTGGCAAGAACTGTGACAACAGAGATCCAAGAGTTTGATTCTTCCAGATCCACAACTCAGTAGGCAAGTCGGGATTATCCCGGTTGCCTTCTGGGGCACTATCCTGCTGAAGGGCCTGCATTGGCCTTGCGTGGGTCGTGTGCCATCTTCATGGCTGGGGCCAGAAATGCGGTGGCACCGGAGGTACGTGTGGTAGGACTTGGGGGTGGATGTGGGCAATGGGGAGGCTGCAGAACGTACAGTAATTGTAAGTGTCATCGCCCTCGGCTTGTAGGATTTTAGGAGGATTAAGTAAAATGCTGTACGTAAAAACATATCTGCGGTACTTGCCTACAGATGGTGGACACTCGAATATTGGTTTCCTTGCCTTCTCTCTTGATGATCTGAATGCGTGAAAAGATATTTAAATATGAGGATTTAAAATACTGGTTTTTTACGACCTCCTGGATATTTGGAGAAATGTATACAGCTGCCGCTCTGTAAATTACCTACCTTTACTCGCGCCTTCGCCAAGTTCGGTGATCTGAGGATTTAACTCCCTGGCTTAATTTATCTGTAATTACTAAGTCACTTTTTACAAGTATAAATGTAATAGTTGAACCAAAAAAATTCTTATGATTTCTCTCCCATTGGTTTTAAGAGATCTTTCAGAGTCAGTGTTTATTGCGTTGTACCTTGTCGATTTAATGGAAAGAACCCTGGGAGATCTGGTCACTCAGCTTCTCAGAATTTTATTTTTTTCTCATCTATTTAAAAAAGACGATGCTAATAAGCGTCCCTGGTACCCATCGCATAGGGGTGTTGTGAGAATCGATGTTAAGTAAAATCTCTTTGTAAAACATAAAAATGTAACGCTAGAATTGATAAGAAGCCTTTATTTCTTAAAATAAGTTCTTTAAAAAGGAAAGGAGAGACGTTTTCCAAGTTGGTTTGTGTTCTCATAAACTCTGGTAGGACCTCAGATGTCTTTGAATAAAATGCCCACGTGGCACAATTTAAACTTTCTAACAGACCCAGAATCCTGTGCGCCTGTGAAAATTCCAACCCAGTCGCTGCTCCAGGATGTCGCAGGACTGCCAAGAAAAGAGAAAGTGAGGTTGCCGCACTACTTGCTGAGTTCCAAACCCAAGTCTCAACCTCTCACAAAGGTAACATGTGAACCGAGTTCCCAGAGCCAGTCGGCGTCTCACGTAATCCTGACTCAGTGAAGTTGCTGATCTCCGGCCGCTGGGTACTGCTATTCACTGTGCTTGCGCGATCGCCTCCCCGTGAAGGCATTCGGGGCACACAGAGATGAGCTAAGGCTGCACTCTGCCGGAGCTAGCTCACCCGGGCTCGGGAGAGGAAATTTACGAGCCAACTCTTAAATGGTTGGTAGCTTGAAATCAGCCTGCCGGGGTTCTCGCACCATGGAAATAACAAATGCGACTGATCAGCATTCTTTGCAGAGAGCTGGCTTACCACACACTGCTGGCTCAGGGGATCATCGGCCACCCTGCTTGTGGCTCTTAGGATACAATCCAAATGACCGCATCACAACAAATGCTGTTTGCTTCTCTACCCTCGGTTTTGACCCATACGCTCTTCAGCCATTGTGGGGTTCTCTTAGTTCTCCAAAAGCACCAAGCTCCCTCCTTCCCCTTAGCCTCTAAGATTAAGATTCCCTTGCATCTCTGCTGGGAACCCTGCCTTGAGCCTACTGATCCTGTTTTGAGAATCGGCCTTCAGTGCTTGCGTGGCCACACCATGTTCGTGGCCACCAGAGAATTTACTGCAATGTCCGTAACCCACAATGGGATAGGAGTACCTGGGGATCTTGTTAGATTGTAGATTCTGAGTGACTGGGGCCCAAGAGCCTGCCGTTCTAGCAAGCTCCAAGGTGAACCCCGTGCTGCCGGTCTGGGGAATAACAGGGGCATAGGGCAGTGATTCTCAAAGTGTGATTTCCAGACCAGCTGCATTGGAAGCCTGGAAATTTATTACAAATGGAAATTCATAGGCTCCATCACAGATTTACTGATTGAAAAACTCAGGGGGTGGAGTCAGCAATTTGGGTCTTTTTTTTTTAAGATTTTATTTATTTATTTGACACAGAGAGAGAGAGATCACAAGCAGGCAGAGAGGCAGGCAGAGAGAGAGAGGGGGAAGCAGGCTCCCCACTGAGCAGAGAGCCCAATGCGGGGCTCGATCCCAGGACCCTGAGATCATGACCTGAGCCGAAGGCAAAGGCTTTAACTCACTGAGCCACCCAGGCACCCCGGCAATTTGGGTCGTAAGGAGCCTCCTGGCTGATTCTGATGGAAGCCGAAGCTTGGTAATCACTGGCGGCAAGAGCATAAGTTTGGAATCAGGCAAAGTCGAGTTTGAAACTTTACCCTGCCACTTACCACTTGAGCAAATGATGTCTTTCCAATTCTCTGAACTTGAGCTTCTTTATCCTTAAAACAAAGCCTAAAATACCTCCTTACAGCGCCCTGATGTAAGGATTACGTAAGACTGTTAAAGCTCGTTTCCTCCCATGGCCAGGCAGTTATTTTCCTCTCGCAGTTGAACCTTTTTCTTATCTTGGGAACACAACATAGAAACCGTTTGATTTGATTACTGTTTCCTTAACGCAAAGGTGCAAGATTCGGTTGGAGGAAGAGTGAAAACATCCTCTGTTGCATCCGCTGCCATTAATAACATGACTTCATGCCCCTTTGGATTCCATCTTCTCCCGCCGTCAGTGAAGTTTGGAGTGCTTAAAGAGGGACACACCTATGCCACCACCGTAAAGCTCAGGAACGTGGGAGTGGACTTCTGCAGGTGAGACCAAGGCACGGAAGGGCTGCTCAGGTCCCCTTCACCTTCAGCTGCCTCCATCAGTGAAGGTTATTTGAAGTGAACTCTAATTACACCTTGACTCCTGAATCTTCATTCATTCCATCATTTACTCATTCATTCATTCATTCATTCATTCTTCATCAGCTCAGTATTTATCAAGCCTCAACTATGTGGTGGGCACTCGTTGGCCCACCCACTAATCATCATTCACACTTTGGCAGAAGCAACTCAGGACTGATCTGCAGTAGCAAAGAGTGAGGGAGAAGTTGTACCAGTGTTAAGGGAACTAATGCACAAAACCCGAAGGGCCGTTTCTCACCACCACCACCAGCTGTAATACGCCCGTTTGCCCTCTCTGATCTAAAAGTGATTTTCATTACCTTAATTCTGCATAACTGAGGCCAAAAGGGAACAAAAAACCGCCTGAGTCGTTAGGGCCCTTTTGCCTCTGAAGATCTGACTTGACGGTAACCCACAACCTGTCCTTACACAGTTGAAAATACACTAGATCCGGCATTCAGTGACAAGAAAGAGTCCTTCGTTTCCAGATCAATAGAGTTGTGGAACTTGTAGAGACAGACCTTCGAGGCTATTACGAAGGATCAGGGTAATATGCTTTAAGGTCTTACAGGCTAGAGCAAGGCCAGACCTCAGATCTCCTGTGGACTGTTTGCCTGGGACATGGTGCTTTATCAGCAAAGCTGTGCTCACTGCTTCCTATGGGAGTTCAGTCCTTCCCATCGGGGCAATATATTCTAGGTAGATACGGGGCAACTCCCAATTACAAAAGCTCCCCTATTCTATTTTGAATTAAACTTGAGCATAAGGTGGGTTTTTCCCCCCATAAAAAGTGGAGTAAATGTTAATTTCAATAGCAGAGTTATGCTCAGTGTGAGTGGCAAGTCCTTCCAATTTGTGATCCTGGACTCAAGATTTGGAAATCAGATGAAACAAAGCTGCAGAGGCATCGAGTTGAGAAGATCCACGTCCCATTTTAGTTGAGGCAAATACCCAACTTCAGGAAATATGTTTGTTTCCTCAGAAACAACCAGGCCACCAGTTCAGACATTATGGGTTTTTTAGGTTGCTGCCAACAGAGTGGGCGGGGAGAAATAGAGAATCAACTTGAAACTCATAAAAGGCATCCGTGCAGATCCTGTCTACTCAGTATAGACTTTGAGCTTTGGCATTTCCCTCCTCGGCTTGTTAAATTCAGCCATTACAGCACAGACAGCGAAGTGGATGGTAGGAGCAGTGGGGCTTGAAGTCAATGTGGAGGGAGGCTGTCCCCGGCATTTTAATTTACTCCAGGTCTTTAACCTTCAGGCAGAACCCACAAACCACAGGAAGGGAAAGAGATCAAGAGGCACCCCGTGTGACCACGGGGCTTGTCAACTTCTCCGACGTCTCTGAGCCTTTTCTGTTTCTCCCTTGCCCCAACATGCAGGCCCCGTACCACGACAGCAAGACTGGCTCCCACGCGCCAGTGCTTTCCGAAAGAGCCTTTATTCTTCAGCTTAATGATCTGGCAGTCGGCCTCGGTGGTCACGCCGGTGGCCACGCTGCCGTGCACACGGCAGCCAAACATTCACGAAAGTCTGCCCGAGCGGCTCGGGAGCGCCCAGTAACCGAGGGTGGAAACCGGGGTTGGGAGTCTGTTTGACGCTGATGAGAACTGTTGTTGGAAAGGCAGTTGTGAAATGGGCCCCCGATTCTTCTCCCAAGGGACGATTGGGCTGTTCTCCTAATGGCACGGACCTCCCCCCTCCCACGCCCGCTCCTCTGTAGCAAATATTAACACCTTCCTGACCTTATAACATCCCAGTTTGTTCACTGCTTTTTCCTTATGGCATAAATTCATTCCCACTTTTTTGCTTGGTAGGTTTAGGGTGAAGCAGCCCCCACCCAGCACAGGACTGAAGGTGACTTACAAACCCGGGCCCGTAAGTCCTACGCGCTGTCGGTCGTGTGTGTTCGTGTGCGCGTGTGTGAATGTGTGTGTTTCCGGGGAAGTGGGCTTTTTAAGTCATTCCGCGCATTCAGTTTAAATCATGTTTAAGTCTAATTTTTCTAGTATGATAAGCAGAAGATTCCTGGTATACCCACGTGTGGCTTAACATCCTGTAAGGCATGTAATAGCTGTGAGACAGATCCATGCGTAAACAGTTAAACTGCCAGCTGTGGAAACTTTTCTGAAGTTCACTCATTTGTCCCAATACTACGGTTATACGCAGTTGTATGAAAAATACCTTTTTAAAAATTAAATATGATTTGACATGCACTTGGAAAGCTGATTACCTAAAGGTATCCTGTAATAAATTCTTCTGCAACATGAAAAATCTCTTGGAAAAACAAATATTCTATTTTTTGTATTTTCTATAAATTTGGTTTGCTCTTTTGCTACTTGCCAGAGAATATCATTTACTAGCATTCTAAGAAATTGTAGTATATTAAAGTCATCAGCTGCTTCAGAGGGTTCTGAAAATACCAATTCTAAAATGTCAACCTGTTCTAATTTTATTTGCTACATTCCCCAAAATGGGGTGCTTCAGAAAAAATCTGTATATTGCTACTTGCTTTACATTATAATTTCAGAAATGTAGCATCAAGTCAACACGTTTATAAATATATAAATAGACAAAAGATATAAAATAATATATAAAACATAACAAAACCACACTTGTAGATCTTAACATTTATTTCTTGGTCAGCACATCACCTTAACGTTCCTTCCATTTCATTCGACAGACTTTGAACACCACTGATAGGGACGGGGGACAGGGGGTGTCAAAAAGGAGCAGACATATCTAAGTTGCTCCCAGAGCTGGGCACATAGTGGGGATTCACGATGTAGGACTGGATGACAGAGTGAGGTAAGGACATCTAGTAGCCACGGGCTTGTTCACGCGGTCTGGTGGGAATACGAAGCAAGGGCATCCACTTCCACGGTGAGCAGAGTGTTCACGGGGTCCCAAGACCTTAAAACAGCCACAATTGTATGTTGACCCAGGAGGGCCCATTTGATAAGGTGCAGAATCAGTTGGCCTCGTTAGGGCTGTGCCACCAGCAGCTCAGTGATACTTTTGGTTAATTAACCCTCCGCACCTTGCTTTCCTCATCTGCAAAAGTTGCTTGGGCCTGATAATTTCTTAGTCCGTTTCCAGCCCTAATATCTTATGGTCTGTGTATAGAACAGTAGTTGGTAGGCTGCAGTTCCAAACAGAAATACCCTTTGGGGTTAGATCCACCAGTTCGTGAGTACCTCTCTGTCACATTTCATCATCGTACTACATCAAGCTTCCAGAAACTCCAGCACATAAAGCAAAGGCAAAAATCAAAGCAAGCTCTTCTTCCACTGTTCTGAGAAGTTAGCAAACTTTTTTCATTTGAGGTAGGGGTGATGCCAAAATCCAAAATGACTGTTGGATCAACCTCTGTAGGTACTAAAAGCTCAGCATGTATTCTTTGAAGCTCACCCTCTACTGTAATTTTTTTTTTCTTTTTGACAGTTTTGGCTCTGCAAAAATATGTAGACTTTTCCATGTGTAAATCTAACCACCGTTGAGCTTGCTTAGTTGCCAGCGCTGAATGAATACCCCCAGAGTCGGGGCAGACCCGAGTGGTGGCAGGATGCCCGCTGCCTCTTGCGGAGTGGCATCACCCCAGCCCTGCCCTCATCGTTGGGCTCCAGGGCGAAGGGTCTGGTCCTTAGACACGGAGAGCTGGACACCCTCCGGTACGCAGACCTTCCATAAGCACCTTGGTGAAGAAGTTGAAACATTTTTCAGTTCTATTATTTGTAAACTATACTGAAAACAAAACAAAACAAAACATTTGTATCTAATTGCTTTCCATGTGGTGGTTTCTGATGTATTTTTTTCCCAGATAATTGTTCTCAAGTCTGCTTTTTAGCCTACCTCCTGGAGAGGTAGCTTAGGGACACCAACGGCTCTTTCTTTCCTGGCCAGTGTTCTCTTCAAGGAACAAGGCAAGAAGCCCATTCCTTGCTGCGTTTCTTCTTCATTATATATCAGGTTTCTTCTTTGTTGGTCCAGACCTCTTCCACGTAACTTTCAGACCTACGCAGTTTGGCATTTAAATTCATTCTGTCTCCCTCTGCTGGCTTTGCCACATCACAGGTCCTCCATTAGGCACACTACAAACTAAGAGGCGGGGCAGGGAAGTTGTGGGGTTCAGGTATTCCCTTGGTTGAAACTTACCTTTATCTGCAAGGATGCCCATAGAAACTCACTGCCGACATTCAAGAAATAGCACAACTATGGGCATCGCAAAAGTTTGCCAGCAGGTCTCCACGGTACACCGACGTTCTCTTCCTAAATAGCATCTGTGTTTTCTCCTTCAACAATTTATCCTGGGTCCCCTTTGCTCAATGGAACTCTATCGAACTAACCTACAAAGTAACTCTTCTAAATGCCATAATGGCAATCATCCAACAGCGCCAAACATACAGATGAGAAAGTAAGATTAGAGAGTGTAACTAGCCCAAATTCAGGTTAAAACCAAGATCTGAACTCGAAAGGTCTGATTCTAAAGCTACTTTGTGTCTTTCTTACAGGTGGCAGCTGGTTTGCAGACTGAACTGAAAGTGGAGTTATTTGCCATGGCCGTTGGAGAGGATGGGGCCAAGGGATCAACACACATCTCGCACAATATTGAGATTATGACTGAGCATGACGTCCTGTTCTTACCTGTGGAAGCGAATATCCTTTAAAGCTCAATTGAAGTAGTCACAAATAGGGCAAAAATTGTATTCGAACAGTGGGAAAACAGAAGTCAAAATGCCATTCCCCAATCCCCTCACACCCATACGCCATAGCTTCGTTAACTCTTTAAGACCATAGAGGTAAATTTCTTAGGATGAAGACTGTGTCTTCATGCATCTTTGTGAGTAAGCGGCCGGCAAGATGCCGGTTACACAGCACATGCGCGGTAGTGACTGAGTTGAACAAATGCCGACGTTAGTGGCTGTCTCTGGGGTATCAGAGCAGCAGGGTGGTTTTGAAGAGCAAGTCCTTGTCATCAAAACAAACGTGTAATCTTGTTAGGGAGTAGGAGATACTTTATTGTAAAATAGGATAAATGGATTTTCACGGAATTACATATACACACCTTCATACTGGTGTCTCCTTCGTGTGGATATCATACAGAGATCAAGTAAACTATTATATGCAAGGTACTGTATGGAATATTTTTTCATATATAAAAATGACAATTGGACTCCTTAAAAGACTTATAAAATCTAGAAGCAGGAAAAAAGTCTTTCCACTTGATTCCTACATTATTTTATACTCCAGTGACATGAAGCATACAGAACTTTGTGGTGTTGGTATGTATCTATTTGGTATTTGAGCTGGGCCTTATAAAATGCAAAAACTTTTGATGAAAGGAGACTTCAAGTAGAAAGAATGAACAAATCCACAGCAGTAAGAGAGCTCCAGGTGTCAGGAAGGGTAGGGAGTTCAATTTGTTGAGCACTTAGGGGGTATTAGGAAACGTAGTGGGAAGTTGGTTGGAATCAAGTTGTCGAAGACTTTGAATCCCTGCTTAGACTTTATTGTATCAGCAAGATTGAACCACTGAAGATTTCCAATACAGTGGATATATAATCAGCATATTTTTATAAAAATGAATCCAGAGTTAAACTCTGCTGGGTATGTTGAAGAAGGGCGACTGGTTGCAAATAGAAGCAAAGGGCCATTGGAAGGCCACTCCGGTAAGCCAAGTATAAGGACAGAAACCATCATGTGGCAAAAGTGGAAGAGAGACATGGGTGGAAAGACATTTGGCAGGGGAGGGGGGTGCTGTAAAATCCGCGGTGGAACCCATTGATAGAAGGAAGCAAGAGGACATAAGAGTTCAACTCTAAGACCTTGGTTGGGCTCGAGTAATGAATCATGGATATGCAGGACTGGATCTCAGTTGAGGAGTTAGAGCTGGAAATGTAATCATTTTAAGCATCATCTACACAGAGGTGACAATTGAAAATATGGGAAAGGAGCAGAGATTTGGGGTTTGTTTAGGGAGCAGGAGGAAGCAGTGGAGACAGTAAGCAACTTAGAAAGCCAAGAAATAGCTCAGAAGCCATACATAGAAAGAATTTCAAGGAAAATATGGACATAGTCGACAGATGCTATAGAGATGTCAAGGAACATTCAGATTTAAGGAGATTGCTAGAATTGGCTGAAGGGAATGGATCAGAAGAGAAATGTTAAAAAATATGAACGAGAGGAAGTAATTGAAGCAGCAATAGCCAAAGAAGAGCAAAAGAATAATCGAGAACGGAGCTGAAGGGTTGGTCTTGGTGAGGCAGCGGGCAAAGATGGCCATGGACCCAGACATCCCGAGGTGAAGGGGAAAGTTAGGGCAATGTGTGTCAAATGACCTTGATTTCAGTAGAAATGGAGCTGAGTTCATTCGTCCACTTGTTTGAAAGGTAAGTGTCTCTAATATGCTAGGAACTGTTCTAGGCAGTGAACAAGAGACAAAAATTCCTGCCCTCATGTAGCTTACCTTCCAGGAGGAGTCTGTATACAACGTAAGTAAAATATGGGCCATAATGGTGTTAATAAGTACAATAGAGAAAAATAGGAAAGAGAGTACAGGGAGTGTAAAGGAGGATTCCAATTTAAGATGGGGTGGTCAGAAGACCTCACTGGGGATGTGATTCCCGCCCCCCCATATTGATGGCAAGGAAACTAACGAAAGAGTAAGTTTTTTCCTTTAGGAATTAAGTCTTCATATCCTCTTGGCACAGGTGATTGGATGCTGAGCTAGACTACCCGATTCCTGCTGCCGCCGTGGCAATTAAGTCACTTTGCATTTATGCTAAATAAGTGTCTCTTTCCCTGCTCATAGATTAAAGGCCACCTCTAGGCACAGATAGAGGGGGAAGAGAGTTTTATTACATCTTCTACTTCTAAAGTCAACAGTGAGAATTCATAGCCCATTTCCCAAGATCTATCCCTTCCCCACAAAAAAAAAAAAAGCACGCCACCTGGATGTTGATGTGATTTGGGACCCGGTTATGGTAACTGATGGCTCCTATAGGAAGACTAGCCACAGTCAGCAGAGAAGCATACACTGGGTCACCAGGAGAAATCCAGGAGATCAATATCCATCCTTCAATCCTCTAAGCCTAGAATTCACATTGCAAAGAAAAGTACCCCAAACAGAGCTAATGATGCTAGAGAGGAAGTTCTGAGTCTAAAATGCATTCCGAGTTTGTATATACAAATCATTTCATCATGAAAGTCCTATTCCTTAACGAGTATTTTTACCAGTTTTAACAAGTAGCAATTATGATAACAGGCCAAAAGATCTTCCTCAAGGAAAAGAAAACCCCATGGTCCACAGGACTTCTACGATTTCCTCCTCTACACTTGGAGTCTTCATGTCCCGTAAAATTTCTCAACGTTAAGTCCAGTAAGTACCAAATAGGAACTTGTTCGTCAACCATTCAAAAGTGAGGCCTTAGACCTCATGTTTGCTCCTCTCTTCTTATAGCCAGAAACCAATAAGCCACTTAATCTTGTGGAATGGAAATACTTATTTTAAATAATTAGAATAGTTAATCCCTTGTATACATTATCATGTCTAATCCACATACTACCGCTAAGATAGCTATTATCTTTCCCACTTATAAATAAGGAGTGACGCTCAGGGAATCTTAAGTAGATGATATAAAAATCTAACTTACTTCAATGGGGTTCTAAAGTTTGTTCACTTAAGCACCGTTTTCAATGTTAAGCTGACCTTCCAAAAAGCAGGAACAGCACCAGGGATGTCCTTCTGGACTTGAAAATTTACAGTTAAGCCCATAGTTGTCAAACATTTTGGCCCCGAGATTCTTTATATATTCTCACAAATTATTAAGGATCCCAAAAAGCTTTCATTCACATGGGTCATATCTATCACGTTTTCCCAACTGGATTTAAAACTGGGAAAAATTGTCTATGTAAGAACCATAATGAAGCCAATATATTAACAGGTTTCCTTAATGAAAAATAACTATTTTCCAAAACAAAAATTTATCACTCGTGAGACATTGTTCTACATTTTTACAAATTTCTTCCACGTCTGGCTTTAACAGAGCACAGTTGGATTCTCCCGCCTGCTCTGTATTCAGTCTGTCATGAAAACTGGAAAACTCACTGTATGCTCATGAGAGGAAGAAGCCAGAGAGCATCTTGTAACAAATCTGGACTAGTTTCTAAGGGCTGCCATGACAAAGTAGCACGAACCAGGTGGTTTAAAACAAGATATTCTCCTGTAGTTCCGGAGGCCAGAGGTCCAAAATCAAGGGGTCAGGGGTGGGGGGTGGAGGTGGGGGTTCCATCTGGAGACTGAGGGAGAATTTGTTCTGTGCCTCTCTCCTAACGTCTGGTGGTTGCCAGGAATTCTTTGGTGTTCCTTGGTTTGTTACTCCATCACTTTAATCTCTGCCTCTGTCTCAAATGGCATTCTTCCCTGTGTATATATTTCTGTCTCTCTCCCTCGAAGAGTACCACTCATTAGATTTAGGGGCTACCCTAATCCTGAGTGTGATCCTCAGGTCATCTTCAGAGTTTCTGGTAGACATGAATTTGGTGGAGACCCACCCAGTGTAATCTGACTCTCGTCTCCCAACATTCATGTCCATCTCCTGTGCAAGATATATTCATCTCATCCCAACATTTCTCAGATTCTTCACCCGTTCCAGCATTACCTCCAAACCTAAATTCTCATCAAAATAAGCATCAACTCGGAGTTTCACATCTCATCCCTCTAAATCAAGCATGGGTAAGATGCTCTTATGACCAGCCTTGGTCTCTCCCTTCCAGTGGTGGATGTGTGAAACTAGAAAACAAGCTGTCTAGCTTGCAACAGACGGTGGTGGGAAAAGCATAGGATAGATACTCCCAAAAGGAAGAAAGTGGAAGGAAGAGAGTCACTAGGCTAAAGCAAGTGTGCGACACGGCAAGGCAAATTTCATGAAGTTTCAAGGCCTTAGAATAATCATTTGTGGCTTGATCTGCCTTCTGGGCCCACAGAGGCTTCAGCAGCCCCAACCTCTGGACCTTGAGAGGCCCTGTAGGCCCCACCCTTTCCATCCTCAGCCTGGGACAGAGTCTTACCCTCTGGGCAGCCCATTTCCTGCTTACAGAATCCCCGAAGTCTGGCAGCCTTCCTTCATCCTGTCCCAACTCTCTCTCTCTGTCAAGGCCAAACCAGCAGCATTTCTGCCCGTCTACAGTCTCAAAAACCTGTCAGTCTTCACGGATGTCGAGATCCACCTCATTTGACATGAGGCTTCTCCACAGAGCCTTCCTGAATAACTGCACTTCTGTTCCTGGCTTCTGCTCAGAGGCCTGATAGGAGCCGTGCTCATAAACCTAACTTCTCCAGCACACGCCCCCTTGGTGACCACTCCCGGCTCCGCCGTAGCAGTGTTTTGCAGTATGGATAGAATGTGAATTTTCGAACTCATCATGTTTTGGTTCCTTTTTGCTAACCAGTTCCTTCCTCAAATTCTTTCTTTCCCCTTGCCTTTTACTATAAGCAGGAAGAAACCAGGCCGCATCTTCTGTATTTTGCTTGGAAACCTTAGCTAAATATTCAGTGTCACTGTTTACAAGTTCTACTTTAAACCCAAAAGCAGAACACAATTCAGCCAAGGTTTCTGCCACCTTATAACTTTTCCTCCAGCGTCCAACAACATGTTCATTTCTGTCTGAGGTCGCATCAGAAGCACCTTTAATGTTTATACTTCTGTCAACATTTTGTTCGTGATGATGTAGAAATTCTCTGACAGAAACTTTCTCTACTGTCCCCATGGCTTCCTTCTGAGGCCTCACCAAAATTGTTTTTAAGTCCTTCTTTCTACCAATGATCATTTAAAGAGAACCTAGACTTTTTATCACACTTCTCAGAATTCTCCCTTTATCCATTGCCCAATTCCAAAACCACTTCCCCACTTCTAGGCACTTGCTCCGGCAGCATCCCACTTCCTGGTATCACTGTTAGTTTCCTGAGGCTTCCATAACAAATTACTGCAAACTGAGTGGTTTAAGACGGGTTAGTATTTTCTTGCAGTTCAGGAAACCAAAGGTCTGAAACCAAGGTGTTCGAGAGCTGGTTCCTTCCAGAGGCTGAAGAATTTGTTCCTGCCGCTCTCGCTTCTGGCAGTAGCCAGTCCTTGGTGTGCCCTGACCAATAGCTACATCAGGCCAATTCCAGTCTCCGCCTCTGTGGTCACGGGGCCTCCTTCCGCGTGTCTCCTCTCACTGCATTCTTCTATGGCAGCAGTCGCTGGATTTAGGGCCCACTCCAATCTAGCATGACCTCATCTTAACTAGGTACCTTTGCAAAGACCCTATTTCCAAATAAGGTTACATTCACAGGTTCTAGGTAGATGTGAATTTTTGGAGACCACTCTTCAAACTACTACAGATTTTATTATTGTTTTGAGAATATTTTTGACCTTGCAAACTTCTTGAAAGGGTCTTACAGACCCCCGGGGGTCTTAAAATATACTTTGGGAACCACTGAAATCATGGTTTATGTCAGTTCTACTCTCTGACTTTTGGAAGTTACTTCTAAACAGAGAAGTGGTGAAATGTGCATCACTGGCTAGACAACTCTCAAAACCACACAATAGATACATAATTCCTTTTGGCACCAGTCTATCATAAGGAACTTCGTGAATCTACCTAACAGAAGAAATGTCTTAAGTGATGTTGCCTTTATGCCTCTCATATTATCAGTTAACGAGGTTGAAAGATGCCTACTATACTTACCCTTTTATTATAAAGGCAAACATCTAGTGTAAAGATTCTCTCTCTCTAATACCACCCAGAGCTAACAGGTAATGCTTTAGTCTATTTATTTCTTTCCCGTCCCTTCTAGTGTGTGTGTGTACTGGAATCATTTAGTAGTTTTAAATCTTATGTAGCTCACGCAGTAACAAAAGTACC
>CM052798.1:88979941-89071668 GCA_028533885.1 Nasua narica | reverse complement strand
GTGGGTGAGCTTGGTGGTGGGTATCGAGAAGGGCACGTACTGCATGGAGCACTGGGTATGGTGCATGAATAATCAATCTTGTAACACTGAAAAATTAAACATTTGGGGAGAAAAAAAAAAGAAATGGGCAGAAGATATGAACAGACATTTCAGTACAGAGGACATCCAAATGGCCAACAGACACATGAAAAAATGCTCAACATCACTTGGCATCAGAGAAATACAAATCAAAACCACAGTGAGATACCACCTCACACCAGTCAGAATGGCTAAAATTAGCAAGTCAGGGAACGACAGATGTTGGCGAGGATGCGGAGAAAGGGGAACCCTCCTACAGTGCTGGTGGGAATGCAAGCTGGTACAGCCACTCTGGAAAACTGTATGGAGGTTCCTCAAAATGTTGAAAATAGAGCTACCCAGGAATCCCAGGAATCGCACTACTGGGTATTTACCCTCAAGATACTAATGTAGTGATCCGAAGGGTCACATGCACCAGAATGTTTATAGCAGCAATGTCCACAATAGCCAAACTATGGAAAGAACCTAGATGTCCGTCAACAGATGAATGGATAAAAAAAGGTGGTGTATATATATATACAACGGAATACTATGCAGCCATCAAGAGAAACAAAATCTTGCCATTTGTAACGACGTGGATGGAACTAGAGGGTATTACGCTAAGTGAAATAAGTCAGTCGAGAAAGAGAATTATCACATGATCACTCTGATATGAAGAATTTGAGAGGCAGGGCAGGGGGTTATAGGGGGGTGGGAAAGAGAAATGAAACACGATGGGATGGGGAAGGAGACAAACCATAAGAGACTCCTAAACTCACGAAACAAACTAAGGGTTGCTGGGAGGTGGGGGGGTAGGGATATGGACATTGGGGAGGGTATGTGCTATGGCAAATGCTGTGAAATGTATAAGCCTGATGATTCACAGACATGTACCCTGGGGTAAATAATACATTATATGTTAATAAAAAATTAAAAAAAATTGACATCTGTCAACTTGGTTCACTCTAAGATTTCAGTCCTAAAATATAGCATTGTTATATTTCCATAATAAAAATATATAATTAAAAAAAAAGAAATATTACAGTAAAAATACCAGACAGCACTAAGCCTACCAGAATTTCAAGAGCAGGCAGCCTATTTGTGGGTTTCCCTCTCGCCAAGTACAGTGACAAACTTCAGACGTGGAATCAGCTTGCGTTTATTCTTTTGCACCAAATTTAAAAAAAGCAACCTTTCCAACTCTACACTCTGCAGGCCCACAGTCAAGACACGCTGGGGAGGGAACTGAATGCAGGACCTCAAGAGACTAACACCTAACCATCGAGAGTGCTGAACCTCACTCACGCGGAGGCAAACAGGACCGGATAAAAGCCGTGGAGAGCACCACTTCACAAACCTGTTCCATATCTTCACGGACTCTGCCGCGGCCGAAAGGACAGCAATGTTGTCAGAGCTGAACGACAGGGTGCGCACGTCGCTGCGGTGACCCCCGATGGTGACTCTGCTCGTCCTGACGGGCTGAGGAGCAGGCGCAGACGGGTGCAGCGAATACGACTCCACCAGGTTGTTCTGCAGCAGGAAGACCGCCTTCAACTCTCCTTGAGGTGAATGAATCAAGTCAAAGGATCTGCGGGGGGAAAATAATTCATTAATGTCCTCGCCACCATCTTCACGCACAAGGTTAACCGTTTCTAGCAGAAAGGCTTCACAGGGTACTCAATCTACGTGACATTTGAGCAAGTATAAAGAGTTGTACAAAAAGTGCTCTGCGTGTTGGATGGTAGTTGAGTGTGGGTTTTCAAGTCAAAAAAAACCCGGGCTCAGGTTCTGGATCTGACGTGTATCTTGCTTTTATGTACGTAATTTTTGTAAGTGACTTCAAATCCTTTTGGAGCATGGGGTACACGTTTTTCTTTTTAATTAGTAGCAGGGAAGAGGACTAAACAAATAGAAACAGTTATTATAATAAAACCAATATGAGATGATGAATAAGCGGGCCCACGGTGAGGGCAGGCGTGCACGATCACTGTCTCCAAATACGTAATTCCTCCAGACTGCTTGCAATTAGCATGAAAACACCAGAACAATTTTGCAGCTTACTATATTGCTACAATATTTCCACAATATTGCTCTCAGGTACTCTAGACACTTTCAGATACTCAGGTACTTTTACTCACTTGATTTTGGCAGAAGTTTTGATATTCGTCACCCGTTGGATTTCATCTTGCAGGGTCATTTCGACATTGACTTCAACGTCTTCCTCTTCCCCTTTGGAAGAGTTTAATCTAGAGAGGGAAAAAAAAAGACAATGACTTTTTTAGAAGAAGCTTTGCTATTATGTGAGTCAAATTAAGGCTCCGCAAACAACAACTGTGTGATCCTGGGAGAGTCACTTAACCACACAGGACCACCATGAGAATTAGATAATGAAGTGTATGTAGTTTGTGAACTACAGTAACATAAAATTTTATTCCATTTAATAAGCACTCTCGATTAAGTGGATTCTGAAGGGAACAGCCCCTAAAATTTCCTGGGGCAAATAAGTCTTTGTAATTCAAACTATTCCGATGAAATGTTCCTGGTTAACTTTTCTAACTTCAGGACTTTTTAGAAGATCATTAACCTGCACTTACCAGTCCAATTATGTCAAATAAACCAGAGGTCTCACAAGGTTTGCCAAAGTGACTTTTTCTGTGAGCCTTGATAAATTTTAACCACTGAGGAACCGATTTCTTTGGCTACTCTAATAACCTATTCCAAGGTGATATTGCCCCCAAATTCTGTTCATAGTCCTTCTCACAGCCCCCAAGTTAACATTATGTGACCCAACTTCCTTCTGAGTTGCTGTCACTGAAGACACCTGCTGGCTTGAAAACCAGAACTCATTCAGAAGCTATTCTTAAAAACCTGTATAGCCTTTCTAGTTCTATGTGGTTCTGAGCTCACGACTCAGCAACATGCTAGGTATGAAGCTGGGGAAATGTAAAACGTGGACTCCCAGCACCGGAAACATCTTCTCTAGCAATTAATTAAACAGTAATTGCTAACAGAGTAATTACTTCTTTAAAGAAGCCACAGTTTTTCTATCAGGACTATATGGCCCATCTGAGGTACTTTATTAAGAGTACGTATTAAAAGAACAAACAACAAAAAAACACACTTTGCTTTCTTTCTAGCTTTCTTCATCTTCTTATCCATTTTCTTCTGAACTTCTGCTTTGGAAAGGATGCAGAATACTTCTAGCACAGAATCGGTTCCCTAGAAAGGGGAAAGGTGACGTGAGTCCAGGAAAGGCAATTTGTAATGTAGCTTTTTCTCAGTAAGACCAAAACAATAATGTTCCTTTTTCTTCCCTAATGGGTCGTATTACCTCGGACAGCTGCCTCCTTCAGGACTGCCTTCTAATGTGTGAAGTGGGAATACCACTTCCTACTCACAGCTCTGCTCTCAAGACGAAGTAAGAAGCTGGCTAATGTTTTTAAATTGCTCAGAAAAACACGCATTTAATGCTTGCTAACAGTAAGAACAATAACAGTAACTATTACTGGGTTATGCTGAGAGAATCTAGGGATTATAGGCCTGTACAGCCACACACAATGAATTAAGACAACTGGGGGAAAAAGTAATCTCTACACTGAATACAAAACAAGCACGGGTCTCCGAAAGGAACAGCCCCGTCCCTGTTTTCTCCGACAACGGGTACTCACGTGGCAAGCTAGAATCCTGCCTGTCCTGTCGACCGCAAGGTTCACGACTCTGTCCCTTCCCTCCCGCATGATGGAACCGGCTTTTCTGCAGGTGAGGATGCGCTATGGAAGAAGCAAGGGAGAAGACCCAAGTAAAATCCAAGTTCTGTCAAACCTCTGGAAAGGTACGATTCCAAAGAGACGCAGGTGACAAAGATAGTCCCTAAAATGGCGAAAAGCGGGAGTTTTTAGATTAAAAAATCTCCAATTCTCGCTCTTCCCATGACTCAGCACGAATGAAGATAAGAAGAAGAATTACGTCCTCAGGAGTTTCGTCTGTCTCCGGGGTGCCATCCTCAGGTTCCTGTGTGTCCTGTATTCCAGGGGAAGTCCCTTTGCTTTTCTTGGGCTCTGGTTCTTCTAAGTCTTCCACCTGTTTTATAAAAATGGGAAAACAGAAGCTGACACCGTGGGTTCCAGAAGGTGTCTCTTAGCCCTAATGACATAGAAACCTGTTCTCATGGTCACGAGTAAGTGCTCTCTTCGGCCAAACCTCTCCAGCAGTAGGACACTTAGAGTATGTCAAAAGCTGACTACGGCAAGTTCAAACGCAATAGTAGTCACTGTACTATCTCCGGGAACTTTCTGAAACACACAGACTATGGTTTAGTGACCTAGTAATTTAAACCGAGGTGAAAAAATGATGACTGACTCTTCGTTAACTTTAAAACTTTCTTATGTGAAAGAGCTACCGTATTCCGGAGGAAAGATGGCAGTCTGGCACAGAGAACTACAAAGGCAATCCAGACATAAAGAAAAGAAAAAGCCTAGCCTACTCCAGAAGAACCTGCGAGAACAGCTACTGAACACAATGCTACACACCTAACTCCAGCTAAACCTGCAGTCCGTAAACTTTTTTCCACACAAAATCTTGGAGGATCTGAGAAAGGTATACATCTTCTCAGAACATATGTTTAGATACACACGCAAACTTTACACAGATATTTGTCTGAGGGGAAAGGGTCACACATATCCTGAAGTCCATCCACGGACACCCAAAGGTCCAGGAACTCTGGGCTAAGAACCCCACACACTAAAACATTAGCATCACCAGAAGGTATAAGCCTAAAACCATCCTTCCTTGAGTTCAAATAAATGAGGGCGACTGAGCTAATAATGAAGAAAAAATTCCGATTAGACGTTTTAAATTCGTTCTAGTACTATGGGAAGTACTCAGTAATTACAACAGATTCAAAACTCAATGAGCCTGTGACACTGCTAAAACAAGGCACTGCCCATGATCAAAAAAAAAAACAAAACCAAAACCAAAACCAATTACCTCCTGTAGATAGGCTATGTCCCAAGCCCTCAGCTCACTGTCGGAAGCCCCAGTGATGAGTCGCTTGTCTTCTGACACCAGCACCAACCCCCACACCTACGGAGGATAAAAAGATTCAAATAATATGATTTTTAAGAGACTCCAGAATAGATGATGTGACATTCCAAAAATCTAAGTATACGGTCTGTAGTGCAATCTCTTTGACATTTGCAAAGCCTAATATTAAGGTAAACTTTTCAGAATACACTAAGAGAAATCTTGGAGTGCCTGGGTGGCTCAGTCAGTTAACCGTCTGCTTTCGGCTCAGGTCGTGATCCCGGAGTCCTCGGATTGAGCCCCGCATCGGGCTCTCTGCTCAGCAGGGAGCCTGCTTCTCTCTCTCTGCCTACTGAGTGCTCTATCAAATAAATAAATAAAATCGTAGAAAAAAAGAAAGAGAAATCTCACTTTTGGAAAGAAAATATGGCCTAAGGTAGTACTGTTAATTATGCAGTGAACTACAAGTTTCTCTGTAATTTCCTACCCTTAAATTTAGATAATGACTGTTCAGCATAATTCCTAACCAGAATCCACTTAAAATGATGATTTTAAGTCCGGTACTTCTTTGCTTCAGCCAGCCATGCCTTGCAAATAACAAGCACCCCACTGATGTCTATTGTATAATCTTCAGCCTCAAAGATCTAAGAACAATGAAAAGAGCAGTAGTGTTGTGAATCAACAGTCCAAGAATCTAATTTGCTTTTCCTCGTCATTAATTAATTCCAGGTATGTTTATGAAAGCCTGGTATGAACAAAGCTTGGAGGAGGATACAAAGATATAAAATATTCCCTGATCTCTACTGAAAATGTCTATGTTCGGGTAAACTATTGTAATGACTATGATTTGCTGTTTACATGTCATGGGGCCAAGCACTGTACATACAGTGGCATTAGACCTATCATCAAAAAGATGTATACATTATTTAAAATCAATGAAACTTGGGGCGCCTGGGTGGCTCAGTCGTTAAGAGGCTGCCTTCGGCTCGGGTCATGATCCCAGGGTCCTGGGATCGAGCCCCGCATCGGGCTCACCGCTCAGCGGGAAGCCTACTTCTCCCTCTCCTGCTCCCCCTGCTTGTGTTCTCTCTCTCTCGCTGTGTGTCTCTCTCTCCCTCCCTCTCTCTTTCTCTCTGTGTCAAATAAATAAATAAAAATCTTTAAAATCAATGAAACTCATATTCATGGATTAGAAACTTATCCAAGGTGGATTTCTACTTAATGCCAGAGTACCTGCTCCGACAGCTAGAGCTTCCCCCATCTCTCCAAATCTCTCCTCGGTCTCGCGAGACAGCACATGATGCTCACTGTGAGCAGTGAAAACAAAGCGCCATGAAAGGCCCAGGAAAGAAAACCATCTTTTTGCCTTGCCATTCTTTCCCTGGGCCCATGACCTCACATGTACCTCAGTTCGATGGCCAACCATTGTTTTAAAGCAGTGTTGGGTATCAAGGTCCCACCATTTCACCATGGTATCTTTTCCGCTGGAAAAAAAGAAGCAGGAGAAAAATCTTATTAGGAAAAAAAAAAATCAGTAAATGGGAGATCAAGGACTCACTTGCCTTCAGGAAAATATGTAGCCACAATGTCTAATAATGCTACCACTCTACCTCATCTTTTTTTTTTAAAAATAAAGAATCCTAACTTTCTGTTATTAAGGTAGGAAGTACAGTATTTCCCCTGTAAACATAGAAATGACTTTGAATTCAGAGTGTCCAGGAACACAAATACTGACTATCGTCAGAGCACCCACATTCCCCCACTGGCTGACACAGAAATCTCTCCCATCTCTTCTGCTCCCGTCTCCTTTGTCCAGCTGGTCTGCACATCCTGAAAACGCCTCCTCAGTGAGGCCTTGACTCCTCCGATCCGTTTCTGTTCACGAACCTGAATTTAAGTTCTAGAGCCTGAACTATTTTCATTGGTTCTTAGCCAGTCTCTTTGTCCATTCTCTGTTCCTTCATTATATCTAATAAACCATCAGATAATCTCACTCTTTTAAACTTCCACTAGCTCAAGGTTCTTTACAGAATCAAAATCAGGCTCGTTAGCACCATTTTCAAAACTTCTTATTCACTGGCTCTGAGCCTCCCTGCCACTGAGCTCTACTCCTCCGCCCTTGAATGCCTCTCCCCTGCTTCCTCACTAATATAAATCTAATATAATCCTCCTTAATGACCAAACTGGGGAAAAAAAAACACCAAAAACGTGATTTATAGAGTCCTTCTTATACAATTCCACCTCATTGTGTTATCTCCTTTCTTTTACATAGTTGACCCCTGTACGATGAGGGGGGCCAGAGGTGCCAACTCCCTCACCCCCAGTATAGTCAAAAATTTCCATATACCTCTGAATCCCCCAAAACTTGACTATTTGCAGCCTATTAATCAGAAGCCTTATCAGACACATGAACCGTTCATTGACACATACTTTATATGTAATATTCTCACAACAAAGTAATCTAAAGAAAATACTAAGAAAATCATAATAGTCCTGGATCAATTAGAAAAAAATAAGTAAATAAATAAATAAATGCATACAAGCAAACCTGACCAATTCAACCCTGTTGTTCAAGGATCAACTGTTCCCCAAGCTAAATGTGTATTTTTTTTTTTTTTTTTAGAACTTTAGTCATTCTCTCACAGAATCTATGTTATCTGACAACACACCCATGTGCCATCCATCCCACAGGAACTAACCCAACAACGGTATGGCATTCAGTGCTTCTTCGAAACTGCTTGGGAGTCATTACTGAAGTTCTTCTAGTAACTGCTGGCAAACCTTAGGATCCCAAACTTTCCCGGGTGACTATTCCTTAGGATGGATAATTTTTTTTTTTTTTAAGATTTAATTTATTTATTGGAGAGAGTGAGACAGAGATAGTGAGAGAAGGCAGGAGCAGGGAGAGGCAGGCTCTCTGCTGAGCAGGAAGCCTGATGCGGAACTCGATCCCAGGACTCTGGGATCATGACCTGAGCTGAAGGCAGTCGCTTAACCAACTAAGCCACCCGGGCACCCATGATGGATTATTATTATATTAGGTTGAACCATATGAAAGTGCTGATATTTGACCTATCATGTTTGACCTACACAAATGGAAATTTCAAATGGTTCAACCTAGAGATGTTCGGAAGGCCAACATATAGAGTATGTCTGTTCTCGAAAGGCGAATCGAACACTTGGTATTCACCTCTGCTCACCACTTCACATTCTGTTTTCCTGACTTTCTAGGGATCCAGAAAGCAGAAGCTCATTCTATAAAAGGTATGTCGAAGTTTAAGGAATACAAAAAAGCTAATACCAGAGAATAATAATGACAAATCAGAAAAGGGAATTAAAAATGCTAGAAGTAACTCTATGGATAGCTTCCATGACACTACTGGGGAGAAGAGGGAAGGAGAGAGGAAAGCAGAGGGCAGGAGAAGCTAACACATGACCCTGAGGGTAGTGCGGGTGAATGAGGAAGGAATCACCCAAATTCTGTCTTTGAACCCCTCTCTGATGCATTTACATAGAAAAGAACTGGAAATGAAACTGTTATTCACCTAGTAACTAGCAGATTCTTCTCTCGTAGAAACAGTGCTTGTGTGATGGCATCCTTGTGCCCCTTTAGACGGTAGAGGCCACTTTCATTGATCACATCCCACACAATAGCATCTGTGTCCTACAGGGATCAGATAATACAGAAGAATTTTCTTTACTTCATTAGGCCTTGACAAATGATATGATGCAATATTTTTATTACAGTGATATGCAGTCCTTGTAGAAAATTTGGAAAGCGTAAAGTTTAGAGGCAATAAACAGCAGTTAATGCCACCATCAATACTGCTCCAACCCAACATTCAGGTTAATCATGCTATTCGTATCATTTTATAACCCTCCCCCCTTTTATCCCATTATTTAAAAATCTTTCCGTTTTTCCATGTCCTTCCAGACCGTTCTCATTTTCAACGATCGCAAAATAATCCTAAGGATATACCATAACCCATTTAAACATTTTTCTACTTTAGCCATTTAGGTAGTTCTCAATTTTCTATTATAAATATGTGGAAGTGAACGTTCTTGTACATAAATCTTTGTATATACCTCGGATCAGAATAAATACTAAAGAGGGAAATTCTTGGGTTAAAAGGTATTTCTATTTTTAAAGTATGCAATTCATCGCGACAAAGTGATCTCTTTAAATTGCACCAATCTATAGGTTCACGAAGGACATGAATGACAAGGCCAGTCTTCCCATCTCCTCGGCTCTGGATATTATTAGCTTCTCAAAAACCACTGCCGGTATCAGAAGTTAGAAATGCTGTCTTAGTAGTTATTGGATTTATATTTCTGAATACCAACGAGAAATCGTGTCCATGCTCTGTGGGGATTACCGGCCACTTGCACGTCTCTTAAACTTAAGTCCTGTCTTTCGTCTTCCTTTGGGTCTTACTTTTTGATTGTAATCTATTAAGAGATGAAGGATATTAATCTGTTTTATATTGAAAATATTAAATAATTCCTCTTTTTCAATGTCCTTTCACTTTTTTCTAGTTTCATTGAGAAATAATTGACATATATCGCCGTGTAAGTCTAAGGTGTACATACAGCATGATGACCGCAACGGGTTTAGCTAACATCTATCTTTTCATATAAAGACAAAAGAAAAAAAAAATTCCTCCTGTGAGAACTCTTAGGACTTATTCTTAACAACATTCCTATTTCTTTTAAATGTACAAATGTTTTAAATCTAAATATTCAAAACTATCACTCTTTTCCTTTACAATTTCTCTCTTTGCTGATAGGTTTCAAGTCCTTTTCTACCTTGGTATCAGAAAAATACTTACATATTTTCTAGCTTACTTAAAATATCTTCAATACGTAAGTCTTTGATCTGTGACTCATTTTGGTAGACGGCATAAAGCTTTAACTTAAAATTTCCCCCTACATACTTAGCCAATTGTCTAAGCACTGTTTTAGATGTAATTCACCATTTTTATACACACTAGAAACATTATCTTTAGAATATACTAATTAGAAAAGTGAATTTGTGTCTGGGATTCCCATTTGGTTGCAATAATCTACCTATTTTGATAGATTAGTTTAACACATTTTAAATGATGACTTCATAATGCATTTTAACATCTGAAAAAATATATCTAAAAAATCTGTATTTTTATATAGGTGGAAAATCTATTTTTATAAACAGATTTATAAATAGACTTATAAAAACCTACTTATAAATAGGTTCTGTTTTCCTGACTTTCTAGGGATCTAGAAAGCAGAAGCTTTCTTTATTATTACTATTTATAAAAATATTTTTATATATTTCTATCTAAAAAAAATATCTAACTCTGAAAAAAAAAATCTGCAGCCCTCTTCTTTATTCCTCTTTCCCAAATTTCTGGTGTTTTTGATTCATTTGTTTTCCATACACCCTTTTAAATAATTTGGTCAAGTTCTTAAAACAACAACAACAAAACCTTTTTGAGACACTTACTTACACTGCTGTAACTATATAAATTAACTAGAAAACACTAGCATCTTTGTCTTCCCATTCAAGTACCTGATTTGTATCTCTGTTCAGGTCTTCTGTTACATTCTTCAGTATAGTTTCACAGTATTTTTGTCACTTAAGATACTATTGTAAATGGGAAAATACGTTGTATTTTCTAACTGATGACTCTGAGACATGGGAAAGCTATCAATTTTGACGGCAAAGAATGACCGTTTTGCCTCTCCTTGTCCCATCTGGTTTTTTCCCCGTTTTGAGTAGCACTTTTACAATGATGTTATATAATACTTATCAGAGGCATCCTCATCTTGTTCTTATACTTAACAGGCTCAATAGACGAGCACCAGAATGAACCTCCCAATTCATACTCATCCTCCTCCGTTCACTTCCACCGTCCATACTGTTTTGTACACCAAAGACCCACTGATTCATTCAACAGTTTTTGTGGACAACCTGCTTCAGCATAAGCCTTATACTTCTTCCCTAGATGAAAATCTGGGCACCTGATTCAAGGTCTCACCTTGGACCCCGAAGCCAGCCTGCCCCCTAGCTGATCGTACTTCAAGGAAGTGATGGCTGCTTTGTGTCCATTGAAGGTCACATTTCCTTCCCCGCTCAGGAGACTGAAGATTCGGATGGACCCATCCTCATAACCAACAGCTAAGTGCAGCCCATCTGGGGAGGGACACAGGCAAGTGACTTCCTGCTTAAGCCCCTGAAGGATGAGGATCTGAAATCACAAGAATCATAAACAATGTACAGGTGGACTTAAGCAAGTCATCAAAGGAAAAATGTGGGAATAATCGGGGACAGTAAAAATAAGAGGATCAATAATTCCAAATCATTCTTATGAATAATAATGAAATTCTACAATCCATCTCAAGTTCTTTCATATAGGAATCATTATTTGTACAGGGCAATGAAACATTCAAGAAAGGGTAAAATTATTTTCTCCAAAGCCCTACATTAGCATGATATGTACAAAAATTCCCCAAGCAATAAATTACTAAGTCCTTATCCTAAGTCAACACCAAATGATAGTCCATAAAGGGTTATAAACACATCCTTGTTTTAACTGAGCCTCATCTTGAAAAAAACCAACCTGTATGGCACTAGGGTGCTACATGGTTTATCCCCAAGAAACTGGCTGGCAACAAGTATCAAAGTATTAATCTCCTGGGAGTCATACAGTGACTGGGCAAGATCAAAATGCCTATAATACGGTGTGGGAAAAATGGAAGGCTTAGGGAACTCAGTGATACAAAGTGTCAAAGCCTAGTTTAACAAACTTGGGCCTCCTCTATCAATAGAAAAAGGTTCCACCAACACAGCTGAGTATTATTCTTTTTAAATACCAAGTATTTTATAACTAGTAGTGAGGGCAGGTAGAACTTGAAAAATAAAGAACTGGTAGAGAAAACCAAACATGTCTGGAACTGCGATTACTGATAATTACCTGTAGATACTACACATGGATACCTACGAGGTAAGCTGCTGTTTGCTCGCGGTTTCAGAATTTAGTGCAGAAAAACACAAGAGAACCTGATAGTTGGCTACCTATGAAGTAGCCCAAAGCAGAAGAAAGACTTCTCTTTCAGAGGCACATACATAAAAAAAATCAATCAATCAGCCAATCTGTGCATGATTAATCAGAGCTCTCCCACTTCTGCCTCTCCAGTCTCAAATATCTATAAATCAGTTATCAACCTAGTTGACCTCTGGCTTACCTTCTCTCCTTTCCTTAAGTCCCAGATGAACACATGTTCGCAGGCTGGTACTGCCACATAGCGTCCTTTTTCACCACGAAGTGTCACAAAGACAATATTACCTTTCTGGCTGCCGATAAGGCCAAAGACTGCGCTGGCAACATAGCGTAGGTACTGCTTCGTGAGCCCCATGGTACAACACCTGATACCGCAAGCGAGGCAGCTGTGCATACACATAAAGAAAAGTCAGTTCATTGGGTACCTTGGTTTTGCCAGGCTGGCAACCACCAGCATTTATCATGATTAAAGCATGTAACTTGTGACTTCTTAACCTTTATTTACTCTGAATAAAGCACTGACATAAATCCTTTTGTATTTGCTGTTGACTCCTCATTCCTCAAGTTTCAAACTGGTCACCCCGTCACGCCCACCTCACAAACAACTGACATGATGGCCTTAATGCAGCTAAACAACTTACTTCTGCTCATTCGACCACCATCAAAGTTCGTATGCTGAAATTGGCAAGCTTGAGTTGGAAAACATTTACAATGAATTACTGTAATCCTACTACCTAGACAAGTGCTGTTTTAGACACTAGAGTGTTGAGTAAAGTAATATCCCTAACCTCGTGCCACACATCCAGCAGAGTGACTCTCAAAATCTAGTAGGTATCCGAATCACCTGCGGGCTTACGAAAACAGATTGCTGGGAATCACGTCCACCCAACCTCCCCAGTGCTTCTGACTCAGTAGGTATGAAGTGGGACTCAAGTTTTGTTTTTTTTTCCTAAGAAGTTCCTAAGTGACGCTCTGGTTGTGTGGTTCCTCATTTGAACTACTGTTCTAGTACATGTAGGTCCTTCTTTGATTCCAAATTGGGTCAGCCACCTACCCTTGGCACAGAAAAATGATACAGCAACTTGGCACATTATTTTTGAAAGATGCCTTACTTAGTTCTCACCCTAAATCAAATTCACTAGAAACACTGCTTATAGATAAAGGGACAACAGATGAGAAACATTGAGTCCGCCCTGTCTGGTCTTGATACAGAAGAGTGAAAAGTGCCTCAAACACCCATGCAACTTAAAAAACAACAACAACGACACAATACTAGACAGCAGTTACACCTTTTTTGGGGAAGCGGGGTTTTGTTGTTGGTTTTTACGTGTGGTTTAACTCGACAGGGTCCATTTCTGAGTACACTTGGTTTTAGCCTACCTCAACGGAAAAATATTCAATGCTAACTCTGTTTGATATTTTCTTTTAGTAATCACTCATTTTTCCTCACCTAAGAACCAACAAAAACCAGTTAAAAATCAAGGTAAGAATATTAACACGGAAAAAAAAAAAAAAAAGAATATTAACACGGTGACAGTGCTGTTAGCCTAGGCCATTTGATCAACTCTTCCCCAATTCCTTATTCCTCCAGCCCCTCAACTACTGCTGTTCCTCTTGGTAGTCTTTGGCCATCTATCAATTCTTTCCACAGTATTCTCCTTGGAGACTTCATATAGCATATCTAGGCGTAGGGACACCTACACCTCTATTTCCAGTCCTGTCCATGTACGCGAATACAAATGATAGAATTCCAAAAACCTTCATGAGCTATCCATCCAAATATCTTGCAGCATCACACGGAACATGGGTAAAACCAAACCTACCTTGCTTCCTGAACCCCTCATTTTTTCCTTATTCACAGACACACACTCCCCCTTGCCATTCTGGCTCATAAAACCTTGTATGACCAAACTTTGACTCATTAATAAATATTATAGCAGCCAAGCCTTAAAAGGGTACTTACTACATGGTGATATATTAAATGTATACACCTGAGTAAACATATGTAGTTGTTTAATTACAAATAGCAATTGAGTTAATGAAAACGGTTAACACGTGCAAAACACTTAGAGAAGCACCTAGGGGCACCTGGGTGGCTCAGTCCATTGAGCCCGGGACTCTTGTTTCTGTTGGGGTCATGATCTCAGGGTTATCAGATTGAGCCCAAAGCTAAGGGGTGAGTTTGACTGACATTCTCTCCCTCTGCCCCTCCCCCTGCTCATGCTCACACCCTAAAATATTTTTTAAAAGATCTAGAATATCGTAAACATAAGGACAAAAAATTCTTCACAATAACCTTACAAAGTAGGTATTATTCTTACCTCCATTTTACAGACACAGAAACTATGCAAAGAGATGTGAAATAAGCAGCCCAAAGTCATTTACTCAGCTTTAAGTGCCAAAGCCAGGTTCCAATTCAGTTAAATTCCAAAATTTCCTCTTTTAACCTCTAAGCTAACCTGCTTTTCTTTGGCTTTTTTTGGTCAGAAGTTTCACCTAATTCACCGGTTTTCTTTTCTCTCTTTCCACTTTGTGTGCCAGCTCTTTATCACTGGGTTCTTGTCATGTTAGTTGCTTTCCTTCCTTGTCCTGCCACTTTGCTTTCTTCATATTGTTCCTCTCACCCAGAATAACGTGCACTGTCCTGTCAGCCTATTTTATTAAATCGGTATTAACCTCTCAGGTCCACTTCCTCCGAGACTAGACCATTCTCGCAGCCTTTCCTATTGCCTCAATATTTAAAGTATCTTCTAGTACAACTTGGCGCTAGGCATTTGTATCTCACGTGCACAGATCTTACTGCCTTTTGGAGCGAGGTCAAGACCTAACCTTCTTCCGCGCTTCCTATCTACGGGGCCTGAAAACATGTTTCTATCATGCACCGAAGGGCTGGGGTGTAGTAACAGACCTGTCAGACGTCCCTAACCCGAGTCTTCAGTAAGGACAGAGTGAGGGGGTGCACCGCGCACGGAGCATGCTGTCTGGGCATCCTGGGGAGTTCCGCTGCACGCACCAGCCCCGGGCGTCAGCGGGAGGCCGCCGGGGACGGTAGGTTCCCAGTCGCCACCCTAGCAAGCAGCCGCAAACGCCCCCGCCTCACCTGATGCTGGAGCCACGGAGACCCCAGCCAGGAGCACGCAACTCTTGAGCGGCGAGCAAAGACGCTGGAACGCCAAGCCCTTATAGTACTTACCTCGGCCTCCACGAGGCTGCGAACCACCTGGACCCGCCCACGGGACCTACCCCTTCCGGGTCCGTTCCCGACCCACTTCCGCCCGGCATTCCTTTTGCCTTCGAGGAGGAAATGACGTACGCGGTCTCTGGTTGGTGAGGGCTGGCCGGTAGCGGAAGTCAGTGTTTCGCCACTCAAAGCTCTTGCAGCTGGTCACTCCAGCCTCTTGGGATTTTGACTCGCCTGACCGCCGAGCTCCTCCTGGCCAGGGGTGTCCGGGGATGCCGCTCGGACGCTTTCTACGAGGAGCTTAAATCCGCCCCTCTGCCGCCCGGATGGGATCGTCGGAGTGTTGTGAGAAGCGGGACTGGGATCGGGGCCGGGAGGGAAGGCGGGGCGGAGCGGGCTGGGGGCGCGGCGGGAGGCTCTTCGGACTCCGCCGGGCTGGGGGTGCGGGCAAAGAGGGTTAGTGCTGGCCGCTCTCTGGAAGAATGAGCCTGTCACTTCTTCCCCAGAGGTTGTCGGGCTCCTCTGGCCCTAGGCGCTTTCGGGAGCGACCTGTCGAAGAGAAGCGAGAGGGTAGGCGGACCTGGGCACCAGGGACAGTGGTGCTGGAGTCACTTGGGATGCATGCGCCCTGATGCAAGTTAGATAGGGCGGCTGGGACCCTTGCGGGTTACAGTCCCAGGGTCGGGTGTAATTTGCCGCGCGTGTGGACCCGGCGTTCCACAAACTGCGAGTATCTTGAGTCAGGGCTGAGTCAGGCGCTACAAGATGCTGAGTCTTCTGGATCCCCGCAGTCCCTGGAGTGACATTGGTCTGGCTTTGTGTTTCCGCTCCCTGGCCACTTGAGGGGAAGTGACCAGGGCTGACTCCTCCTTGCTTAGTAATTGAGGTTTAGGTGCTCTGTCACCAGGTAGAAATGAGCTTTTCTGTCTTGCAGTTCGGTCCGCTTCTATTGTTGGACTATACAGAAATGTTCGGAATGAGTTCCGATGTCTGTAGTTGTGGAAAATTAAAGCTAACATAGCTGTACAAAAGAAATAAGCCTCTGCCTTCGGTTATTGAACAAGATATCCGCAGCCAACCTAAAAATTAGACTTTTATCTAACTTATCTGGTTATTTTCAGACGTTTCTTGAGTTATTTGGTTTTTTGTTTTTTTAGTTTCTTGAGTTCTCAAGACGTGCAGCCAGTCATCCATAGTCAAAAAAATTGCAGTAGTAGCGAATGGATATGATGAGACTGTAGATGTTGTAGGTGTTTTGAAACAAGATTACTGTGGGTTGGATGAATGAGAAGGGAGGAAATTGTGGCGACAGACTGTTACTTCAATAAGTTTCATGGGGAAGGGAGCATTTAGGTGGGTGTGTATGGTTTAATATCTCCCATAGGAGATGTGCGTTATATTATTGTAGGGGAAAAAATGTGTGCTTCGGTAGAAAACTGCATAATCTAGATTCTATCTAAAAGCTATTCCAAGAAAGCTATTTTACAACTCTGTGAACTATAGAAAACTAATGTCAATGTTAAATATTTTTTGTCTGTAGGCATGCAGATTCTGTCCTCTTAGAGATTCAGTGGAATTTGCCTTTTTGTACTTTAATTTCAATATTCCTGATCTACGAATGTGTTAAATTTCGGGATTCCTTTTGTCTATCACCTGACAGGTTATCTTTTGAGTTAAATAAAATGTTGAATACATTTTCATTTTTATATTTGAATGAGTCATGATTTTACTTAAAAAATTCCTTTTAATGTTATGAAATATTATGGGAAGGGGCAATAACAAATGGAAAAAATAATTTTAATAAGAGTTGGTGTAAGAGCAAGATAATGTGTGCTAAGATAATGCATCTTATAAAATTCCTGAATCATACAGTTTTTAAAGAGTATAACCCTAATTTCCAATTTAAGTTTCAAATTGTTCAATGTATTAATACTTATAATTAAGACATAGTAAACTTATTTTAATATGAAGGTGGTACTACAAACTCACCTTTGGAGCCTGTGCTTTGGATGTTTTTGAGTGACCGTATTAAATTTGACCTGGGCCATTGATCCGCTTAGAAATATTTTTGCTATATTGGATTTATTGTTCACATATCTAACTGCTTCAGTTTGTTCTTCCCCCTAAGTAATTTAAAAAAAAAAAAAAGGTTATTTCTATTTGCATAGAATGAGTTGGGTTTTTTTTTTAAGATTTTATTTATTTATTTGACAGAGAGAGAAATCACAAGTAGGCAGAGAGGCAGGCGAGAGGAGGGGGACCGGGGGCAGGGAGCAGGCTCCCTGCTGAGCAGAGAGCCAGATATGGGGCTTGATCCCAGGACCCTGAGACCATGACCTGAGCCGAAGGCAGAGGCTTTAACCCACTGAGCCACCTGGTCGCCCCGAGTTTTAATTTGGTGTTGGAATGGAGGTATTATACACAAATATCCTATGTGCCCTGAAGTTTTAAATATTGAAATACAAGGCATAAAAAATGGTAAACCTGTAATTTATCTCTTTATACTTCTACCCAGGCCTGTCTAATCACTATATGCATTTTGTAGAACAAGCAAACAGATTTAAAGTTCTTGTTTTTCTCATCTGAACAATACCATTTTCTCTTTATCCAGACAAAAACCAGGTTATGCCTGGACAGTGATTCAGGGTATTCTATCTGATTCTTCCTAGTCTTAAACATTAAAAATCTAACCTCTCTAGCCAATCCAATTATTCATATAAAGCATTATTTAGAGGACTTCTTAAACTAAAAGATTGAAAGATTTGGTTTTTTTTAAATGAACACCTAATCTAAACGTTTACAATATTTGAGAAAAAAGACAAGCTGCAGGGTAATGAGAATGGTTTATACTCATTCGTTTGAATTATAAAGGATATAGAGAGAGCTCTCTTTGTCTTTAGGTCTTCATTCATGAAGATAGTAAAGGTAACCGTTAACATAGCATGGCTAAGGAAATAGATATATCCATTCTGGAATCTTCTGTTTGTCTCATGTAGACTTTTTGATCCTGGACATAGATGTCTTGCCTCAGGAGCCTTTAATACTAAGGTTTAGTGTTTGCTTATGAACCTGTTCAAAGTACAGAACTAATCAACTGATACTCGGTGGAAAGTCTTACTTCAGCTATAGTAGCCCTCCCCCCACCCCCCACCTGAGCACTCTGTGTTCTTTCTATCACCGAGATTCTTAATCTGAGTCTGGGAACCTTCTCAAATTTATTTGCAATGCTTTGCTTCTATGAGCTCATCATGTGCTCACATTTTGGGTGGTAAAGAGGTATTTTCCTCTTATGTGATTCTCAAAGGGATCTGCGACCCCAAGAATGTTAAGAACTACTATAGCTTAGGCATCAGGGATCAAATTTTCCTGCCTACCTTGGATTTGCTGTGTCGGAGAAGGGAGATTTAAATCTCTGTTTGGTGAGAAGACTCAATTGCAGCTTAGAGATGGAGCTGAAAAAGAATTTACCCTTTATTAAATGTCATGACACTTTCCATATAATGCCATTAAACTGAGAGCTCTGAACTGTATTTATTACTCATTAAGTACCCAATATCTTATGGGTGACAATGACTTTTAAGATCTGGGAAGAAGGTCCCACAAATTATATGGACAAGAGGTGATTAGAGATATAGGAGAACCACCAGTAGTGTACTGTCAAAGTAGATAATAGAATTTCAGAGAAAGAATGATCAATAGTTAATGCAACTAAAATGTGATTAGTTCCTGGATTAGACATTTGGTCAATCATTGTTAGACCTTGAGAGAGCAGTTTTAGCATTGTTAAGAGACAGAAGCGAAACTGCAGTAGGTTGACTAAATGGGAGAAAAGGAAATTTAGAGCTGCAAAACAGATTATGCTTATAAAGTTAAATGGTAGAATGAGGAGTTTCATTGGTGTCTGAAGAAGAAATGGGATAGGAAAATTTTTGAGAGTAGGAGGACCTAGGGAAAGGAGAGATCAGATATTGTGAAGGGGGAGTTACGACATTCTTTTACAAGAGAGCTGGTGAAGTGGAGAGTAAAATGTGTAAAGAAGGCAGTTTGGCAGGTTTAAAGTGTGGCTCCCAGATGTGCCTTTACCTCTGTAAAATTCTCCTACTTTTGGTCTCAACCGTCACTTAGTGGAAGAGACATTCTTTGCTTTTCCAAATCTAAATTAGCTTTCCACCTTGTTCTTCTTTACAGAACACTTCTCACAGATTTTAATTATGTATTTATATCTGTGATTATGTATATTTGTGTGATTTTTGTGAGTCTCTCTCTTCCATTAGAGTCTCCGCACCTAACAATGCTTGAATAAATGAATGCCTGGAACAAGTAAGCATTTATTATCTTGCAATTTCTGTTGGTCAGGAATTCAGTAACAGCTTGAGGGTTTCTTATGAGGTTGCAGTCAGGACTTCAGCTGGGCCGAAGTCATTTGAAGCCCGACTAAGGCTGGAAGATCCAAGGTGATTCCTTCACCTGCCTGGACATTGATGCTGGTTGTTGGCAGGAGCCCTCAGGTTCTTCCCATGGAGGCCTTCCGTGGGCTGCTTGAGGGTCCCACGTCATGCAAGCTATTTTCCCCAGAGCAAGCACTCCAAGAAAGAGTGCAATAGCTTTTATGACTCATCCTTGGAAGTCATATACCATCATTTCTTCAGTATCCTGTTGGTTATATGGGTCAGCCCTATTCATTATAGGAGGCAGCTCTACAGGGGCATAGGTAACAGAAGCAGGTATCATTGAAGGACATCTTGGAGGATGTTAACCACAGATGTGATATGGTATAGCATAGAGAGTCACCAAGAATTATTAAAACAGTTTCATAATAGCGTTGATGGAGGGCCCAGCTGACACTGGAAAACATGCATTTGTCTTGGCAGACTGGATAATTACTGATTTTTTGTTTGTTTTTTTCTAGTAGCATAATTGGATTGATCTAGGTGGTAGGGATTAACAGATCATTTCAAGGGCAGACATTGAGATAAATAAGTGTATCTTAATTCAGCAACTTGTGTTTGGTTTTTGGTGCTTATTAGAGTCTTTGACAGCAAGTGTTTTAATCTCTGCCACACACACAGACAAATCTTTATCTCAAAAGCAGTGCAGGTGACTTTCACATGGGCTCTGAGAAAGTTGTAACAACTTTTATTATGCCTTGCTTTGAATCCTCACAATAACCCTGGGAATGTATTACTCTTATTTTTGAAATAAGGAAACCCTGGCTTACAGTCACGGTAGCAGAGCTGTTAGGTCCGAGACCCAAACTCAGGCCTGCTGGTAACAGAATCCCAGCTCTCACGTTGCACCACCCTGCCTCTCCCTCACAGTATAATTGCACGGGGAAATAGTTATCTCAAAATACTAAAGAATCCAGGCTCAAAAGTGTGCATACATTATCATCTCACCTATCAGAGAAAAAGATAGGAACTCTTTAAAATTTGAGAGTTTTCCTTTAACTTTTTTTCTTAAATGTTCTGTAAGTATTACTTAGAAAGCTCTTTTAAAGAAGTAATTTTGTTCTGAAACTACTCGAGTTTGGAAAATGAAAACTAAGTTTAATGTTTAATGGAATTTTTATATTATAGTTAAGAAGTTTTAACATGGGGCACCTGGGTTGCTCAGTTGGTTAAGGGTCTGCCTTTGGCTCAGGTCATGATCTCAGGGTCCTGGAATTGAGTCCTGCATCAGGCTCCCTACTCAGCAAGAATCTGTTTCTTCCTCTCCCTTTGCCCCTCCCCCTTGTTTGTGCCCTCTCTCCCTCTCTCTCATGCTCTCTCTCTCTCAAATAAATAAAATCTTAAAAAAAAAAGTTTTAGCATGAGTCATTGTCCTCATAAATCTGTGAATAATTTTCTAAAGTATCAATTTCTGCAGAGTGTCATTCCACTGAGCTTCAGGCAGTTCACCCATGGAAAATGAATCTAATCTCTATTTGTCCTCTATTCAGTTTGTCCTGCTCAGGTTTGAATACTTTTTAACAGATTAACATATCTCGTGGTTGCCTTCAGTTTCAAAGGCCGATTGGATGGACTAAACAACAACTTCTAGATAAAACTAGTTTCTTTATTTCAATAATTTCAAAGGAGTAATTTGTATCAAATAAGAATAATCCTCATATGCAGTTTTTTCATGGTATAATCTCTAAAGCGGTTCAGAAATTGTTAAATAAATGATCACATTTCCTACTCCACGGTGCTGGTGCGGGAATTAACATATTGTGCCTGATCCATGGTTCATTCCACTTTGTATATCACATTTCTCAGCAAGAAACCCAAGGAATTAAATGGAGAAAGGCATGTTTGTTCTGCTCGCCTCTAACAACAAACATTAGGATCACACAGAAAAACCTCTAGCAAGTTCACACAGCAGCTTTCATTCCTTAATCGTCTGGCTGCTCGGTGTTACCAGTGACCTCTACCTTACCAAACCCACTAATCAATCCTCAGTCCTGTTACTCAACATTTCAGTAGCATTTACCCTAACTGATTCTTTTCTCAAGCACTCCTCAAAATACCGCCTTCATATTGCTTTTAGGCTGCCATATTTTTCTGGTGTTCCTTCCTTTCTTATCAATCCTCTCTATCTTGTTTTTTTGACTTGTCTCTAAGTTTTGCCTTAGGACTCAGTCCTCTGATCTCTTTTCTCCTTTTGCATTGCGTCTCTTGGTAATCATGTCCAGTTTCCATAACCTCAAATACCACGCACAGAGTCTTCCATATTTATGTCTGTAGCCCGACCTCTCCTCTGAGCTCTAGCCTCATAATAGCCAATTGCATGTCTGACATCAATACTTGGCCAAATGAGGGGCATCTCAAACATCACATGTGCAAAAACACATGAATTACCTTGATTGTCACTCCTCCGCACAATCTACTCCAGCCTTCTCCTTCCCCGTAAATAGAATTAGCATCTACTCAGTTGCTTAAGCAAGAAATCTAGGAGTTACCTTACGTTTGATTCTGTTCTTTTCCCTCACCCTTCATATTCATTTAGCAAGTCTTGTTGACTCTGCCTTCAAAATATGTTCCAAATCCAACATTCTCATCACCTTTGTCACCATCTCACCTAAATCACTGCAGCCATTTTCTGCTGGTCTCTGGTTGTACTCTCATCACTACTGGATTTCACTGTAGCTAGAGTAATCTAACCAAGTGTTATTTATATAAGTCATTACCTCGGTCAAGATCCTCTAACAGCTTCCCCCACCCCCCACCCCCGTATTTACGATAAGACCAAATCTTATCATGGCTCACACACCGCATCATCCAGCCTTTCCCTCTCGCATCAACCTCATCACCTACCACTTATTACCTAGCTTAGTCTGTTCTATCCAGATCAGTTTCCACACCCTTCCCAAAATACACAAGCTCCTTCCTGCCCTTTGGGCCTTTTCTCTTACTATTTCCTCTGCCTGAAACACTCTCCTTTCCAGGAAGCATAAGCTCAGTAAGTGCATGGACTTGCTCTGTCTTATTCACAGGTGTATTCCCAGTGCCTACCTAGAACAGTAACTGACACGTAATAGATATTTAAAAAGATTTGTGAATGAATGAATCTACATTTTACTGAAACAGCTGTCTGACTTCTTGGCAAATTAAATATCCTTACTTCTCTTTGCAATACTTGATACTGTGTGTCTTCCTATCACCCTCCTCTTCTAATTTCTGTAATTCCGTACAGCCAACATCCTACTACGTCAGTATCTCATGCCATATCGTATAGATTGTCCAATCCTGTTAATTCTTCCTGTGTACCTTGCCTCTCAAATCCATGCCTTCTTCTCCATCTGCTTCTCCTACTAAGTTCAAACTTCTGTTATCTCATACTACTTGACTGCAGGAACCTCCTCGCTTCTCATTTTGTCTTACTCAGTTATCATTGAGTAAGATCTTAGCTCCATATTATATTTGGCTGAACTCCTTACTTTTTTTGACTGAACTCTTTAAATTGTCCAAATTATTAATCTTTATATCTCTTGCAGCGTCTAGCAACCCACCCCCCCCCAGCAGACATTCAGTGAATGTTGAATGAATTGTCCTGTTTCTGGAAATAGGACTGATGGGCCATGTGATAAATATTTTAATGGCTGTGATTCTTTGAAAGAATTTGTGCTGAAATAATCCCCCTTTCTTCCAGTTTTAGAGAAGCTATAGCAATTCTTTGTTGTATATTGGTTTTTATGGAGTATTTTAAGCAACTAATCACACAATGTCCTTTAGAGCATTTCACAGTAGAGATTTGTTTTTTGGTCTAATAGAAGTAAAGTAGTATCTGTACTTCTCTATTAAAATAGTTCTTTCTTTTCTTTTAAGCTAAAGTCTGCGTTGAATATTGAATTGCTGAGGAATTTGGGGAAAGACATTCCATGGATCCCTTGGGTGCACCTTCCCAGTTTGTGGATGTGGATACACTACCAAGCTGGGGCGACTCGTGGGAAGATGAATTAAATACTTCTGATACTGCAGCTGAAACGTTTCAGGAAAACACTATTAGATCACCTTTTCTTTACAATAAGGATATCAATGGGAAAGTGGTTCTTTGGTAATTCCTTGATTAAATCATATCATGATGCAATAATCATAATTTCTTCTAAATTATTTATTCTCATTGTTTCTTCTAAACTCTTTTTTTCTCATAATTTCTTCTAAACTCTTTTTTGTAAGCCCTAGCATTGTTGAAATATCGTTTTGCTTGTACTTAGTTTTATTGAGGTATAATTAACATACAATAAACTGCACATTTTTAGTGTATAGTTTGGTGGATTTTAACATGTATGTATCCATGAACCTGCTGTGTCACTTTGATCACCACAGTCAAGAGAGTTAATATATTTGTCACCCCCAAAATATTTCTTTGTGTCTCTTCATATCCCTCCTGCCTCCAGCTCCTCCCTGACTCCACAACCCCCAGCAACCATTGATCTTTCTGTCACTATAGATTAGTTTGCATTTCCCAGAGTTTTATGTAAATGGAAATCCCATACTCTTTTTTTTTATTCTGGGCTCTTTCATTTAGCATACTTATTTGAAAGTTCATCTATGTTCTTGCATCTGTTAGTAGTAATACTTTTTTTTAAAAAAAAAAAAAGCTTTATTGAGGTATAATTCATATATTATACAATTCACCAGTTTGAATTGTGTAAGTCTGTGGTTTTTTTGTGTATTCACAAAGTTGTATAACCACCACCATAGTCAATTTTAGAACATTTTTATCACCTCAGAGTCCTGTATGCATTAGCAGTCATTTCCCATATCCCCCATCTCTCAGCTGCAGCCAACCACTAATCTACTTTCTCTGTATATAGATTTATATATTCTGGACATTTCATGTAAATGGAATCAGTTGTGACTTAGTATAACATTTCGAAGGTTCATCCATACTGGAGTATGAATCAATACTTCATTCCTTTCTATGGCCAAATAATATTCCATTGTATGGCTATACCTATCACATTTATCAGTTTATCAGTTCATTAGCTGATAGACGTTTGGGTTGTTTCCACTTTCCGGCTATCATAAATAATGCTGCTGTGGCATACTCTTGAAACCAACCACCTTCCGCTATATAAGCATTCTATTACAGTGAAAGAGAAATACAGAAGAAGCAAGGGAGTAACGTGAGGATTCTTTGGGTGTCAGGACTATAGCATTTGCATTGAAGATCTAAGATGCCAGATTCGTCTTTCTGAGCCCAGAACCACTTTTCTACTATTGCTTAAGCTTGTGAGCTACCAAAACCAGTGTTGTGAGGGGAGTGAGGATAGACTGTTTTGAAAAGAACTAGCAGTTAGCTTTCTTATCTCCCTCCTTTTCCCCACACTTGTACTTTATCGTTTCCTCAGGAAAGGAGATGTGGCATTACTGAACTGTACAGCCATTGTGAATACCAGCAATGAAAACCTTACAGATAAGAACCCTGTGTCAGAGAGTATCTTCATGCTTGCAGGACCTGATTTGAAGGAGGACCTCCAGAAACTTAAGGGTGAGCGAAGTTTCCTAGGTATATTATTGCTTAGGAAACGTGTATTTTTAATATTCGAAGAAGGATATTTTGCATTTAGTGGGAATACTAAGTAGATGTAGCTGGTTTTTTTTGTTGTTTAAGCTTCATAAGCACAGCTTTTGAAAACCCCACATTGTGTTAGAGGCAGAACACTGAGACTTTACTCTCAATAAACTCCTCTGTCACGTTCTCGAATTTGTAAATGACAGTTACCACAGCCAGTTAAATCTTTGGTAGTGTTTTCTTGGCTGTATATTTTTCTTGCACGAATAAGCCTTGGGAAACAACCATCCTTTCTCTGAACTCAAAAATTTTATGATTTGATATTGATAGAGAATTTTTCATATACCTCATGGAAACCAATTATTGCACTTTGGAAATGTAATTGACTAATTGATAAAACTAAAATGCACTGTAAGAGAAAAATATATTCTTAACTGATTTTGCACTTGCTCCTTTTTTCTTAACCAGGATATTGTTCTGAGAATATTTCATTGGAAATGGGGACAGAAAGAGTTCTATTAGTTCAGAATCTTGTTTACTTTATTTACATTCATTTTCTTAAATTACCAACCTGGTAAACCAAGTTACTGTTATTTGAGCCCAAATAGAATATTGTGAAATTCAGTCATCCCATTCTTTTAAAAAAGAACACTGAAATACAGCAGTGTTTCCTAAAATGTAAACAACAAATCTCATCTGCATAAAATCTGGATTTCTTTGACCTCTACCATTTAATAGTGAAAACTGTTTTCTCACCTAATAAGGATATTAGGATTTGAACAGAAATACATAATGCTGACCCATGAATGAAGGAATAGAAAAGAATTACATTATCTGATCCAGAAGCTGAACTCTATGATAGCAGAAGGAGGGGGGGAAAAAGCCCTCAATTAAACTAAAAACATAACCATGAAGAACATGTAGAAATTAGAAAATGTCGTACAGATAATACTGAGAAGTTCCTTGATGAAGGTAATAGAGAAGCTGGTCTGGAAAAATTCCTTATGGCCTGTGTGTGTGTGTGTGTATTCTCACACCTTAGAGTTGGACTTAGGGATAAGAAAAAGGAAGTAATAAAATTTAATACAAGGATACCAATGAAACCTCAGTATTTAACAGCATGTGTTTGAGAGCCTCCGAGCAGGAGTTCATATTATAACTCTGCCCTTCACTAACTGTGTAACAGAAAACCAATTACTTCACCTCTGGGCCTGCGTTTCCTTCTCTCTAAAGTGAGCATGGTGATAATAGTCTCTACCTCACTTTGTGACACATAACAAGAGTTCAGGGAGAATTTGGGGATGAAAACAATATCATGAAAACCAAATTAAATAATGACCACTAAAAGCTAGGCACATTCTAAGCATTTAGTGGTATTGCTGATGTCAGCTACAGGCCTCAGTTGTTCGCTGAGTCAGTGCCAACCTGCGGGCATCTTCAGTAACGACTTCAGGAGCCATTACAGTGTGACTCCCCAAATCTATGTGTGCTAGGAAGCTGAGAGGAGTGAATAAGGAGATTTGGGGTGTTAGACCAAAGAATTTTAAATATTCTGAACTGACTGGAAGTGTGAGCCAAAAAATGAAAACATTGACAGGGATGAATACGAAAGTTTTGAAATAAGTTTAAAACCTTAATTATCTAAATTCAGGATGGGGAAGCCCAGTTTGACAGCCCTTATTATATAAGAAAGTATTCGCTATTGGTAAAACGGCATTATCGTCCATTCCATTTTTCATGCAAAAAACTTCAGGGTTAACACTTACTCCTTCTTATCCCCTACAAAAAGTTTGTCATCAAGCCATAAATATATCTTGAATCTCTTTATCACCACTGCCTCCAACCTAGCCTATCCTGCCATCATCCCCTCTGTGGACTACAGCCATAGCTTCCCTTTCAGCTGGTCTCCCTACGTTCATTCTTCTTTACCTAAATCTCTTTTCCACATGCAGTAAGCATTGCTTTTTAAAATGTAAATCCCTTCTAATTGGTTCTCTGCTTTAAACCCTGTAGAGCCTCCCATTACACTTAAAATGTAAACTCCTTATACTGGTTCCCTCCAGGACTTGCAAGATCTCAGTCACTTGCCTCCAGGCTCCTTTCACATCCTCTTTTCCATTCCATAACATATTGAACCAATCTGATATCTAATTTCTTCTGTTATCTCCTTTTCAGTTTTGCTTGTACTCTGCTCTTTTTCTCAGTTCTTCACTCTTATTCTTTTTTTTTTCATTAACATATAATGTATTATTTGCCCCAGGGTACATGTCTGTGAATCATTAGGCCTACACATTTCACAGCATTTGCCATAACACATACCCTCCCCAATGTCCATAACCCTACCCCGCCCCCCCCAGCAACCTTAGTTTGTTTCATGAGTTTAGGAGTCTCTTATGGTTTGTCTCCTTCCCCATCCCATCTTGTTTCATTTCTTTTCCCCACCCCCCCATAACCCTCTGCCCTGATTCTCAAATTCTTCATGTCAGAGTGATCATGTTCTTCACTCTTATTCTTAAGTCTTTGCTTATATCTCTTCCGCAAAGCACTGTTCCATTTCCTTCAGAATTGGCCAGTCTCCCCATGATACATGCTCTCAGCCTGTGGTACTTCTCTTTGGGGCTCTTATCACAACTGTAATTTCATGAATTGTTTACCTGATGAAAGTGTTCCCATTAAACTTTGGCTTCCATGAGGACAAAGACTGTCTTATTGGTCTCCTTGTGTTCTGCAACAAGAATATTGGAGTCATCCTTTAAGGAGCAGATGAATGACTAGAAATTCTCTAGGATTTTAACTAACTAGACTCAGCAGTGATAAGGTCTCATTTCTGCTGAGAACACTAACATTTTCAGATTATATCACTAGAAATAAATATAGCATCATAGAGGAAGGTAATTTGTTATCAGCTTAAAATAGACTATTATGTCTATAAGATGTTTTATTTAAGCCTAATGGTAATCCACAGAGAAAAAACCTTTAATAGATATACAAAAGATAAAGAGAAAGGAATTAAAGCATACCAGTAAGAAAAAGAAATCACAAAGGGAGACTGTAAGAGAAGAACAAAGGAACTTGAAAAAAAACCCAGGAAGCAATTAACAAAAGGGCCATGGTAATTCCTTACCTAGTAATAATTATTTTGCACACAAAAGGACTAAATCCTCCAATCAAAAGACACAGAGTAGCTGTTGGATTTAAAAAAACAGATCCAACGGTATAATGTCTACAAGAGATTCACTTTAATGACATACATAAGCTGAAAGTAAAAAGATGCTAAAAGATATTCTGTGCAAATGGAAACCAAATGAGAGCAGGGGTGGCTATACTTATACCAGATAAAATATAACTTTCAGTCAAAATTGGTCACAACAGATAGAGGTCACTATATGGTGATAAAGGGGTTAGTTCATCAAAGGGATGTAACAATGGTAAATATGTATGTACCCAACATTGAAGCACCTAAATAAATATTTAAGGTAAATGTTAATAGACCTAAATGAAGAAACAGACAGCAATACAGTAGTAGTTGGGACCACAGAAAACCACTTTCAACAGTGGATAGATCATCCAGGCAAAATTAATAAGGATACAGAGGGCCTGAATTATGCTATAGACCAAATTGACCTAATAGACATATACAGAACATTCCATCCAACATCAAATACACATTTTTCTCAAGTGCATTAAGAACATTCTCCAAGATAGAACATATATTGGGCCACAAATCAAGCCCAATTGAAAAGCCCAAAATAAGAAGATTGAAATCATATCAAGTATCTTCTCTGACCACAATGATGTGAAACCAGAAATCAGTATTAGAAAAATTTAAAAATTCACAAATACGTGGAAATTAATACATTCCTGAACAATCAGTGGGTCAAGAAGAAATCAAAAGGGAAATCAGAAAGTATGTCTAAACAAATGAAAATACAATATACCAAAATTTCTGGGATGCAACAGAAACAGTTCTAAGACGGAAACCATAGCAATAAATGCCCGCATATTAAGCGAAAAGAAAGGTCTCAAATAAACATCCTAACTTTAAACCTCAAGGATTAGAAAATAGAGAATAATCTAAACGCAGAATTAGCAGAGAGTCGGAAATAATAAAATCTACAGCAGAAAATAAAAAAAATAGAGACTAGAAAGAGTTTGGGAAAACATCAATGAAAAAAAGAGGTGATTTCAAAAAAGGTAAAATTGACAGACTAACCAAGTTAGCTAGACTAACCAAGAAAAAGCAGTTAAATAAAAGTATAAACTGACACCACAGAAATATGAAGGATCATGGAAGACTGCTATGAACAATTATATGCCAACACATTGGATAACCTAGAAGAAATGGGTAAATTCCTAGAAACATACGGCCTGCCAAGACTAAATTGTGAAGAAACAGAAAATCTAAACAGACCAAAAGGGGTAAGGAGATTGAATCGGTAATCAAACACCTCCCAATCAAGATAAGCCTAGGACTTGAGAGCTTCACTGGTGAATTTTATCATACATTTATTTATTTTTTTTTTAAAGATTTTTTATTGTATTCATTTGACAGAGAGAAATCACAAGTAGGCAGAGAGGCAGGCAGAGAGAGAGGAGGAAGCAGGCTCCCTGCCGAGCAGAGAGCCCGATGCGGGGCTCGATCCCAGGACCCCAAGACCATGACCCGAGCCGAAGGCAGAGGCTTTAACCCACTGAGCCACTCAGGTGCCCCTTTATCATACATTTAAAAAGAATAATAATTTTCCTCAAATTTTTCCCAAGAATCAAAGAGGAAAGAACACTTCTAAATTTATTTTATGAGACTAGCATTACCCTAATACCAAAGCCAGGTAAAGACACTGCAAGAAAACTGTAGTCCTGTATCCCTGATGAACATAGATGCAAAAATTTCAACAAAATACTAGCGAACCAGATTTAACAGTACATTAGAAGTACATTAAAGTACATTAACAGTACATTAAAACGTAGTACATTAAAACCACATTTTCTTTATTCCTTTACACATTTGTATGTGTACATATATACATACACATACACAAACATAAACCAGTGTGTATACGTTATATGGTATAAAATACACATACATACAATGGAATATCATTCAGCCATAAGAAAGAAGGAAATCTTGCCCTTGTGACAACATGCATAGTACTTGATGGTGTCATGTATGCTAAGTGAAATAAGAGACAAATATTACATGACTTCACTTATATGTGGGACCTAAAAAAAAAGCTGAAGTCATAGAAACAGGAGAACAGTGGTTGCCAGAGAGTAAGGGAAATGACATGTTGGTCAAAGGAAACAAATTTCCAGCTATAGCATGATTAACTTCTGAGGATGTAATGTACAACAAGGTGATTATAATTAAAAATGGCGTGTTACATACTTGAAAGTTGCTAAGAAAGTAGATCTTAAATGTTCTCGTTAAAAGAAAAAGGTAGTTATTTGAGGTGATGTGTTAACTAACCTTATTGTGGTAATTATTTCCCAGTGTATACTTGTATCAAATCATCATGTTATACACTTTAAACTTATACAGTGTTATGTGTTGATTATGCCTCAATAGAGCTGGTGGGGGTGGGGAAGAAGTACAGCATCAGAGTCAAGAATGGCTGTCCTTTATTCTGTCTTAGCAGGACCTGTAATATACAGTCAGTATTCATCTTATTTTTATTACTACTTTTTAAGAGTGATGATAAACTGGGGTACACCTAAAAGATAATGATCAGCATGATACATACACGGTGGAAACCATATAATTTGAAGGTATAATTTAAAGCGTTAGAGTTGGGATGCCTCAGTCGGTTAAGCATCTGCCTTCGACTCAGGTCATGATCTCAGGGTGCTAGGATTGAGTCCTGCGTTAGGCTCCCTTCTCAGTGGGGAGTCTGCTTCTCCCTCTCCCTCTGCCTGCTGCTCCCTTGGCTTGTGTGCTCACTGGCTCTCTCTCTCTCCCTCTGATAAATAAATATATAAAAATCTTTAAAAAAAAAGGTGGGGGGAAATAAAAAAAATAAAGGGCTAGGGTTGGCATAGGGAAGATTTGAGGGAAACATGATTGTCTTCCTCAAACACTTGAAAAAGCTTCATACTGAAGAGAGTGAGAGATAATTTTATTGTGTTGCTAAAATCCTTGGTTTCCAGGAAGATACATAAAACTTCATTCAGTTCAATTAGAGAAAATTTTCTAAGAAATAGAGCTTCCTAAAAACGGAGTAGGCAGATTTGGCCTATTAGACCCAAATTAAAAAAAAAAAAAAAGTATAAGAGTGTGTGTGTTTGTATCTCAGTCTTATATCCAGTCTATGAATCTTTGAATTTAGGAATTTTATGAACCTAAAGCTGTGTGGGTTGTTTTGGTAAGGAACGTGTGATAAGAGAGATTGATAAATGATGTTCAGCTTTAGAGTCAGGATAGCATCTGATAATTGGCCTTTCTACTTGTTTCTGGGCAAGAATACTTGTAATTTACAGATACTTAAGTAGCTTAAGTATCTCTGTACAAAATGAGAAAAATACTTTCTTCTCCCATCAGGATCACTGTATAGTTTTGCTGCTTAAATGTTCCATCACTTGGTACTTAAATGCGCAGGTTTGCTAGGACGGAGTACGCATACTACGTTTTGTGATTGCTCTGTTCTCTGTATGAATAGGACTCTTTGCTATAAGCATTAAGACGACTTTTGTATTTCTTACTGTGGATGTTGGGATTTAGAGAGAATTAAGTGAAGCCGAAAAGCCCTAACTAATCTTTAATACTCAGATACATTCAGGTTATCATTGCAGCAGTGCTCCTCAGCAGAAGCTGTAGTCGGGGGTAAAAGACGCACTGGACAGAGTTATGCCTGTGCGAACTCAAACTTATTCAGGAAATTTGTATTCATTTTACAGGAATTAAAACTACTTTCAGGACTGTGTCTTAACTGTTGATAATGATGTCAGGATTTGGGCTTTAGGTTAGAAGAAATTTGGGCTTAGAAAGAACAAATGGGAGATTGGGAAGCAATGCAACAGTACTTAGCCTAAGTCTGGTCTCCAGAGTTCTGAGTTTTGGTTAACAGTTATTCAAGGAAAGGTGGGATTCTCAGAACCAGAGTATCCTGACCACTTAACAGTTCTTTTCTGTTTCTGTAGTCTGTCCTCAGAGATCTCCCAGATTGATTCTGCAAACTGACTTCCCAAATATGTGTTTGCTTGCTTGCTTTATTTTTTTATATATATATCATTTCTTTTGAATAATTGTTGTCTATTTACAGAAGCAATAAATGTAAATTGTAGAGGTTATATGCACAGAAGCTACAAAATAAATGAAAACTTAACATTTCCACCCCACAAAGATCACCAGTACTAGTACCGTAGGACATATTCTTCTGGATCTTTCTGTAGGTATATGTAGGTATATGTATACATTCTTAAATATTTTGTTACCAGCATAAAATAATTATATGTATCTAGTCCTTATCTACAATCAGATAATTATATACATACTTTTTTTTGAGATTTTATTTATTTATTTGACAGAGAGTGAGCACAAGTAGGGGCAGCAGCAAGCAGAGGAAGAGGGAGAAGCAGTCTCCCTGCTGAGGGGCTCGATCCCAGGACCTGGGATCATGACGTGAGCCAAAGGCAGACGCTTAACGACTGAGCCACCCAGGCGCCCCAATTGTACACATACTGTTCTGTAGTACGCGTTCTTCAGCAAATGAATTCCACCTTTTGGCTTAAGAAACTACTGCCTCTAATACCCAAACCATATTATAAATTTACGGTTGACCCTGAAATGCCCTCTACAACTAGTTTGTCCAAACTGATATCCCATCCAGGGTTATGCATCTAATTGTTGTATCTTTAAAAAAATTTTTTTTCATCCAACTCAGTTCCCTTTTTACGATACCGACTTGTTGAGTGAACTAGGCTGAGATGTTTTCCAAGATGTCCCACCTTCTGGATTTATCTCATTACCCTGAGGTGCCATTTGGTTTCTTGCTTTATGACTTGTATCTCCTATAACCTGGAAGTTATATCTAATGGAATCAGGTTTGGCTTAAGCATTCCATAGGTAATATTGTGTACTTAATGTATCATATTGGAAGATGTATAAAATCTGATTGATCCATTAGTGGACCATTACTGACACTAAGATGGTTCTCTAGTGTAGAGCCATGACAGCTTGATTCTTCTATTCATACAGTTGTTTTACCCTTTGTGACTGAAAAGTTATCAATATAGGGTTGTTTAAGCTCTGAATGTCCAGTTCTCTGTCACACATTCACATAATGGTTTTAGCAACTATGTATAGGTCTTGTCTGAGTCAGTAATTTCATTAAGATTGTGAAGTTGGATCTTTCTAAAACCGATCATTATATCTATGCTTACTAGCTAACATTCCTGTAGAGTCTTTCCTCAATAACTGATATGTGATTACTCTGAATTACAGTCTCCTGTAAGAGGGCAGGGTAAATACTTAGTTGTTTTAATTACCATTTTTCAAAATAAAGAATTGGTTTAATAGCTGCCTCAAATGGTGCCAAATGAGGTTTTTCCACCTTTCTCTTTTTTGAGTGTCAGTTTGTGCTTACGGCTTTTCATGGATTAACATATGTGTGGTTTTAAAAGTCAAAGAATTTTGCGTCAAGATGTACAAAGGAAAGCAACCGTTCTCTGCCCTTTTCCTTTCCTGCCTTGATTCCTGTTCACCAGAGGCATATACTTTCAAACTTTTAAGTTCCTTATTTATTCTGTTTCCAAATAATATGCTATAACTACTATATCAATTTTTTCCCCTGTCTGTTGACTTCTTATTATGGAAATTAAAGATTAAACTCTTGTTCATCCACTCTTCTCTTTTACATATACATAAAACACTCACATTATCTTCCCTCTTCACCACCTTCCCAGATAGGCCTGTCAAATTTTTATTAAATCTGCATTCAGCATTAACATTGTGACTGCATAAATATTACTTGCCACTGATTACAAACGGATTAGTGTTCCTTTTGTACAATGATTTTCCTCTAAGTTATTGATTTCATTACTTAATTTTCTACTTAATTAACTTATTGATTAAATCCCAGACTTTTAAATAATAACTGTAAATCTCTCAATAAAATCAAAGCTTTATCTTTCAGCTCCATTTTTTCCTTGGGAAGGTCCCTCTTAGAATCCCCAACCTCTTTCCTCTCCAGACTGTTCTTTATGCCTGCTGTATAGTTAGCATCCCAGGAAATCCTTTTTTCTATTTAGTGGTTTGGATCCCCCCCTCATTTTCTAGATCTCATGCCTTTCTCTTCTGTGATGTACTCCTTAATTTTTGTGAGTAAATCTACCAGGAGGTTTCTGAGGATGGATAAAGGCAAAATTGCTGACATCTTGTACCTTTATACTTAATTGGAAGTTTGGTTGGAAATGAAATTCTAAGTTGGTAATCGCTTTCCAGGTTTTTGAAGGCATTGCTCCAATTTTTATTATTGCTCTTGAAAAATCAGGTGCTATTCTTATTCCTGAGTCTTTGTATGTCACTGTTTTTTTCCTCTGGAAACTTTATGATCTCATCTTATTTCGGGTGTTCTCAATTTCATAGTGAGGTGCCTTGGTGTGGTTTGGGTATTCCGTGGACTCCGTGGGCTCCTTGGTCTAGAAACTTATCTTTCAGGTCTAGAAAATTTCTTGTTTTATTCTTACCTAATTTCCTTCCCTCTCTATTCTCTGTTCTCTCTGAAGAAATCTATTGGATGTTGTACCTCCTTGTTTAATCCTCCAATTTTCATGTCTTTATTATCCAGCTTTTTATTTTCTGGAAGATTTCCTCAACTTTAGCTTTAACCCATCTATTGAACTTTTTGTTCCTGCTATCATCTTTTTCAGTTGGTTTTAAATTATATAAGCACTTTTTCCTGTTCTCTGAGTATTTCTTTCTTAGAACATTCTGGTTTTGTTTCAGAGGTACTATATCTTCTCTTACCTCTCTGACAGTAGTAAGTATGGTATTGGGAGTTACATTCTCTCTTTTTCGAGCATTGCTTTGACACCCTGTGGTCAGAGACTTTGCTCACTTCCTGGTGATCCTTGAGTGTCAGTGTGTCAGTTGTACTTATGAGGGAGGAACTGAGAAAGTGAAGGGAAGCTTTGTGTGCGTGGGCAAACAGGTTACTGCTTGGTGGATCTAGAAGCAGAGGATCAGCAGGAGCCTTGTTGTTTTGTTGGGGAATCTCCCTTGGTTGTCAGAATCTGTGAGTCCTTGGTTTGGGCCTCTTGGTTTCCTGGAAAGGAATCTTTCAGGGGTGTAAGTATGGGTGTCTATGTTTTAGAAGCCAGTTAGGAGCCGAGGGCTAGAGCTGTCATCGTTGAGTGTAATACTTTAACCGAATCCCCTCTTTTCAGCCATGCTTGGGGTTCTGGAGTCCAGAAACTCTAGTTCAGCATCTGCAAAGAGTAAGCATTCCCGCTGCTGTGGTGATAAAGAAATCATCACCTTGCTGTGCTGGTTGGGGAAAGGGTTGTTGCAGATTTGACTGTTTCTTTGCAAACTTAGCCTCCTCTTTTTCGTTCCACTTCACATCATAGCTTTTAAAGTATGTAGGCCTCCAATTTTTGAGCCTTTCTAGCGTTCTGTAGTAAGAACAACAGTCAGAATAGTAGGTAATGCATGTATGTACTTTGTTTGTATTAACTTATTTAGACCTGTGAAGTAAGTACTAGTGGTATTCCCATCAAATAGGAAAATAAGGCATGGAGAGGCCAAGCACCTCCCCAGGTAGCACAGCAGGAAGGTGGTAGACTCAAGATTTGAATCAAGGCAGTCTATCCTGAATCCAGCACTGCCTTTCAGTACGCCAGCTTGCTTCATATTGGTGACCCTGTTTCTACGAGCAGTTAGGTTTCTCTGCTTGCTGAATCAGTTATGTCTAGGCCACCGACTTTCTGCCTTCCAAAATTTAGATGATGCCTGTCTGCTTCATGCCCTCTCCCATTGTCTCTGTCTCTGTTTTTTAATACTTATTATATTGCTTCACTGTCATTTTGGGAACAGAGATAAATGTTTGTATTCAATCCATATTTTTAATTGAAATTTCTCAAAATTCTTATTACTTTTCTGTTTTATGCCTAGTTTTGTTGACTTTTTTTTTTCCTCCCTAGCACCTCCATGACTTACGTATGCTCCGTTGTTCCCAGGTTGCCGGACAGGTGAAGCAAAATTGACAAAAGGATTTAATCTAGCTGCCCGGTTCATCATTCACACGGTGGGACCTAAATACAAGAGCCGCTATCGCACAGCTGCCGAGAGTTCCCTGTACAGCTGCTACAGAAACGTGCTTCAGCTGGCCAAGTATGGCTTAGTCACTTCCTGGAAGCAGCACACCATACATTGTTAAAGTCCCCGGGTTCAGAATGAAACCTAGCTGTGGAAGTCAATTTTGAGGGATTTAAATCATATAAGAGGACTCAGAAGATGAAATTAATTATCTTCACACACTAACAGGATAAAAGAAATGGCGGATTTGGGTGACTAAAGAATTTAACCTGTTTCCATTTTACTCAGTCTTTACTTCCAATATATTTCCCCCAAATGGTACAATTATAATAGTGATATAATTATTAAAAAATGTAGCTAGGGGCACCTGAGTGGCTCAGTGGGTTAAAGCCTCTGCCTTCGGGTCAGGTCATGATCTCAGGGTCCTGGGATCGAGCGCATGGGGCTCTCTGCTCAGCAGGGAGCCTGCTTCCCCCTCTCTCTGCCTGCCTCTCTGCCTACTTGTGATCTCTCTCTGTCAAATAAATAAAATCTTTTAAAAAGAAAGTGTAGCTGGGTTAACTATTATGTTAGGTTTGTTGAGGGGGTAGAGAAAGAGAAGTTGCGCTGCATTTTTAAATTAATTCTATATGTATGTATTATGAATGTTGGTGGTTTGTGTTTTCTGTTTGATTACAGAGAGCAATCAATGTCTTCTGTGGGATTCTGTGTCATCAACTCTGCAAAACGAGGTTATCCTTTAGAGGATGCAACACACATAGCACTTCGTAAGTAACATTGGAGATGCTGTGCATACATTGACTGAGCACTTTGTAAGTAGGATTGGGATGCTGTACATAAATTGAGTCTTGCAACTAGTTAAGTAGTGATCGCCGAAGAAGATCTCCTGATGAACGGATCATGGCACCCTAGAGGGAACTTTGTATTGATAAGTTGCTGAGCTCAATTTACTTTCTCAGGTTGATGTTTTCTCCACTTATCTCCAAAAAGTCTTATAGACTCGCCTATTAAATGGGTAAATGATACCAAGTCAAGAAGTATGCCAAACACATTGGGTATATGAATCAATATTCAGAATAATCATAACAGGCTGTAACAATGAAGTCAAAACAGATTTCATAATATAATATTTAGATAGCACTTTACAGTTGAAACAGCTGCTCTCACAGGTCTTATTTGAGTACAAATCCTTGCATTGAGGTTTAAAAAAGACTGGGCTCAATCATAATGAGACAGAATATCATATATGTGATATAAAAATAGGATGTTGAGCTCAAGAGAACTCATGATCTCACTATATTATTTGCAAGTTCAGACCACATCCAGATATTTGTATCTAGTTCTGGGTGTTCTCTCTAAGGAGACACTCACAAACTGGAGAGCAAACGGTTTGAAACATTAGTGGTATTTCTCCTAAAGAAGACCATGCATTGTTTTAGCATATATGGTTCTCATCTTCGAGTATCTAAGGAGTCTCACTGTAAATTTATTCTGTGCTACATTTTTAGAGCAGTGGTTCTGAACCATTTGGGGAGCCATTGTAAATTACATTGAGCATCTGATGGAAGAAAGCGGTGGACCCTTTCCCCAGAGGAATGTACACAGAGGGAATTTGTGTGCAATTTCTGGAAGCTCATAGGTTCTTGTAAGGATTGTAGATAAGACCTCCAATGGTAGAAGGCAGGTCTAAGACTATGTCACAAGGAAGGAGACTTGGTCCCACTTGAGATGGGATTCTCTGTAATGGAAAGGTATTTTAAGTGAACTTCTTGTCACTGGGAACATTCATGCAGAAGCTAAATGACCATCTGTTGCAGATACCTCTCATGAGGAGGAAGACTACACCAGATGATCTTTAAGACCCCTCTCTATCTCTAGAATTTATAGAGGAGAAGCTGAAAGTTTTGTAGCCACCAAAAAATTACAAAGATATTCCAATGCAGAAAATTATTATTAGCCTATAATTCTATAGCATAGAATTTAGGGTGAGGATATCAGTAATCTTATTTACTAATTAGCTACTTTTAAGACAAGATCTTACTGCTCAAGGATTTTATAGTAACTTTATATATTTTGTAGGCCACCGACTTTCTGTTCTATATTCTGTTTATATTCCAGTGCTTCCATATGTCAAGAATGCTTTACATGTGATACTGACTTAAATACAAATTCTAAAAAGGCATAAAGAAGTTCCATTTTGTTGCCTCAACAGCCTTATGTTTTAGGTGTCCATTTTACAAATAAAGAGGCTCAGAAATTTATCATGTTCTCAAGGTTATGCAGACTCCTGACTCCCCAAGCGTAGTAACTTGTCTCTTATGCTAGATAATTCAGTTATGCTTGAGGTTAGAACTACTTCAGTAGGAAACTGCTATGTTATCACTACTCTGCATGTATTCTGAATGGTGCCTTACCAAAGCAAAGTTCCTGCCTTTGTATAAATCTTTCTGGCAAAGCTCTTGGCAGGTCTTGACATTCTCTGATTCCGTAGTCCTTGCCCCATCACCCCGTACTTTGAGCTCAGTCTTTTTTTGTGTCTCTGTTTCTTATTAAAGTAATTATATAGGCCAGAATTCAAAGAGGCAGCAACATTTTATAGAAAAGGCTCTGAAAAAGGAATCCAGAAGACTGGTTTTTGATCCCACTTCCACCAGTCTCACCAGCTCTGTGGGCCGAGCTAAATCACTTGATGAATCACTCGATTTACCCTGGAGGTGTCAACTTAATTGTAGTAAGAGCAGGTGAAAATCACCAGTGGCCATAAGGGACTTTGATGAAGCAGTCTCTAAGAATTGGCTCAGTTGGTTAAGCGTCTGCCTTTGGCTCAGGTCATGATCCCGGGGTCCTAGGATTGAGCCCCGTATCGGGCTCCCTGCTTGCCAGAAAGCCTGCTTTCCCACTCCCACTCCCCCTGCTTGTGCTCCTGCTCTTGCTGTCTCTCTCTCTGTGTCAAATAAATAAATAAAATCTTTAAAAAAATAAAAAATAAATAAAACTTGGTGTCAGGGTGCCTTGATGGCTCAGTCGCTTAAGCGTCCAATCTTGGTTTCAGCTCAGGGTCACGGGATGGGGCCACACATCCCACTCTGCACTCAGTGCAGAGTCCGCTTGTCCGTCCGGCTCTGCTCCTCCCCCTACTCGCACACGCACACACTATCTCTAAATAAAATCTTAAAAAAAAAAAAACTTGGCGTCAAAGTAAAGAAAAGAGAATCCCTTTTTGAAAATTCATATTTAGAAAATTGTTAAAGCAGAATAGAGAAATGAAAAATAAATTTGTCACCTACCAGAGGGAGAATTCTAAATAGTCTAATCCTTCAACAAATGGGTCTTAGATTCTCAGGATACAGTAGTCAGCAAGGTAGGCAATATGTATAGCTAACCAGACCCATAAAATGTTACTTCAGCTACTAGTTATTTTTGCATGATGGTTGGCCATATCTTAAGATGTGCCAGGTTCTGGTAATATTAATGTAAGATATACTTGGACTTCAGAAAGCTCAGAGTCTAGCTATAAAATGGAATGAGAAATTCACAAATGGAGGGCCGTTCAGGTTATCGGAGGAACACAAGGAAGGATGGAGTTCTGTACAAACCAGATGGCCTTGGACTGGGTCTTGAATTCACTAATAGGCGGTCATGGTGAATGAACGGTATTCTAGTCAAAGGTAACCCTGCAAGCAGAGGCAGGGTAGCATGAAAGTTAAGTGGAATGTTCTGAGTACAGAAGAGAAGCCAATTTGCTGAAAATAAGTCTGTGGGAGGAATAATGGGAAGTAGGACTCAAGGGCAGGGTTGGCGGGGGTGGCACTTGAAGCCCAAGTGTGGCAAACCACGCCAGGGACTTAGATTCTAACCTCCAAGCAGTGCAGAGCCTCAGAATTATTTAGTAAGGAGGGTGACAAGGGAAGGAAGACAACTCGGGCAACAGTGAATATATAGACCTGGAAAAGAGAAACAAGAAAACAAGAGCTTGTTGCTGAAGGCTTCTTGAGCATTAAGATCCTAAGAGCAGCTGGAAGAGGGAAGGAACAGATGTCAGAAACAGCAGCAGAATTGAATGGACGGGATAACCCATGGAAAATGCAGGATGAAGGAAGAGGTGGAAAAAGTGTTAAAAAATTCAGGACTTGAGCTTGGATGAGTGGTTTGATGTTGCCATATGATAAAATATATAGGTAGAGGAACAGATTTGGGGGGAAAGACGGAAGTCAGTTGCAGACCTCCGGAGTTTGAGGTCTTTGGGTTGAGCAGCTATGCCCAGTAGGCAGTTTAGCTCTTCTATTCAGAAAACAGAATATAAAGATTCGAGAATGTCAGTATTTACATTGGGGCTAAGCCAGCAAATTGGTGAGCTAAAGAAAATTTATTTATTATATATTCATAATATATATCATATACTTATGTATTTGTAATATATATTTCTTGGTGTGTATATCAAGAAAATAAATGTGGAGGACAGCAGTTTCAAAAGGTAGGGCATGGGCACATAAAACTAAAGCTAGGGAAAACTTTAGTGAGGTAAGGACTGAGAAAAGGCCAGTAGGTTTCATTGATAGGAAATTGAAAGGGAAGAATCAGGATAACATAGAAATTAAGAAAAAAATAATTCACCTTTGGTCAATAGGATTTTGACAGAGATGCAATGCTGAGTAGGTCACTGAATACTGTATGTAACTGAATGGTCAGAGAATAAAAATATACTGGAAAAGGAAGAATTATCTGGAATCAGCATCTTCTATGGCCAGGCAGTGTTCTAAAAGCTGGCAATGAAGCAGTAAATAAAATAAAGCTCTTGCTGTTGGGGTATTTTCATTCTAGCAGATGGGGCAGGGAGGACAGAGAAGATATAAAATAAGCGAGAAACTCCCCAAAATGTCTATAATATTTGCTCTGGAGGAAAGCAAATAGGATTTTTAAATACAGTACTCCAAGCAGGCTTCACTGATAAGGTGTCATTGAGCAGAGACCTGACTGAAATGAGGAGTGATCCAGTATAAAAATAAAACTCTGAAGAGTTTGAATTTTCTTCACACAGATCATTTCTTATTTATTCAATAATTTTTTCTATTCCTTTCCTCAGGCACTGTAAGGAGATTCCTAGAAATTCATGGGGAGACCATTGAAAAAGTAGTATTTGCTGTCTCTGAACTAGAAGAGGTATTTTGCTAATTATGTTGCATTGTTTAAATCTTATTTTTTCTTGTTTGCCTTTGTCTCATCATTATCTATTTACTGAATTGCCAGCAGGCAAGTCCTAGGTACCTGTGTATGTATTTGCCAGTGGGCTTTACCATCCTTTGTTGGTTGCAAAGAACACATATTAGAGACTAAACAAAGAAAGAGCATTTTGGTCTTGTTTTTACGGCTAAACTGTTTTCACTTCGTGAAATCTTACAAAGTGGAGTTGTTCTGCTTTGCTCCTTGTATTAGCTCTTAAAACCTCTCGAGGCATCACCTTATAATCCAAGTACTGGGTGCCGGGGCGGTGTAACTGGAAAATTGCTGTGCTGGAAAAGCTTTGGGTCTACCTTACCTGGAAACATGACAGCCTAGCCTAGTGACTAGCATTGAATAAGTTGTGAGGTTTATGTTTCGTTCTGTTATGTGTAGGTAGGTTTAGTATGTTTCAGTTTAATTGAGAGCCATTTTTGAAAAGGAGATCTTTTTTTTTCCATGTTAACCCTTTTTAAATTTTATTTAGTTTTACTATGCTCTATCCAGTTTAGCTTGTACTATTTTGCACTTTTGTGTCCTTGGGCAAGTTACTTAGCCTCTCTTTGCTTTGATAAAACAGGAGTATTAGTAGTACTTAAATCACAGGAGTTTAGTGATGAATGAGTTAACACATGTGAAATATCCATTCATGGTATTAATAGCTATATTCATGATTATAAATACTTTTGAAATTGCTGAAATGAGGCATGTTTCTTGTTTGCTATCTCTTCTCGTTTCATCTGGTTTACCTATTCATTCAGTGATCTTTTACTGAGTGTCTATAGCATCCAGGTTTATTACTCTAGATTCTGGGAATATACCAGCGAACAAGTGAGGGTCATCGTCCTCAAGGAATCCGTTGTCTATTGGTGGGGACAGACTATTCAGATAACTTATGATAATTATGATAAGTGCATTAATGGAAGTATGGAATGGATAGGAACACATAACTGCAGCCCGCACAAGGTTAAGAAGTGCTTCCCATGGGACATGATAAACTTGAAATCATTGTAAAAAATAAATAAGTTATTCCAAGGGAGGGGTAAATGACAATAGGACAGGAGTGGCAGGACTTATGCATTCTAGGTTCAGTGACCTGAAGTTGGATGGGAGTCACGTTTAATTTGAGCACCTGAGAATATCCTGACCTTTAGCATAAGAACTGCTTGAGGGTCCCAGATAGCATCTAGTTGAGCTTAGAAGTAGCAAGGTTTTTTTTTTGTTTATTAGTTTGTTCGTTTTAACATCTTAATTTAGTTTTATTTTTTTCAGTATTCCAAGATTCATTGTTTTATTCTTGATGGAGGCTGTCTCACAGTGTCTGGAATAGCACTAAGCTCGCGGGCTTCGTCACTTCCTTATTTTTCACAGAATGTCTTGCTTTTCTGACCCAGGCTACTTACCAAAAGCTGCTACCTCTGTACTTCCCAAGGTCACTAAAGGAGGAATACCGGTCATTGCCATACCTACCTGCAGATATTGGAAACGCAGAAGGGGAGCCCGTGGTACCTGAACGACAGATTAGAATAAGTGAAAAACCTGGTGCCCCAGAGGGTGAGTTCGGCTTTTCTTAATTTCCCTCTTTTATCAGGGGCTGATACAACACCACCAATAATTATGGAGAAAGTTCAGTTTACTTTTGGGGAGCTCTCTATGGGTTAACATTACGTTTAGGACCCACTTCAATGTTTTTAGAGCCTTATTCTTATTAAAATTCAGTCTTTTAAGTTAAAATATATACACCCATCCACCCACCCACCCACAAAACATCAATTCTCTTAGGCAATAGAGATCCAGAGGTGGATAGAACAACATTTGCACCCTCATGAAGTTTATGGTTGTATGCAGGCCCCTGTTGAGATAGTAGTCAAGTACACAAGCAGCTAAGATTTTCAGCAGCTTTAACAATATCCTCCAAAAACCAGACCTAACATTAAATACTAAAACAATACCATTACCCTTGTTTTGTTTCTTTAGATTATATTCCCACATAGATTGAAGCAATGGTAGAACATGGTAGGCTGGGAACCCTTCTGAATCTGTGCTACATGACAGCTTATATTGATCTTCATGGGTACACAGTTAAGGTCATAACTCCCTTGTGTGGAGATATGCCTCCCAAGCTACAGTGCTAGAACTTGATCTGAAAATTCAGCAGCTTAGGAATTACTATGATATTCCAACTGTGAATGCTTTTAAGTGAGCATCAAGTTAAAATCTGTGGAAGGCTGCTTATCTCCTTTTTATCACAGGACTGATAAACCACCAATAAGGAGAAAGTTTAGTCTACCTTTGGGGAGTCTCACTCCCCAAAAGGGGAGCGAGAGTAATGTCACACTCTCTATGGGTGCGACATTAAGTTCAAGACCAATACATAGCCTTAAATCAAGTGGAGGAAATTGTTAGTGGTGTACCATCAGGAAATGTCTGAACCAAGCTTTGCTGGAGGGCTACCCGTGTACATCAGGTTATGTCCAGAGTTACTTGGCAGTCCTCATGAACATGACCACCGCTGTAGAATATAGTTTTTCCTAATTGCATAAATGTTTTTGTATGACAAGGAACAATAATTGGAAACCCAGTTTGAGATCGTAATGCTGGGCAGCAGATTAGGCTAACTCATGAGCCAAAGGGTTTCTCGTGTCCACCATTTTCAGAGAGTGCTTGATTGCCTCATAGATGTAAGCCCTAGTATGCATAAACATTTTCAATTAGAATGTGCAGTCTGTCAAAATGGATGTAAAGTCAGCTTTACTTGATTTGTTCATGGGTATTTTTTCATAAAAACAAACTCTTCTCAGCTGTTGGCCTGTCATAGTTGGAGGAGCAGTGAAGTAGATGTGAGGAAGTCCCAGCTGGATGGCTCACCTGACTGGGTTTCAAGTCGTGGCATTGTCTCGGGAAGTTCCCCACGGTCCAAGGCATTTTTTTTTCTTTCTTAAAAAAAAAAAAAAGTTGTTTGTTTGTTTTTAACAAAGCTAGTAAAGTGGTGGGGAACACGCTAAGAGACAGATGACCCACTCCCAAAGCACTGACTTCTAGCCAAACATAAAATGATCACCTGAATAAATTAGAAAGTTGATCTATTAATTTGTAGTGAAAACTAGAACTCTCATGGGTCAGATGATTATGTAGGCCTGACAGGTGTAGAAAACCAGGATGCTAAATTAAAACGAAAACGTATCTTAGTGAATGTGGATCCCACCCTGCAGCCCTGGTCCAGCCATCTGCCATTGAGAATTATCTGACAAAAGGACTCCAGTTTTTGTGTCAGTTTATCATGTGCTCCCTCCTTTAGTAGGGATAAGTGACCCCAAACATTTGTTTTTTATATTTCTCTTTTGTTAGATGCAGTGCTATGACCCTTCTTAAACCTACATATGGTATAATTTATTCTATCTTTTTGCCTATCATTGCATTCTGCTCTTTCTTTCCTAAGGTTACACCCAGATCACCTTAATTTGATTTCATGTATTCCTAAAACTTCTGTCACACAAGGACAGTTTTCTTGGATTACTTCAGTTCTTCAAATGCCTAAATATGATTTCAGTTTGATTGTCAAAAAAATAGCCTCAACCCCAGATTTTTTTTTTTTTTATTACGTCGCAGTCATCCCTATTGCAGCATCCACAATCTGTAACATTTACTGTCAGGTTTTGTCATTAGCTCTCTGCTGATAGTATTTTTGTTACAGACAACCAAGAAGAGGAGGCTGAAGGCTTGGGAGTTGACCTCTCTTTCATCGGCTCTCATGCTTTTGCTCGAATGGAAGGAGATATTGACAAGCAGAGAAGACTGATCCTTCAGGGACAGTTGTCAGAGGCAGCCCTGCAGAAGCAGCATCAAAGAAAGTAAGGCAAACCCCTTCGGACTGATAGACTTGGAAGGACAGGAGAAATAAGCAAGAAGCCTCCACCTGCTAAATGTTCTACGTACAATGTATTCTCATCCATTCTTCATGACAATCCACTGAGGAAGATATCAACCCCATTTTGTTTTTTTATTTTTTATTTTTTTTAATTTTTTTAAGACTTTATTTACTTATTTGACACAGAGAGAGAGATCACAAGTAGGCAGAGAGGCAGGCAGAGAGAGGGGGGTAAGCAGGCTCCCCGCTGAGCCGAGAGCCCGATGCGGGGCTCGATCCCAGGACCCCGAGACCATGACCCGAGCTGAAGGCAGAGGGCTTAACCCACCGAGCCACCCAGGCGCCCCTCAACCCCATTTTGTAGATGCAGAAATTCAAAGTTAATTTTATCAGTGGTCACAGTTAATACGTGGCGAAGCCAGTGTTTAGATGCACATCTGATTTCAGAGCTCCTGATCTTCCTGCTGTAATTTTAGTGCCTCTGGATGAAGTTATGTTCTAAAAGTACAAACAGGAAAAGGGAAAGCAGAGTTGTGAAGTTTTTACTATATTTGTAATTAAAACATAATCTACAGTTTGTTAAATTTAAAAGCACTTTATTTCTCCCTGATTTATCCCAAGGACCTTTTAAAGCCATCCCATTTCTTTCAGGTGTTTTCTTTTTTTCTTTTTTAATTTAAATTCAGTTAACATATAGTATATTATTAGCTTCAGAGAAAGAGGTCAGTGATTCATCAGTTTTATGTAACATCCTATACTCATTACATCCCATGCCCCCCTTAATGTCCATCACTGTTACCCCATCCCGCCACCTCCCTCCCCTCTTGCAACCCTCAGTTTGTTTCCTGTGATTAAAAGTCTCTTATGGTTCGTCTCCCTCTCTGATTTGTCTTGTTCTATTTTTTCCTCTCTTTACCTCTCTTTCTCCTCTGTTTTGTTTCTTAAATTCCGCATTTGAGTGAAATCGTGTGATAATTGTCTTTCTCTGATTGACTTATTTCACTTAGCATAATACCCTCTAGTTCCATCCATGTCGTTGCAAGTGGCAAGATTTTTTTTTAAGATCTTATTTATGTATTTGACAGAGAGCACAAGCAGGGGGAGTAGGAGAGGGTGAAGCAGGCTCCCCACTGAGCAGGGAGCCCGATGTAGGCCTCAATCCCAGAACCCTGGGATCATAACCTGAGCTGAAGGCAGATGCTTCCCAGGTGCCCCAAGACTTTTTTTTTTTTGACTAGCTGAGTAATATTCCATTGTATATATATGCCGCATCTTTATCCATTCATCTGTCAATAGGCACCTGGGTTCTTTCCATAGTTTGGCTATTGTGGACATGGCTGCGATAAACATTGGGGTGCAGGTGCCTCTTTGGATCACTGGGGTATATATCTCTGGGATAAATATCTAGTAGTACAGTTGCTGGGTCTATTATAGGGTAGCTCTATTCTCAATGTTTTTCTCAACCTTCCTTAGTGTTCTCCAGAGTGGCTGTACCAGCTTGCATTCCCACCAACAGTGTAAGAGGGTTCCCCTTTCTCCACATCCTTGCCAACATCTGTCCCTTCCTGGCTTGTTAATTTTAGCCATTCTGACTGGTGTGAGGTGGTATCTCACTGTGGTTTTGATTTGTATTTCTCTGATGCTGAGCGATGTTGAGCCTTTTTTCATGTTTCTGTTGGCCTTTTGGATGTCTTCTTCGGAGAAATGTCTGTTCCTGTCTTCTGCGCATTTCTTGATTGGATTATTTGGCCTTGGGTGTTGAGTTTGTTAAGTTCTTTATAGATCTTGAATACTAGCCCATTATCTGATAAGACATTTGCAAATATCTTCTCCCATTTTGTAGATTGTCTTTTGGTTTTGTTGACTGTTTCCTCTGCTGTGCCAAAGCTTTTTTTTCCCTTAAGATTTTATTTATTTATTTATTTGTTTGTTTGTTTATTAGAGAGCGGGAGGCAGAGATAGAGCACAAGCAGAGAGGAGAGGGAGAAGCAGGTTCCTGCTAATAAGCAAGGAACCCGACGTGGGGCTCAGTCCCAGGACCCTGAGATCATGACCTGACCCAAAGGCAGACGCTTAATCGACTGAGCCACCCAGGTGCCCCTGCAAAAGCTTTTTATCTTGATGAAGTCCCAGTAATTCCTTTTTACCTTTGTTTCCCTTGCCTTTGGAGATGTGTCTAGCAAGACGTTGCTGTGGCCGGGGTCAGAGAGATTGCTCCCTGTGTTCTTCTCTAGGATTTTGATGGATTTCTGTCTTACATTTAGGTCTTTCATCTATTTTGAGCATTTTGTGTGTGTGTGTGGTGTAAGAAAATGGTACAGTTTCATTCTTCTGTATGTGGCTGTCCAATTTTCCCAGCACCGTTTTTGTTGAAGAGACTGTCTTTTTTCCATTGGATATTCTTTCCTGCTTTGTTGAAGATTAGTTGACCACAGAGTTGAGGGTCCATTTCTGGGCTCTCTATTCTGTTACACTGAACTATGTGTCTGTTTTTGTGTCAGTGCCACACTGTCTTGATGATTACCGCTTTGTAATAGAGCTTAAAGTCTGGCATTGTGATGTCACCAGCTTTAGTTTTCTTTTTCAACATTCCTCTGGCTATTCAGGGTCTTTTCTGGTTCCATACAAATTTTAGAATTATTTGTTCCAGCTCTGTGAAAAATGTTGATGGTATTTTGATAGGGATTGCATTGAATGTATAGATTGCTTTGCGTAGCATAGACATTTTAACAATATTTGTTCTTCCAACCCATGAGCATGGAACGTTTTTCCATTTCTTTGTGTCTTCCTCAATTTCTTTCATGAGTGTTCTATAGTTTTCAGAGTATGGATCCTTTTACCTCTTTGGTTAGGTTTATTCCTAGGTACCTTATGGTGCTTTCTAAAGCAATTCTGAATAAGTCCTTTTTAAAGCATAAAGGAAAACAGTTTATGTACTTCTGGGTAAGCTTTTCCAAGGATTAACAGTCCTTGGAAAGCTAGCTGCTTTTCAGAAACATTTAAAGGAAAGAAAAATGAGAAAGTCTAAATAGTTCATATCAGCATTACCTATGGGGTTGGTTGAAAGGTTAACATTTCATAGGGTTGTTGTGAGCACCTGGTACTTACAAGCTCTTGAGATTGGTCACTGCTGTTCTCCTTGGAACTGAGCAAATCATGGTCTATTTTACCTTTTAGCTTTGGTAGTTGCCATCCCTTTTGACTGGAATACCCTCATCCTTTAATTCCTGCCATTGTCCAGGTTTCAGCTTAAAATTAATTCCCTCTGGAAATTTATCTCCCTGGAGAAAAGCCAGGATAGATGGAAGAGAAGTCTGCAATAGGTGCCTCCTCCTCTATTTTTTTTTTTCATACCCTATACTTAACCAAAGCATAGCATTAGCATTTATCACAGTATATTGCAGTGATGTGTGGTTGTTGTAAGTCTCTATCCATAACTGGGGTGGACTAGATGACCTCTGGAGTTCCTTACAGAATTAGAATGTTGTGTCTAGGTGAGTTTCTGGTCTTCATGTTATTTTGATTTTTAGAAACGAAAGCAAATTTGCCACTAGGGGGCAGCAGTGACTAGCTTTTCCAAAGACCGTCACCATCAAATGATAGTTTTAGTGGTTTCTAAACTTGGCATGTGTTAAGAATCATCTGGCAAACATTTTTCTTTAAATACAGTGAGGGGGCTCTCCCTCACATGACTGGAACTTTGGCATCTGTATATATTTTGAAACTTTTAAATTGTGATTCATGCACTGCTAGGCCTGGGTATCTTTTTTTAAGCAAAGTCAGTGGTTCTGAAATGATTTGGTCTGAGGCCCCTTTGCACTCTTAAAAATTGTTGAGGACACCAGAGAGCTTTTGTTTACATGGTTTGTACTTACCAATATTTATCGTATGAGAAATTATTTGTTAATTTATTTAAAAATAACCCGTCATGTTTTTTGAAAAATAACTATTTTTAAAAATGAATGAGAAGACATGGCACTGTCTTACATTTTTGCCAATTTACATGTTTGTTTGTATGTACATGTTTACATGTTACAATTTGCCAAGTTTAAATGTTTGGCTTAATAGAAGACAGCTGGATTCTCATATCAGCATTCAAACTGTTGGAATAAGTTATCTTGGGTGAAGTATGTAAAGAAAATCTAACTTCACTCAGATATATAATTTGAAAGGAAAGGAGTATGTTAATAGCCTTTTCAAATAACTTATGATCTTCTTTGATATTACAGCATAACTCGATAAGTGGTAGTTTCTTAAAGCTTAGTTATAATATGGAATCTCCAAGAATATCTGTGAATTTTTATGTTCTGTTATATTAAAATGTTCTATCCTGCTCTTTGAATGGATTTTATAATAGGAATTTACAGCATGAATTATAACACGATGCATTGTCTTTTGAAAAATATTGATTCACTGAATTTTTCAGATCTCCTAAATAGTGATACATTTCATTACATAATATCAAAAAAGTACATTTGTTAATATTGCCACTGTTCTCATCAGAAAGGTCTTTAAGTATTAGCAACTCAAACTTCTGGGGATGGATACAAATTTTCCAAAAATATATATATATTTTAAAGCTCAACTTTTATCACTGGCAAGAAATACCGTTGGCTATTTTTCTTGAAATGACAGGGTTACTTTATTCATTTTTGAGAAAACAAGCCAAATACTCATGTTGAATAACCACAGTTTGTCTGCCAGTCGTTATTTGAAGAAAAACAGTGTTCCAGGAAAAAAAGCAAGAGTGTAGCGTACAAGTCATACAGTGCCTTTCTTCAAGACAGCCTCATACTTCGGTATGCAGAAGTACTTTATGTGTTCTTCCCATTTTATGATACGTTAATCTTAAAAAGATGTGTTCCAAGGGTTGATTTAATAAAGTTAATAATTTTTACCTCCTCATCAAAGACATTCTTAAATAAAACTGGCTTTTTTCTTTTTTTTTTCCCCCTGTGAGAATTTTGGCAGTGAAGAACACAGTGACTGCTAGTACAATCTGGTTCCTCCACCTCGATTCATTCTAGGGCACTGGTAGCCTACTTAACAGTTCTTTTGCACCACTGGTGCAAATGTCAACACAGTGAAAAAGGCAAATGATGTTTCAGTATGACTGTGAAACTGTCAAAACAGTTTTGACTTGCAAACCCCTGAAAAAGTGGACCACACTTCAGAGAACCACTGGTCTGTGGTCTCTCACCAGTTCTTTATAGTTGAAAGGAGTTTTGGTGATCATCCGATGCAGTTTTTCCAAAGTGGAGTATGCAGTCTGTAAGCACTAGAATCACCAGGGCTGCTTGATAAAAATGTGTGTATGCTACACCAAACTTTCTGAATCAGAACCTCTGTGGAAGAGGCTCAGAAATCTTCTAAAGTTTCGTAGGTGATTCTTTTGTGCTCCAAATCACTGATCTAATGTGTCTCCTTTACTTTACAGGGGGTAAGTGATCCCCTAGACTGGCTTGCCCAAAGTTCCAGGTCACTGAGAAAGAGCCTTCAGAGTGGCTATTGTGGCACATCTCCCTTCTCTATCACCTTGAGCCTACTTACACAAACCAACTTCGGACACGTTGGCAAAGGACTAGAGATTTGTTTGTGTTCATATTACAAAGAACTGCACCGTTACCACTTATCTCAAATCAGCCAACCTCTTCTCTTTCTCTCTCTTACTCATTCACACACCCCTCATGCCTTTCTCATTTCTCCATGAGAGGTATAGATAATCTGGAAATTTTGAAGTTTGTGTTTAGACTGGAGGCTCGTCCTCGTCTCTTTCTCTCTTTAATGAGGAAATTTGTTTTACTTAATAATGACTAGGTCAAGCCAGTATTTAAATAAATCTATTCACTCCTTTCTGGAAAGGAGTCCTGAGCAAAGGGATAGGTTCTAGGAAGGAATATGAACACAGCATGGGAAGCACCGTCCTTACTGGTAGAGGGCCTTGATCTTGAGATTCGAATTTGTTATACAGTCAGTAGTTTTCCATTCAGTTCAGGAAACATTGGATATTTACTCTGTACAAGATAATATTCTAGGTACTGAAATACACCGAGATAAATAAGGTGGTCCGTCTGTTTTGAAATTCATGAGTGAGCCACATGGCCTTCAGATGTCAGGGGTGTGTTCTGGACAATGGTCAGGCTGTGTGCCCATGTAGTCAGCATGTAGTTGCCGACTGACAAGGGCACAGCCTGTAGCTCCCGGAGCCTGAGCTAGGAAACAGGCTAGGTGCCTCTGGCACACAGTTCTCTTAAGTGATCAGCTACGTCTGAATCAAAAGGTTCAGATTACCCATGTAAGTGTCCAGTGCCTGTGATGATTAAAGACGAGGTGTCTCATAGCTATGCTGCAGAGTCCTTCAGAATAATGGCAGCTCAGAAGTGCAGTTGAGGAACCGGAGACCCTTTTAGGGAGCCTGTGAGACCACAACCAGTTTTATAACGCTACTCAGACACATTTGCCCTTTTCCTTGTCATTCTCACAGTGTTTGGTGGAGTTTTCCAGAGGCTACTTACCATGTGACATTGCAGCAGATTAAATGCAGAAGCAGATGTGAGAATCCAGCAGAACCTAAAGAGAGTTGCAAAGATGTTAAAGAACGTTAACTCTTCTTCCTAAACACAGTTTTTGCCATAAAATTTATGTTCACATAGTGTTTTGTTTTTTAGATTTACAAATAATTATTTTTAAAATTTCTGTTTTATTTCTTTTTTTTAAAGATTTTATTTATTTATTTGACGGAGAGAGAGATCACAAGTAGGCAGAGAGGCAGCAAGAGAGAGAGAGAAGCAGGCTCCCCGCTGAGCAGAGAGCCCGATGTGGGGCTCGATCCCAGGACCCTGAGATCATGACCTGAGCCAAAGGCAGAGGCCTTAACCCACTGAGCCACCCAGGTGCCCTTGTTTTTATTTCTAATATGGTGTATATTAGTAGATATAGCTGACATAAACATAAAAGGGCCCTGAGTCCAAAAAGTCTGAGAACTGATGACTACTTGTTTAGGAGTTTAAGGGATAACGAGAAATCTGTTTGCGTACTCTGCCATGTGCTGAATGTTTAAGATTGCAGGCTGTGGGTTTTTTTTAATTTATTAATCTTATTTTTTCTAAATAAGGCTTTTTTACACATAATGAGTCTGGTTTCTATTAATTATGTTAATTGATCAGATTAAGCAAGTGATATATACATATATACACACACATACATATATATATATATATATTTTTTTTTAAAGATTTTATTTATTTATTTGTCAGAGAGAGAGAGGGAGAGAGAGCACAAGCAGGCAGAGGCAGAGGAGAAGCAGGCTCCCCACTGAGCAAGGAGCCCGATGTGGGACTCGATCCCAGGACCCTGGGATCATGACCTGAGCCAAAGGCAGCAGCTTAACCAACTGAGCCACCCAGGCGTCCCCATATATATATTTTAATCTCTGAGGAAGTAAGTTTTTAGTTAGCAACATCTTTTTGAAAGCTTTCAATTCTTCCATCAGTAATAGAACTAAAAGTCCCATGGATTGGCTACATAGAGTCAGATCATTGCTCTCATGGCATTGCCTTGCCACATCATTATCTCTGTGTGGTAATTCCTCTGAAAAAATTAGCATGTTGTCTAGTTCTTTATTAATATTTCTAAGTTTTCTATCCAACTGTGACACTAATTTGGGTATATCATAAGGAAGAAGGCTTACTTAAAAAATTAGGAAGCAATATTGTTTTTCAAAGATTGAGCTTTTAAAACTCTTAAAATTATTTTACAGTAACTTTTTCATTAGTTTTCCTCGGTTAGCTTAAGACCAATTGCCTACAACTCTTAAGTCATTTCCCACAATAAAAACTTTATCTCATTCATTATTAGGTATTTATTGAGCCCTTACCAACACGCCAGGTGTCACATTGTAAACATAATAAAGCGACATGCAAAACAGATACAGCCCCAGCCCTCGTGGAGCTTAGGATCTTGCAGAGGAGAGAAGTATCAAACTAATTATCATATGAGTAATTTATTTTAAATTACAGGATACAGTAAGCATACAACAAGGGTCCTAACTAAGTCCAGTGTGGGGCAGTTGCCTCAGGCCAGGAAAAACTTGTGTTGATTCCAAAACCCAGGGTATTGGTTGTACACAAATAGGTTAGTCATTAGTCTTTTAAGAGTTTTTAGGGTAAATTTTCTTCATCATTCAACCTATGGCTATGCATGTGGACAGTAATTGATTAACTGGAAGAAATTGCCTTTTATTAGCTTTGTGAGGACAGCAACCAACCTTAGTTGATTGCAGCCTGTTGAGAAACTATTTAGTATTTCCGCCTTCAGAGCACTGTAGTGGCCACCTTTGCTGCCATTTTGCCATATTTTTTGTGACTGTTTACCTATGATTATTAGAGTTTACCCAACAGGTAATAGAAATCCATTTATTTGGAATAAGCTCTAAGAAAACAAGAAACTATTTTGAGTTGATGTTTTCCTTTTTTAGTTTTTGATTGTTGGATTGAAATAAAAGCTTACATATCTTTATTGAAATAAAATGCAAAAACAGCAGCAAAAAATGAGGTGTGGTTTGTAAGAGATATAAGAGAAATTTTAAAATATTTTTTGACTAGATGAGGAAAACAAAGCATTGTTTCTCTACTGGCTGAGGAATTTTTTGCTTTTATTCCCTCCTCCCAAATACTTATTTAAAAGAAAAGAAAATTGACTTGATAATCAGACCAAATTTACATGATCCGTAGTGGGAATGGAGGAGACTTTAAATAAAGAAGAAACCAAAAAAATAAAAAAATAATAAAGAAGAAACCAGATGAAGCTGACAGTCCTGAGTTGCTGCCCTGGACTTCATTTCAGTCCTTAGAACCTGGAGCAGCACCAGTGTCTCAGCAATGATACTAAACCTTTTTTGAATTATAAAGCCTTTAAAAATCTCACATAAGCTATAAGCCTTCTACCCATGAACATGCTCATATAGATGTCGCTTTTGCCAACCAAAATCTATTCTAGGATCTCGAGTTGTTAATCACAGATCAAGGTTCAACACATTTTAGAGTTCATGGTATTTCAGAGTTCACACCGTGGACTATAGTCAATTTTAGATAGATTAAGGACTTAATTTTTTTTTAAATTAAAACTCATGGAGGAAGTTATAGGCTAGTATCTTTTATACCTTGGAGAAAGGACAGGTTTCTTAAACAAGATATAAAAAGCATTGACTATAAAAGAAAAAAATAGCTTTGACTATAGCAGGGGTGGTAGAATTAAAAGTAGGAACTTTGGCAAGTAGGGCAATGAATCTTAAAGAAAGTGAAAAGCAAATTATAGAATGGGAGTATTCACAGTAAATATAACTGGCAAATGATTACTATCAAGAATATACAAAGAATTCCTACAAGTGAATGAGAAAAGAACAAATAGCCCTATAGAAAACAATATGAAGAAGCATCTCACAAAAGAAGGAAACATGTCCATTAAACATGAACAGGATCTCAGCATCATTAGTGACCAGAGAAATGAGATACCATCTCAAACCTGATTGATTGGCAAAAGTTAAAACATCTGCCGATACCAAGTGTTGAGAGGACATGGATTCACAGGCTCTCATATTTATTGCTTATGGAAGTATAAATGGGTACAACCCTTTGGAAGAGAGGACTGGTCTTATCTCCTAAAACTGAATATACCTATATATAACCTAGCACTTCAACTCCTGTGTAGCTACCCAAGAGAAATCACGCACACATGTAATAGGAAACATGTAAAGTAAGTCGATTGTAGCACGATGCACAGGGGCAAAAACCTGCGAACAGTCCAAGTGCCCACCGGTAAGAGAGTGGATGAAAAAAACTATAGTTTTCATATGGTACAGATACATCATACAGTTGTCAAAGTGAGTGAACAACATTGCCACCCAATGATACAGATGGATCATAGCAGTCTAGTAAGTCAAACAAGTGAGACCCATAAGATTACATGCAGTATAATAAGCTTTTTCCAAAAAACTTTCTAGGAATACATCAGATGAACCAAGAGGATATAAAAAGGAAAGCAAGAAAAGGATGGATGGGTGATTCCAGAGTCTGGTTATGGGGTCAAGGGCTAGAATCAAAAGGGAATGACCAGGGAGCGCCTGAGTAGCTCAGTCGATAAGTGTCTGCTCTCGGCTCAGGTCTTGATCCCAGGGTCCTGGGATCAAGCCCCGCATCAGGCTCCCTGTTAGGCAGGAAGCCTGCTTCTCCCTCTCCCACTCCCCCTAGCCTGTGTTGCTGCTCTCACTATCTCTCTGTGTCAAATAAATAAATAAAATCTTAAAGGAAAAAAAAAGGGAATGACCATGTGGTTAGAGGTTGATTATTGCTGGGTGCTAGCTTTTGTTCGGGGCAGTAGGTTTCAAAATGCTTATAACCTCATTAAAAAATAACTAATAGGTAACCAGTTTTTAAAACCTTTTGAAGATTGATTTATTTTTTTTAGAGAAGGAGAGGGAGTGTGCCCAAGAGCAGGGGGAGGGACAGAAGGAGAGAGAGAATCTCAAGCCGACACCCCGCTAGGGGCAGAGCCGGACTCCTACTCAATCTCATGACCTGAGTAGAAATCAAGAGTTGGATGCTTTAGTTAGCCACTCAGGTGCCCCTACATAACCAGTTGTTTTTTTTTAAAGAGAACCCTGTGTGTATCCATGATGAGAGTGGTTTGAACCAAGGTTAATTCTGTTTTGTGCACCTCTGAATTCCAGTTCGAAAAAAATTTTTTTCAGAGTTCATTGAATTTAGTGTTACTAAGTATCAGAAGTAGCCGTGGAGATTGCGTGGATGTATTCCCTATTTGTTGTCTAAGAGTAGAAGCAAACACTGGCTGTAAGTGGGCGAAGCCTCGTGATAATCTCTATGGTGCAAAGAAGGGGGAGCAGTTAGTTCCACACGTCTGGACCTTGCCTCCACTCTACTCCCCCTCACTCTGCCTTCCGCCCTACCCCTGTCAGTCCTCCTCTCGGCCTAGTGATAGAATATTTAGACCTCTGCTGGATTGCTTATTTCATTCCGTCTTAACACAGAGTTAATTCTTTATGCGTCTATCTGCTATGTTCAATTTTAAATTTCCTCTTGGAAGCCAAGGACCTTTTACTGGCATTCTCAGATGCCCCCGAAAATATCTTGAATAATACTCATGTTTACTATTTCATTAAACAAAGATTTGAGTTCCTACTCTGATGCAGGCACTTGCATAAACACAATACATCCTTGAGAAATGAGCTAATGAATTCAAGAATGGCTATAGAAATTAACAGACATTTACTGAATTACTGTTACATGGTTTGTGCTAGGACCTGTGATGCTTATAAGCCACTTAGGATGCATTCTGCTCAGTCTTGTTGTGAAAATGACTTAATCATAAGACAATGAGAAAATAGTACGATTGGGGATTTAGTGCGAATAACGAAGAAAGTGACTCCATATAAAAATATGGAACAGAACATATGGATAAGGAGAACTAGCATAAACATAGGTCTTCTCTTGACTTGCAAATTGTGTCTTAAACCAAAATTTAAAGCTATTTAAACCAAAATTTAAAGGTATTTAAACCAAAATTTAAAGCTATCTTTTTTTTTTTTTTTTTAAAGAAGGGGGTAGGGGCAGAGGGCAAAGGGGAAAGAGAGGATCTTAAGTAGGCTCCATGCCCAGCACACAGCCTGACTTGGGTCTTGATCTCACATCCCTGAGATCATGATCTGAGCTGAAATCAAGAGTCAGACTCTTTTAACAGACTGAGCCACCCAGGCACCCCAAGGTTCCAAATTTAAAAAGGAAAACTGGAACTCTGTGATACCAAGTATTTTTTTCACAGGCAGTAACAATTTCTGTGATACTAGCAGGCATTATCACTTGTTGATTACAATCCAAATGTAATAGGCCTCCTATTAAATATCCTTAGCTGCGTGATTGAACTTTATAGCTGAAAAATATTCTGCATAAACACCACTTGGCAGATGAGGAAACAAGGCCATGAGGTGAAACAGCTTTATTTACTAAGGCTGCACAGAAAGTGATAGCATTAGAAACCAAGTCACCCTCTCCTGGTTTAGTTTTCCTTGTGTTATGGGGTGTTGCCCTATGTGACCTAGATGCTTCAAAAGTTGCTTTTCATGCATTTCAGTGCCTTGAAAGCTTTTTTCACAAATGAGTGGCCCTTGAATTTGAAGAAAGCGGTATGAAATAGTGGGAAAAATACTGACCTTTTCAGAAATCTGGAGATCTGAGGACAGCTTCAAATTCAGCTCCACCAGTAATTGGCTGGTAACTAAGATTAGCTTGACCTTTTGCAGGTCATTTACCCTCTTGGAAATCTTTAATGTCTCTTCTAGTTTTAATGCCCCCTTGGCTAAAGCCAAGCTGCAGTCCCTAGCATCTGCTATATACATTATCAGTGCAACTGGTTTGATTAACCTGTCAGTAAATAAGCCTGGACTTCCCACATAAAATTACCTAGTTCCTTTGTGGTCCCACATAACATGTTCAACATTTACCTGTTTTTCTTATAAAAAGTAAACTTGAGGGCACTGACCGTGTCTGTTCACTGTAGGATTCTCAGTACCAAGTTGTTGTTGGATGAGTGAACATCTATTTTAGGTAACTGCTTTTGCTTTAGGATTTCTGTATTTGCACGTTTTTTGAGTCAAGGAAATAATAGTATTTGAAAACTGTTAATTTGACTACTTGGTATCTTTGCCATTTATATGAAGTCTTCACTTGATCATAAAGGATTTTTTAAAATCACTTAGTATGAACACCTTCCTTTCTCAGTTACTCAGTAACTCATTTGTGTTTATCAATAACATATTAGTAGAGATTCTGCACAGTATAATGACCTCCTTAACTCCTTAATGACCTCCTTGCACATTATAATAAAATCTCATTCTTTAGGGAAAGATAGAAACAGATTCCATTTGTAAATTTAATTTACAAGGGGTTATTTATAATAATAATTGTGTCCTTTATTTTTCTAGTTATAATCGCTGGTTATGTCAAGCAAGATCTGAGGATCTATCTGATATTGCTTCTCTAAAAGCTTTATACCAAACAGGTGAGCTTAAGGGCATAGTAACTTTTACTAATTAAGGACCCTCTCTCGCATGTGGTTAGAAACTTCATTTTTCTCGGATTTTGCTTGTTTTATCTATGAAAAAAAATGTTTTTATACTAATGGGATAGTTTTTGCTTATCATCAAGATTGTAAACACATATCATCCTACAAATTTTCATCTTCTAGTTCTACATTGGCCAACTTTATTTCTTTTTTTTTATTTCTTCTTAATATCCTTTTTCTTACCTTTGAACATTTATTCTGCTTTTAAAAATGTCATCCACTTGCTATACAAAATGCAAACCTTACATAAATATACGATGGAGACGGTGGAAGTTTTCAAATCTCCACTCTTTCCAACATTAAATTTCTTTTTCAGATGCTACTTGTTAATTTTCAGAGTTGAGTTCCAAGTAGTTTTTCCTGGATCACTAATGTTATTGAAAATTGTAGTGAACTTAAACAAAAAGCTATTTATAAAAAGGTCTGTGCCCTGCAGCCTTACCTTTGGCTGTCCCTGATTTAAAACTTGTAAGAAGCCTTATCTTAAAAGTAAGGGCAGTCATTAAAACTTCATGAAGCTAAAAAAAAAAGTCTTGTTTTCCACATAGTGAAAGACATCTGAAGATGAAATTTTAAAAATGTAAGTTTTTGTGTAGAATATTTTTATAACATCAGAGTCCAGTCTTGGAATAAAGTCTCTGGGCGCTGATCACATTTCCTGTTCACAGGTGTTGATAACTGTGGTCGCACAGTGATGGTGGTAGTTGGAAGAAACATTCCTGTCACATTAATAGATATGGACAAGGTAAGCCATGGAAAGGCTCTGACTTACGTATAATGTTGATTTTTATGATTAGTAGGATATGAATTTGGAATCAGAACTTGGAATATGAGATGCAGCAAGATTGTATGTATCTGGGCAGAGGAGCGACCCTGGCTCGGTGTGTTGGCACCCACCATTTCAGTAAGTTAGGGGTTTGGTTCGCTTCTGTAGGAGAGACAGAAAACACTAGAATGCCATGTGATCCAAAATGCAGCTGCTCTGTTTCAGATCTGACGCAGCTGGCAAGTTTGGGGTTAGAATCGCTCTGGCTTATAATTGTACTAACAAATACTGCTTTTCTTGAAAAAAGAAAAGTTAACTCTTGCATATCTATCTGAAGAGAAGAAGTCAGAGATGTAGTTAACCCAAGATGTCATAACACTGCGATCCTTTCATTTGGAGGCAAAGAACAGAAATAGCTGATTCATAAAAGAAAAGGATGGTTATTACTGGCAAAAAAAATAAAATGATTCTGCTTTTCAAATGATTAGTAATCTGGAAAAAAAAAGTGAATCAGAATGAACCTTTGTCGCCTTCAAAACTAGCCAGAAATTTTTAAGAATGATCATTGTCATCAACGATGAATTAAAATGATAAAAATGGACACATCCGTTGACCCAGGAATTCTATTCCTCCGAATTTGTGCTACGGAAATAATCTGATATATGGAAGTTGCTATTGACCCTGAAACTGCCCAATTGGAATACTTGGGCAGGGGTTGAATCTACAAAATAAATATGTAAATTGTCCTAGAACGTCAGTTTTATTAGAAATTGGCTCCAAGAGAGGAGAATCACTTTAATAAATCGTTCTAACCACAGTAACAAATTATGTGCTTAAAAATGTAAAAATTGCACCCATCTTTTTAAGGTAAAACGCAGTTATACAAAAACACATAATTGCTTCTGGCTAAGCCCTTAGTTTCCTGGTCACTGGTGTTTACATAAAAAAAAAATTGTGGAAGCATTGGTCCTGGCATGTTACCACGGGCTCATCTGTAGCACAGAATTGGAACTTAACTTCCTAACAGGTAATTATGGTATAGCCACAAATGGAATGGTTTGTGACCCTTAAAAATTATGGTTCTAAAGACAAGTACTATAGAGAAATACTTGTAATATAATATTGGTAGGAGAAAAAGTGATACATTAAGTTGCCTATACACTAACCTGAACTTGTTTTGTTTTAAGCCTAAAGGTAAAAACAACATGTAAATATTTCAAAATGGATTTCATGGTTTTAGGGAGAATTTGTTTTCTGCATTTTTCTGTTATGTGGCTTATACTTCCTTATAATGAAAAAAAGTTAAAGATGGGGAATTTAAAGCTGGAAATGAGTATCTTAATTGCCCCGGGGAGGGGCTGGAAAGTAGATAGAAAGAGGACCAGAAGCAGTCTGGTAAAAGCAGAAATAATAATAAAATATACACACACTGATGCAAATGATATCATTTGTAAGTTTCTACTTGTACTCATTTGTTTTGTGTTAATAACAATCAGTATGACATTCATTCATTCTCATCATTAATAATGTGAGAGCGATAAAAACATGACTCTCTGCATTTGATTTTGGTGTGTACTTCCTGGGTGTTCTGGATATCCATGATGTATCGTTTCATATAATGTAATGAGATATATTGTGAGGTCCAAACTAACAGACTGGAAACATATTGTGTTTTCTTACTGCCCTCTGTCAGCTCTGCCAGGAGTTGGATGCTAATCCGTCTCAGTCCACTCATGTAAATGCCAAGGACTCTCCTGAGGAGAACTGGGAAATCGCTTGTTTGATAATAATCTTTCAGTTGTTAACTCTTAGCTTCCTCTATGTCGTTGTTTATAGCCGCACCACTGTTCATCCCGGCCCTGCCCGTATTGGATCTCTGCTGTGTGTTTAATGTTTCTCTTAAATTGCATCCTTCTTGTAATGGACTATTTCTCTAATATTTCTCTAATGTCATCTGGGTCACATTAAATTTGAGTCTTCCAGAGCCTTAGAAATGCTGCCCGGTTCATTGCCCTCTACTGAATAAACCTGTTCTCATTTTTCTCATTTAGGTCAACATTAAAGATGTCAAAAAAATTAGTCCTCAAAGTGAGCCATGGGAGGGAGGCATTACTCATAATGTCCTTGTATAGCAGTTCTTGGTTACGTGAGAGACCTAAGTCTGTATCCCAGTAGAGACTGCAAAGATTTTCATTGAGTTCAAGCAGAAACATCAAGAAAGATCAGAAGTCTACAATTTGTACTTCTAATGATATTAATATCATTATCGTACGGAGGGAAAACCTGGCAGCTGACTGACTGAAGAACTCTTTTGAGTATAGGAAGAGTTATTTGAGAGGATAGAGACTGTTCTCCTCCACCACTTAGAACAAGGCAAAAAGGGATCCCACTGTCGCATTTCTGAGAATTACTAAACACTGGCATGGTTTGCTTCCCTGTAGCTCTTTTAGAAGAGAACTGATGCTCATTGGTCTGAGATGTCCACCTGCAGTGCTGAGGGCATTGATGAGGCTAATCTTCTGGGTTTTGCCTCAGTCTTGGCTTCTGTGAAATAAATCACTGTGCAAGATGATCTTACTTTTACTTCTCTTTTTCTTCTAGGCTCTCTTATATTTTATCCATGTAATGGATCATATTGCTGTGAAAGAATATGTATTAGTATATTTTCACACACTGACCAGCGAATACAATCATCTGGACTCTGACTTCCTGAAGAAACTCTACGATGTTGTTGATGTCAAGTTAGTTATTTTTGCAAATTATGAAGAGGGGAGATAGCTTCTTTCTTTCCTAATATGAATCAATAAGCAAACATTGCTGAGTATTCTGCAAAAACATATTTCATGTAACAGAATTTTATCATATGTAGAGAAGATATTTTAATATGAGGAGGTCCTTCATCACTCCAGTGTATTTTGCATCTAAGTAAATTCATATGTAAACTTTTTCCTGCTTTTAAACATCTTGAAAAAAGGGTTGGGATCATTTCCAATCTTTTTATATAAAATAACAAAATAGTAACTTCTATTAATAAGGTGTGTTACTCTTATCAAAATATCTTTATGAATATTATTTTATTTGACTCAGTGACCCCATAAGTATGTTAATTCATAATCTGGTCCAAGATTCTAGTGCAATATAAAAAAATGGCACACAATGTTTGTTAAATATGAAATTACTTGTTCTACCTGTAGATGGCTCTGTCACAGCCAAGAGAAACGACATCGTCCATAAAACAAATACTTTAAATAATGAAAAGTTTTCTGAATCATTTTTTGACATTTCACCTAAAATTCAATAAGTGAACTAGAGCTACTTTTAACTTTTTTTCTTTGTGAATATACTTCTGTACTCTAGCAAAGAGTTAACTGTCCATAGCGTGACATACTGACCCTTGTTTTTATTTCGAATCAGATACAAGAGGAATTTGAAGGCTGTTTATTTTGTTCATCCGACATTTCGTTCAAAGGTACAGTGTGTTTCTTTTTAGCTAAATCTTGAATTTAAGTGCACTGCATGCCAACATATTAAGCTATATTTCAAGATCTTGATTCTTATTATCACCACTGTAACTGCTGATTTCTTTGTTTGCCGTTCCTTTTCAGTGATAGTGAGTTGTCCTAATGTTTTGGTCCCATGTAAACTCCAGTGTCTTTATAGGCAACTCATACAAGCCTCTCAGTCCTTGCTTCTTCATACTCTGTGTTTGTTTGGGCTTTGCTCATGCTCTTGATATAGAATATGCTTTCCTTACTCTGCTCATGGCTACCTTCTCTTTGTCCTTCAGATCTCTGCTTAACAATTACTGCCATAGAAAACCTTCCCCAACCAATTTTGCAACCAGTAGGTGCTCCTGCATTGTACCCCTTTAAGATTTTAGTCTCTATCATTGTCATGTTTTTAATTCTAATTATTTGTTTAGTTTTCTACCTTATGCTAGCCTGCAAGATTTGTGAGAGCTAGAATATAGCTGTCTTGTTCTTTTAATATCCCTAATATCTAATCCTGCGTCTTGACTTCATCAATATACACTCCTTTGGTCCTTTTACTTTTTCAGAAAATATCATCTTTTTTGGGGGAGGGGGTCTTTATTTCCTTCCCTATCCAGCCTAAAACCCATGTTCTGTCACTTCAGTCACTGCTGTTAATGCCTAAAATAACCTATGATCTCTTACTCTTTCATCACACTTGCCCATCAAAACCTGATCATGAGATAATTTCATCACTCTTCACCCCTATATCTGGGTTGCTGAGCACAGATGGAGAAGTCTTAGAGCCGTGTAATTTGGGGCTTCTAAGCAGACTCATGGAGCTTTCACTGCTAAGGGGCCCCTAGCATTTCACTCGATAGTGTCCCAGCAAGGCTCTCTGCTCTCCAGAAGCCCTGTCCTACTAGCAGCTCCTCATTCCAACAGTTGGCCTGGCCTTGTTCTTAACCAAGAACATTGACAACATCAGTAAAAAGCTGCCTGTCCCTCTCTCCCACCCCAGACTCACCTGCCATCTGTTGCTATCATTGCCTCTTTTTCTGTCATAAAAAATGTGTTTCTTCTTGGGCATCTGGGTGGCTCAGGGGATTAAAGTCTCTGCCTTCAGCTCAGGTCATGATCTCAGGGTCCTGGGATCGAGCCCCACATCGGGCTCTCTGCTCAGCAGGGAGCCTGCTTCCCCCTCTCCCTCTGTCTGCCTCTCTGTCTGCTTGTGATCTCTCTCTCTCTCTGTCTGTCAAATAAATAAAATCTTAAAAAAAAATGTATGTTTCTTCTTAATGAAGAGCAGCTTCTCTACCTGTGGTCCGGATCCAATTGTAATAATAGCTAATGGTTTTTTTTTTTTTTTTTAAAGATTTTATTTGTTTATTTGACAGAGAGAGAGAGATCACAAGTAGGCAGGGAGGGGGGGAAGCAGGCTCCCCGCTGAGCAGAGAGCCCGATGCAGGACTCAATCCCAGGACCCTGAGATCATGACCTGAGCCGAAGACAGAGGCTTTAACCCACTGAGCCACCCAGGCGCCCCTAATAGCTAATGTTTTCTAAGCACTTAACTGTATTCATCTTTTCCCATGCATTATCTTGTTTAAACCTTGTATCTATGAAGGAGATAGTAGTATTATACCCATTTGGCAGGTAAAGAAATTGATGCTTTGAGAGATTAAATAACTTTTCCAAGGTAAGCAACTAATAAGTAGCAGAGCCTGGATTTTAATCTAAACATTTTAATTATAGAGCCGCCACTCATAACTACATAATATATTTCTATTTCCTCAGGACTTTCTCTTTAGCAATTTTCATCTTTCTCCCCTACCATTTTTCTGGCTCTAACTCATCAACTTTTAAACATGCTAAAGCCTCCGCTTATCTCTCCTCCCCTTAACAACCAACGTTTTTTACTGTGATCTACATTCTATGTTCATCGTCTCCATTTTTATACACCTTAGATTACTCCCATCTTGTTCGAACCCCACGCTGACAGTTAAACTACTCGCAACAAAGCCACTCGTCATCTTTATCCCATTTTCCCTGTAGCCTTAATCACAGATGGTCCTTCTTCCTTGAAACACTTTGTCTTGGTTTCCTTGAAACTTACCCGCTACTCTCCCACTTCTAGCTCCCCCCTCCCAGTCCCCTGCGCTGTGCCCTCTCTCTGCTCATCCTTTGGGTGTTCATGTTCCCAAGCCCTCATCCTTTTCTTTCATTCTGTACCTTCTTTCATTCCTTTGTCTTCAACAACCCTCCAAATTATATGTAATTCCCAAATACATGTCAGGGGAGGCGGTGAAGCCTAATGTTTAAAGCATGGGCCTGAGACTCAGGGAAGGAGTTACTAATCCCAGCTCTACCAACTACTGATTTATCTTCTCGGGCAAGTTATGGAACCTCTCAGTGTGGTAATTTCATCTTCTATAAAATGGGGATAATAATAGTGCCTACCTTCTAGGGTTATTGGAAGGATGAAATTAGTTAATATGTATAAAATGCTTATAACATTACCTGACCTAGACTAAAAGCTCAGTAAGTGTTACCATCGTGGTCATCATCAGCATCATTCCTGTGCTGCCTGTTGAGCCGTTGAGTAGGTACTTCACTTAGATGTCTTACAGGCCCCTGAAGTTCAACATTTTAAAAACAGAACTACTCATGTCCTCCTCCCCGACTCACTCCCAAACTTCCGTTCAAATTTCCTTTCTTAGTTAAATGGGACCACTGCCCATTAGGTGCCTAAGCTAGGAACCAGGGAAACACCTTATTATGTCAGTTCTTTGTGCTTGCTGTTGTCTCATCTGTGCCTGTGCCATTAGTCCCAGTGCCTCTACTTTAGTTGGTGCCACCACCATCACCACCATCTTTTATCCGAAAGGACCCAGCTATCTCCTAGTTAATGTCTGTAGTGTCCCACCTCCAGTGTAGCACTGTTCCTTCAGGACTGCCTAATGACATTTTCTTATGTTAATAAAAGAACCTAAGATATTTACTATAGGGTCTTTGACAGAAGTTGGCCAACCTCGGGTCTAGGCAAAAAGAAAAATACAACAACAAAACCTGATTATATCAGTGGGATTTGGAGAAAAAAGGACTCATTTCAGCATGAAGTCCAGGATTTAGTTATTTATTAGATGAGCAGGGTTGAGAGAAAGGACCGTGGCTTTCCTGACTCCCTGACTCCCAAGCGTCATCAGATAAAGGGACCATGGATTGGGATATAAATTTGAGAGTCCCCATCAAGTAAATAGAGCTTTAACTCTTTAAATATGTTAATGAATTAAGTCACAAAGAGGACAGCTAAAGACAGAGCCCTGGGATCAAGGAAGGTGATCAGGGAGAAGTAATCTGAAAATCAGTGGGAGAGCCAAGATTAAGTAATGCTCTGCGAGCCAGTGGACAGGAAAAGCATCAAACACGGTAGAAGTAGTCATTATTTTAAAGCACTGTGGAGAAATTAGGTAAGATAAGTAGTGAAAAGTCCTCATTACACTCATAATTAATAGATGAGTGAAGACTTCATTGAGATAATGGTTTTCACTTTGGGATTTCTCATTGTTTACAGAATTGTTGAATTTCTCATCCAAATACCATCTTTAAAATTAGCATAAAATATTTTAAATAATTCTTTTAAAAGTTGCAGATTTCCTTTTGGTCCCTCGGTGTTAGAATAGCTTAGTAAGTACTAATTAAATGCTTATGAGAACACTGTTTGGCTAGGCTTTAAAAAAAAAAGCAGTGTTGAAACAGTCTGTTAAATGAAGGACTCTTCCTGCTCTATTCAGTTAAGTTCTGATTACATGGTCCTATCAGATATTGTCTATTACCAGCTTTTCCACTGTTTTGTTGTGCTCACTGCGTGGCTAATTTTTTCTCTTTCTGTAGCACTTAAAGATACTGCTTATTTCCCCACATCCCATCATCCATTTATATTTTGTTCATCCAGTGGCTACTGAAATTTTTTCTTTAGTCGAGATAAACAGGAGGATGAGCTTGGTTTTTAGCATGTCTTTGCAAGAATGTCTGCTCTCCCCACTTCTAGTCAATATTGTACCAGAGGTTCTAACCAGTTTGTCATATGGCAAGAAAAGGAATGCCTCTAGATGTAGAGGGGAGTAAATAAGACTGTCTTTATTCACAGATGACTTGAACATCTATGTAGAACTCTGTGGTATCCTCAGCAAAACTAGTAGAATTTATGAGTAAGTTTTATCAAGGTTTCAGGGTTTTAGAGCAATATTTAAAAATCAGTTGTATGTATTAGCAACAAACATTCCAACTGAAAATTTAAAAGTAATGTTATTTACACTAGCATCAAAATGTATTAAATATTTAAAGATAAATATGACAAAAGATGTGAAAGACCTGTGCCCTGTACAAGTTATGTACACTGCAAAACATTCATGAGAGAAATTAAAGGAGACCTAAGTAAAGGAAGACATACACTGTATTTGTGGACTAGAAGACTTAATATTATAATTTCTTTTCCTAGCTTTTAGTCTAGGTCAGGTAATGTAAATTCTCAATGCCTGCCAAATATATTGATTCATTGGCACCCAAAAATTCAGCAAGCGTTTTTTTTTTGTAGAAATTGACCAATAAAAATGTGAAGAATGTGAATATCCAAAACTAATTTAAAAGAAAACCAAAGTTAGGGCACCTGGGTGGCTCAGTTGGTTGGGCGACTGCCTTCGGCTCGGGTCATGATCCCGGAGAGTCGGGATCGAGTCCCATATCAGGCTCCCGGCTCTGTGGGGAGTCTGCTTCTCCCTCTGACCTTCTTCTCCCCTCTCATGCTTTCTCTCTCTCTCTCGAATAAATAAATAAAATCTTAAAAAAAAAAAAAAAAAGAAAACCAAAGTTAGAGAACCGACACTCCCTGCTTTTCAAAGCTTATTCTAAAGCTGCGGTACTCAAGAAAATGTGAGGTATTGTCATAAAGACAGACATATAGATCGGTGGAACAGAATAGAGAATCCAGAAATAAACTCATGTGTATATAGATAGCTGGTATTTGAGAAGAGTGTAAAGTCAGATCAGTGGAAAAAGAAGAGTCTCTTCTATAAATGATACTGGAACAATTAGATATCCATATGCAAAAAAAAAAAAAAACAAAAAACTGTGATCTGTGTCTTGCATCACCTACAGAAGTTAACTGGAAATGAATCAAAGACCTAAATTGTAAAATGTGTAAGTATTAAACTTCTAAAAGGAAAATAATAAGAGAGAAAACTTTGTGACCTTGAGTAAAGCAAAGATTTCTTAGATACAACACCAAAGCACAATCCATAATAGAAATTGGACTTCATGAAAATGAAAAACTTCTGCCTTTTTAAAGATAGTTAAGAGAGTAAAAAGACAAGCCACAGCCTGAGAGAAAGTCTTTGTAAATAGAGCATTTATCTGATAAAGGATTTCTCTTTAGAATAAATAAATAAATCTCAAAAATCACTAATAAAGGAATTACTGAATTTAGAAATGGGCAGAAGATTTGTGCAAACATTTCCCCAAAGAAAATCTATAAATGTCAGATAAGCACATGAAAAGATGTTTAACCTAATTAGTCATTAACAAAGTACAAATTAAATCAAAATGAGATATCATTGCACTCCTGTTAGAATGGCTTAAAAACTGACCATACCAAATATTGGTGAGAATGTGGAAGAAATGGTATTCCCCTTCAGTGCCTATCCGAATATAAAATGTCACAGAAACTTCGGCAGGTTTTTTTTTTTTTTTTGGCAGTTTCTTTAAAGAATTTAAAGCAGTTTATTTAAAGAATTAAATGTATACCTACCGTGTGATCCAACCAATCCACTCCCAAGTATTTACCTGAGACAAATGAAAATACGTCCATACAAAGACTTGTACACAAATGCTCATAGCCCCTTTATTCGTTGTAGCCAAAAACTGGAAATAACCCGCATACCCATTACTGGCAGAATTGATAACCAAACTGGTATATCCATGCTATAGGATACTACTCAGTAATAAAAAAGAATGAACTCGTGATACATGCAGCAACATAAATGAATCTCAAAATAATTAAGCTGAGTAAGAGAAGCCAGACGACAAGTATAACACGCTGTATGATTTCATTCATATAAAGTTCTAGGGCATAAAAATTAAGGTGTCATTACAGAAAGTAGAGCAGTGATTACCTGTAGGCAGGGACAAGGGGTGGGAGGGAGGAATTACAAAGGACCCTGGGAGTGATGGCTATATAGTTTCATGGATGTATACATATATCCGAACTTAACAAGTTGTATACTTGAATTATGCGCAGCTTATTGTGTATCAATTGTATCTTAAAAGATACATTTTTTTAAAAAAAAACTGCAGTGGAAGACCACTACACTGCCATCAGAATAGCCAAAGTTTAAAAGACTGGCATTGCCAAATATTGCCACTGATGCGAAGCAACTGGAATTTTCCTACATCATTAGTAGAAATTGAAAATTGTGCAACTACTTTGAAAAGAGTTATGAGAATCTCTTATAAACTAAATATATACCTCGTCTGTGACACATAAGTGCCACTGCTAAGTACCTACCTAAATGAGATGAAAACATACGTGCCAAAAAAGACTTCTATCAGAATGTTCCTAGCAGCTTTACTCGTAGCCAGCCAAAGACTGGACCCAGCCCGGGTGCTGCCTGCCCATCAATAAGATTATGAATGATTAAGCTCTAGCATGTTCTTGTAATGGAGTGTTTCTTGGCATTGAAAGAGAACACACCACTGATATACAAAACCACACCCAAGAATCTTAAAAACATTAAGCTGAGTGAAAGAACCCTTACATAAAAATTATGCTGTATGGTTATATTTATATGAAATTCTAGAGCAGACAAAACTAATCCATGGTAGAAAAAAGTCAAAACATCGTTTGCCTCTGTGGAGAGGGCCATAAGGGAAGAGAAGCATGAGGGAACTTTCTGGGGTGATGAAAGTGCTTTATATCTGAATAGGAGTTTTATATATATAGTATGCATTTGCCTACACAGCAAAGTACACTTAAAATCTGCGTGCTTCATCAAATGTAAATTTTATAGCAAAGAAACTGAACAAACTTTGAACTCTAGTTAGAGATACGAATGCTGTGTTAGGGGACAGCTTACTGATGCCTACAGTTTACTTGGAAATGCAGCAAAAAAAGTAAGATGGGTCAACAGATAGATAGAAGGATGGATAGATACATGTTGAAACATAAGGAAAACATGAATGGGTGGTGGCTCCACTGGTGTTCTCTGTAAAAAAGTCTTTTAACTTGAGCGAATATTTGAACATTTTCATAATTTTCTTTACTTCTGTTAAAAATTCAGATTTACCAGAATAGTATTCCTTTGTACTGGACTTATAAAACAATAAAACCACTCTGCTGAGATACAACTTTATTCCCTCCTTTTCTGCAGTAGAGAGTCTATAAATAGCTATCTACCCTGTGACATTGATGGAAGCACATTACCAGAAATTTCAGTGTTAGAGCCACTAGCCTTGGCTGTCACACCTTGGAATTGCTTCAGATAGGAGTCAGTGGCAGGCTGGGCAGAGGCTGAAGACCAGATGTATAAAGCGAAAAGCGTTATGTTATCTCTTGATAACATTTCGGGATGGGGAAAATGAGGGAGGATTGAGAGACTAAAACCCATGTGTAATGAAATCCACCATTATTTTATACTAAGTAAAAAACTCTAAATGGGATGTTTGTCATTATAAAATAATGAGATGAAATCAAGGGATAATAAAACAATCGAATCACACTGTTCTGATTTCAATACTCCTCAGATCTTTTCCAGGGCACTCCACCCAAAGTGGTAATAAATTGACTGCTCATATAAATCACTACTCTTTTTCTTCTTTGAAGTTTACTAATACAAGGCAAACTAACAATTTAAACCCACTCTTGAGTCTGGCTCTCGTAGATTATTTTAGTATACACGTGTGTGAACACTCTTTTCCTAGTTTATATTATTTCGTGATCCTGTGTGCTCTTGGCTTTGCGTTTGTGAATAACTGGGTGAAAGAATCTCCAGCATTCGCAAAACATCAAGCAGTCCTTTTACAAATTTTAAATTTTCATCAGTTCATTAAAATAGTAGATACTAAGTAATACAAGTTTATGTAAGCGCCTATTTATGACTTATAAATAATTGAAAATTAAAAGCTAAGCTATAGAAAACTAAAATTCTAAGAAAGCAAAGCTCTTGAGTGTCCCTGAACAGAAAACTTCTAAGTGGGTTTTTCCTTCTGACACCTTTGAGTAATTTCTCTTGCCAATACCTGGAAGATGTGAAGGAGGTAATGGCAGAAAATGGGACAGAGAACTGTGTTTCTCTTTCACAGATTGTATGCCTGAGGTCACTGGCTAGTCTCCCCAACCCAACCTTCTCTTTGACTTTACCGCCACCACCCCACCATGTCATTTGGTGTGGCATATGCAGGAATCCTTGCCTAGAACTATACAATTAAGAGGGACCTTAAAGATCATGTAAGTCTAACTTGCTCATTTTATAGAGGAAGAAACTGAGGTGCAGATTGAAGTACAATGTATTTTTATTGTAGAATGAAGAAATATTAAACCATTCCTAAACAGTGAAGCCATTCCTAAACATTCCAAACAATCCTAAAATAATACACCCAGAAACTCCCTCCTCACTTGTTAATTCTTCCAACACCTTAAATTCCTTACTTTTTTTCTTGTTAATTACACACCCAATATGGTATTGTGTAAGACATTCCCCACACTGGAGAATTTACAGTCTATTTAGAGAATCAGATAATACAATACAGAATACGAATTACACAATAACATGGGTAAACAAAGTGTTTGTTGAAACATTTAGAAGCTACTTTCCAGTTTTGGGTGGGAGGGTGGTGGACGAAGGCATCCTAACTGGGGTGAATTTTGATCTGAGCTCTGAAGAACAGTTGCCAGGCATACAAAAGCAGCGTGTTAAAAGCTTTTGAGGCAAGAGAACAAAGGCACAAGAGTTCTCTGCTTAGGCCCTATATATAGCCCTTGTATTTTTCTCCCTTTTTCCCTTGTAGCAGGGGCTCCTTAAGTATATAGGTATTCACCTGTTTCTGTGGGCCATTCATTGCATTTAGTACATCTTGCCTTAGGTAGTTGTTTTGCTTCTGCTTATAATCTAGCTCCTCTACTAGAATCCAAGCCCCCTTTAGAGGAATGGCTCTGTGGTTATTATCCTATATCACCTACAACTCAGTGCTTTCAACAGATGACCAGTAGATGTTTAGCTCCTTGCACACATGTTTAATTAACTCTTAACACGGCCTTCGGGTGCTTCTCTGTTCGGACTCCACAATCTTCCTATTTCCCTAAGCTCTTTCTGGAACCTGTAAAATGTCTGTGATCTCTCCATAGCTCTTACTGGTTTATTAGCTACTTCTGTGGCTGCTTGTAGAGCTCCTAATCTGGAAGTGTCACTACTCTAGGTTGCAGAAGTTTATATTAATGAGGTATATAACAGTGTGTGTTTTAAAGAAACTGGTGTCAGAACTGATTCGGGGTGTGTAAATAAGTGACTGTTCAATTTGCTTTAAATTAACCCACCTGGGGGCACCTGGGTGGCTCAGTGGGTTAAAGCCTCTGCCTTCGGCTCAGGTCATGATCTCAGGGTCCTGGGATCGAGCCCCGCATCGGGTTCTCTGCTCAGCGGGGAGCCTGCTTCCTCCTCTCTCTCTGCCTGCCTCTCTGCCTGCTTGTGATCCCTCTCTCTCTCTCTCTGTCAAATAAATAAATAAAATCTTTTAAAGAAAATTAACCCACCTGGTTCTAGCAAGGGCAGGTGCCTCCCCTCCCCTCTATCACCCGCCATCCAAATAAACTTGGTAAGATGGGAGGGGAGAGGGTTCAGAGGGTAATGTTAGTATTTGAGGCTTTATGCCAGTCATTGGTAGTATAGCCAAAATAGAATAGTGACTCAGGCTGTAAAAATCATTGTAGAATAAATTCTATCTTTATTTACTCGTTCTTTATCAAATACTTTGAGAGTGATGGTTCTGTCTGTATCTTATAAAACTTTAGACTATTATTCTATGATTGTCTGCCAAGTCCTAGGGAAATTATAGAAATGGACATAAGAAACCGAAATAACAGGAAGAAGGAATAAGTGCTCTAAATGCAATGGAAATTTCCAAGTCTTATGAACTCAATAGAAGAGAAAATGTGGAGCTGTAAGGGAGAAATAATGATGGAAGCGAGTCTCTACCAAGTGCAGATTTGGACAAGATCCTGATAAGTTAGTGCAGTGTTGTCTCTGTTCTTTCATGCCTTTTCTCATCAAGAGGTACAAAGGAAGTCTGTCATGAAATATGTGAAATATGTGAAAGGTTTGAACAGCCCCTGGAAAATGTGGTAAGATTGGCATCGGTGGCAGATGCCCAGAGTGTCCCAGAGTGTCATGTATGTATAACAATCATTGTACATTTGTAGTGCACTACCCCAGTGCCCCTGTTCATATGCACATGTTCCCCTCCGTAAATAAAATGGGGATAGCAACGATATTGTATCTACCTCATAGAACCGTTGTGTAAGCCATTGGTAAACATGACTAGTTAGATTGGCAGTTTAGATAGATGAACAATAACTTGTGAGTTCTAGTCGTTGCCTAGTTTATGTCAATATTGTTTGCGATGAAGAATTTTTTCTCTCTTTTTGGAGCCAACAAATTTTGCAGACTAGCTTTTATAGAGGGATTGCATATTGCAGAGTGAAATGAGCAAAGGTGGCTCCATAGCCACAGAAGATTTGCTTGATTGATTAAGAAAGAGACCACATGCCAAATGTCAGCTGAAAAATAAATGTAGCAAATATTGGCAAACTTTTCGGTCTCGTTTGAAAAAATGAAATGAGTTGTGAATTTGGAGATGTTAACCATTTTCAGAGTAGCAGTGAATCAATTATTCTACCAAATAATGCCGGGGATTTTGCCTACAACCCACAGTGAGAAGCATCTGTTACGTGACAACATACTACACACGTAGGAACATACAGACAGACAGACACCTAAATAGAAACAAAAGCTTCGTGAAACACTTGGCTCACCCTTACTACCTTCCCCCGTGATTGTTACTCTAGGGTTGTTCCTTTTTATTGTTGTTTTTACTGCTGTTCCCAATCCATTAAACTGAGTGCATAATTCACTGATGAACTACAACCCACACTTTGGAAGACATTACTTACTATACCCTTGTTCTAACATGGTTGCAATTTGGAAACATAATTTCTACCTAGTATAAATTTTCAAAGTCACGTTTGTATTTCTAACTTTGGCCACTGGCTTAAATTGTTTTTCTCTCCTCTTAATCAGGTGTCGACATGGTTTTTTACCACCTTCTCTGTCTCGGGCCTGAAGGACAAAATCCACCATGTGGACAGCCTCCACCAGCTCTTCTCTGCCATATCTCCAGAACAGATTGACTTTCCTCCTTTTGTCCTTGAATATGATGCCAGGGTAAGAAGTACCAGGAGTTCTCCCTCACCTGGTGCAGTATCTTAGCTGCTCCAAAGGGCACTGCTGACGGGCGCGGCATCCTTTGACTAGAAGAGGATAGGAATGCCATCAGCAGGTCTTTGTTAACTTGATAGTATCATTTAACATTCTTTTCCTACAGTAATTAGGGAAACGCTTTGTCCCGAGAGAGGACTTTTTTTTCCCAGTAAACTTTTCAATAGGAGGTTTTCCTGCTTTGGGTTTGAAGCCAATCCTTGCTTATATTGTCCATTTTCTACCACCTCTGCCTAATTTTCTTAAGATTGATTAACTTTTTATCTACGTAAGTAGAGTCAGAAAAACCTGTTGGCGTGCGACATTTTCAGTATTCATTCAGAACGATGGGCTATCTTAGTAGCCTTTACCCTATTAAAGGTTTCATTTTGCTAAAAGTTTATATGTTTTTAAGAGTATCAACCAGTAATAGTGTTATTACTTATAGATGCATTTATGAGTATATTAAACACTAAAAAGGGCTACTCTTGAATTTCATTAAAGCTCCACCCCATTGTGTCATTCATGCTACCACTTTAGTAGTCAAAAAATAAATAAATAAACAAATAAATAAATAAATAAATAAATAAATAAAAGTAACATGCTTGTCCAAAAGATCATCAGTCTCCTTATTGAACTGTTGCTGATTACATATATTTATGCATGAATCAGGGAATATATTTGAAGGCTATATTCAGTTTGAAATGAATTGTTTTTCCCTAATTATTGTACAGCACGTATACACTAAAATAAATATTCTGCAAGACATTTTCTCTCTACCATTTCTTTAACCTCAGCTATAATTTCTGTCTCCCTCTATGTGAAGAGCAGAGTATTTAATGTGTTCTAATGGCTAATAAAATTTCATGCTTGGCTTTTGAACAGAGAGGATTTGTAATTGAAGCAGCTGGATCATAGATACAAAGATTAATGAATATGTGGGAGGGGGAAAAGACATCAGTTTGTATTTATTGTAGATTGCTGGAGTAGAAAATGGCCTTATTGTTATTCTTTTGAAGTATAGATCTCTCTTCTTAATAATTAAAAAAATGGGTAGCAGGAAATGAAAGACACTAAAAGATATTTTGTGCTCAAAAATTCGGAATGAAAATTCAAAGCTAGTATCTGGATTTATAATTTATTTTCTAGAGTATAATATACAAGTTGGATTGCATTGGTTAGAAAACTCAAATGGCTGTTTTTTAAGCCAACACATTTCCTATATACTTAAGGGCCTATGAAGCCAACTTTCATTAAGCATCAATACCACACTCAAACTTTTATGTTCTTGTTTTAGGTTTTTCTTATATTTTTCTTATATTTTGTATATTAAATGTGATTAATCAAAATTTAATAAAATAACATAATCTCGGGGCACCTGGGTAGTTCAATCGGTTAAGCTTCTGCCTTGGGCTTAGTTCATGATCTTGGGGTCCTGGGATCCAACCCTGGGTTAGGCTTTCTGCTCAGCGGGGAGCCTGCTTCTCCCTTTCCCCCTGCCCCTCCCTTCACTTGTGCATGTGTGCTGTGTCTCTAATAAATAAATTAAATCTTTAAAAAAAACAAAAACCTTTAACTCTTGGGTGATTGGATCATCTCTCTATGCCTGCACTAGAGTTTTCTAAAATTGAGATACTAGGCCATCTGTATATAAAGGCCAAAGAGAGAAAGAAAAACAGGGAAGAAACAAAAGAAGGTATCAGGAAGTGATGTGGGAAGGGCCGGCAGAGGGCAGGTCACTGGATACTAGAGCTTTACATGTTACTTGTAGCTCTCTGGCTTTGTGGTCTGTGGATAGTATTCCGCAAGGGAGACCTACCATTATATTTCTGCTTAGAACGATAGCAAAAGAAACAGCATAGGAAGTAACCAGAGAAGTGTTAACCTCTCGACGAGTAAGAGGCTATCAGAAGATCAGAGGAGAAATGACACTAGAGCTAGGGCTACAGTAATGATAATGGCAATGACTTGAAGATCTTAGATTTAGAGGTAGACATTTTAGGCAATAAAATCCACAGCATTCGGTGACTGAGTAAACCATTAGGGAAGATCAAAGAGGAAGGAAGCTTAAGGTGATACCAAAGTTTCTGCTGTAGGAGACTGGGTGGGTGGTATTGCTGCCACCCCAGAGAGGCAGTTTGGAGGAAGAGCCTCGGGGTGAGGGTGCTGAGGGAGGGGGAGACAAGAGACAGGGGGAGGAATGTTCAGTTTGTGACACACTAGGATTGAGGTGGAGATCCAGTAAGTGCTTAGATATTATCTTGTAAAGAAATATTTGCCCTTGCTAGGAAAATGAAAAATATAATCAGAGAAAAGGAAATGAGTATGGAATTGGTGAATTTATTGTCCTGTTCACTTGTGCCTTGCACATAGTAGGTGTGAACAGGGCACGATGTGTCCTGGTTGGCTGGTTTCCGTGGGCTTCTATTTTCTGGGTCTTGTGTGACTTCAAACAGTGACTTAAGTTTGGTAGGAGTGAAAGGAACCTTTGAAGGTAATTAGGAGGTAATTTTTATCTCTCTATATCAAAATGTTACGGAGACCATTTCAGAAAGGCTGCTAGTCAGTATTCCTACAGATCTAAAATATAGTCAAAGAAGAGAGTACACAAATTTACCTGGCAACCGTTCTTCGAGTTCTAAGATTATTTCCAGAAATAGAGAAAATAGATTGCTTGGCGGTCTTTTTGCACTGTGTGAGACTAATATAAAAAGCTCTATTTCATAGCATTAAGAATTAGATTTGCCCTTCTTACTTTATCACAAGTTAATGTAGATAGGAAAACCTAAAAATGTATGGTAGTAGAATGGAATGGAAAAATCTTAAAGATGGATAGTGAACCTCAAAACAGAGTTAGCTCTTCAGGCATGTTTCTTAAGCATAGTTTCCATGCATGTTGAGGATATAGGAGTGGTTAATATAAAAGATCTTGATAGGAAATTCTAAACTACACACACACAAAAAAGTTTTCATTAATTTTTTTCAAGTGTTCTGAAAGCCTATCCTAGGGTTTGTTTCTACCTAATTTTTAAAAATCTTTTTAATACCTGGTCAGATTTATGATCAGAAAGTAAATTTTCGGGGCACCTGGGTGGCTCAGTGGGTTTAAGCCTCTGCCTGCGGCTCAGGTTATGATCTCAGGGTCCTGAGATCAAGCCCCCTCTGCTCAGCAGGGAGCCTGCTTCCCCCTCTCTCTGCCTGCCTCTCTGCCTACTTGTGATCTCTCTCTCTCTCTCTGTCAAATAAATAAATAAATTTTCCTAGATCTCTTGTTTCCTGGCTATGGTCCCAGGATCAAAATTCTTGCTCCAGAGTATCTGCCCTGAAAAATCTCAGAGCTTTTAAGGGTACTGGGTGTGCAGGGGGAGGCTCAGTGGGTAAGCGTAGAAATCTATTTCAGCTAAAGTCATAATTTGAGAGTCACGAGATCGGCCCCGATTTGGACTCCACACTGGGTGTGGAGCCTGCTTAAGATTCTGTCTCCCTCCCTACCCACCCCCACCTCACTCATGCTCTTGCTCACCCTTTCCCAAAAAAAAAAAGTTTTTGATATCCTTAGTTACTCAAGTAACATTTAACCACCTACTCTGTTCAAAACCAGTTAGATTTAATGCTCCATCATAACCAATAGTGTAAATATACCATAAAGCAGTGCTACTTTCATCTGTGTCTCGTTCTCCATTCCTATTATCTACATTAATGCTAAGCATTTCTGTTTATGGTTTCCTGAAAGACAAGTTATTTGTCAAATACTTTCCTTAAAAATGAGAATTGAATCCTAAGTCCCATAAATGTAATCAAAGGTCCATCTACCATAGAGTTAACTGTCTTCATTTTTATTAAGGTAAAGTTAGCCAAAATGAAGTCAGAAAATTCACATATACTCTTTTATTCCAGCATTCTATATTAAGGTTCAGTGAACAGTAAGACAACCCAGTCTAACAAAATAATCTGGGCATAAGATTTGAATACACGAGGATTTCAATTCAGGCTCCTTGTTACTACTAGGTGAATTTAGGTGAGTTATGCAAGCTGTGTAATCCTCAGTTTCTTTTGCAAAAAGTTGTTACCTACCTCATGGCGTTACATGAAGATATAAAGGGATAATGAAAGAAAAGTGCTATTATAAAATATCTGGCATTTAGAATATTCAGTAAGTAATAATGTTATTGAAAAATATTATCATCCTGATTTCCTCTGCCCACTCTAAACCAGCTCTGGCTGACTGCGGTGGAACCATTTTGATGGCGGAGCGCCTTGCTCGGGGTCGGGCATGGGCTAGATATTTTACATACAGTATCCTTGACTATAAATCCTTTTCTTTCACATTCCCATTTAAATTGGTTTTATTACTTAATGTCCTTGTCTTTTTTTTTCTTTCACAGGAAAATGGGCCTTACTATACGTCTTATCCCCCGTCACCAGATTTGTGACCTGCCGTCTTTTAGTGCTACTGGTTTCCAAGGACATCACTTTCTCCATGAATCGCTACCTATTGAAGTGAAATTCATTTTTGCTGTTCAGATCCAGAGAGCCTTTTGTCCCCACCTCTCTGGTATTTTTTTATTGACTGTATATTTTCTGGCACATAAGCAATCTGACAATGGTAGGCCATTCTGAACTGCACACTTATTTTAAATTTGTATATTTGTATCAAATGAAAATGTTCATTTTTAGAGGGTTGTTAATAGAAATTGGGGAGCAACTTTTGAGTATCTTCAGTTTCCCGAAAGGACACTGGATTTTCCATTAGATAAACCACCAATACTGTTCACGCCGTTTCTTTAACGTTGCACGCTTCCTTTATGTACTTAAGTGTTTCTCAAAATATATAGAACCAACGTATGCTGACCGTACGCATTGTTTCCTTCAGATGCTGGCGTTACATTTTATACAGATAATTTGGGTATGGTAAAAGAGAACTGTCTGGGATCAAGGATATGGAAAGGCATCTGATCAAAACATTGAAATCATTAGCAAAATATAGGTCTTAGAATCTTACTGCACCAGTGAAGATTAAGATTTTTGATTATATGATTTGTTAAGATCTTCACTGTTCCGGTCTCAACAGTGGGGGGAAAACAAGAAGACTGTATCTTTTGCTTTTTTTCCTGTAATCGTGGGTGATTTGGTGTCCTTTTTTCTAAAAGACTGCACTCATTAGTACTCTTATGTGAAAGGCATCTCCTGGACTCCTTCAGTGAGTCTTTAGAGAAGGTGCTGTCTCCCCAGAGTTGTGATTTTGTTGGGCTTTATAGCTGCTCCTTCTAAGGACATTTCCTCACAGTGTCTCTTGAGTTGCCTACATCAAAATGGACGAAGTGCATTACAGTGAACAAAACTGCAGACTGCTGTTGCCACTCGGGCTCTATTTGTGCCTTAGCTTGCTTATGCATAAAAATTAGGATTATGATACCGACCTTGGAGAGGTATCAGATGGCTAGCATTTAGAAAGGGCTTGTGATGTCTTTGGATACAAAATGCTAAGGGAGTTTGTGTAGGTATCACTTCAGTTAGTTTATAAATGGTAATAAATGTACTTGAGGGTACTACCAGGCACTCCTCTTGTCCTTGGCACCTTTTGAATGACTTTGCTTGTCGTAGGACAAGAGCTGTTCCTAAAAAATCCCAACCCTGCGGACCTGCTTCCTACTCTGTCCAGAATTTCTTCTAGCCTCCTCCTCCCCCAGTGCTACATTTTAACAAGAGGCATCTGTTAGCCATTTTAAACATTTCTTCTTGAATTGAGGTCAAACCAGTATCATTTCCATCTGGGTGTCTTCATATTCTTTTTGATTCCTCCACCCCCCCCCATCTCCACAAAAGTGTACTCATGTACACTGGCAGTTCAGAGAAGGAAAAGTAGAACTGCTCTGCTCTAAGGCGTTCAGGATCAGTGCTTCCAGAAGTCCCATGCCTCTGTGCCCAAGTTAATTCTTCAGTGGATAAACGAAACACGTCTCTGATGACAGAGAAATCCCCCTATAGTTGTATTAGCCCCGATCTCTGTTTTCCCCTACAAACAAGAAGGGGCTTTACACAGTTCCTCCAGTAAGCGCTCATATCTTTTGTATGAAACAGACACATTTGCTTTGTGTCAGAAATCAAAGCCACTTGCTCCTTGTATATGCTTATTGGGTGGGGGTTTCCTCTCAGGTTCCCTAGGTCATCAGATCCAGACAGCCAGTCAGATGTCTACTAGTAAGCTTCCGCTCAAATGGCACTACTTTCAATCCCGTAAGCCTTGAGCTTTAAAAATCTGAAAACTTAGCTTCATCTTCTCCAGTCTATTGTTAGATCATATTGGAGGTATCTTTGCACTAGGAGCAGTTATAAAAATATGCCAACTTTTCTTTTTTGAAAGTGGACTTGGCTATCTCAAATTGGCATATGGCCTGAATCATTTCCTGTATAGATAATAGAGGCTGCAAGCGACTTTGCCATTTGAAAGGAAGAAAATTGATGTGTAGAATTTCTTGTAGGCAGTAATTTTGAAAGAATGTCCCTTTGCTATATTCATACGAGTATATTAATGCCTAGTAACACAAGCAGGAGTCTATACATAGTGAGATTCTCGTCCAATTGACGTCCTTGGGTATAAAGTTAGTATGGAACTATATACATACTAACTGCATTTCATAATTGAATGGTAACTAAAGATAAGGGCTGCCCTTCTCAGTGAAACTAAATTTGGTATGGGACCAAGTTCATGCTTTCATAGCTATCTAAAGGGTTATGTAATGAAGTTGTTTCACTGTATTAAGTCCTACCAAAGGAATATAGTGACCTTGATAGTGAAATGATTATGTAATGTTCGGTATATATCTGCCTTTGTCAAACGGTTGGGTTGCCTGGAGAACACATGCCATTTTCAGAGACACATTAGAGGATAAAAGGATGACTGGGTGGAGATGAGTACTAGCATCTGATGTTAATTCAAAGCACCACCAAGCCCTTAATTTAATTAAACTTTGGTCATGCCAAATGCTAGCTGAATTGAGTAAGAAACAACGTACAAAACATTGAGTGAATTCATTAATTCATGCAAGTCATAACAGGATTTTCTTAAACAAGTACATTTCTTCAGCATATATTTGGATTCTTAATTCATCTATATCCAAGTTTCTTGAAAGCAAAAATAACCTCTTGAAAAAACTGTCTTTATTAGACTCTCTTAAGGCTTAGAGACCAAGTGGTTTAAGATTTTCTTTTCTTTAATATACATCTTGTTTCATCTTTATTTCATTTTTATTTCAACTTATATCAGTTCATTTATTTTCTCAAAGGGATTCAATTAGTTTGAGACTAAAGAACAGAGGATTTTTAGAGTATTTTTGATAGGAAAAATGGTTATAGGTTTTTTATCAAATATCTGAAATCTGGAAGGATTAAAGTATCTTACATTTCTAGAGAGGGACGCATGTAACCATTCTAGTAGAAAAACATGGCTTGCCTATTCCTACCTGTTTTCCGTTTGCTGAGATATCATTCAGTGAATTAAAATTGTAGGTAATAGTTTCTTTTCTTTGCAATAGCTGATAGGAAAATGATAAAATGTACTTTCAGCATAAGCAAAAAATCACTCTTTGTTTCCCTGGATTGTCTGTGTATATAGAGAGAGAGTTTATATTGATTAATATATGAATAGAAATTCTTAGAATTTGAAGTACTAGAAAGAAAAGATTGTATCGTTTTAAGAACAGTGGATTGATTGTATTAAGGACCCAAAGGACTGCAAAATAGCGTATACACCTCTAAAATTGGAGTTGACCAGTGAGTTTCAGATTGTCATTCTCTTATTAAGTTACAGTCGTTACAGCACCATGCAGTAGAATGTTTTACCTATACTGGCACTAATATACCTCGTGGTATAGGATTGACTCTTGGTTCAGGATTGCCCAAAACCATGAGGGATTAAAGGAGAATTCTTCCTTTGATCTAGGTCATACCAGAAATGCAGAGATCATAAGAATTCTCTAGTAGGCCAAACCATATATACACATGCATATATATACACACATGTACATATGTACCTTCATACATACATATATACATGCATACATACGTGTGTGTGTGTGTGTACACGCACATGGTAATCTACTTTGCACTACATTCTTCAAATGTGGTTTCTATGGCCCATATGTAGAGAACATAGAGCAATAAATAACATAGTTCAAGCTTGGATTCTATCAAAATAGCCCTTAAGTGGATGACATCGAGGTCATTTGATATATTAGTGGCTCTCTTGGATATTAGTTGTTAATTTTGTTCTCTTTGCTTCCAAAGGAACAGTATCTAATCTTTTTAAGTGAAGTAAGCATTAAATATATAGGGCCACTGAGTTCAAGGAGAAAAACAGATATTTTCTAGGTGAATTACACTAAGAAAATCATAACTACTGAATGTGACCTACTATTTTTGTTGAACAGTTAAAATTAATACATTTTGTTAATACACAGTCATACTTTTTTTTTTTGCAGTGTGTTTTGCTAGTGTAAGCACACAGTCATTGTAAACTGAGCCAGCACTTTGTCAGACCAGTGCTTGTGGGCCAAAATACTTAATTATGAGCTTAACATACGTAAATGATTTTAATTGCTATTGGGCACAGGAGACCTAAAAATGTTTTATGGACATGATCTTAAAATTTGTTTATTCAGAATTCAAAATGCTTTTATGGATATTTTCCATTTAAAAATTTATTTTAGTTTTTTTGAATTAGAAGTTTGATCCCATTTAAAGAGGAGCCCACTCTGCAAATATAGCCTATGAAGAACCAGTAGTAAAATGATATTGTTTCTATGTATTGAACCCCAGGTAGGACAGTCTATTTTGGTCATTTATACCTGGCTTTTCTCTAATAGCTGAGATTAACCTACATAGTAGTACAAAATGCAGTAAATTTTACTGTCAGCCTTCCCTATGGGGACCTAGACTAGTGCTTCTCAAACTTTAATGTGTATATATTAAATCAGCTGGCAGTATATTAAAATGCAGATTCTGATATAGTAGCTCTGGGGTGAAGCCTGGGATTCTTAGTTTCTAACAAGCTCTGGTGATAATCAAATACTCCTGGTCCCAGACCACAAGTAGAAGAGCCTGGACTATATTCAGCTTCCATATTTTCCCTGTTTCGAGGAAAGGAGATACAACTGTCATAATCCCTTCTGTGGATCAGGCACTCACATTCATTATCTCACTTAATCCTACAATCCTACGAATCCTACAAATCCTATGAGGTAGATGGTAATAGATTAAATGACCTGCTGACGCCCACGCACACAAGCAGTACAATATTGAGCCGTGTTTCTCAAATTTGAATAATACACATCCTCTTTTAATAAGGAAAGGCTCTCTTAGTTCCTCAGTTTTTACTCCATTACTTATTATGTTACCTAAGTATATTTAAACATAAAGCTACATATAATGCTTTATGTTTATAGCTCTTGCACAAGTATAAAACCCAAAGAAGTTTATAGATAGATACGAGCAAGACTATAAAACCAATAAAATTTAAAATAACATTAGTGAAATATGATGGATGATGACATTTCACCAAAACAAAACTGTCAGTTGTAACATGATTATGTGTGGAGTGCCGTCTCATGGGTTCTTTTGAGTTCCGCATACATCTGCCGGGGGCTGTGTGTGCCACATGGTGACTCGGTTCTCCCACTGCGTTTCTCGCTTCAGTCTCTTTACCATTGTTTAGTACACAGTGACGTTCTTTGGTCTTCGTCTATCTTCACCGCATCATTTCCCTATTAAGTCAGTCTGTTCTCCATAAGCCTCCCACAACTAAAGCAGAACCTGGCTCTACTGTGCAAGTAAACACAAATCCAAACCCAGGCACTGAAATGTCCTGACGAAATTTGGTCTTAAGGCAGTTATATGAACAAATTAATAATCAGAACATGAATATTAACTGTTCTTAAATTTTTCATCCGTGTGAAAAATGTCTATGAGTTTCTCATAGAAAGCTCATGGATCCCCCACCAAACACACTCACACACTCAAATTCCCTCCACCCTCCCCATACGTGCAAGAATTTTTAACGATGGTTAGTTAGCATTGATGCTTTGGCCTCCTGACACCCTTGGCTCAGACCTTGGGCAAGTTTCTCAGCCTTCTCTGAACCTCACGATTTTCCTGCGTTAAACAGGGATAATCTCATTGGCGATAAGAGCAATAAATGCAGTAATACTCATAAAGCATACTGGGTGTTTCTAGAAGGCAGCTACCATTGCTTTGATTAGAAATAACACTAACATTTGAGGACTTACTGTGGACCTTCAACTGTCTAATAAGCACTTTCTATATCTTATATACTGAGTGAAAGAATCAGGATTCAAATCCAAGTCTGACTTCAAAGCTTATACTCTTACAAAAATAACATAAAACATCAATATAAGTTGCTTATTTAAAAAGTTATTTAGCATTAAATTGTATTTTCTCAAAAATTCTTATTATAAAATGATGTTTCTCTGGAGGGGAAATGGCTCATGTTTTTTTTAAACAATGGTGTAATATGCAAAGAAATTGACACAAGACAAATGCAATTTTTTCTTAAAAGGCTGTCATGCTAGACTGTGGTGCAGTAAAAGAATATTAGAATCATTAGGCTCAACTTGTGCATTACTGTTCTCCTGCACACTTATCATCTGTAACTAATGATAACATGAGATTCTTCCTGAATTGTGGCTCTTTTGCACAAAAAAGATTGTCCCCCCCACCACTGTTATCTTCATTGAAAGTTCTGAGAAATAGTCTGCAAACATATTAATTTTCACCTGTGAAACCTATCTAAAAATTGTTCATCCTTTAAAATAGTTCTGAATAAGTCTTCTCTTTTCTTTGTTTCCTTTTCTTTTTTTAAAAAAAGATTTTATTTATTTATTTGACAGAGAGGAGAGAGATCACAAGTAGGCAGAGAGGCAGGCAGAGGGAGAGGAGGAAGCAGGCTCCCTGCTGAGCAGAGAGCCCAATGCCGGGGTTCAATGCCAGGACCCTGAGATCATGACCGGAGCCGAAGGCAGAGGCTTTAACCCACTGAGCCACCCAGGCGCCCCTCTTTTCTTTGTTTTCTAAAATAAGTTTTGGAGTTCTGAAAAATGAACAAGTATACTGGTAGGCTGGGTTTTTACTCTTCTGTGTTTTTTTTTTTTTTTCCTAATTGGATGCTAGGAAAAAAATACCAGGAGAGAGTTGTAAGAGGAACTCATTTATTAACAGAGATAGTATGTATCAAATTCAAGTTATTTTCCTACTTACTAAAACCTATACTTGCACAAATTATTATGGTAATGGAGATACATGAAATGTGAGGGTGTCACTGAATTTTGTAAGGTCTGTTTTTAAAAATATTTTTCCTTAATGACATCCTATATAGAAGCCTTATTATCGCTTCTCGGCCTTTTGGCTAAGATCAAGTGTAGTACCTGTATAGAAGCCTTATAATAATCTGTGTTATGGAAATTATCATGTTTCTGATCCAGCTGTAAGATCTTTCAGTTCAGTGACTGCGTGGCGCTTCATACATGTGGGTTATCAAGATAGGAGATATGTCCTGTGTGATATCATCCTGCAGCACAGCAGAAGAAACTTGTTCCGGCTTCACATGACAGATAAGGCCTAGTTCTGCCTGATTTTCTCCATTTTAGCAGTCTGTTACTTGATTTGGGGTTGTGAGCCCTACTTCCCTTATCAAATACAAATAAGAGCAGTTTATTATAACTTTGGATGGAATGGCCTCCCGTCTTCTGCCTCTTTAAAATCCAAATGCATTTTTTATAAGGAGGTCCTAAGCATTGACTGTTTCGTCATGTCTTCACGTTTAGAAGCGTCTGACATCTTCATTTTGAAATGGTTATTGTAAATGCGAACACCGATTTTTTTTAAAACAGTGTAGGTGGGTTGACATTCTAGAATTTTATTTCTAATAGTAAAGTAGGTGTTCAAGCTTATCACAAAGGAGGGCATTGGTTTTCCAAACAGATGAGGAAGGAGAGGCCCAGGCAGGTTGAGGCCACTCGGACTCCTAGCCAGATCATGTAGATTGTAGGCAGTTTCAGGACGACCTTTTGCCGTCTGTGGCTAGAGCTCTGTGCTTTAACAGTGTGTGCACTGCTGCTTGGCTTTGACGTCCCCTCTTGTGTCCTCTAATGAAGTTTTCTTTTTTTTTTTCGAATTTATCATCTTTTTTTTTTTTTTTTTTAATCTAAGTTGCACTTGCTCAGCCAAGTTCCAGGGAGGACCAGAGTTCGAGAGTTAGCAGCAGAGGTTATCAATCAACTTAAAGTTTGGTAAGTGAAGCCCAGACATGCTGCATAGTTGTTTTCTTTGTAGAGCACTTAGTACAAGACCAGAACTACGAGGTGCTAACATTTCCCTGTTGAATCCATCCTGTTGCTGTGGAAAATGCTGTCCTAGAAAATTCAGTTTGGAGCCTCACATAACCCCCATGGAAATTACACAGGAAGTGAGGAAAGGCAAGAGCACCATTTTTTTTTTTTTTGAGTTCACAGTGGTGGAATGCATCGCACAGGGCAAGACCCCTCTGCATCTAGGATTTTTCATTTGTTCTGTTTTTATGTTTATAATTTATTGTGACATGTACCAAAATCAAATTGTAATATCATACCATTCTATATTATATTTTTTGGATATAAAAGCTCTCATGACTATGCCTATTTCTATTCTAATTTTGTGGAGTATATCCTTTTTTGGTATGTTCGTCTTTTAATTTTCTCTTTATTTTTTAGCAGCTTTGTTTGAAAAGTAATTCACATATCATAAAATGTACCCATTTAAACCGTACAGGTCAGTGGCTTTTAGTATGCTCAGCATTGTTCAACTCTCAACACTATTTACCTTTACAACATTTTCAACACCCCAAATGGAAGCCCCATACTCATTACGAGTCATTCCCCATTCCCACTGTCCTCCAACCTCCCTCCTGTGTTGCTTGAGCTTTATTACAGTATGTCCTCCTTCTAAGGCACATCTCCAAGTTGCACTTATTGGGAGAACCGTGTCTCAATAAATATTTGTTGAATGAATTGATAACCCACATAAATCACTGGCCATGGGTAGCAACTGAGGAGAAATTGAAAGGGCCGTGGACTACATGTCAAAAGAATAGATTCAAATCCTGACTGATGCTTACTTACTAGCAGTGTTGTTGTGGGAATGGAGTCACTTAGCCCTTCGAAGCCTCAGTTTTCAGATCTATAAAGTATTGCTTCACGGATGATTGTGAGAATCACCTCAGAATATGTAGTCACAACACTCGGCACAGCGCCCGGGCCACACTAAGAAAGGAATTGCTATTTGTTCCAAGGCGACAGAGAAAACCCTGGTTGGTGACCAGGCAAAATTCCTGTGGTCACATTTCTCTAATGTTTAATCTGGCAGCAAGGGTTTCCCCTGGTCACCAATGTCGGGGGTTCAGAGTAGTGGCATCGCCCTTTCCTGTGGCTCAACCTTCCCAGTTTCCTTCCTCACAAAAGAGAATTCTGGAGTATAACTTACAACTGCTTATTCTCCTTCAACCTCCCAACCGCTGCCTCCCCTCTTTCCTGTCCAGCATGATACCTGCTTCCTCTCCATGTGCTGATGTTGATTCTCACGTAGGGCCCAGACTTTGCACAAAAGCAAGCACTGCCCATCGGCTGTAAAGTACTGACCCTTCATCCCAACTTCAGCAGCCTTTGTCACACCTTTCCTTCACCATGGGGCCGAAATCCTCTCCAGGAGAAAAAGCTGCCTAATTTAGGCAACTGGCCGCCTGGGACTGTGTGCTGGGCCTTTCAGGGACAAGGGAACGGATTTAACGATCTTCTCTCATAGCTACCACCTCCCCCTGCTTCCAGACTTGCCTTAACAGATCTGCTACCCACGCATCTTACAAAAACATTTCCTGCACAATAGTAATGAAATAGTAGCAGCTATCATTTGTAGGACACCAGGCGTTGTAAATATATTATCTCTAATTCTTACAGTAAACTTACACGCTAGGTATTTTCTCCATTTTATGGAAGAGGAAGAAGAAGAAACTAGCCACAAGGTAATTTTAGGGAGTAGGTTTTGGAAACGCAGAGAAGATTGGGTAAATCTGCCTATACAGAGTTTCTTACTTCTGCTCTTAGGCTACCCACTACATGGCTTTAGTCTGGTATATAGAAGTATAGGCTTTGATTCCAATCCCAGCTCAGCCGTTTACTAGCTATGTGACCTGGACATGGTTCCCAACCTCTCTGAATTTCAGCTCTCTCATATATAAAGAGTAGTCATCTCTTAGTTAGAATTATTGGGAGGATCAAATGACTTCATAGTTCCGAAAGTCTCATAAATACTAGCCATGGTCTTTAAATATTCTCATTGCTGTGATCAAAGTGTCTCACTTTCCAGACTTACCAGATACACTTGGCTTTGTAGTCTTAAATTATGTCACATCCCCAATCCAGAAGTTGTATGATGTATTTGGTATGTCTTCAAGAGAAAATGACATTTTAAAGCAGGGGTTGGCAAACTTTTTTGGTAAAGGGCCAGATCATAAATATTTTAGGCTTTTCAGGCCATATGGTTTCTGTCACAACCATTCAACTCTGCTGCGGTGGCATGAAAGCAGCCACTAGACAATACTTGAGCAAATGGGCGTGCCTGTGTTCCAAGAAGACTTTATTTATGGAGACTGGAATTTAAAGTTCAATGATTTTTCAAGTATAACACAACGCTACTTCTCTTTGTTTTCAACTGTTTAAAACTATAAAAAGCCACACTTAGCTTGAGGGCCATATAAAAACAGGCAGTGGGCCATAGTTTGCCGTCCCGTGTTTTAAATAATTCAATGGTTCTTTAAAGCTGATGAATCTGGCAGAGGCCTAATTAAGGAAAGGAATGTGGAGAAAGAAAATCAAGAGCCCGTCAGCCTATCAACTAGCAAACCCAGGTCATAGCTTTGTTAATCTCTCCCTTGCCCAACACGATGCATGTAACCCCTTTACACTTGACCTTTTTATCTATAAAAATGAAATCGTGATAGCTCTCTGACCTATACCTACTTCCTCCCGGTGATGGGAGTTTAGTAACAATTATTATTTATTGAATTTCTGCCTTTGTGCTAGGCAGTTGAATCGTTCTTGTTCTTACCCTCTTATTCCTATTTTATAGATGAAGAAGTGGAGGCTCGGAGAGGCAAATAACCTGCTTATACAATACCAGTATCTAAACCCTGGCGTCAGATTCCCATAAACCCTCCCAACCCTCTCAACAGAATACAGATCCTTGAGAATAGGGACCGCGCTGGACTGGTTCTGTATTATATTCCCAGTGCCTACACCAGTGCCTGGTATACAAGAGGCAATGCATAAATGTTTGTGGAATGAATGAATGAATGAATGAATGAATTTTCCCATTATGCTAGTGGTTCTTAATTTTTTTCATAGGTCAGGGACACCTCTGGGAAATAATTTAAAGATCTGGCTCATCTCTCCAGATAAATCTCAAACTAAGAAACCTCATGTTAAGTATTTGGCAAACTATTGAAAGAAGATGCTACTCACATACTCTGGACAATATAACTCTTCTCATAAGCATGGAAACAGGATTTGGAGAGGTCTTATTTCTTTCCTTTTCCTGAAACCATGATATTAAGGACACTAAACAAGACCTAAAATGTTTTCTTCTCTAGAGGCACTCATAGCTCCCAGACATACTTCTCAAAACTCTTGATTCCCTTACAGGTCACTTTCTCAAAAATTACTACTTAAAAATGACTTTTGTTGGACCCAGGTGCTTCAACACGAGAAGTGAGAAACCAAAGACTATTAAGACTAACATGCAATGTTTTGTCTTCAGAAATACAGTTGTGTGGGAAATATACACTCTTCACTGCCTAGAGGCCAACCAGATCTGCAGCTACTATGTTCCTCGGGATGGGCCTTCTGCTGCTTTGACTTCTTGTCATTTACTTAGGACGTCACATTCCATCATGGTCTCCCGTTAAGACAATGAGAGAGAGGGTTATTAATACTTAGACATTAAATTCAAATGTTACTAATTTTTATTTTCCCCTCTAAAGCATCTGTTCTTTACACACCCTCATCCTTTACATCAGGACCTTGAGATCATGACTCACTTCAGGTTAACAGTTGAGTAAGGATATTTTGTTTTCACAGAATGCTATAAAAAAGTCCGTTGCTCATGGAGACTTAAAAAACCATTCAGATTATTAAAATGGGAAAAGATATAATGACCCTTTGGTATACACATTTGGTACACATGTGCCTGAGACATAGTATGGCTTTGCATAGAAGAGCCAGATATTAAACAAAGAACTATTTTCCCAGAAAAAAAAGAACAAAACCAAACCCATTCAGGTACTGCATTCACTTGCTACTCCCTTTGCACTCTTTACTACATCCCCTACCCAAAGGAGTTCCATTCTAAAACATGAGTATTCTCTCTTGTTTCTGGGACAAAGCGCCCTGTTCACAGTTTGGCCATGGTGTGCCATTTAAGTTTTCCCATGGCACTTATTACCAGGGCTCATATTCAGCCATATCAATTGTAAAAGGTACTGAAATACTTCCGTACGGGATGGGAAACAGCGGCTATCCTGAGCCCTCCAAATGCCCTTTACTCCCCCTACCTTCCCCCAGTTTCCCTGGTTCTCCACACAATCTAAAGGGTTAGTGTCACTGCCCTTCCAGAACCCTGCTCCGAGACTACAGCCAGCACCTCTTCTGACTGGTCCGTGCCAGGGCCATACCAGTTTAAATGCCCCATTGTTGCCCTATTCATACATGTATGTATGAACTACTAGGGGCGTGGACCTTTCTGTTTCGTTCATTACAGTATTTATTCATTCATTACATTCGTTACAGTGTCTCCTTGAACAGGGCACTAGACTTTTAAATAATTGCTAAAAGAAAAAAAATAGTGTGTTTATGCTTCTGGTATCAAAGAAGTAGGATCTGGGCGCCTGGGTGGCTCAGTTGGTTGGGCAACTGCCTTCGGCTCAGGTCATGATCCCGGAGTCCCGAGATCGAGTCCCACATCGGACTCCCAGCTCCATGGGGAGTCTGCGTCTCACTCTGACCTTCTCCCTTCTCATGCTCTCTCTCACTCTCTCTCTTTCCTAATAAATAAGTAAATAAATAAAATCTTTAAAAAAAAAAAAAGAAGTAGGATCTGAGGCAGA
>CM052798.1:88929533-88971356 GCA_028533885.1 Nasua narica | reverse complement strand
AACGTAAAAGCCAACCAAGTGAAATTAGCAATAATAGAAACAACAGTCACCCCTAACCTGGAGGGAACAAAGGTAACAAGAGGTATTACGGGAGCCCGAAGGCTAAAATCACGAGTTGGAAGACGGAATCCTGTTGGTATAACTAGCAGAAGCAGGAGCTCCAGAAAAGAGGTAAGCAGTGGAGGAGACTCCATGAGGGGTAGAGTAGGATAGGACAGACCCTGACATCCCTCCTCTCCCTGCCTCCAGCCTCCTGTGTGCCTTCCAGTAATCTCTCACTACCTGAGTCTACCAGAAGCCAGATGACCAGGAGTCTGGGAAGCAGAGCTTGCAGTGGACAGCCTCCCAAAGATAATGCCAAAGATAATCCCCGGGGGAGGGGATGTGTAGTGGGTCAGAGGGCAGAGGATCCAGGGCTGGCACTCCACCTGAGCCCAGAAAGCTTTTTTAGACGTCACAGTCAGTTTTTCTTCTAATTCTTCCAATTTTGGTCATTGAATATTTTCCAAGAAAATCATCTATTTCGAAAGGCTAATACATTTACAGCCTTTTTTTTTTACATTTTACCATTTAAAATCTCTTCTATATTTATAGTTAGTTCCCCTTTCTTATTCCTAATTTTGTATATTCTTGAGGTTAAATATCTTTCTGCATTTGTGACTATTGGCTAGGGACAGGCAATGTCATCTAACATGTTCCTCTGATCCCAGCATGTCCTCTAACTGATGAATAGGTCTAGAAGGCAATCCAATACAGGATCACTTTGGCATGAATCCTTCTGGGCAGTGCCATCAGGGGGCACACAAATAGAAATGTCCTTTTTAGTAAACAGCTGTTGAGCCACTGACACAATAGGGCTTGCAAATGCTGATAAACTAATTTTATCATTCTTTCTTTGTTTACCAGCTGGAAGATCTCTATTAAGAGAAACTATCCCTTATCACTATTTGGTCACTCTTTGAGAACTTTTTGACTTTCACTTTTACCCTTTCACCCTTTCAGATTTCTGACTTTTTAATTTTTTTTTAAGATTTATTTATTTTATTTTGAGGGAGAGAGAATCCCAAGCAGACTCTGCAGTGAGCATGGAGCCTGACACAGAGCCCGGTCTCACAACTCTGAGATCACGACCTGAGCTGAAACCAAGACTCAGACGCTTAACCGACTGAGCCACCCAGGGGCCCCCAGATTTCTGACTTCTTTACCTAGAATAGTGATTTTAAAATACAGACCTCAGAATTTTCACAGAGATGCCCCTATAATTTTCATTTATCTTTTTTGGAAATAATACAAAATTCAAAAGTTCAAGAGGGCATAGGATAAAAAGCCTTCCTTCCCTGCGCATTCCTCTCTTGAACTCATTCAGTTCCCTCCCCAGAGGCACCAAGTTACAATTTCTTTTTTTTTTTTTTAAGATTATTTATTTATTTATTTATTTGAGAGAGAGAGAGAATGAGAGAGAGAGATCACAAGTAGGCAGAGAGGCAGGGAGAAGCAGGCTCCCCGCTGAGCAGAGAGCCAATGCGGGGCTTGATCCCAGGACCCTGAGATCATGACCTGAGCTGAAGGCAGAGGCTTTAACCCACTGAGCCACCCAGGCACCCCAAGTTACAAGTTTCTTATGATAGCTTCCAGAGACATCAAAACTATACACATATTTAGGTGATAAAACAAATGCAGTAAAATGTTCACGATAAGCGATCTGTGTAAAGGAAGGGTACATAGGTGTTTTTACACCATTTTTTTTTTACAACTTTTGTTAGTTTTAAAGTATTTCTAAGTAAAAAGGAATATGTATAGCATATATATTCTGTCTTCCCCGTCTCTTTTTTCATTAAACAATATATCTTTGAAGACCTGTCCATGTCAGTATATAGAGACATGCCTCATTCTTTCTAGAAACTGCTATTGTTGCATGGCATGGAAATACAGTGTACCGTAATATCTTTAAATAACAGTATATAGATGGACATTGAGGTTGTTTTAAGCCCACTGATACTGCCAAGTTGCCGCAGTGAAGGCCCTTGTAGGTTGTTGCTCATGTGTGTAAGCATACCTGTATAAATAACCTAAGAGTAGAACTGCCGAGTGTTGTGAGCTTTGTGAGGAAAGAGTATGTGAGCTTCTAATTTTAATAGTAATCACCAAACTCTCCACTCTAGGAGATATTCCAGCATAATTACCACTACTTTTTTGAGAGTGCTGGCTTTCTCATACTCAGCAACACAGTGCGAGAGTTCCATATGGAACTCGATTTCTTTTTTTTTTTTAAGATTTTATTTGTTTGAGAGAGCACACACAAGTGGGGGGGGGAGGGTGAGAGGAGAAGCAGACTCCCCACTGAGCAGAGAGCCCCACATGGGTCCGGATCACACGGGGCTGGATCCCAGGACCCTATCATAACCCGAGCCAAAGGCAGATGCTTAACTGACTTAGCCATCCAGGCGCCCCCGGAACTCTATTTCTAATCTGAAAGTTGAAACGTTGAATTTCTTTGTAGCTTTAACTTGCATGGATCTTTTTGTCCAAAAGTCGCCTATATTTTCTTTTCTGTGAACTATCTGCTTCCATCCTTCATCCTCTCTGTTGTGTTCCTGGCTTTTTTTTTTTTTTAGTTGATCCGTAAGAGGTCTTTATATGTTAAGAAAGTTAGCCTCTTGTCTGTGATATCATAACATTTCTGAGGTGGAAATAATAACCTTACAATAATCGAGGTCAGCACTATCATGTTACAAATTTAAAAACTGACTTAAGGGTGTTAAATGACTTAGGAATCTGGAGCCCAGATTTTTGCCTCCTGGTTTAGTAATTCTTACACGGTGTCATGGCAGCCCTAAGGCAGAAAGAACCAATACCCACCCTTTCAAAATGTAAAAGCATTGTGATCTCAGGACTTTGCCCCACTCCTTGGCCCCGTTATTCCTCGCTACCCCATTTAGGGAAATATCTCTTCCCAGCTTAGGATACATAGCAAATTCGCATTTTGGGATTCACTAGACTTGCCTTATCAAAGGTCTTACTTGCCCTGGGCTAAATGAGTTCTTGACTTTTCCTGCAAATTCTCATTCTTAAGCCAGTTACTTCAACTTGGATTTATTTAGCTTCTGTTACATGAAGATCCCTGCATCAGGCAAGACAGAAGGATAAAAAGGAAATAGAAGTTTTGGTCCCTGCCTTGGTGAACGGTCCATTCAAGGATACATAGCAAATACTGAATTTATTTAGAAATGAGGTCAAAATTGCTTGCTAAAGCTCCAGGCATACAAATCAAGTGGTGATTAAATGGGTGGGTATCAATCAGAAGAGGACTCCCGCAAGTTAAGGTTTTCATGCAGATCAATAAAGAAGTCATGTCTATAGATTATAACAATACCGACTCCCAGAGGAGTCACTCTCTAGTCCTCAGAGACCATCACCGGGATCATCTCTTTTCATCTAAATGGTGGTACATATATGAATAAACTGTGGGACACTAGACCCAAGGGCTTGTTCAGACAGCCCGGAAGGGCCCAGGGTTTCTCTCTCCAGGACCTAGATCTGTGCACTGCACCAGACTGCTCCAGCTTTGGCAGAGGAAGGGAAAGCAGTAGGGAGGGGACTAGGTGGAGGAATGAGTCACAGATTTGACTTCCTTGAAGAGGCCCTGTGGTGTAGTGAGAAAACTGTAATTTTGGAGTCAGACTAGATTTGAATCTATCTTGCGGTTTACAAGTTGTGACCTCGGCAAGTTACTCATCCTCCAAACCTCCATTTTATCAGCTGCAGAATGGAGTTAATATGTACTCTTTAAGGTTGCCTGACATACAGGCAATGTATGACAGCAGGCATCTGATAAATGGTGGCTACTTTAGCTAGGAGTGGGCTAGAGCGAAACCGTGGGTCGGTTTCCCCCTGCATGTGTTGTTGATTGACTTGGTTGCAGCAAAGAGGGTGGGAAGCAAAAGACAAAAAACAAAAGGGCATTGAGTCCTAGGGGAAAGCACTGCAGTCCTCCCTCAGACTCTTCTCAGGCTCCTGACCCAGCAGGGAGATTTTTATAAATGTGAGGATGAACTAACTGAGAACAGTTGGTACTGCGCTCTCTGGACGCAGTCCTGCTTGGGGTCAGGCACGAGATGACGTGCGCACAAGTATGGTGCGGAGTGTGAGAGCCAGCTCTGGACTCGGTGGTGCAGAAGGGGCTTGCCTCGGCCCTTGCCCCTTTCCAGCTCTGGGTTCTTAAGTGAATCCATTAACTTCCTCGCTCCAGGGATACCTGTGAAGTGGGGCTAGTCATTCCTCTGTCACAAGATTTCCAAGGATCAAACTAGAAATTTAGTTCAAACCTACACAATACTGTGAATTGCTACCATGATGGTTAACTTTATATGCCAGCTTAGAGGGTGTCTTAGACGAGAATATATTTAAATTGGTGAGTCTTGAGTAAGCAGATTACCCTCCATAATGTGGGTGGCTCTCCTTCAGTCAGTTGAAGGCCTGCGTGGAACAACGAGTTTGACCTCGTCCAGCAAGAGGAAACCGTCCAGCAGACTGCCTTCAGACCTTATCTTCATCATTGGTTCTCCTGGGTCACCAGCCTGCTGGCCCACACTGCAGATCTGGAGGTCCCCACCTCCATAATCATGTGAGCTAATCTCATAATAGGTCCCTCTCTGTCTCTGTCTCTGTCTCTCTCCCATTGGTCCATTTCTCTGGAGAACCCTGACTAACACAACTACTATGGGTCAGGCATTGTTCTGCGGGATACATTGTTGAAGCAGACAGGGAACAAGTATTCTTAAGGGGCAAGAGTCAGCCAATAAGGCAAACAAGACGATATCGAGTAGTGATATGAATAAAATGCAAAACAGGGTGCTGAAAGCAACTGGGTGGGACTCCTTTGGCCTGGGTGGATCTGGGTGGAACATTATTATAGACAGGGGAGTGCAGAGGTTCCTAGGAATGAGCTCAATGTGCTTGCGCAGAAGGCAAGTCCGCGCCTGGGAAAAGAGCAGTGAACAGAGTGGTAGGAGACGAGTTAGGTAAGTTTACGAGGTCACATCAGGTGGGCCTACTGTTCTCATGATGGAGAATTTAGGTTTTGACTAAATACAGTGGGAAACCATCGAAGAGTTTTGTGCCAGCACATGACATACTGTGATTTACACGCACACACACACACACACACACACACACACACAGAGTCTTAACTGAGGTGAAAAACTCACACAACATGCATAAAATTCACCCTTCTAAACTGAGCATCTTAGTGGCACTTAGTATATTCACAATGTCGCACGATCACCACCAATGTGTATTTTTTAGAAATCATTCTGGTGGGCATGTGGACAATGGGTGGCGAGGGAGCAAGGGTACAAAAGAACAAATCTGTCTGGAGGCTGATGCTGCACCAGGGTGGCTCGGGTGGGAGCAGGAAAGATGGGGAGAGTGGACGGATGCACGGGGTGGGCTTTACAGGAAGGGTCAGCAGGCCTTCGGCGGACGCGGTGCCGTAGGTGAGCAGGAAATGCAATCTACATGGAAGCTGCTTGGCCAACTTTGCAAATCGTCAAATGTTATCTTCCTTAGGACGCCTCGGATTTTATGGTTATTAAAGAGAAAGAGCCGGACTGGATGGTTTCTCAAGGTCCCTTGAACTCCTGAGGTCCTCTGATGCCTTAAAGCTGGGTAAACTGGCTTGGGGAAAAAAGGGAAGATTTATTCGAAGATGTTCCTGATCCAGGCAGTGCCCGAGTGCTTCCAGGGGACAGTCCCAGGGCATCGTCCAACCAAATGCTTGGTGAGAACAGGCAAAGCCTGCCTTCCTGCAGCCGGCAAAGCTATGTCACGGCCTGGAGGCGTGCATGGGAACTGGCAGGCCTGGGTTCAGCATCCCAGACACGACACTCTTAAGAAGGAAGTGCCCTGACGCCTGGGCTCTCAGACCTCCAAGATGTCCAGTAAAAACAGACTGGGTGGCGAGGCCCCGGGCCAGAGAAGGGAGAGTGCTTCCAACAGTGCAGCCCTATGCTGATGATTCTTGCTGGCACTGAGCACTCCTCAGAAGGTTACAGCACTTTCCCCAGAATCCCAGGGCGCTGGCGTCTGAGATCTTGTATATCTAACCCTGTTAGCATCCCAAACCCCATTCAGGTGGCAAGAGTCTTTAAGAAAGACCCTCTCCAAAAGACGGTTTCTTTCCTCCTTCCCTTCTGCTGCTTTGAGGAGCTTGCCATAAATCCAAATTCATTTGGTTTATGATCTTTGTGGTCTCCTCTGGAAAGAATGATTTCTTTTTCACATAAGATTTAGCTTTAGATAGGCCGCAGCTAGGCTGGGAATGCTCTTCCCCAAACAGAGAGTTTCTCACTAAGAAACAGAGAAGCTGAATTAACTCTTTAAAGTCGCCTGAGTAATAATGCCACTGCATTATACTTCGTGAGCGGTCCCTCTTCTGCCTGAGAGAAGAGACAGCCTTAGATGCCATTAGAGCTGTAGTTCTCAAAGTGTAGACCCCAGACCAACAGCATGAGCATCTGCATCTCCTCAAACTTAGGAGAAATGCAGATTCTCAGACCCCACCACTGACCTACTAAATGAGGAACTCTGGGAGTTGGGGGCCAGTCACCGGTGTTCTCACAAGTCTTTCAGGAGTACTGAGGCATGCTCAAGTTTGAGAACCATTGCCTTAGAGAGACACGAAGAAGCTAGGAAGTCTGAGCAGAGCAACCAGGCTGTGATCCCATGATGGATGAAGGAAATGAGGCCCAGAGAGAGAAGGGAATTTGTCCTAGAAGAGGTAGAGGACAGATAGCCTCTTGGTTTCTCTGGATTATCCCTCCTTTCCCGCAGGGAAACTCGGATTTTCCTTTTGAATTGTTGTCCTTTCTTACTTCTAATTGCTCACCAGTCCTCACATTATTGAGTGACTTTTAATATTTACTCCGTGTGTTTTATATAAATCTGGCCATTTGATATAGTTAAAAGGTATATGACACTAAGTACATAAAATGCTAAAGGGATCTTAGAGAATGGCCAAGGTAGGGTTTCCTGCAAACAGATCTGGTGCAGAGAATAACATGCAGAAGTTTATTGGGTGTACTTCCAGAGACCCACCAAAAGGATTGGTCAGAAGAAGAAACTGATCCTTACTATGGTTATAACTGAGGCCTCAGATAATCCTTAGACAATCTCCAATTCTAGAGCTGAGGTGAGGTTTCAGAATTCCTTCCAACGGAAGCAAGGGGGCCCGAACTTGACAGCACTGCATTAGCCAGTCCTGGCTGTGAGATGGCCCTGGGAGGGGCCTCAATCTTGGGCCAGGAAGCTCTCTGCCATCAGGAGCTGGGAGCTGGGTGCACCAACCCTGAAGAGAAGATCTGTAGAGAACAGAAGGTATTCAAGATTTGGGGAGTGGATGATAGGATCAGAAGAATTCACCTGCTGGAAATAAAACCAAAACACCCCGAGACTCCATGTTGAAAGAATCAGATCCTAAAAGAAGATGTGTTGCTGACAAGACCAGTGAACTTAGGGATGCCCGAGTGGCTCAGTCGGTTAAGCGTCTGCCTTCGGCTTGTCATGATCCCGGGATCCTGGGATCGAGTTCCGCGTCGGGCTCCTTGCTCAGTGGGGAGCCTGCTTCTCCTTCTGAGTCCTGCTCCCCCCGTTTGTGCTCTTTCTCTGTCTCTCTCCCTCTCACAAATAAATAAAAATAAAAATATTAAAAAAAAAAAAAGACTAGTGAACTTACCACCTCTGCTAAATATTCCCAAATCTAGTGAAGAAGACCCTGGTGTGTGCCAGAGCTTCCCAACATGTGTGTTAGGCAACAATGACTTGTAAATGTGTGGGGGCTTTTCCTTCCTTGTAAGCTTATGGTGGCAGAACAGGACTTAGGATGACGAGTCCCTCTATGAATTGACCCACTACGCCATACCAACATTGTTCTGCGTGGGTGCACGTCGTACAAAAAGTTGCGAGGCACTAGCTTATCAATGTATTTGTTCAGTGGTATCGTGTTATCTGGAGGAAGGCCGGCATCGCAGATAGAGGTGGCGGTCTCTGTGAATTCATGTAAGACTGGCTGGTGCTCAAGCTCCACGCCAGGGTGGGATCCTTCTGACTCTGCAAATCAGCACCGTTTGTCCAGAAATATCTCCGGAGTGCAGTAGGATAGTTCATCCGGGTACTTTAGAATGCTTAAGTATCCCTTCGGAGCAAAGGATATCCCTTGAAGCTTCACGCTACTTGTGTCCACATTAAGAATGTCTGCTTTGTGTTTTAGCATCCTGAGTGGTATTACCCTCAGGAGCTCTCTGAGAAAAGGCTGGCACCAGTGATCCTACCTGATCCCCTCGTTGATAAGCCCGGATCTAATTTGTCATCCAGGCCCTTAGTTTAGGGACTCAGTTCTCCATAGCTTGCTTAGCTGTGAGGAAATGAGAGAATGAAGGTCTCAAACCAGCAAACCTGAGGGCCAACCTCTGGGTCATGGTGACTCAGTATGGAAACCCTGGGCAAGTCTCTCTCAGCAGCATGATTCAAGGAAACATCTCGCACAGAAGGGACTGGCCACTGGAGAAGGAATATGTTGTCACAGGACACATAATATAATTCTGAGACTACGCTCTCTGTCAAAAACTAGGCAGGATGGGAAGGAGTTTGAGAAGCCTTGATGACAGACATCTGCTCAGTGACCCTTAAGCTGGCTCCGTGTGGGGAGATCCCGTAGCACAAATAGTTAGGAACCATGCTCTGTAATCTCCGGTCATAGGAACAGGCCAAGGGGGACATTTGAACCATTCTCATCTTTCCATTCTGTCTCTCACCTTTTTGTAGGGAAGAAACACTAAGTGTTGCCCCTGTGCGGTTGTGAACTTTGACCCAAATCCTTGGTCATCTTGGTCCCAGAGCTGCCCCTGGACTAGATCTTAGGTGGATTTCAAACTGATTTTGCCTACCCACGGGGCTATAAGCCATCTGTTCCTCTTGATTTTCTTTCCAGGGGAGAGAAGAAAGAGATAGCAGTGGTCTGGAAACCTAGCACCTGTGCCAAAGGACTCCTGTTCGTTGGCAGGGGAACTCCCCATGGCCCCTCACACACACACACACAGCAGGTCCATTCTCTAGCCCTATAAAAAGCTGCACCCACTTCCCCCTGGGTGACACTATGGAGGTTTCTCTGGCAGAGCAAGTCGGGGCAGGTAATGGATGCTTCCCTTGGACGTGGGCTTAGAGACCAGAGGGACAGAAAAGGGAGAGAGCCAGACTTGACAACCCAAATTCAGCCCGAGTGCCTGTCCCCAAGGAAGGTCTTCTGCTGTTCTCTGGGACTGTCCCAGCCAACTTCAGGGAGAGCGGTGTCATCTCTGTGGAGTTAGCCAGGGCCCGCTCCCTAGTGGTTTGGAGCCGCCAGCTGAACTCTGGTGTCCCCTTCTTGTTGTGCTTTTAATGGTGCCAGTAGGCTCCACCCTCGCTGGGAGATGGTGTAGCCCCTGCCAAAGACCGTGTCTTTTTTGACCCCAGGCCCCAGAGCATCCAGGGGCCTCCAGCTCTCTAGGTCCCACCAAAACCCCAGGCCTCCCTGGCACACTGTCAGCGGGTGGCTGCCACTGCTTTGACACAGACTTAGTCACAAGCCGTTGCTCTTATCTCCGCCTCTGTGTGCTTTTTAAGGACAGGGATAATGACCTCTATTTCTCCACGCCCCATGGCACCCACAACGGGGCTGGTCACAAGGTACGGTCTCAGGAAATGTCTTTTTGGTGAACAAGTATATGCATAAATGAATAAATGCATTTAGGAAGATTTGTGAAAGCCCTGTGACCACTGAGTGAACTAGAGCTTCTAATACTAGAGCAGAGGATGGGAGACGGGCTTGGGGACCCTCACCAGCTGCCCCAGAAGCTCTCCCCTAGCCTGGAGGAGCAAGGCAGTATCTTTGTCAACAGAGACATCTTAATATCACCCTTGCAAGTCCCAGTCTTGGGTGGAATTGGGTATGTAATAAGAGTCATAGTAATATGACCAAAATCTATACAAAGCATAGTACGTATCATTAAAAAAGGTTTTATTTTCTTTGAGTTGTCCAGCTATACTAATCAAGCAAAACTAGCTTCTGTAGTAAGCAAACCCTCCAATCCTCCGTAGCACAACTAGGATTGTTTCGTCTCTTGCTCCCATCAGTCCCATCGGGGATTCCATAGGTAGTCTCCCATGTGATGGTTTATGAACCCATGTTCCTTCCTTGAGGCTTAGCTATACCCCCTAGGGTCTTGGAGTCCTTCCTGCCTCTAGCTGGCAGATAAGGACAGAGAAGATGGAGGAGAAATACTCAGTTCTTAATCACTTTGGCCGGAAGTGACACACATAATTTCTGCCCACCTCCCAGGGATAAGGACCAGTCTACCCGGTCCACATATCTCTCCCCAGATGCCAGGGAGTTGGGAAATATAACTCCGGTTGGTGAGCCCTCTTCGAGAGCCCCTCATCCTGAGAAGGGATGCAGATCTCAGAAAACCAGCTAGCTGTCCCTGATGTGGTGAAGTAGTGATTGGCAGGTGCAAAGTGAAGAAGCTGAGGAAATGGGAGAAAGGACACAGAGCTAATAGGGCAGGACTCCGAAGCTCAGAGAAGGGAGAGGGTGAGGAGGGGAGAGAACAGATTGGAGCGGCAGCTGTGGAGCATGACACTTTGGAAAGAGACTGTTAAGAAGTCTTGCCGAGTCTTGGTGCAATTGCTCCCTTGTCCGCCTTCACCAAGCCTTCAGTCGCTTCAGTAGCTGGTGGGAGGGCAGAGCCTGGCCTCAGGGTTATTGAGTTGCATGGGTTAAAAGACCAGAACTATTCTGAAATTAAATGGTGATGATGGTTGCACAGCATTGTGAATATACTAGAAATTACTGAGTTGCACACTCAAAAGGGTGAATTGTATGTTTATGTGTATATAGCTCAATAAAGAAATGATATGAGGAAAAAAAGAGGCCCTCCCACCTTTTGAGCACTACTTTTGGGCCCTCATTTTACATATCTTGATCATCTGCAATTCTTATGTTAACCCGAAGGGGAGGTAGGGATTAATGTCTCTATTTTACAGCTAACTGAGATTCCCCGAGGTTAAATGGCCCAACGCCACACAAGTGGTGGAGTCGGAATTCGCATTCCGAGATCTGCCTGCCTGCAGAGTTGGGCCATCTCCCCATGGCCCTGTCTGCTTTCAGGAACAGTTGCTGCCCTTAACTGAGTGCCAGCTACTGAGGTAGGAAATTTATGTGATTTGAATTTCCTCAAAAGTCCTGGGAAGTTGGCGATACTCTTCGTTCGTAGATGAGGTTGCCAAGGCTCCCAGGGGTCAACGATTGCCCCAACTTGACTAAAAGGGGCAATACCAGCTTTCATTTTCTGTCTGATTTCAAGACCCCTGAAAGTGCTTTTACTTGGGGGGTCCATCGGAACTGCTCTACTTACAGCAGCAATCACACTTCTCTCTAACTTTTCAACGAATAAAGCTTGCTTTTCTCGGCCTGATTCAAATCCAGCTCAGTTACTTGATGGAGTGTTTATGAAGTAACAAGTATTATGTTAAGATGCCTTCTCTTTCCCGCTTTACTAATAGAGGTCCATCAGCTTTTTCAAACTTGGATTCAGAGGTTCTTTCTCTACAAAGTTTCCATCAATTCTATCCAATTCTGTTTACCTTTGTCTCTTAAACAGGAAGATTATGGTGATTTTAGCAGTGTAGATTTGGATGGATCTAATCTGAGATGTGTTTTGCCATTCCACGCAAGATAGGTAAAGAAATCGAGTGTAGCTATTTAGAAGCTTTGATAGTCATTTGACATTGCTCTGACATCTAACGGCATAATCGGTGGGCTTATATTTTATCTTTTTCATTTTTATAGTAATTCCCTTTTATTGTATTTTATTTTAAAAAAAATCAATCTACTAGAGACTGGAAATTTTTAAAAAATTATCGTGTACCACGGATACTTTGAGAGGCGTTGATCAGAACCAGCAAATTGCTTCCCGTGGGCCAAATCCAGCTCACCACCTAATTTTGTAAAAAAAAAAAATGTATCGAGGGCGCCTGGGTGGCTCAGTTGGTTAAGCAACTGCCTTCGGCTCAGGTCATGATCCCGGAGTCCCGGGATCAAGTCCCATATCGGACTCCCGCCTCTGCGGGAAGTCTGCTTCTCCCTCTGACCTTCTCCCCTCTCATTCTCAGTCTCTCGCTCTCTAATAAATAAATAAAAATCTTAAAAAAAAAATGTATCGAAACACAAGCACATCCATTCATTTACATATTGTCTATGGCTGCTTTTGCACTACAATGGCAGCACGGAGTACAGCTCTTCCTTGACTTATGATCAGGTTAGGTTCCCATAAACCCGTCGTGAACTGTAAATATCATATGTCCAAAATATGTTTAATACACTCAACCTACTGAGCTGATGTAAGGGAGCTACCTACCTTAAATGTGCTCAGAATGTTTTCACTAGTCTACATGTGGCAAAATCATCTCACACAAAGCCCGTTTTATAACACAATGTTGAATAGCTCACGTAGTTTATTGAATAGTGAAAATGAGAAGGAGAATGGCCGTGGGGGACAGAATGGCTGTCCGTGTGTCAGTTATTTACCCTCACGATCACATGACTGCCTGGGACTAGGACTGCCCGACATCACGACAGCGTATTGGACCATATGTCACCAGCCTGGGAAAAAGATCAAAATTAAAAATTTTGCAGAGTATGGTCTCTGCTTAATGCATATCACTTTCTCATCAGTGTAAATTAAAAAAAAAAAAAATTGTAAGTTGAGTCACGGTAAGTCAAGGACAGTCTGTAGTTGTGACAGAGACCGTATGTCCCATAAAGCCAAAAATATTTATTACCTGGACCTTTACAGAAAAAGTTGCTGACCTCTGGTCTACACCCTGGGTTCTCAGCTGTGACGGCACATTAGGAACACCTGGGAGAGAGTTTTGAAATACAAATGGTTCCATTTCCAGAGATTCTGCCCTAGGGGCTTGGGGTGCAGTCTGTGCAAGTCATTTTAATTGCAGCAAACTTTCGACTGTAGTGAGAATAAGAATCACTGTGGATGCCAGAGATCCCCCCTGAACCTCCCGAGCCAGAGTTCTGCAGTGCGGGGCCCACATGTGAGTAGGCTTGACTTAAGCATATCTTGTTAAGTTAATCCCCCACAGGTAATCTAGATGTTTCCCTGGGGTTGAGAACCTCTGGTGTAGACTCAGGAGCAACGATTTCAGAGCTGGGACATGGTTCCGAATTACGTGAGGAAGATGCTAAGAATACAGATTCCCAGGCCTGTCTCTCGTGAGTCTGAATAACCCATGTGGATGTGGCCTAGGAAGGTGCTTTTTCGGCAAGCCCCACGTGCTTCTGGAGCAGGGGCGTCCTTGGACACACTCTGAGAAACACTGCTCTAGCGAGCACTTGGTTTCTGTCCAGGCTTCCTCAGAATGACTTAGATTCTGTGACTCATTTTTTCCCTTTGTGAAATGAAGAGAACAATCCCTCCCTAGCCTTATTTTCTGGGGCTGTATGAGTTCTGAACATATAATGTATTCAATGAAAGTGTTCTGTTAAAGAAAAATGAATGTAGAGAAGCATATTAACTCTCCCTGAGATAGAAATGACTGACAAGGTGTAATGTAATATAATATAATATAATATAATATAATATAATATAATATAATATAATATAATATATAAAAAATATTTTACCTCCAGACAGATGTGCATTTCTTCCAAAGGAATCTCCAGAGGAGAATTCCAGTATCTAGAACAGGCTCAGAGCAGGAGGTCTGGGGTTTTTATGGGGCTTTCTCTATATCCTTTGACTCCTGTTCATGTAACAATAGGAAGGAGAAGAAGAAAAAGAAGTTCTCACTAGCCTAAGCTAGTGAGGACTGCTTATTTCAATTAATCCTCGCATCTGCTCTCTAAGACACAGCAGGCTCATTTTAAAGATGAGGAAACTCCAGCTCAGAGAGGTAAAATGATTCTCCTGAAGTCCCTGACAGCCAGACTGTGTCAGGGCAGGAATTCAGGGTCCAGGTCACCAGACTCTAGAGCCCACCTTCTTAAGTACTCTGCCACTCTCGCCTTTGTGTAAAAACCTTGACTACAAGAGGGAAGAGAATGCTCCTGGAAGGCCACTCAGCCACCAGTGTGGGTCCTTCCAGTGCAGTAGTTGCTCAGAATTCCTAACTGTGGAGCCCCTTGCCCCCTGCCTCCCCCCACCCCATGTTCACATGCAGGCACAACTTAGACGCTGCATGACGAAAGGCTCCTTGGGAGGACCTGATCTCTGCTACTGAGCTCACTGCCATTTCTGAAGTCATCCCATGATCTGACCGTTCATTATTTTGGAGCTGTCAACAGCAAACACTGCAGAATCCTTAGTATTCTGAGAAGGAGAAGCATAAGAAAGAAGAAATCACTGAGTATTTCCTCCCCCTTACAGGAAAAACACAGCAATCCTGGGGACTCCACACTCTTATTAAAGATTCGTTCTGTGACAATGGAGAGCAGGAGCAGGCCTAGGAAAAGGGGATCTGCCCTGTGGCACGTCTAAGCACATCATCTATTTGAGTTCAGTTGAAATCCGGTTAATAAGTTTCGGGAGGTGGGAGATGTCCAAGATCTGAGATGGCAAAAGGAATGGACCAGGTCTTTCCCCGCTAAGACTGTAGACCTGAGGGTCCAGCCAGAGGTGCCGAGGGCTTTGTCCAGGAGAAGCTGAAAGAAGTCATCTGTGACCCAGAGCAAGTGTTTCCTAGCCCAGCCCCAGGGGAAGGGAGTCGGCTAAAGCAGAGGTTCCCATCTTTCTGCCTATTTCACTCCTCCCATCCCTAGCTTCTCCCTGATCACCTTTTTTGTCCCACCTAGAGTCCCCTTTCTCACCGTACGTTCTAACTTTTCCTCTGCCCTTGCCCCTAATGCCCCTGACCAGTCCTCCTGCTCCCTTCAGCAGAGTGACCTTCAGAACAGCAGCCAGGGCTTTGACCTTCGATCCTCCAGCTCACACCATCCTGAGGTTTCATTCCCCACAGACACCCAGAACACAGCCGCAAGCTGCTGTAATGTGGAAGAACCATTTCAGTAACGACAGCTTTTTGTTAATCTTGGGGGTCAGCGGACCACGGCCCACCATGACCATGGTCAGATCCAGCCCACCGTTTTAAGTGAAATTTTATTGAGATATAGCCACACTCCTATATTCACACGGTGTCTATGGCTACTTTCATGCTTCAAGGGCGGAGGTGAGTAGTTAGGAAATAAGGGTCCTGGTCTGCAAAAAGCCTAACATATGCACTCTCTGGCTATTCAGAGGAAAAAATCGTCAGCCTCTGGTCTAGAATATCCTCTGCTGAGTCTGAAGCCTTGTTTGAATAAGTCCCTTGATTGTTTCAGCTAGGTAGAAATGGTTTGTGAGTGTTTTCTTCAGAAGGTGCTGAGCCTTTGAAAGACATTAGTGAGTCCTATGCAACAGGAAGTTGGCAACAAAAGGAGGCACAAGCCCCTTGCCCCTGCCAGAGCTGCACAGTCACCCCCGAAGTGACCAGGGTACTCCTGCTTCATGAGAGGGGGTGGGGGTGAGGCCCCTCTCTGGGGACAAGTGGGACATGACAAAGCCCTTCGCTTTCCTCACCACTCCACTCCTCTCTCTTGGTGCCACAGGGACAGAAAAAAAAAGAACTAATAATGGAAGCTGGACAGCTCGCCATTAACACAAGTCTGTGCTTCTTCTGTCTCAAGTGAGACATGTTGACTGGCAAATTGCAAGAGTCCCACAGCTCTTTGATGACCAAGCCTAGTCGATTCCTGTCCTCCACTTGCTTTCTATGCCTTTCATCTCAGAATGAAACTACTTGAACCATGAAGTCACCCCCTCCACCCACAGATAATTGGCTATTTAGTGTCGGGGTCATTTTAATTTTTGGCTCGATGATATTAATAACGCTATTATTACTACTAGTAGTCTTCCATATATGAGGCTTACTCTGGCAGGAATTACGTGCTTTACATCATGTATGGCAACCTGACCCCCTCAAAATAGTGCCAGATCCCACCCATTGCTTCTTCACATCCAGGCCTCCCTCCCACCATGACTGTCCCCTGGGTCGCTATGACACCCGCTTTTTATCTGGCAACAAAACACAGGTCAACTAGGACTCCTCTCGGCCCTGGTCTGGAGGCATGTCTGAGACACTAGTATTCACAAGTCTTAGGGGACCTCTTCCAATTGCTTTGTTGAGGCCACATTATAACTTAAAACAGGCCTTCATCATCATCGCTCTGGAAGGTGCTCAGAACTGCTACACTCTGCATATTCAGTTCTAATAGCAAGATGGTCACCAAGCCACTCCTGGGACCCCACCTGCTTCCCCATCCTTGACCTTGATGGGGACCAGTGGTCTTGGGATCCCCGGAAGAAGCCTCACTGCTCTCTCCTGCTGACAGTCCCTCTTTAGGGCATCTCCGCTGCTCTGCTGGAGCCCCTCAGAATCCCAGGATGCCATTCCTTTATTTGTTTATTCAAAGAACGGTCCCAAACATTCCCATGTGGACGGGATGGATAAGACACCGCCCTGACTTCAGAGAAGACTGGGGGCTAAATGGGAAAGAGACGAAACTGTGTAACACAGTGGTAGGGCACCAGGTGCTGTCCATAGGGAACTTGTCCTTGGGAGTGAGGGTTCAAGAAGACTTTCCAGAGGGGTAACACCAAGGTTTTAAAGGACACAGAGGAGCCAGGCCAAGGGATCTAGGATAGAGATGGAGGTCTAGGCCAGAGGAGAAACATACATTGACCCATAGGCATAGGAGAAGTTAAAGGTTTGAAAAAAAAAAAAAAAAGTATTTCTGTCTTCCTTGACTTTTGGGGCTGGCAGATATATTCCCATGTACTTACGGGACCTGAACTGCAGATGTAATACCCAAGGCTCCAGGTCCTACGGGAAGCCTAGAATGCTAGGTGACAGGTGACAGCTTCCCGGCCATATGAGAACTCAGACCAGACCCTGCCTGGGAAAGCAGATCCCTCGTGTTGTATCACCGTGGCATTCTTCCTTCCTCCTTCTAATGCCCTTGACAGAGGCTGTGGGTCCACCTTCCCCTGGCAGGGCGTGGCCTTTCCATCAGCTGAGAAATAGTTTTCTATATTTTTCTGGCGAGTTTTATTATCCTAAGGTAAGGAAATAAGTCTCAAAATGCCTTTTGGTCACCTTTCTAGACTCTTCATGGCCTCTAGGCCAAATCAGACCCCCACCCGACGGGATGGAAGGGGAACAAGCCAGATCCCCCTGCACCCCTGTTTGCAACCCTTGGCAACAGTCACTAGGCTCTATCGGGCCCTAGGCTATCCTTACACAGTCATGATTAACAACAGGTTGAAAACTGTGACTTTTATTTGTCTCCATATAGCTTTAACTTGAGAGAGGCCTGAAGGAGACTGAGACCCCTGTCCCAGTTCTCAGAAAAAGAAAACATCTAAAACAGTTAATCTGGGGTTTGTGCTTGGCTTTATGGTTTTCATGAGGTTTGTTCAACGGATGCCAGCAACATCTGGAACTGGGAGCGGGTCTGGTCACACTGCAATAAAAGGAGCCTCTCTTGGCTGGGCTTCCCTGCAGGAGGAGGCCCAGGAGGCAGAGCAGCAGAGAGGGTGTGAGGGTATTAGAGGCAGTGGGCATGGGCAGCGGCATGTGGGTTTTGCCTACAGAAAGAGCAGCCATTCTATCTGGTCGAGGCAGGGCCCAGCAAGTAGAGAATCACCACCCGCAAGCAGGTACTTGGTACCATGCTGCTCCTTAATCAGCCAGCTCCTTTCCAACTTCGGCCTCCCGACTCCTTCGTTCATGTCTAGGCTTTTAGAGCTCTTCTGCTCTGAACCAGGCTGCTAACTCTTGACTCTATAAATCTATTTCCCCAACCTTCTCCCACCAAAATATTTCTGACTACCCCATGTTAAAAAATAATAATAATTTTTTAAAAACAGCATGTAGAAGGACAAATGCAGGAAATGTCAAAGTGAGATCAGTTTTAAGACAAGAGGGCAAGGGTGATTTCTTTTCCTGCCATAAAAATTCCTTTACAGTTACGATGGCCATGTTTTGTTAATAAATGTAATATATTTTTTATTTCTTTCTCTTCCCCTCCAGATTTTTGAGTCCAATCTATTGCCAATTTTGATAAATTAGGTTAAGGTTAAATGCTAATTGCTTAATGCTTCCTATACCCAGAAGTAACTATACTTTTAAGATGGATTCCTAGAGTCAACTGACAGCCAAATGGTGTTTTCTTAATATTTCAGTAGCAGAGTTGAGAGTTTTTGTTAAGGGGTAGGTATAGAATCCCTGGACCTTAACCACTGGTGAAGATCTTGATGGTTGTCTAGCAAAATCTTCCACCCAGTAATGGAATTCTCCCTAAAACACCCAGAACTGGTTGATCACCTCTAGTATGGGAACTTATTTCTGTGAGAGACAGATATTCAGCCTCTGGATGGTTAGGAAATTTTCTCTCTCCCTTTTATTTTCTGAAAGAAAAATCTACCTTTCTAAAGATTCCTTTTACCAAACCACGTTAGATCATCTGGAGCCTAACTATGTCTAATCCCTTCCCCTCATCGTAGTAGGTTAAATATTTAAGAATAGCCATTGCACATCAAGGCTTTTCCTCTCTAAGCAAAAAAATCCTAAAATCCTTCAACCTTCTCTGGTGTGACTCGTGCAAAGCCAACCTGTCCTCCACAGGATTCTCTTTAGTCCGTCAATGTCCCTCTTAAAATAGGTGACCATAATCGGGCTCGAACTCCAGATGCGTTCGAACCATTTGCAAAATAGAGTGTGGATCTTACAGCTCCTTTAGCAACCTTAAGCGGGCCGTTCCCTTGCTGAGCTGGGAGGACATATTTCTTCCTCTGGTCTCTGCCCCTCACCGTCCCTTTTTCAGACAAGTGGTTAGTGTTAGTTCAGCTCTTCCTCACAACCATTTTATTCCAAGTACAATTTCAGACTAAACTGAGGGCTTTGTTTTCAATATAAGTCCTGTCCAGGTCTCTCTGTCTTAGTTCTGACACTCAGTGTTAGCTTTCCCTCCACATTGCGTGTGCATAAGAGAGGCGAGGAGGCCAGAGACAGAGATCACTTGTATCTCCATTCAGGCTGATACTGACCAATATCCCTTGGATTGATCAATCAACAACAAATCCACACGTTTCTACTATTTTAGTCTATAGCTCTCTATCTTGTTGGCAAGAACAGAGGAGTTATTTTATCAAGTGTTTTGCTAAGACCTTGTTACACTATGTTTATGCCTGCCTAATCACGGTACAAGTCCAATCGTCAATAACAGAAGGAAATTACATTTGCCAATAACCCATGAAGCTCTTGGTGGGCACATGATTCTTTTCTAAATGCCAACATATCATCTGTTAGAAATTTGTGGCAGGAATTAATATTAAGTTGATTGCCGTTATTTTTAAAAATCTACCTACCTAGCTTCTAAAAAATCAGGATATTTATTTAACTATCTTCACTTTAGTATCATGTCCCCCATTCATGATTTCCTAAAGACTTTTAACAACCACATCTGCAAATTTTTTTAACATTCTGGGACAGAATTCATCTGACCTGGAAATTGAACTCATTTAAGTTGGCTACATATTTGCTCTATCTAGCCCATCTCAGACTTTTGTTTCCTTTTTCATTTTTTAAATGCTTCCCCTCTGTTGTGTTTAATGTAATACTTGCCACATTCAAGAGAATATTTATCACAAATATGTAAACTACAAACATATAAGTATGTGATTATATAAACTATAAATATACAATAATGTGTAATAATATGATGAGCACTTGGAAACCCACAAACCAGTATAAAATCCTGAACTTTCCAATAACTTATCACTTCCTATTCACTCTTCCCATTTCATCCTCCTGCCTCCTTCTTCTCCCCACTTCTTCTGAATTTAAAAAAAATAGTTTTGTCATTAATATAAATATATGTTTAAACAATATATTATTTATTTGATTTGACTTTGAGCTTTCTGAAAATAATCTCACACAAATAATGTAATCTTCTGGGTCTGCTTTTTTCCCCCACTCAAATTATATTTAAAGCATTCATCCTCATTTTTGTTAAAGATTTTATTTATTTATTTATTTATTTGTTTGTTTGTTTGTTTGACAGAGAGAGAGAGATCACAAGTAAGCAGAGAGGCAGGCAGAGAGAGAGGGGGAAGAAGGCTCCCTGCTGAGCAGAGAGCCCAATGTGGGGCTCGATCCCAGGACCCCGAGATCATGACCTGAGCCGAAGGCAGAGACTTAATCCACTGAGCCACCCAGGTGCCCCTTTATCCCCATTTTAATAGGGAACTAAAAAGAGATCTGGCAATGAGCCAGAAGATCTTAAGCTCAGAGAGAGAAATCATAAAATAGCAGCAAGAGCACATTCAGTTATTAGGAAGGAAGCAGAAGCAATGGAGAACGGCAGTCTACAGGGAGAACAGAGGGGAAATGGACAGAAATAGAAATGGCACACCAAGAGGGCCAATAGGCCCTGAACTTGAGAAAGGGTGTGCAAATTCCTAGACCATGAAGGACCTTGGAATCACACTGTGGCTTTGGCCCCTGTGAGGCTCGGCAAGGCACTATGGCTGGAATCGCACCTCCTTCGTTGCTAAGTGTGGCTACCTACAGTGTCCCCAGAATTTTACCCACCCTTATCACGTGTCAATTCCTTTCAGTCAAAAGGGGCTCACTTCAAACTCCATCCTTGAAACAATTTCTTACCCACCAATAAGGCAACAAGTTATAGGAGTGAGCCAATGGACGCCTGGGCGACTCGGTTGGTTAAGCATCTGACTCTTGATCTCAGCTCAGGCCCTGATCTCAGGGTCATGAGTTCAAGCCCTGCATTGGGCTCCAACTTAAAAATAAGAAGTAGAATTCATCCACACTGTGGCATGTAGCTATATAGTCCATTTATATTCAATGTTATAACTAATATTCAAGTGTTTTTACATTTTATTTATTCTTTTGTGGTAGTTATAAAAATATGACTGCAAATTTTTTTTTAAGATTTTTATTTATTTATTTATTTGAGAGAGAGAATGAGAGAAAGGAAGCATGAGAGGAAGAGGTCAGACGGAGAAGCAGACTCCCTGCTGAGGAGGGAGCTCGATGCGGGACTCGATCCAGGGACTCCAGGATCATGACCTGAGCCGAAGGCAGCTGCCCAACAACTGAGCCACCCAGGCGCCCATGTCTGCAAATTTTTTAACACTGCTCTTATCAAAAGGTAATTCCTCCCTTGCACAGGGGCTGACTTTAGTAACTTGCCTTTGACAAATGCAGCAAAAGTGAGGCTATATGATTTCTGGAGCTAAGGGAAAATGGTTTATTATGAGACACCTGCGTGGCTCAGACAGTTAAGCATCTGCCTTCAGCTCGGGTCATGATCCCAGGGTCCTGGGATCAAGTCCCACATTGGGCTCCTTGCTCAACAGGGAACCTGCTTCTCCCTCTGCCCGCCACTCCCCCCTCTGCTTGTGCTTGCTCTCTCTCTTTCTCTCTCTGAAAGATAAATAAAATAACATAAATCTTAAAAAAAAAAAAAAAGGTTGAGAGAATACCTTTTAAAAAAAGAAAGAGAAACTGTTATATAATTTTCTCTGTCTTCTCTCCCTCTCCTCTTCTTTCAGCTCTCTCTCCCTCCCATTTCTCTCTCTCCCTTTCTCCTTCTCTTTTTCTCTCCTTCACTCCCTACCTCCTTCTCGCCTGTTTGGAAGCCAGCCACTATATGCCAAGGAAGCCAGCTTGTCCCTGGAAAAGTCTCTCCAGGTGTAATGGAGCAATCCTGAATGCAGCGTCAGCAGACAGCCGGCATAAACCACCGGACGTGCCAGTGAGTGCTCCTTCAGAGGGATTCTGCCCCTCGTCTTCCCCAGAGCAGGCTGACTCTCGGTGGAGAGAGACTAGCAGTCCCTCCAAGCCCTGCCAAAACTGCAGGCTCTCGCTGCCATTTTAAGCCACTAAACCGTGAGGTTGTTTGTCACACAGCAAAGCATAACTAGAACAAGACATAGGGACGGTTGTCAGGTTTTTGCTGTTATCAAGAGTGCCGCTCGGAATGTCCTTACACTTGTCTCCTAATGCACAAAAGCGAGGGTGGCATTGCTCGACCATAGGATAAGTAAACAGTCCGCTAATAAGAGTCAAATGATTTTTCAAAGTAGTTATATCATTCTCCACTCCCACGGCGTGTGGTTTGTGTTCTTATTTGATTTATTTTATTGGTTTTTTTTTTGTTGAAGAGAAATTTTTTATTTTAATACTATCTTTCCTCTTACAGTTAGTGTGTTTTGTCTTGCTAAAGACATTCTTTCTTACCCCAAGATCAGAAAGATAATCTCTGTATTTTATTTTACATTTTAAAAGTTTTGCCATTCACATTTTGTTTCATATATCTAGGATTAATTTCATGGATAGAGTGGGTTGGGATCCAATTTAACTTTTTTTATATGAATAATCAACTTTCCCAATACCATTTGCTGACTAGTTTCTTCTTCTCCCACTGATCTGTGATGCTACCAACATCATGTATCAAATTTCCATATACATGTAAGCTTATTTCTTTTTTTACCTAGTAATAAATTTATCTATTGGTCTATTACTATGACTTTAAATAAGTCTTGGTAACTAGTAGAGTAAGGATCTCAGCGTATTCTTTCTCATCCCTAAGCTTGTTGAATTCCAAACCAATTGCAAGTGTGACTGAAACTGCATGGAATCGGTCAACTTGGAGATACCTGACATAGAACACAGACAAAAAAAAAGTCTCCATTTACTTAAGTCTCCTTTTTTCCAATAGAAAATTTTTAAATTTCTACAGACAAGTATTGTACATGTTTTGTTATATTCATTCTTTTTTTTTTTAAATATTTTATTTATTTATTAGAGAGTGAGAGAGAGCATGAGAAGGGAGAAGGTCAGAGTGAGAAGCAGACTCCCTGTGGAGCTGGGAGCCCGATGTGGGACTCGATCCCGGGATGCCGGGATCATGACCTGAGCCAAAGGCAGTCGCCCAACCAACTGAGCCACCCAGGCGCCCCTTGTTATATTCATTCTTTAAGTACCTCATTTTTTTTTTCTTTTTTAAGGTTTTATTATTTATTTGACACAGAGAGATCACAAGTAGGTAGAGGCAGGCAGAGACAGGGGAGGAAGCAAGCTCCCTGCTGAGCAGAGAGCCCAGCGTGGGTCCCTGAGATCATGACCCAAGCTGAAGGCAGAGGCTTTAACCCACTGAGCCACCCAGGTGCCTCAAGTACCTCATTTTTTATTGCTACTACAAATGAATTCCTTTTTGAAATTATTTTGTTTCTTGTTGGCACAAAAATATAAGTTTATATTTTATCATGCCCCATTAGCCAGCTGCTTTGCTAACTTCTATTATTGTTTCTAATTTTATTGTTTGGGATTTTCAGTGTGGACAAATATATTATCTGGAAAATTCTATTTTGTTTCTTTTTTTCCCCTATTTTTACATTTCTCAGTACTTGCATTGTCTTACCATGCTGGCTGAAATTTCCAGTGCAATGTTGAATAAAAATCATAATGGTGGACATCTTTATCTTCTAATTTTGAAGATAATGCTTCTAACATTCCTTAGTAAGAATGATGTGATTTTTTAATGTAAGTTTATGGTAGATAGTCTTTTATCAGAGTCAGAATCTTTCCTTTTATTCATGTGATTTACTAAGGATTTTTATCATGAAATAGGTGTGGAATTCTATAAAATGTCCCTTTTTTTAAGAAAAAGGTTAACTAAAGTATAATTCATATATAATAAAATTCACCTTTTGGAGGATATAGTTCAATGAAGTTTAACAAATACATGCAATCATGTAACCACTGCTACAGTCAACATGTAAGATCATTTCTGTCACCCCAAAAATTCTTTCATGCTCCTTTACAGTCATTCCCCTATATTCTTTTTTTTAAAAGATCAGTGGATTTAGTTTGCTAACATTTCATTTAAGATTTTTTTGTGTGTAAATTCCTGAGTGCTTTTCCCCCCTGTTATTATACTTCTTTTATCATCCTTGACTGGTGTTAGCACTGAGATTATTCCGGCCTCATAAGGTTTATTGGACGGTGGGGAGTGGGGGGTGGGGATGAGGAGATTTTTCTTGTTTTTCTACTTTATAGAAGAGCTTTTATAAGATTGGAATGGTATGTCCCTTTAAAGTTTGCTAGAATTCACTCGTATACCTGTAAGCTATGCTTTTTTGTTTATTGAAGAGTTTTAAATACTATTTCAATTATGTTATAAGGATAGGACTATTAAGGCTTTATATTTCTTCTAGGATCAGGTTTATATTCTGGAATTTGTTCATTTTGTCTACATTTCAAATTGATTGGCATAAGTTTGGTCATAATATCTATTCCTTTTCTATCAGTTCCTTTTAATAGCTGCCATATTAATATAATATTATAGTAATGAAATAAAGGATATTATGTTTTAATGTAATATTAATATTATGTTGCATTAATATCACATTAATGTAAAGTAATATTGTTTATTGTACACTTCTTTTTCTTCCTTGTCCATTTGAGATTTAGTAATTTTATTGACCTTTTCAAAGGTTTGACTTTTGGCTTTCTGACACTCTCTAATGTATCTTTGTTTCCTATTTCGTTGATTTCTACTCCTATTTTCATTTTCCTTTTTCTTCGTATTTATTTTGTTGTTCTTTTTCAAATTTCCTAATCTCATTATATTTCGGGCTCCTTCTTTTCCAAAATAAACCTTGTTCTCAAGGAACTACAGAACACTCATGAAAGAAATTGAAGAAGACACAAAAAGGTGGAAAAGCATTTGCTGCTCATGGGTCGGAAGAATAAACATTGTTAAAATGTCTATACTGTCCAGAGCAATCTATACTTTCAATGCCATCCCGATCAAAATTCCACTGGCATTTTTCAAAGAGCTGGAACAAACAATCCTAAAATTTGTATAGAACCAGAAAAGATCCTGAATTGCATGTTGAAAAAGAAAAACAAAGCTGGGGGCACCCCATTGCCTGCTTTCAAACTTTACTACAAAGCTGTGATCACCAAGACAGCATGGTCCTGGCACAAAAACAGACACATAGACCAGTGGAACAGAGTAGAGAGCCCAGATATGGACCCACATCTCTATGGTCAAATGATCTTTGACAAAGCAGGAAAAAATATCCAGTGGAAAAAAGACAGTCTCTTCAATAAATGGTGCTGGGAAAATCGGAAGCTATATATAGAAGAATGAAACTTGACCATTCTCTTACACCATACACAAAGATAAACTTGAAATGGATAAAAGATCTCAACGTGAGGCAGGAATCTATCAGAATCCTAGAGGAGAACATAGGCAGTAACTTCTTCAACATCAGCCACAGCAACTTCTTTCAGGACATGTCTCCAAAGGCAAAGGAAAGAAAAGCAAAAATGAACTTTTGGGACTTCATCAAGATAAAAAGCTTCTGCACAGCAAAGGAAATAGTCAACAAAACAAACAGGCAACCCACAGAATGGGAGAAGATATTCACAAATGACACTACAGACAAAGCTCTGATATCTAAGATCTATAAAGAACTCCTCAAACTCAACACTTAATAAGCAGATAATCATGTCAAAAAATGGGCAGAAGACATGAACAGACACTTCTCCAAAGAAGACATACAAATGGCTAACAGACACATGAGAAAATGTTCATCATCATTAGCCATCAGGGAGACTCAAATCAAAACCACACTGAGATACCACCTTACAGCAGTTGGAATGTCCAAAATCAACAAGACAGTAAGCAACAAATGTTGGAGAGGATGTGGAAAAAGGGGAACACTCCTCCACTGTTGGTGGGAATGCAAGTTGGTGCAGCCACTTCGGAAAACAGTGTGGAGATTCCTTAAGAAATAAAAATATAGCTACCCTATGACCCTGAAATTGCACTACTGCATATTTACCCCAAAGATACACATGTAGTGCAAAGAAGGGCCACATGTACCCCAATGTTCATAGCAGCAATGGCCACAATCGCCAACCTGTGGAAAGAGCCTAGATGCCCTTCAACAGACTCATGGATAAAGATATGGTCCATATATACAATGGAATATTATGGCTCCATCAGAAATGATGAATACCCAACTTTTGTATCAACATGGATGGGACTGGAAGATATTATGCGGAGTGAAATAAGTCAAGTGGAGAGAGCCAGTTATCATATAGTTTCACTTATGTGTGGAGCATAAGGAAAAACATGGAGGACATTGGGAGAAGGAAAGGAAGGGTCAACTGGGGGAAATCAGAGGGGGAGATGAAGCATGAGACACTATGGACTCTGAAAAACAAACGGAGGGTTTTGGAGGGGAGGGGGTGGGGTGTTAGGTGAGCCTGGTAGTAGGTATTGAGGAGGGCGTGTATTGCATGGACACTGGGTGTGGTGCATGAACAATGAGTCTTGGAACACTGAAAAAATAAAATAAAATAAGTAAGTAAGTAAACAAATAAATAGATAGATAGATAGATAGATAGATAGATAAACAAAATCTATAAATTACCCTCCCAGTTTCACTTTCGGTGCACGCCAAAAGTTTTGATATTTATTATTTTATTATTATTCAGAACTAAGTAATTTAATATCCAATATGATTTGTTCTTCGACTCATTATTAAGAAGAGCATTTTTAAATTTTCAAATATATAAGAATTTTTAATCTTTTTGTTATTTACTCTTGTGATTGACTCCTAATTGTATTCTTATCAGAGAATGTAGTCTTTATGTACCTATTTTAAATTTATTGCAGCTTCATTAACATAAATGTTTCTGTAACTTTTGAGAAGAAGGTGGTTTTCTAGTCTTATGGATTCAAGTTTATATATGGTCTATGTATAAGAAGGAGTTCATTAATTACATTCAAATCATCTATTTTACTATATTCTTTTTTTAAAATTTTTTTATATTACTATATTCTTTTAACATGTATTACTTATAATATTTGAGAGAGATGTGTTAAAGTCTACTTTGATGACAGACTTAGCAATATCATCTTTAAATTTAATCAGTGTTTCAGGGTGCCTGGGTGGCAAAGTCATTTAACCATCTGACTCTTGGTTTCAGGTCAAGTGTGATCTCAGCGTCATGAGATTGAGCCCCATGTCAGGCTCTGCACTCAGCACAGAGTCTGCTTGAGGTTCTTTCTCCTTCTCCCTCTGCCCCTCTCCCTCTCTTTCTCTGGCTAAATAAATAAATAAATCTTAAAAACCTTTTTATCAATGTTTCATTTATATATTTGCCTTATATCTTACACTGTACATAGAATCAACTCAAAAGGAATGCAAGATCTGAAATTGTAAAACTAAATTGTAAAACTAAAGTTTTGGAAAAGCTCCATGATGTTGGTCATGGTGATGATTTTTTAGATTCAACACCAAAAGCACAAGCAACAAAAGCAAAAATAAACAACTGGGACTACGTTAAACTGGAGAGTTTCTGCACAGCAAAGTAAATAGTCAAAAAAAAAAAGAAAATAAAAGCACCCTACAGAATGATAGAAAATATTAGCATACCCAATATCCAATAAGGGATTAATATCCAAAATCTATAAGGAACACTTATAAATAATAGCAAAAATTCGAGTAACCCATTTCAAAAATGGGCAAAGGACCCGAGTAGACATTTTTCCAAAGAAGACATATAAATGGCCAACAGTTACATGAAAAGATGCTCAACATCATTAATCATCAGGGAAATGCAAATCAAAATCCCAATGAAATACCAGCTCATATTTGTTAGGATGGCTATTATTAAAAAAGTCAAGAGATTACTGTACAAGAGTAATGTGTATAAATCAACTAAGGCCAGTGCCCTAAATAGGAATATTTATTGTTATTAATGTTATAAATAGTACAATATTTCTATAAATAAATTAAATATACATTTTCATAAAGACTACAGCTCACAGAGAAAAAGTGTCAAGAGATAACAAATTCTGGCAAGGATGTAGAGAAAAGGGAAACCTTGTACACTATTGGTGGGAACATAAATTCATACAGCCATTATGGAAAATAATATGAAGATTCCTTTAAAAATTAAAAATAGACTATCATATGATCCAGCAATCCCACTTCTGGGTATCTATCAAATGGAAATAAAATTAGTAGCTCAAAGAAATAGCTGCTCTCCTGTGTTCATCGCATGACATTATGCTGATTGGACCCAATGAGTGAGAAGTGGTAACTTGTAGATTTATTGGTAAGACATCAGTGTCTTGGAGTCTGGAAAATAAATCTGACTAAAATTTAGGGGCCTTCCACCTCAGTGCAGTTTCTAGGGGTTCAGTGATATGGGACATGTTGAAATATCCCTTCTAATGTAAAGGATAATTTGTTACATCTGGCTTCTCCTACAACCAAGAAGGAGGTACAATACCTAGTGGGCTTCTTTTGAGGGCAACATTTTGTTCATTTGAGTGTGTTACTTCAGGCCATTTATCATGTGACCTGAAAAGCTTCTAGTTTTGAATGGGGCCCAGAACCAGAAAAGGCTTTATGACAGGTTCTGGCTGCTGGGTAAGCTGCTCTGCCCCTTGGGCCACATGATGCAGCAGATCCAATGGTGCTCGAAATGTCAGGGGCAGATAGGGATGCTGTTTGGAGCCTCTGACCGGCCCCTGTAGTTGAATTGCCATACAGGTCTTTGGGATTTTGGACAAAGAATCTAAGATCCTCCGTGGGTCGCTACTTTCCTTTTGAGAAGCAGCTCTTGGCCTGCTACTGGCCCTCAGTAGAGACTGAACACTTAGCCATGGGCCACCAAGTTACTCTGTGACTTGCTACCCATCGTGAACTGGTTATCTAACTCACCAAGCCATAACGTTAGGCATGCACAACAATCCCTCATCAAATGGAAGTGATATATAGACATGATCAGTCCCAATCAGATCCTAAAGGCCTAAGTTACACAAAGAAGTGGCTCAACTGCCCGTTGTACCTACTACTGCTACCTTACCTTCTCTCTCCCAGCCTGTACCTATTGCCTTATGGGAAGTTCCCTACAATCAACTGACAGAGGAAGAGAAGACATGGGCCTGGTTTACAGATGCTTCTGCACCATGTGCAGACACTACCCAAAAGTGAACAGCTGCAACACTAGAGTCCCTCTCTGGGACATCCCTTAAGGCCAGTGGTGAAAGGAAATCCTCCCAGTGAGCAGAAAGCAACGGACCTGGTTATTTACTTTGCTCAGAAGGAGAAACGATGAGACATGCAAATATGTACTGATTCATGAGCCGTAGCAAATGGTTTGGCTGGTGGTCAGGGTCTTAGAAGTGAAATAATGGAAATTTAGCAACAAAACTGGGGAAGAGGTGTGTGAATAGACCTTCTGGGCAAAAACCATGGAGGTGTTTGTGTTCCACATGAATGATTCCCAAAGGATAGCCTCAGCAGAGGAGGATTTTAATAAGTGTAGAGAATGATCTGTTTTGTGGATAGCAGTCAGCCTCTTTCCCCTTCTACCTCTTGTTATTCCTTAGTGTGCTCATGAACAAAATGACAATAATGGCAGACATGGACATTTGTCCAGGCTAGCAACATGGGCATCCACTCACCAAGGTCACCCTGGCTATGGTCACGCTTACCTAATCCACAAGTAGCAGAAACCAACTCCGAGCCCTCAAAATGGCACTCTTCCTGGATGATCAGCCAGCTAGCTGGTGGTGGGCTGATGATATTGGATTGCTTCCATCCTGGAAGCTGCAGCATTTTGTCTTTCTTGAAATGCGAATTTTTCCTGGAGATGGATTTTTCTTCTCTACACACAGCGCTTCTGCAAAAACTATCATCTAAGAACTTACAGAATGCCTTATCCTCTGTCATGGTATTCCACACTGTGTTGTTTCTAATCAAGCAACTCACTTCATAATGAAAGAAGTACAGTAATGGGCCCATGTGCATGGAATTTACTGGTATTCCTCACCACCCTAAAGAAGCTGCCATGATGGAACAGTGGAATGGACTTTTGAAGACTCGGTTATGCTGCCAGTCTGGTGGCAATACCTTGCAGGGCTGGGGCAAGGTTCTCCAGTAGGCTATATAAACTATGAATCGGCAGCCAATATCTGGGGCTGTTCCTCAGATAGCCAGGATGCTTGGGTCCAGGAATCACGGGGTGGAAATGGGAGTGGTACCACGCACTCTTATTCCTAATAATAGAAAAATTGTTGTTTTGTTGTCCTGCAGCTTTCTGCTCTGTGGGCCCAGAGATCTTAGTTCCAGAGGGAAGAATGCTTCTACCAGTAGACACAATAATGGTTCCATTGAACTGAAAATTAAGACTACCACCTGGCCCCTTTGGGCTTGCAACAGACAATGTTGGTTGGGATGATTGATCCCAAATACCAAGGGGAAATTGGATGACTATTCCACAGTAGGGGTAAGAAACAATATGTCTGACATATAGGAGATCCCTTATGACATCTATTCATATTACCATATATTTATTAGAATATTGGTATTAAATACTTCACAGAGTTAACTTCCTTAGTCCACATGCACCCATCTGGAGATTGCAGTCTTCTCTGACCATGAAAACAAAATGGGCTCCTTCCTGCTGACCTCATCTGGAGTTATTATTTTTTCTTTGCCTTTTTTTTAATAAGACAGTTTATTTATTTTTTTTAAAGATTTTATTTATTTATTTGACAGAAAGAAAGAGATCACAAATAGGCAGAGAGGTGGGCAGAGGGAGAAGGGGAAGCAGGCTCCCTGCTGAGCAGAGGGTCCGATGCGGGGCTCGATCCCAGGACCCTGAGATCATGACCTGAGCCAAAGGCAGAGGCTTTAACCCATTGAGCCACCCAGGCACCCCTTAATAAGACAGTTTAATTGAGGTATGGCTGACATACAATAAACTGCACCTACATAAAATGTGAACTTTGATCCATGTCTTAAAATGTTGTGATTGTGGTAAAATACGCATAACATAAATTTACCCATTTTAACCATTTTCAAGTATATAGTTTGGTAATGTTGTGCATATTCACACTGCTGTGCAATCAGTCTCCAGACCTCTTTTCATCTTTCAAAACTGAAACTAAACTCTGTGTCCAAACAACAGCTCCCATGTCTCAGTTCATTCAGGCTGCTATACAAAAATACCATAGACTAGGTAGGTTGGATTAAACAAAAAAAGGATTTGCCACCCTCTTGGAAGTCTGGGCAGCCCAAGCTGGCAGATTCAGTGCTTGGTGAGAACCTGCTTTGTGGTTTATCAAAAGCTGTCTTGTCACTGTATTTTCCCACAGCAGGAGGGGAGCGAGCTCTCTGAGGTCTCTTCTTTAAGGACACTAATCCCATTGATGGGGGCTCTCTACCCTCATGACCTCATTACCTTCCAAAGCCCCAACCTCTTAATACCATCACATTGGGGATTAGTATTTCAACAGATAAATTTTTTTTAAAGATTTTATTTATTTATTTATTTGATAGAGAGAGACAAAGTGAGAAAGAGCATGAGAGGGGAGAAGGTCAAAGGGAGAAGCAGACTCCTCACAGAGCCGGGAGCCCGATGTGGGACTCGATCCGGGGTCTCCAGGATCACGACCTGAGCTGAAAGCAGTTGCTCAACCAACTGAGCCACTCAGGCGCCCCTCAACAGATAAATTTTGATGGGACACAAACATTCAGTTCATAACATTCTATTACCTCCTAACCATAACCCCTGGCAACTACCAATTGGCTTTTGATTTCTCTGAATTTGACTACTCAAGAAAACTCATATAAGCAGAATCATATAGTGCTTGTCATTTCTTTTGACTTTTTTTTTTCTACTCAGACAATGTCCTTACATTTCATCTATGTTGTAGCGTGTGTCAGAATCGCCTTCCCTTTTAAGGCTGACTATCGTTCCTTTGTACGTATAGACCGTAATTTGTTTATCCACTCGTGTGTCAATAAACACTTGAGTTACTTCCAACTTCTAGAGAGGGTTCGAGTTAGCATATGTTTGCCTCAGTCCCTAGTCTAACCTCTGTTTGTCAACACAAATCAGCACAGATCATCCAACAGATCCTTGATAAGGACTGACCAAAATATTGTGTCTGTCTCTTAGTCCTTACTTACTGTGCCCATTTGCTAAGTCTCATGGGTGTGTCAATCCTCCCTCTTCTTGAATTCTCTTGTTGGGATGTGTCTCACTGTCTTCCTGATAAGGCTGGTCTCAGAAAACTTCTCCGAGCGCATTACCATCTTAACTCTTGCTCTTCTCCACCAATTTCTTTGAAGTCTGACAAAGCTCAGAACTGCTAGATACTTCTCTGATGGGGCCTTTCTGGCTCAAATTGGTCCCCGCTTCCAACGAGAGTTGGCAGAGTCTGTTATATTTCAGACTCGGAATGCTCTTTCTAGCCAAAGTGATATATGTCTTAGTACATTTCCTTTTAATTAATAGTGACTGGGGATATTTTCATTTCTTTGGATGAATCCTCCCATCAAGAATTGTTATGATTCACTTGGGAAAGCAAACTGAAAATTTATGTCCTCATAAATATTTGACAAGGAGCCACCTCATACTCCAGCATCGGAAATCACAGGCTTGCGATGTGGATAGTCTATCTGAGGGCTCTCGGTTTTGAAATAAATATATGCCCAGTTCAGCATTAGTGTGAATGGCATTTGCATGCATGCTACCAGGTGAGACCGTGTGTGAGCTCCTCCCTGCAGAACCCTGCTGGACGCTCCTTGCTGGACTGGTGGGCTTTAGCAGTGTCACATGATCACCTCAGACAGGCCAAGTTGGTCTTGGATTCTAGTTCTCCACTTCTTTGTGGCTTATGGCATCCGACAAGAATCTAAGTTCTATGATAATAGTTTATATAATGCCAAAGGCAAGAGCACATTTTGCATTTCACTGGGCTAAGTTTAATTTGAGTACCTAGTAATTTCGAATTGCATGACTAAACCCGTTGTCCTGCTGTGAACCTACCCCTTGCAGCCCTGAGTGTGGGTGGAGGGCGAGAGTTTCCTCCTCGAGTAGGGAGGAGACACAGATGTCCTGGAGGAAGCAAGAACTTTTTACAAATAGAGGGAAACAAAAGGAAGAATTGTACAAGTCTCCTCTGGAGGGCTCAGCTGAATAGGAAGGCCTGGAAACGCCTTCACTTTGAGGCAAGAGGGAGAAGAGCAAAATTTTACTGCAAGTTTCTCAAGGATTTGATTTAGAAACCTTTCCAAAGCTCAGAACTGACTTCACTGGGGCCAAGACCTCAACCCAAGAGGGACTGGCATACAAAGAACGTTGTGAGGTTGCCTGGCCCGCCGCCGCAGCTTGCTTGGCTGTCACTGGCAAGCAGTCTCCTTCTTAAGACCTAAAAGTTTGCTACGCATATGCCATCTTCAAAACATTTTTCAGTATCAGTAGTGTACACCATGGTCTTCCCCAGTGCTTAGTTGTTTTTGAGGGGGCTCAAGTTTGCATTTAAATTCCAGCTAGCCGACATATAGTGTAATCCTAGTTTCAGGAGTAAAATCCAGTGATTCATCGCCTACACACAACACCCAGTGCTCATCGCAAGTGCCCTTCTCCAAACCCATCACCCCCCCAACCCATCCCTGTCCCCCAACCCCCACCCCCAGTCTGCTCTCTGTACCTGCGGCTTAGTCATTTGATTTTCACTCTCTCCTCAGGAGAGAGTCCTCTTTCACCTCTTACAGAAGATCTGTTGATAAACTCAGTCCAGTCTTGCCTGCTTCATTCTTTTTTTTTTTTTTTTTTTTAATAATATTGGGGTTTTGGGGGGCGCCTGGGTGGCTCAGTGGGTTAAAGCCTCTGCCTTCGGCTCAGGTCATGATCTCAGGGTTCTGAGATCGAGCCCCGGCATCGGGCTCTCTGCTCAGCGGGGAGCCTGCTTCCCCCTCTCTCTCTGCCTGCCTCTCTGCCTACTTGTGATCTCTCGCTCTGTCAAATAAATAAAATCTTTAAAAATATATATAAAATAATAATATTGGGTTTTTTCCCCAAATATGTTTATTTTATTTTATTTTTTGAGGGTTACAAGATTAATTGTTCATGCACCACACCCAGTGCCTGCTTCATTCTTAAACAAATGCATATTAATCTCCCAGGTCCTGATTTGACAGGAACTTTAGGAAGGTGAAAGAAAAACAAACCACGAGTCTACCTGGATGAGCTGATTTGTAGAGAATAAGGGAGAGAGAGCACTCCCCCTCAGTGACCTGACAACTGGTCAAATATAAATCTTATTAGCAACTTACTGTCTCCAGAATACCAGGGTGTGACAAACACGTGTGAGAGGTCACAGACCTGATTTTGTAACCAGTGGTGAGAATGTACTTAGAGTCATGGTCTGAGACCTGGTTCTGGTTGAAAGTAGTCACAGAAATGTAGACACAAGTCTCTCCGCCCCAGAGGCCTGTTTTTCTCAGCTCCACAGTTCTTGGGGGCATTGCCTTGACCCACTAACAATTCTTTATATAGGTTACTTGCTTAAAATGTTAGATAATCAGAACATATTTTTCTGGCGAACGCCACTCCAAGTGTGTAGTAACTGATGAACTCTGATTCTTGCCAATTAGCATAATTAACTTCACAGGTTTGACTCTGACTCTAGGAAACAAAGGCTTAACCTAGTATACTTTCTAAAAATGGACAATCCTTTACCATCGATCATTAGCTTGTCTGATCTTTTTTTTTTTTTTTTGCTTGTCTGATCTTTTAAACAAGTTTCCTGCAGGTTTACTCTTTAACAAATGTTAGTTCTCAGTTTATCAGATTGATAACAGAATCTATTAAGAGTGATATGACTGTTTGCAGATGACTATCAACGATGGCCTTGAACGCTACAATTCCGGTCTTCGAACAGAAACCGGAGTTGATTTTTCTCGAATTCACATCTGATTATGTCAGTCTTCTTCTTAAAATCATTCAGGGTCCCCCACTGCCCTGAGGATAAAGTCCAAACTCCTCCATATGAGTTTCAGAAGAACAACTGCACTAGCTTAACTGAATATCCCTTGGCCTACTCACAAGTTTCAAGTGAATTAAACATTCTTTAGACCACATGCTCTAAAAAGGGAGGTGATTTACTTACTTACTTATTGGGTGGTATTGATCTAAGAGAAGGAAGTGGCACGCTCCTTGTCAGCCTCACGTCTTCTCCCACAGTGCCGGCGCAGAATGCTTTCAAGGTTTGGGCATTCTTTCCCTCCAGATGAAGCGGGCTGACAGCATATGAGGTTCTAATGACTCCTCTTAGACAGTGGATGAGCTGAGGGTCCCCAGATGGTCATCCTAGGAGAATTAGGGAAGTGGGGTTGAGTCAGGGCATAATCCAAATAGAATATATATACACCAACCAGCGAAGAACCTGGTCTATGTCCAGGCTTCAGGCTTGTATCATGCTCCCCCTCTCTGTTTCCAGTGTCCTCCCACAGGGCTGGGTCTTTTCTGGACTTTCTCCGCTGAGGCTGCACCCTCACAAGTGGGCTTTATGTCTCACTGGCCTATTTCCTCCTCAGATCCAGTCAAGCTAGCAGGGGTCTAATTTAGGACTGGCTCAAAAATTAGGAAATCAGATTTAGTAATTATAAACATTCTTCTGACTAGGTCTTATTGAACCACATAAAGTTAGTTCTGGTTCGTTGTATATTTTATACCAAAACTTATTCATTCTTTTGGAACTGGAACTAGATGTGGTCAGAATCACTTTTAGATTTCCCCTATTTTGCTTAAGCTAATTTGAGTTGGGTTTCTGTCAGTTACAACCAGAGTCCTGACAGATTGTGATTCTCTAAAACAACTTTTGGATGGCCTTGACTCGGGCTTACTGCCACAAGGAATATGTGGGTATATGTTCTCCTTTATACTGGCCTCTACGGGTGCTTGGACCTTTTATCTAACTATTGCCAGAAAATAACAACCATTTTAAAATCAAGATCACTGTTTTGTGCAGATGGTCTCCAAATGTTAATTGGTTCATCCTGCAGAAAGCATGTCATTTATATGGCAACAAATAAAAGTGTAATTTAATTAATTACCTAAGCATACAATTTGCTACTATTTCATCCTGATTGCTTCTTTAGAAAGCTGTGTTGTTCCCAACGAGTCCTTCTACTGGGGTGTTTTTTGAAATTTTTCCACATCCTTCTCTAGGCCAACTCTGTAGGAGTGGATATGGCTATTGCACCCGATTGCTTCTTTAGCTTCTTTATCTTGCAGAAAAGAACATGACCTTCTAAGGCTGTGATTCTCAAATTTTAGCTTGCATCAGCATCACTAGGAGGCTTAGAAAACCACAAGTTGCTGGGCTCTCTACACCTGATATTCTGATTCAGTAGGTTGGGGATGGGGGTCCAAGCATTTGCATTTCTAGCAAGTTCCAGGGGATCTGATGTTGCTCATTTGGGAGCACCCTTCACCGTCACGGAGTACCCACACCAAAGTAGACCCTTAAAGTAGAAATAGACATAATTTGGTTTTTGCTCGGTTCTTGGTAAAGGCCCTGCTGGGAGAGGTGCCCTACATGGGGAAGTGTCAGTCAGCTATGTAGCATAGGCACTCTGCCAGAGTAGGAGTCCCTGAATTTTCATTTGTTTATTTATTTTAAGGATTTTATTTATATGTCAGAGAGAGAGAGAGCGCGCGCACAAGCAGGGGGAGCAGCAGGCAGACGTAGAAGCAGGCTTCCTGCTGAGTAAGGAGCTGGATGTGGGACTTGATCCTGGAACCCTGGAATCATGACCTGAACCGAAGGCAGATGCCTAACCGACTGAGCCACCCAGGTGTCCCTAGAGGTCCCAAAATTAAGTGCGTGCAGGGACCAATGAAATAGCCTAAGGGAGAGCATGGGAGGGGGACATGGAAGAAAGGGATATGGACACACTGGTGTGCAAACGCCGAGTGCTATGGCAAACTGGAGAGTGCCTGCCCCACCAGAAGGAACATAGTTCTATAGTATAATTGAGATTACGGACCCTGGAGCACTTAGCAGTCATGTGCCAAGTTTAGGCAGTTACCTAATCTCTCCTTGTCTCAGTTTCCTCAAACAAAAAAGCTGGATAACAACAGAACCCATCTGGCAGGGTCCTTAGGAGAAGTAGATAAATTAACATAGGTAAATAATTTGGAAGTGAAGGTGAGAAGCACCATCAGTGCTGCGTTACAATAACGACTTATGCAATGCTGGCGTTCGCCTGGCATGAATGGAAGCACCGTTGCTTTGATTAATGTTCACAAGAACCTACGAGATAAGTACAATGACTAGTCTCAATTCACCGGTGAGTAAACTGAGCCACAGAGAAGAAGCTGGCCCAGGATGCCACAGCAAGTGGGTGGCGGCCTTGGACGGCAACCCCCAGCCGGCTGCTGAGTCTAGGGGTCCCCGTCACACTCTAGCACAAATCACCACTCTTCGGACTGGAACGAGCGGCCCCTGAACTTGGGCCAGGCCCTGTCAGGTGGAATAGGGATGCAGCTTTACCTGCCCATTCTTTCTATTTCTTTTTTTCTTTAAAGAGAAGCTAGACATTCGAATGTTCGCGTGTTGTTTAGCATGCTCGATGTTTAAAAGCCACTGTGTGAGTCAAGGAGAACACTTGCCTGGGCCACTTTGGGCCTGCTGGCCACACACTCAGGAAGTGTGCATGGACCCTGGAGGTGAGGAGAGGGTAATGGGGTGGCTGGCCATCCTGAGGGGTGTGCAGCCGAGTCAGTGCTCTATGTGCTGGTTACTGGGCCCAGCTCCCGGGAGGGCGGTTTATTCCTGGGGCTTTGGAGTGCGCCCCTTCCTCAGCAGCCTTCTCTTTGTTCCGGAGCCCTCCAGCCCTTTCCATTCTTTCCTCTGATGTTTTCTCGGACCGAGACCACAGAAATGCTTCCGGGCCTGGGCTACCGGCTTCAGAAACGGAAACTTGATCCCTCCCTCCTTCCCAATGGAGAATTATTTCTAAAGGTGAAACAGAGCAGTCTGTCAGCACATCCTGCCACCACTAAACCCGTCATTTATCCCTTCTTAAAAATTCCTTCGATTCTGATTTCTTGCCATGCAAAATAAGCAGCCTCCCGACATTTCCAGTTCTTGAAATTTCTGAAGTTCTCGATGATGTGGCCACTTAATGCAAGGCACACCTGCCGAGCCAGACTACGAGGCCGGATAAATTCATCTTCCCGCGGAAGAGCCACGGCTGTGGCTTGAATTACAGCTCACGTATCTGGCCTGTCCCATCGAACACACAAGATTCAGATATGTGTCATGATGACATAACATTATTTTCCCAAAATAAACAGAGGCTCTTTGTTCCAGCTGGATCCGATTAGTGGTTTTCCTATTTTGCTTTTGGTCAGTCCCCAGGCCAACCTCCCAGGATGAGCTTCTTGTAAGGTCAGGAAAGGCTTTTCCTTGCCCTGACCCTGCTGGGACAATTGATCCCGGCCATGAAAGCTCCAGCCAGCCACTCGGTGGAAGGTGAAGAGGTCCTCTTGCATTAGAGGTGTGAACAAGAGTGTTCAGCTGGTATCAGATCCTGAAGCGAAGTTCTCAGCAGAGGCTGCATTTGAAAACTTTTTTTTTTTTTAAGTTTCTACGGTTAGGAATGGGTAGCTGTCGTTTATAAATTTCAGCGTTCTTCGGACACGCAGGATTATTGCCATATTCAGCAGTTGCATTTTGGTCTAGAACTCTTTGCCTCGCTTCTCTCGGTGCTTAAGGACAGCCCCACGAGTCCTCCCTGTGGAAGAGTGCTTCCACATGTTCACGACGGGAAATTGATGACTTTCACTCCGCTCGGCTCCCTAGAGCCAAATCGAATCATGTGTGTTGAAGATTTTAAAAGCATCTAATGTGGAAAGGGTCACCGGACCTGAGAGAGGAAGACTGAAAGGGAAACAGGAGGCTGAGGGAAAGGTAGAGGGAGGATGCTTTTGTGGTGTTAGAAAGGCGTAGAACTATACAAGTCATGGCTTTGGAAATTCTGGCTGTTGCTGGCTTTTATTTGTATGTCATAATTACTTGGTTCTAGGGAGCCTATCATAGAAATTATAATGATGGGCCATTCATTTTTTTTGCAATGTACTATAATGTAATCAAATTGAACGCCAAGGCATGGGCACAAATCCATCAATTACTTAATGACTTCCTGGTCTGGAGTACACACGGGTGTCCAAGTTGGAGTGAAGACCCAACCTATAGCTGAGGACACCTGCCATGTCTCACTGTGGTAAACACGATCTGGAGCTGTTTTGCAGCTTTGCAAGGTCCACAACTCAAGCCTTTTAGTTCACACGAAGTTGATTTGGCTTGGGGGGACGGTGCTGATGATATCAGACAACCCACAAGAAACCAGATGCCAAGTATACATATTCTCACTGAGAAAGAAAGTATCTGAATGTCTACGTTAGCACAATCTCTTTGCTGTTGGAAAGTCTACACGGAAAGCCAAATTATAATCAGAAAGTGACCTGATGAGCGTGGAATCCAAGCCAAAGAGTTAGCCTGAGAATCCTGCTGCATCCCTCTTCCCAGGGGACCAAGCACCGGAAATACAATGGGAAAGAGGCAGCTTTTGTCTCCTCTCTCTCCAGACTTTGTACTTTCTCTAGAGTCCTCTGCGCAAACTTCCTTACCTCTGATTGGTAATACCACTAATAGGGCAACAATTTTCTTCCTCACTGTTGTTTGTATCTTCATTAGATTTCCTGGGGCGCCTGGGTGGCTCAGTGGGTTAAAGCTTCTGCCTTCAGCTCAGGTCATGGTCTCAGGGTTCTGGGATCGAGCCCCAAATTGGGCTCCCTGCTCAGCGGGGAGCCTGCTTCCCCCTCTCCCTCTGCCTTCCTCTCTGCCTACTTGTGATCTCTCTCTGTCAAATAAATAAATAAACTCTTTTAAAAAAAACAGATTTCCATCAGAGGGGGTGATGAACCAGGAGAGACTGTGGACTCTGAGCAACAAACTGAGAGTTTTGGAGGGGAGGGGGTGGGGGGGGTGGGCGAGCCTGGTGGTGGGTATTGAGAAGGGCACGTATTGCATGGAGCACTGGGTGTGATGCATGAACAATCAATCTTGTAACACTGAAAAAATAAAATAAACATATTTGGGGGAAAAAAGAATAGATTTCCAGACTCTGCTCTGTCTGTTTAAATTAGGAAATCACTAGCCCCAAAGGACATCTTTAGTTATTATTCCATTATAATGCATTAATTTTTACCAGCTTACTCTTGTTAGAGGGATACGCTACCTCCCACTCCTTAAGTTTTCATGCAGAAGGATTTCCATTAGAGTAATATTCCCAACCTTCCTTCTAGGAAGGAGAAGGGATTTATTTTGTCAATGAGTCTGAGAAATGGTCCTGGGTGATTCTGCCTTTTCTAGGATCCTTCTCCAGATCTATAGGCTGGCAAAAAGGATACAGTCTAATGCTGTCCCCTGCTGTGCAGCAAGTGTCCTGTCCCCGAAAGACAGGCCCCATGTGTCAGTGACCAGATGCATGAAGCTGTCTAAAGCAGAGGACAAAAGGGGTATAATTATGGGACCCACCTCTAGATACTCTACGATAGACCGCTATACCAGCTCCAAGGAATGTGCCAGAAAGCACACAGTGTCAACTGGATAGACATTTGAGCTCTATTTGCCTTCTCAACTCCTGAAACACCAGAGTCACTTATTAGCATCCTCAAGGAGCATTGAGAATATTATTGTTGTTTTCTTAATTTTTAAACTTTTGTTACACAGGGACAGAGTACCTCGGCCTGAGTAGCGATCAATTTATGTTTGACGAATAACTAACCTCGTTATTATTATTTGAATTTTTTCCCATCCCCATCTTGTCTCCTTTATGATATCCAGACCTTGAGAAGCACCAGAGTGCCTTTCAGGATCCTAAAGATGTTTAATTCCCTCTTGATACTTTGAGGTTTTTCTGCTCTTTAATCCTCATTCCAGTTGCTGCCTAAGTGCATCCCCCTTAGGCCGTCTACTCCTATTCCCATTAAGCTCAGCTCTTCTTCCCACTCCTTCCTCCCGGCCCTGTCCTGCCAGAGACCCCCCCCTTTCAGTCCTTTCCATTCCACTCCTTTAACATTTCCTCTCCCATTAAGCCTCTTTTGGATACTCCTATAACATCCTTCTGCCCTATCCTGTTCCCCAGCCACCTTCAAGGAGAGATTCCGGGGCTCCCAGAGCCGAGAATCGGAACCGGCATTTCCGTTCCTCTTTGTTGCCCTTTCTAAATCAGTGTTCTTCCAAACTTGATTCAAAATCCACATGAAGCTCATACTGTCCTGCTTTCTGTTCAAACACTGCACCTTGAAGCCAAGAAGACCACCTGTCGCTTATTGTCATCTTTGATAATGTTCAATAAATGAACATGGTTTTTGCTTTGAGTATTTCTTCATGGTTATATTTCTTTTTTCTTTCTTCCTTTCTTTCTCTCTTTCTTTCTTTCTTTCTTTCTTTCTTTTTTCCTTCTTTTTTTTAATTTTTTTATTAACATATAATGTATTATTTACCCCAGGGTACAGGTCTGTGAATCATCAGGCTTACACATTTCACAGCATTTGCCATAGCACATACCCTCCCCAATGTCCATATCCCTACCCGCCCCCCACCTCCCAGCCACCCTTAGTTTGTTTCGTGAGTTTAGGAGTCTCTTATGGTTTGTCTCCTTCCCCATCCCATCTTGTTTCATTTCTCTTCCCCAACCCCCCCATAACCCCCTGCCCTGCCTCTCAAATTCTTCATATCAGAGCGATCATGTG
>CM052798.1:88891325-88929033 GCA_028533885.1 Nasua narica | reverse complement strand
AAAAATAGTATGGAGGTTCCTCAGAAAGTTAAAAATAGAGCTACCCTCAACCCAGCAATTGTACAATTGTGCTTCTAGGTATTTATCTGAAGGATACAAAAATAGTGATTTGAAGGGGCACATGCACCCCAATGTTTATAGCAATGCTATCCATAATAGCCCAAACATGGAAAGAACCCAAATGTCCATCAACTGATGAATGGACATGGAAAGAACCCAAATGTCCATCAACTGATGAATGGATAAAGTTATATATATATATATATATTACTTAGCCATCAAAAGGAATGAAATCTTACCATTTGCAAGGATGTGGATAGAACTAGAATGACTAGAGTGTATGATGCTAAGTGAAATAAGCCAGTCAGAGAAAGACAAATACCACGTTATTTCACTCATATGTGGAATTTAAAAAGCAAAACAGATGAACATAAGGGAAGGTAAGGAAAAATAAAATAAGATAGTGGGAGGCAAACCGTAAGAGACTTTTAAATATAGGGAACAAACTGAGGGCTGCTAGAGGGGAAGTGAGCGAGAGGATGAGGTAATTGGGTATTGGGTGATGGGCATTAGGGATGACACTGGATATAATAAGTACTGGGTGTCATATGCAACTGACAGATTTCAAGATATGCTACAAGGTATCGTACAGAACAAAGTTAGTTATACGCATATCAGACTAACTAGGTATTAACTGAAAAGCTGTAATAAGAGACAACGGTTATCATATGATTACAGAGGAGTAAATTCATTAAAAGGATATAACAATGATAAATATATAGGTACACAACATCGGCGCATCTAAATACATAAAGAAAATAATTAATAGATCTGAAGGCACAAAGAAGCAGCAATACAATAATATTAGGGGATTTCAGTATTCCACTTTCAGCAATGGATGGCTCATTCAGACCAAATCAATAAGGTAACATTTGAGTAGAACTATACATTAGCCCAAATGGACCAAACAGACATATACAAAACATTCTATCCAACAGCAGAAGAATACACATTTTTCTCAAACACACCTAAAATTTCTCCAGGATAGATCATATACTGGGTCACAAAATAAATCTTAACAAATTTAAGAAGTTTGAAACTATATCAAGCATCTTTTCTGACCACAATGATATGAAACTAGAAACCAATTACAGAAGGAAATAAGATAAATTTATAAATATGTGGAAAGTAAACAACACATTCCTAAACAATTAATAGGTCAAGGAAGAAATCAAAAGGGAAATTTAAAAAATTCATGACACAAACAAAAATGAAAACACAATATACCAAAACATAAGGGATACAGCAAAACAGTTATAAGAAGAAAATTTATAAATGCCTACATTAAGAAAAAAAAGAAAAACCTCAAATAAGCAACATAAGTTTACATTGCATGTCACTAGAAAAAGAAAAACTGAGCCAAAAATTACTAAAACAAAACAAAGTTCTGAGCAGAAATAAATGAAATCGAGACTAGATAAACTTTGGAAGAGATCAATGAAACTAAGAGTTGTTGTTTTTTGTTTTTTGTTTTTGAAGAGATAAACAGAATTGACAAATCCTTAGCCAGGCTAGGACAAAAAGGAAGACTCAAATAAATGATTCAGAAATGAACGTGGAGCCATTACAACTGTTACCACAGAAATTTAAAAAAATCCTAAAATATTACTATGAACAACTATATACCAACAAATTGGATAGCCTAGAAGGAATGGATAAATTCACAGAAACAAGAATCTATGAATACTGAATCATAAAGAAAAAAATCTTAATAGACTAAAAAGAGTATGGATGCTGAATCAACAATTGAAAACCTCCCAACAAAGATAAACCCAAAGCCTGATGGCTTCACTGGTGAATCCTATCATATAAAGAAGAATTAATACCAATTCCTCTCAAACTCTTTCCAACAAATGAAGAAAGAATACTTCCAAAATCATTTTATAAGGCAAGCATTATCCTAACACCAAAGCTACAAGAGTAGATAATTGTAAGCTAATATCCCTGATGAACATAGATGCAAAAATCCTCAACAAAGTACTAGAAAATTGAATTCAACAACACGTTAAAAGTTTCATACACCATGATCAAATGAGATTTATCCCTGGGATGCAAGGATAATTCAACATATACGTATCAATCATTGTGATTTACCACAATAATAGGATGAAAGATAAAAATAAAATAATCACCTCAATAGATGCATAGAAAGCATTTGACAAAATTCAAAATTCACAGTAAAAACTTTCAACAAGTCGGATATAGAAGGAATGGACCTCATTTAATAAAGGCCATATGTGACAAGCCCACAGCTATCATCATACTCAATGAATGGTGACAAGCCGAAACCTCTAAGATCAGGAATAAGACAAGCATGGCCACTCTTGCAACTTCTACTCAACATAGTACTGAAAGTCCTTGCCAGAGCAATTAGGAAAGAAAAAGAAATAAAAGTCTTCCAAATGGGAAAAGAAGAAATTATCTCCACAGATGACATGATCTTATATAAAGAAAACTTTAAATACTTCACCAAAAAACTGTCAGAACTAATAAATGAATTCAGTAAAGTTGCAGGATATAAAATTAATACACAAAAATCATTTGTTTCTATATACTAACAATAGGCTGTCCAGAAAAAAGAAGAAATAAAGAAAATAAATCTGTTAATAATAACATCTAAAAGAAAAAAATATTTAGTCATAAACTTAGCCAAGGAAGTGAAAGATCTGAACATTCAAAACTAAAATATTAATGACAGAGATTGAAGATGGTACAAATAAGTGAAAAGATAGCCATATTCCTGGATTGGAAGGGTTAATATTGTCAAAATGTACATACTACCCAACGTGATCTATAGATCTCTATGCATCTATGATCAATGCAATCTATGTGAAAATTCCAGTAACATTTTTTATAGAAATAGAAAAAATTCTAAAATTCATATAGAACCACAAAAGATTTTCAATAGACAAAGCAATTTGAGCAAGAAGAACCAAACCAGGAGCATCATACTTCCTGATTTCAAATTACAGTAGTTCCCCTTTATCTACAGGAGATATGTTGGATGCCTGAAACTACAGGTAATTCTCTATATACTATGTTTTCATATATATATATAATATATACATACATATATGTATATATACATATATAAATATGTATTTATATATATAAATTATTTTATAATTATATTATAAATAAATTATTTATATATAAATAATTTATATAATATATATAATTCTATATATAATATGTTTTTCCTATATGTACATACCTATGATAAAGCTTAATTTATAAATTAGGTACCATAAGAGATTAACAAAAATAATAATAAGCGGAACAATTTTAACAATATACTGTAATAAAAGTTATGTGTGTCATCTCTCTATCAAAATATCTTATTGTACTATACTCACTTTTCTTGTGGTGATGTGAGATGAGAATGCTTATGTGATGAGATGAAGAGAGATGAATGACATAGGCATTCTGATGTAGCATTAAGCTATTATTGACCTTCTGATGATATGTCAGGAGGAGGATCATCTGCTTCTGGACCACAATAACTGAAACCATGGAAAGTGAAACTACAGATAAGGAGGGACTACTATATATTACAAAACTATTGTAATCAAAAAGTATGAAACTGGTATAAAAACAGATTGGTAGGCCAGCAGAACAAAACAGAAAGCCCAGTAAAAACCTGAACATATATAGTCCACTAATATTCAACAAAGATGTTAAGAATACACAACAGGGAAAGGTAGTCTCTTCAATAAATGGTGTTGGGAAAATGGATATAAGACAGAAAGAGAGAGAGGGAGGGAAGGAAGGAAGGAAGGAAGGAAGGAAGGAAGGAAGGAAAGAGAGAGAGAGAGAGAGAGAGAAAGAAAGAAAGAAAGAAAGAAAGAAAGAAAGAAAGAAAGAAAGAAGAAAGAGGGACGCCTGGGTAGCTTAGTGTGTTAAGGCCTCTGCCTTCGGCTTGGGTCATGATCTTGGGGTCCTGGGATTGAGCCCCGCATTGGGCTCTCTGCTCAGCGGGGAGCCTGCTTCCCCCTCTCTGTCTGCCCGCCTCTCTGCCTACTTGTGATCTCTCTCTGTCAAATAAATAAATAAAACCTTTAAAAAAAAAGAAAGAGGGAGGGAGGAAGGAAGGAAGAGGGTGGAAGGAAGGAGGAGAGAGAGAGAAAGAGAGGAAGAGAGAGAGAGAGAAAGAAACAAACAAAAATACAAACTGGGTCTTTATCTTATACCATACACAAAAATTAACTCAAACTGTAAACTATAACTCTGAAACTGTAAAATTCCTAGAAAAAAACATAGGGGAAAATCTCCATGATGTTGGTCTTGGCAATGATTTTTTGGATTTGACACCAAAAGCACATGTGATAAAATAAAAAATAAACAGTGGGACAACATCAAAGTAAAAAGTTTCTGCATAGCAAAAGAAAGAGTCAACAAAATGAAAAGGTAACCTATGAAATGGGAGAAAATATTTGCAGACCATATGTCCCATAAGGGGTTAATATCCAAATTATATAAGGAATTCAAGCCAATAGCAAGAACAAAAACAAATAATCTGAAAAATGGGCAAAGGGCCTCAATAGACATTTTTCTGAAGAAATTATGCAAATGGACAACTGGTATATGAAAAGATCTTCAACATCACTAATCATCATGGAAATGCAACTCTAACCCACAATAAGTTATCAACTCATACCTGTTAGGATGGCTATTATCAAAAGGTCAAAAAATTACAAGTGTTGGTAAGCATGTGGAGAAACAGGAACCTTTATATATACTGTTGGTGGGAATATAAATTGGTACAGTCATTATAAAAAACAGTATGGAGGTTCCTCCAAAAATAAAAAATGGAACTCTCATGTGATTCAGCATTCCCACTTTTGGGTATATATCCAAAATAATAATAATAATAATAATAATAATAATAATAATAATAATAATAAATTGCTATCCTGAAGAGGTATCTACACTCCCCTGTTCATTGCAGCTTTACTCATACTAGCCAAGATGTGGAAATACCTAAATGTCCATCAGTGTATGAAAGGATAAAGAACATGCAGTATATATACCATAAAATGTTGTTCAGTCTTAAAAAAGAAGACAACAACATGGATGGACCTAGAGGACCATAGATGGACCTATACTATGTGAAATAAGCCAGAAACAGCAAGACAAATATTGTATGATGTCCTTATATGTGGAATCTAAGAAAGTTGATGTTATAGAAACAGAGTAGAAACGGTGGTTACTAGGGAATGGAGGGTTGGGGAAATAGGGAGATGTTGGTCAAAGGGGTAGAAACTTTCAGTTATAATAAAGATAAGTTTTGGAAACCTAATAAACACCATGGTGATCATAGTTAATAATAATATAGTATATTATTATATACCTGAAATTTGCTGAAAGAGTAGGTTTTAAGTATTCTTGCCCCCCCCCAAAGTAACTATGTGAGGTGATGGATATGTTAACTGCCTTACTTGTGGTGATTACCTTACAATGTATGTGCATATCAAAACAGTCTACACCTTAAATGTGTGCAATTTTTATTTGTCAATTATACATCAATAAAACTGTGGAGAAAATAAATACCTAAAACAATACATAAACTTAAATGAAATAACGTGGTAACCTAACCCTAACCCAAACGGATTCCTGATTAGATATGAGATAAGTCCTACTATCTGAAAGGGAAAAGGACAAGCCATTTTTAGGGCAAATATTATTTTACTCCAGTCTTTACTGTTCTTATATGTATAACTTCTGGCATGCAGTCAAATGGCAAATAAACAGGAAAATGTGATATGTATTCATGATAATAAAGTTAAATGAAGCAGATTCATAAATAACATAGATGTTGGAATTATCAAGCAAGCACATTAAAACTGATTTCCTAAGAATATAAAAAATGTAAATGAAGAGATATACAAAGTGAATTTAAGAATGATGGATTTTATCAGATAAACAGAAACTCAAAAAGAATGAAATGGAAATTGTAGAACCAAAAAATACATTATCTAGAATGAAGAATTCATTCCTTGGGCTTTAGAGTGAACTAGGCAAAGCAGAAAAGGGATGTAGTGAACTCTAAGATAGATCCGTGTGAACTATCTAAATTAAAGGAGACAAACAGAAGTCTGAAGAACAGAGTCTCACATACCAGTGAAATAACACTAAATTATATAAAAACATGTAGTTAAAGCCATAAAAAGAGAAGGGGAAGAGAGATCCAGAAATAGAGACAGAGATAAGGAGGCTGAAGAAATATTTGAGGATAACAAAATTTTCCAAAATTGATTAAACTGATCATACCCAAAGATGAAAAATTTCAGTAAAGCCTCAAGCAAGATAAATAAAAATAAATACAAAATTTTTTGCCTGCCAAGAACCACATGGTCAGGCTTCTGCAAACCAAAGGTAAAAAGAAAATATTAAGAGAAGCCAGAAGATACACACAGACACAACCACAGGCCTGGGTAGCTTTACTAGCAAATTCTATCAAACAATCAAGGCAAAAATAATACCAATTCTATACAGACTCTTCTGGAAAATAAAAGAGGAGAGAATCCTTCCCAGCTGGTGTTATAAGGCCAGTATTACTCAGGGCCACGCTCCTCAGTGTGCCCTTGGAGAAACCACACAAATGTACCACAGACACAAAACCAGTAAAATATGTTGTAAGAAAACTAAATATCAATATCCTTCATGAACATAAATTGAAAATTCTTAACAAAATTTTAGCAAAAATGTATAAAAATGATAAAATGACTATGTGGGCTTTATCCCATGATTACAGAGTTGATTTAACAGTTGAAAATCAACGTAGGGAAGAGCAAGATGGCGGAGGAGTAGGAGGCCTAAATATCATCAGGTCCCAGGAGTTCAGCTACATAGTTATCAAACCATTCTGAACACCTACAAACTAAACAGGAGATCAAAGAGAAGAAGAGCAGCAATTCTGAGAAGAGAAAAGCAACCACTTTCTGGAAGGTAGGACATGCAGAGAAGTGAATCTGAGGCGGGAGGATAGGCTGCGGGGGGAGGGGCCAGCTCCCAGCAAGTGGTAAGAGCAGCAGAGCACAAAATCGGAACTTTTAAAAGTCAGCTCTGCTGAGGGATGTCACTCCAGAGGTTAAGCAGGGGTCGAGACCTCGTGGGAACAGTGTGGTCTCAGGTCCCACAGGGTCACAGAAAGACGGGGTGCCTGAGAGTGGCAGAGCTCCCAGGTATCGGATTAAGGAAGCTGACTGCATAGATGGAGCCAAGGAGTGAGCTCTCAGTTCGGGGTTACCTTAAACTGTGATCCGAGGCACAATTGTGCCTCTTCAAGCAGGGACCCCACAAGCGGCAGATCCAGGGAGACTCGCCTTCCTCCCTGTGGAGGATTGGTGCAGGAGCGCGCGGCAGGAATCGGCTGGGTTTCGAGAATCCAAACGGGGCCGCGCACCAGAGACAGAAACTCTCGGTCACAGGCTGGGTGAGCTCGGAGTGCGGCCGGAGACCCGGGAGATAGGAGGGATTGGCTGTTTTTCTCCAAGGGCACACTGAGGAGCGTGGCCCTGAGTGCTCAGCAACTCCGGCCGGAGATTAGGAGGCCGCCATCTTCATTCTCCTTCTCCGAAGCTCTACGGAAAGCGTTCAGGGAACAAAAGCTCCAGAGAGCAAATGCAAGTAGATTGCTTAGCCACGCCCCTGGCAATGGCGGTGCAATTCCCCCTCCCGCAAAGACATTTGAGGATCATGGCAACAGGCCCCTCCCCCAGAAGATCAGCAAGAACATCCAGCCAAGACAAAGTTCATGGATCAATGAGAACTGCAGAATTCCAGAGCTACAGGAACACAGCACATAGAATTCATGGCTTTCCCCCCATGATTCTTCAGTCTTCAAAGTTAAATTTTTTTATTTTTTCTTATTCTATTTTTTAAAATTTTTCCTTTCCTATTTTAACATTTTTAACTATTTTATCTTATCAATACCTTTTTAAAAATATTTTTAAATTTTCATTGTTATAATCATAGTCTATCCTTCATTGTATTTAACCTTATTTTTTAAATACATACAGGTTTTTCTCTCTTTAAAATTTTGGGATACAGTTTCTTCTAATAGATCAAAATATACCTGAAATCTAGTGCATGGCTTTGTTCTAGTCTCCAGCCTGATCACATTCTTTTCTCTTTTTTTCTTTTCTTCTTTTTTCAACCAACTTCTTTTTTTTTTTTTAAGATTTTATTTATTTGACACAGAGAGAGAAATCACAAGTAAGCAGAGAGGCAGGCAGAGAGAGCGGGAAGCAGGCTCCCCGCTGAGCAGAGAGCCTGCTGCTCTTGATCCCAGGACCCTGAGATCATGACTTGGGCCGAAGGCAGAGGCTTTAACCCACTGACCCACCCAGGCGCCCCTTCAACCTACTTCTTAACTGATCAATTCTTTTTTTAGAATCTCTTTTAATTTTCATATTTACAGTCATATTCCATTCCTTCTTTGTGTTTACCCTTATTTTTGTGTATATATATATATAAGTTTTTATTTCTTTAAAATTTTGGGAGGCAGTTTCTTCTAATAGACCAAAATACAATCAAAATCAAGTGTGTGATCCTGTTCTATTCCCCAGTCTAATATATATATATATATATATTTTTTTTCTTTTTTCCTCCTTCTTCTCCCCCCACCTCCCTGGTTCTGGGGTCTCTTAGGATTTGATTAGTATGTATCTTTCTGGGGTTGCTGCTACCCTTTTAGGATTTTGTTCTCTCATTAATCTATTCTTATCTGGATTAAATGACAAGGCAGAAAAATGCACTACAAAGAAAAAGAACAAGAGGAAGTACCAATGGCTAGGGACCTAATCAATATGGACATTAGTAATATGTCAGAACTAGAGTTCAGAATGACGATTATCAGGATGCTAGCTGGGCTTGAAAAAAGCATGGAAGATATTAAATAATCCCTTTCTGGAGAAGTAAAATCCCTTTCTGGAGGAATAAAAGAACTAAAATCTAACAAAGTTGAAATAAAAAATCTATTAATGAGGTGATGCCCTTCAACAGACGAATGGATAAAGAAGATATGGTCCATATATATAATGGAATATTATGCCTCCATCAGAAAGGATGAATACCCAACTTTTGTATCAACACGGACAGGACTGGAAGATTATGCTGAGTGAAATAAGTCAAGCAAAGAGAGTCAATTATCATATGGTTTCACTTACGTGTGGAGCATAAGGAAAAACATGGAGGACATTAGGAGAAGGAAAGGAAAAGTGAATTAAGGGAAATTGGAGAGGGAGATGAAGCATGAGAGACTGTGGACTCTGAGAGACAAACTGAGGGTTTTGGAAGGGAAGGGAGTGGGGGGTTTGGTGAGCCTGGTGGTGGGTATTAAGGAGGGCACATATTGCATGAGCCCTGGGTGTGGTGCGTAATCATTGAATCTTGAAACACTGAAAAAATTAAATTAAATTAAAAAAATGTTTTAGGGCGCCTGGGTGGCGCAGTTGGTTAGGCAGCTGCCTTCGGTTCAGGTCATGATCCCGGAGTCCCGGGATCGAGTCCCACATCGGGCTCCCAGCTCCATGGGGAATCCGCATCTCACTCCGACCTTCTCACTTCTCATGCTCTCTCTCTCTCTCTCTCTTTCCTAATAAATAAATAAATAAATAAAATCTTTAAAAAAAAATGTTTTAAATTTAAAAAAATGAGATGCAATAAAAAATGGAGGCTTTTATTGCTAGGATAAATGAGGCAGAAGAGAGAATTAGTGATATAGAAGACCAAATAATGAGGAATAAAGAAGCTGAGAAAAAGAGAGACAAACAACTACTGGACCATGAGGGGAGAATTAGAGAGATAAGTGATATCATAAGACAAAACAATATTAAAATAATTGGGATCCCAGAGGAAGGAGAAAGGGGGGGGCAGAAGGCATATTAGAACAAATTATAGGAAAGAATTTCCCTAATTTGGTGAAGGGAACAAGCATCAAAATCCAGGAGGCACAGAGGGACCCCCCAATATCAATAAAAATAGGTCCACACCCCATTATCTAATAGTAAACTTACAAGTCTCAGTGACAAAGAGAAAATCCTGAAAGCAACTCGCAACAAGAGTTCTGTAACATACAAAGGTAGAAATATTAGATAATACCATAAACAAAAATTAACTCAGATATTGATTTCCTTATTTTTTTTTAAAAAATAGTTTGTTTATTTTAAAGTGAGAGCATGCACAAGCAGGGACAGAAGCAGAGGGAGATGGACAAGCAGACTCCACACTGAGCATGGAGCTCGATCCCATGACCCTGAGGTCATGACCTAAGCCAAAATCAAGAGCCAGATGCTCAACGAACTGAGCCACCCAGGAAACCCTCAAATAGGTATTGATTTAAATCCGTAAACTTTTAGAAGTTGTATAAAAGAAAATGGTAGAAAAATCGTTGTTATCTTGGGTTGGACGAAAATTCCTTAGCTACAACATTAAAAGAAAAGAAACAATTGATTAATTGGGTATCATCAAAATTAATTTGCTCTTCAAAAGGCACTTTTAAGGGGAAGAAAAGACAAGCCAAAGACTGGGAGAAAATATCTGCAAATTTCATATCTGAGAAAGTGCTTGATCCAGAACATATGAAACACTCTCAAAATTCAGTAATAAGAGAACAAGTGAAGGAGGAGGAGGCGGAGGAGGAAGGGGAGGAGGCGGGGATGAAGAAGAAGGGGAAGAAGGAGAGGAAGAACAAGGAGGAAGAGGAAGAAGAGGTGAAGGGGGAGGAGAAGAAAGGAAAAGAAAAAAGAAAAATGGGTGAAAAAATGGAACAGACATTTCACCAAAGAAGACATACAGTGGCAAATAAGTACATGAAAATATACTTAAGATCACTAATCATTAGAGAATGCAAATTAAAACCACAATGAGGGGCACCTGAGTGGCTCAGTGGGTTAAAGCCTCTGCCTTCAGCTCACGTCATGGTCTCATGGTCCTGAGATCAAGCCCCGCATCGGACTCTCTGTTTGGCGGGGAGCCTGCTTCCCCTTCTCTCTCTGCCTGCCTCTCTCCCTACTTGTGATATCTCTCTCTCTCTCTCTCTCTGTCAAATAAATAAATAAATAAATAAATAATCTTAAAAAAAAAACAAGCACAATATCATTGCTCCCATATAATAATGCTAAAATTAAAAAGTGTGACCATACTATGTGTTAGTGAGAATGTGGAGAAAGTGGAATTCTCATATACTACTGGTTGGAATGTAAAATGGCACAACTTTGTTAGTTTTTTAAGGATTTAAATATATGTTCACCTATGGTCCAGCCATTACACTCCTAGGTATTTACCCAAGAGAAATGAAAGCACATGTCCCACATGTCCATGCAAAGACTTGTATACAAATCTTTATGGCAGCACTGTTTGTCATAGCTAAAAATGGAAACAATTGAAATGCCCTTAATAGACGAATGGATAAAGAAATTGTGGTATACTTCTCAGCAAAAAAAAAAAAAGGATACTAACTATTGATACATACAATAATATGGATAAATCTTAAAATAATTATGCCGAGTAAAAGAAGCCAGACAAATAAAACAGTGTATAGTGTATGATTTCATTTATATAAAGTTCTAGGAAATGGAAACTAATGTATAGTAACAGAGAGCAGCTTGTGATTGCCTATTGATGAACGAGGGGAGGGTTGTGCAGGATGGAAAGATTACAAAGGGTGTAAGACTTTAGGGAATAATAGATATATTCCCATGCTATTTCCAGTCAAACTGGTTGTAGATCCAGCTGGATGTTCAGTATTGTGTAGCCCAGATGCCTGCATGACTGATGGTTTATTGTCAGAAGGAAATGTATGACCTGGCATTCTGCAGACCACTGCATCTCAAATTTCTACATACATCTAAATTGCTTTAGAACTGTGCTGTCCAATACTGTAACCACTAGCCACATGTGACTATTAAAAATTGAATTCATTTAAATGAAATAAAATTTAAAAGTTCATGAGTCACATGTGGCTAGTGGATACTGTATTAAACAGTGCAGATAAAGAACATTTCTATCATTAAAGAAAGTTCTACTGGACATTGTTGCTCTGAAGCCTTGCTTTTCAAATGTGTGGTCTGTAGATCAACTTGGCATTATCTGGGAGCTTGTTGGAAATGCATAATCTCCCCTCCCATAAGATTTTATGCACATTAAATTTTGAAAAGCCCTGGTCTAGACAGTCTAGAGACCGCTACACGATAGATTTTTAAGTACAGGGGGATTTAGTGTTGCATATTAGTACAAGAGGCTTGGGTCCAGCTTGGAGTTAAACAGGGAAAGCAAAGAGAGCTTTCATGAATCCAGTCTGGGTCTTGAATAGAGCAGGAACACTATGGAGTCAGGGACAGACTACAAGAAAATAAGATTTGGTCATAGGTGACCAGTCACTTAGCTAAGGTCAGGAGAAAGAAGGTAGAAAAATGAAGAGGAGTAGGTTCACCATAATTCCATTTTCACAGGCAGGGATGGGGCAGGCCAGGACCCAGAGCAGAAACTGGGACATTCATCACTATTTGCTTAAATATCCAGTGGATCCCAGCTTTATGTTTTTCTTCCAATCACAGACTTCCAAATCTCAAAGCTGGAAGGGTGTTTAGCAGCAACACTCACCCCATTTTCACTCAATGATCACAAATACACTAAGAATTCCACAGGGCTTCCTGCAATTATCCCACAGTCACCAAGCATCTACTATGTACCATGGTAAATCTACTAGGTACTGTGCTAGGTTATGGGACTTCAAACATTCGAGGGGTATGACCCACGAGTGCAGAAATGTGCACCCCTAGGGCTTGCATGTTCTGGGTAAATGTCTGAAGTCCAATCTGTACACTCCCACCTCTGCTTTTTTCCCCCCTAACCCTAAATAAATGGCTCACTTATCATTTCACATTTGTTGACCCACTGCCATATTTATACAAACCTCAAAACTGGACCTCTGTTCTGTTGGACTTCATTCCCATGTAATGTTGTTACACATTACTTGTCCCCTCAGACTGCTCTTGGCCATTCCTATTTCCTACTCTATCTCTCTGACTCCCCTTCTCCCTACCACCACCCTTCCCCACTGACCTCAAAAGTGACTGGTTTTTCTTTCAGATCATTTTTCTAGGCTGTTCTGACCTGGGTTATTTCCAGCTCCCTTTGGTAATTGCTCTCAGTCTTGTTAGGTAAACTCCTTGCTGGTTGGTGTGTGTACCTTGTCTCTAGTTGATGTGCTTTGCACATTTTCTTGACATTTGTTTGTTCCTGATTTCAAATCATTAGCAAAGATGTTAAATAAAACCAGACCTAACCCTGCTCTCTGGGGAAGTGCCCTCAGCCCCCCGCTCCCCTCACTGGAGCTGTTCCTGGGTATTTATATCATTATCCTTCATTTATGATATCTCAGCCAGTTACTGAGTCCATGTGTCCACATTGTCATCCAAAACAATCTGAACTGGCCTTAGAGTAGAAATGGCGTGGCAGGCTGAGCAAAACTCTTTACCCATGTTCCAAATTCTTTACTAAAGACCTGGCCTCACTCTGTTTTTCTCCTCTGCAGAGTCTCTTGCACTCACTTCTTTCCATAAATCCTTTGTGACTTTATCCTTTCCAGATGTTGATGGATTTTCACTGTTAACATCTGTTTTATTACTATGACTATCCAATTTACTGGCTAGTAATTTCCACAATTAGCTTTCTTTTGCTTTCCTTTTTGAACGTTCACACCATATTTAAGGCCTCTTTTCATTCTCTGCCCTTGATTTTCAACTTTCTTTGTAGTTTTCCAGTGATTTCTCAAACTGTTTTTACTTCAACCCAGTATGGTGGCTCTCAGGGCTCCACTTTCTTGGTGACTGATCTGAGCTTCAGTAAAGGTGCGGTTTAACCTGAATTTAGAGCTATTGTTGCTTACATCTATGTTGCCAGTTAATTGTTTAAGGGTTTTTTTCTTCTTTTTTTAACCTCACTCAGATAAAGAGAGAGAGAAAAGTTTTAATGATGTTATTAATAATAACTCTACTTATCTAGAAGCTACTTATCTAGTCTCTTAGGTGTCTAGAACACAGCAAAAAATGAAGCAAAAACCACATAAAAATCTAAAAATCCAGAAATAATCAGAAATAACACAGACAGGCGAAAAATGATGTTATGAAGTCCATGTATTGAATGACAACAATCTTCATCACTTTCTGTGTTCCCAGGTATTATCCTAGTAGTTTTCCTGTGTCCTCCATGGACAGTAAGATATGGGTTATCTCTAGCTTTCAGAGGCATTGCCTCTAACATTCTGGTACCAGGCATCCATCAGGCCTGTCTAGCACTAAGATCTGCTATCTGAAGGCATGTGCATCTGAAAGCTATCTGTATGATTTTGAGTGAGAGAGGAATAAATCTGGTGTTAGATTAGAATGCCACCCAGCCCAATCCACTTTGTAAAACCGTAGCCCATATAGCTGATAGCATTAGAAAAAAAAAAAAATCTCCTGGAATTCTCTTCTTCCCATCTCCGCTTGAATCCTATTTATCATCTGAGATCATTTGACTTCCAAGTCACATCAGAACAAATGAGCAAATAAGAAGGGGGGGTGCAGTGGTTGCTATAAGCAGTCACTAGAATAACAACAAAAAGTGATAGCTGCCAGGGAAGAGATAGAGAATCTAAAAAGTAAATGAAACTCAAAATCTCTAGAGGCTTAAAAGTTTTGGAGCCATTTAGTATAGAGGAAGATAACTCTGAGTAACTTTAATATCCTTTGTTGGAATAATTCTATTTGGGAACAAGACAATAAATAATATTGATAATGATCATCTTGGATTTTGACTCAGAAAGAAAAGTTCAATTACACTGGGCAACTATATTTACGAAGGTAAGGGAGCATGCCATTAGTTTTAAATTAAGATATACATCATTCAAAATTCAAAAAGGACAAAAGGGTACATAGTGAAAAGTGGATATCCTTTCACCTCTATTCTTAATCTCCAAGTTATCCTTTATTGATACAACCACTATAACTCATCTCTTTTGGACTTTTCCAGAGATACTCAAAATGCCTTTTGAAAAGCATGCTTTGTAAATCACTTCTAAAATTTGGATTCAAATAAGTAAGCTCCAGTGATCTGGAAAATTCACTTAGGTGGAACTGCCTGTTTCTGAATCCAGCGTGAATTAGACATCACTGAGTGTGAATTTAGTTTTCTAGATTATTGGGACAGAAAGAGCCATTGTTGATCTCATTGAAACTGTAGGATAGACCCTGCTGTGCCCTTTGCAGGAATGGGAGGGCTCTGACCTTTACCACTGATTGCTATAAAGACTGTTTACTCAGCTCCATTCCCCCTAGCTTTTCTCCCCCCCTAGCTTTTCTTAATCCCATTCTGGGAAAATACACAATGGTTGGGGGGAAATGCATCCCACTTCAGGGGTAGGATGAGATGTAAAGAATGAGATATGGATGAGATGTAAAGAATGAGAAATAAATGAGATATAGAGAATGATCTCTGTCCATAAGATACCTGGAATTTAATTTTTAAAAAGGCAAGGCATACACAAAATGCTGTAATAGAAAGTGTAATATTTGCTATAAGAGAATTTAGAATGCTAAGAGAAGAGAGATCATTTAGAGCTGAAAGAATCCAGAAAAACTTCATGAAAGAAGTAGCACTTGAGATAACCCTAGGGTGGAAAAACAATAGGACAGTAAACATAACAGAAGGCAGAGAATAGCACAGGACGAAAAGCATGAACAAAGATACGAAGGTTGCAGAAAAACACTTTGGATAAAACTGTTAATGGGATGATGATTTGATGTCCATTCACTTCCTTTTCTGAAACATTTCAAGCCTGCTCCTAAATCCTAGAGCCGCAACTAGACATCAGCCTGTAGACCCACGGGGTGTCCTTGGGAGGGAGCAGTGATCATTTCCAATAAGGCAGGGATAATCAAATTGATTTGTGTGCAGAAGAAGCCAACTGTCTCCTCCACCCTGACTCCAACAAGTCTGATCTTGGGACCTCTCTGCTGGCTGAGTGTGCCCAAGCCATGAGTCTAGTTACAACTCCATGTTTTCCTGGAATTTTCCCTTATTTCTGTAGTGGTTCTTTAAGGAATATGCCTAGAATGTTCCCACGATGCCAGGCCATCTGCTCACTCTGGCTTAGTTGGCTCATGGCTGCCTCACTTTCCCAAAGCAGATCCCTGAAGCAGGATCCAGAGCCAAGAGAAGGGGACAATGCCAGAAGGTGAACTCTCCTGGAAATGGGTTTGTATTTTCCAACACAGTTCCTTCAAAGCTTTCCCAGGGGTAAGAATGTCATGAGATCATGTTTGACATTTCCCTCTGGCAGAGTCCCACAAGAGCTTTCATGTACAAGATGAATTTGATTAATGATGGAGCCAGGCAAATTCTTTTATTTTAGACTTGGAGGGGTGCTTTCATAGGTGTTGGGGTTCTTTACTCCTTTGCACTCAGTCTGCCATTGTCAAACCCAGATAGGACATGAGAGAAGCATTTGCCTTGTTAGAAGACAAAGGTTTATTGTTGTTGTTGTTGTTTTGAATCCCAGAAACATAGATTTATAGATCTCTAGAAGAGAACTCTCAGGTCACCTTGTTCAAATTTCACAAGCAGGCAGAGAGGTAGGCAGAGGCAGAGAGAGGAGCAGGCTCCCTGCCGAGCAAGGAGCCCGATGCGGGACTCGATCCCAGGACACTGGGATCATGACCTGAGCCAAAGGCAGCCGCTCAACTAACTGAGCCACCCAGGCGTCCCTCAAATTTCTACTTTATACAGAAATCTTCAGTATCCTGGACATGCTACTAGGTTTAAGACCCATGAAAACAGACCATATCTACCTTATTTACTACAACATTCCTAGTGTCTGACTCATGGTAGGTGTTCTATAAATGAGTGTTGAATTAAGATAGTTCAGTCTCTCTTGAATGCTTCCAGGGACAGAGAGTTCAATGTGTTGCAAGGTAGCCCATCCTATGTTTTTAAACATTATTTCTCATGGGAAAAATATTCTGAAACTGATAAATTGACATATTTTTCATTTCTAATAACATATAATCATGTTTCTTTGCAGCAACCATTACTGGTCTAGGGAAAAGAGGGAGGAATAAGGCTACCTTAGGAAGAAGAATAATAAGATACAGTAGGACTCCCTATTAGAAGTGAGAACAAAAATGAAAGGAAAAAAATTAAAACAATAAAATTTGTAGTCCATGTTAGGGATGGGAATGTGGAAGAGAAAAATTTTGCTTACTAATTTTTAATTGTTTTTTAAATTGCAGTGTAATTAGTATGTAACATTGTGTAGGTTTAAGGTGTATAATGTGTTTAATAAATTTATATCAATTTTTAAATCACTTCATCAATTTGTACAACAAATCCTGCCAGGATTTTGTTTGAGATGGTATTGACTCTTACAGATCAATTTGGAAGAACTGACATCTTCATCATATTGAGTCTTCTAATCCATGAATATGGTATATTTATTCATTTAAGTCTAATTTTGCTCTACAGTGATTTATAGTTTTTAGTACACAGATCTGCTCATCTTCTGTCAGATTTATTCTTAAGTATTTTATATTTTTTATGTTATTATAAATGGCATTTTAATTTTGATTTTTGTTTATAGTATATGGAAATACAACTGATTTTTATAAATTAACTTTGTATCCTGTAAACTTGCTAAACTCAGTTATTTGCTCTAGTAGCTATTCTGTAGGTTCCTTAGGATTTTGTAAATAGATGATCATGTAATAAATAAAGACAATTTTAGATCGGCCTTTCCAAATCTATGTCTTTGAATCCCTTTTTCTTCTCTTGCTGCAATGGCTAGGATCTCCACTACAATGTTGAAGAGAAGAGGTGAGAGTAGACATTTTTATTTTTTTCCCAATTTCAAGAGAGAAGCATTCAACCTTTCACCAGTAAGTATAGTATTTTGCTGCAGGTTTTTGTAGATGAATGTTATCAGGACAAGGACATTATCTATTATTTCTAGTTTGCTGAGAGTTTTAAATCTAATTCAATGCTAATTTATTCAAATGTATCCTCTGCATCTATTGAACTAAAAACATGAATTTGTTTTAGTCTGCTAATATAGTAAATTACATTGATTTTCTTTTCTTTTCTTTTTTATTAACATATAATGTATTATTTATTTCAGGGATACAGATTTGTGAATTTGATAATTCTTACACAATTCACAGCACTCATCATAGCACATCCCCTCCTCAATGTCCATCACCCATCCACCCTATCCCATCCCTCCAGTCCCCAGCAACCTTCAGTTTGTTTCCTGAGGTTAAGAGCCTCTTATTGTTTGTCTCCCTCCTGATCCCATCTTGTTTCATTTATTCCCTCCCTAGCCCTCATGACCCCCACCCTGCCTCTCAAATTCCTCATATCAGAGAGATCATATGATAATTGTCTTTCTCCTATTGACTTATTTTGTTTAGCATAATACCCTCTAGTTCCATCCATGTCATTGCAAGTAGCAAGATTTGGTTTTTTTTTGATGACTGCATAATATTCCAGTGTGTGTGTGTGTGTGTGTGTGTGTGCGTGTGTGTGTATCACATCTTCTTTATACATTCATCTATTGATGGACATCTAGGTTCTTTCCATAGTTTGGCTATTGTGGACATTGTCGCTATACACTTTCAGGTGTACATGCCCCTTTGGATCACTACATTTGTATCTTTAGGGTAAATACCCAGTAGTGTGATTGTTGGGTCATGGGGTAGCTCTATTTTTCAACAAATATGACTATAAAGATGAAAATGAAAAAAGATTTTTTAAAGGGAATTGATAAGATAAGCAGTTGGTTGAAAAAAGAAAAAAAGAGAGAGAATGTGATCAGGCTGGAGACTAGAACAAAGCCATATGCTAGATTTAGGGTATATTTTGATATGTTAGAAGAAACTGTATCCCAAAATTTTAAATAAAGAAAAACTTTTATGTATACAAAAATAAAGGTAAATACAATGAAGGAATAGAATATGACTATAACAATGAATATTTAAAAATCTTTTTTAAAGGTATTGATAAGATAAAATAGTTAAAAAGGTTACAGTAGGGAAAGAGGAGGAAAAAGATGGTGGAGGAGTAAGAGGTTGAGATAGAGTCGGATCCCAGAAGTTCATATAGATAGTAACCAAACCATTCTAAAAGCCAGCATACTCAACAGGAAAGAAAAGAGAGGAAAAACAGCAATTCTAGGAGCAGAAAATCAACTACTTTCCAAATGGTAGGACGTTTGGAAAATTGAATTCAAAGCAACAGGAAGAGAGACCATGGGGAGAGGGGCCAGCTCCCTGCAGCCGCAGAGCAGCAGAGTACAAAATCGGAACTTTTAGAGTCTGCTCCGCTGAGGGACATTGCTCCAGAGGCTAAGGGGGGGTAGGGTTAGTCCTCGCAGGAACAGTGTGGTTTCAGGACCTGTGTGGTCACAAAGGGACCGGGGGTGTCTGAGTGTGGCAGAGCTCCCAGGTATCGGGGGCAGAGAAGCTGGTGGCAAAGAAGGAGCCGCGCAGTGCACTATCAGCTCAGATGTACCTTACACCACGATCCGAGGCACAGTTGGGCCAAGGTTCTTCAAGCAGGGACCCCTCAGGAGGCAAAGACCTCCTCCTTCTTCTTCCTCCAGGAGGAGTGGTGCGGGAGCGCACAGCATGAATCTGCTGGGATTAGAGGCTCCAGACAGGGCTGCGCCAGAGATAGAGGTGCTCCGCCATGGGCAGCCGAGCTCGGAGCTTGGGCAGGGACCAGGGAGACGGGAGTGGTTGAATGTCTTCCTCTGAGGGCGTGCTGAGGCAGGCCCTGAGCACTTGGCTCCTCTGGCCGGAGACTAGGATGCTGCCATTTGCATTCCCGGCCTCCAGGGCAGTATGGAAAGTGCTCAGGGAACAAAGACTCCCAAGAGCGAACCTGAGCAAATTGCTTGGCCCATCCCCTGGCAAGGGTGGGGCAATTCTGCCTCGGCAAAGACATCTGAGAATCACGGCAACAGGCCCCTCCCCCAGAAGAATATCCAGCCAAGACCAAGTTCATCAATCAGTGAAAACTGTGGAACTCCAGAGTATTTTTCTCTCTTGCTCATCTATTCTTATCTCGATAAAATGACAAGGTGGAAAAACTCACCACAAAAAAAAGAACAAGAGAGTACCAACAGCTAGGGACCTAGTTATATGGACATTAGTAATATGTCAGAAATAGAGTTCAAAATGACAGTTATCAAGGTGCTAGCTGGGTTTGAAAAAAGCATGGAAGATATTAAAGAATCCCTTTCTGGAGAAATAAAACCCTTTTTCCAGAGAAATAAAAGAACTAAAATCTAAAATCTAACCAAGTTGAAATCAAAAAAGCTATTAATGAGGTACAATCAAAAATGGAGGCTCTTACTGCTAGAATAAATGAGACAGAAGAAAGAATTAGTGATATAGAAGACCAAATGACAGAGAATAAAGAAGCTGAGAAAAAAGAGAGACAACTATTGGTCCACGAGGGTAGAATTCGAGAGATAAGTGATACCATAAGACATAACAATATTAGAATAATTGGGATCCCAGAAGAAGAAGAAAGAGAGAAAGGGGCAGAAGGTATATTGGAGCAAATTATCATAGAGAATTTCCCTAATCTGGCAAAGAGAACAAGCATCAAAATCCAGGAGGCACAGAGAACCCCCCTCAAAATCAATAAAAATAGGTCCATACCCCATCATCTAATAGTAAAACTTACAAGTCTTAGTGACAAAGAGAAAATCCTGAAAGCAGCTCAGGACAAGAAGTCTGTAACATACAAAGGCAGGAATGTTAGATTGGCAACAGACCTATCCACAGAGACCTGGCAGGCCAGAAAGGACTGGCATGATATATTCAGAGCACTAAATGAGAAAAATATGCAGCCAAGAATACTATATCCAGCGAGGCTGTCACTGAAAATAGATGGAGAGATAAAAAGCTTCCAGGACAAACAAAAACTAAAGGAATTTGCAAACACCAAACCAGCCCTACAGGAAATATTGAAAGGGGTCCTCTAAGCAAAGAGAAAGCCTAAAAGGAACAGAGACCAGAAAGGAAAAGAGACAATATACAGTTAATAGTCACCTTACAGGCAATACAATGGCACTAAATTTATATCTGTCAATAGTCACCCTGAATGTAAATGGGCTCAATGCCCCAATCAAAAGACACAGAGTATCAGAATGGATAAAAAAAAAACAAGACCCATCGATATTCTGTTTACAAGAAAGTCATCTTAGACCCAAAGACACCTCCAGCTTTAAAGTGAGGGTGTGGAAAACAATTTACCATGCTAATGGACATCCAAAGAAAGCTGGGGTGGCAATCCTTATATCAGATAAATTAGATTTTAAGCCAAAGACTATAATAAGAGATGAGGAAGGACACTATATTGTACTTAAAAGATCTAACAATTGTAAATATCTATGCCCCTAACGTTGGAGCAGCCAATTATATAAACCAATTAATAACAAAGTCAAAGCAACACATCAACAATAATACAATAATAGTAGACTGTAACATAAGGTTAAATACAATGAAGGATAGGCTATGACTATAACAATGAAAATTTTAAAATATTTTTAAAAAGGTATTGATAAGATAAAATAGTTAAAAATGTTAAAATAGGAAAGGAAAAATTTTAAAAAATAGAATAAGAAAAAATAAAATTAAAAATATTTAACTTTGAAAAACTAAAGAATTATGGGGAAAAAGCCACGAAATCTATGTGCTGTATTCCCCTAATACTGGTGTTTTGCAGTTCTCATCAGTTAGTAAACTTCGTCTTAGCTGGGTGTTCTTGCTGATCTTCTGGGGGAGGGGCCTGTTGCCATGATCCTCAAATGCCTTTGCTGCAGGCGGAATTGCACTGCCCTTGCCAGGGGCGGGGCAAAGCGATCTGCTCTGATTCGCTCTTGGGAGCTTTTGTTCCCTGAACGCTTTCCGTACAGCCCTGGAGGAGGAGAATGAAGATGGCGGCCTCCTAATCTCCGGCCGGGAGGAGCCAAGCTCTTGGGGCCGCACTCCTCAGTGCACCCTCAGATAACAGCAGTCGATCCTTCCCTTCTCCCTGGTTTCCGGCCGTGCTCCAAGCTCACCCGGCCTGTAACTGAGCATCTCTATCTCCGGCGCACAGCTCCATTTGGAGTCTCCAAACCCAGCCGATTCCTGCCGCGAGCTCCCGCACCGCTCCTCCCAGAGGAGGAAGGTGAGTGTCCCTGGATCTGCCACTTGTGGGGTCTCTGCTCAAAGAGCAGTTGCCCGGCTGTGCCTCAGATCATGGTTTAAGGTAACCCTGAGATGAGAGCTCACCCCTCAGCTCTGTCTCTACAGCCAGCTTCCCTAATTCGATACCTGGGAGCTCTGCCACACTCCGGCACCCCCTGTCTTTCTGTGACCCTGTGGTTCCTGAGATCACACTGCCCCGCGAGGGCTCCACCCCCTGCTTAGCCTCTGGAGCGACATCCCTCAGTGGAGCAGACTTCTAAAAGTTCCGATTTTGTGCTCTGCTGCTCTACCGCTTGCCAGGAGCCGGCCCCTCCCCCCACGGTCTATCTTACTGCCTCGGACTCACTTCTCCGCACGTCCTACCTTCCAGAAAGTGGTCGCTTTTCTGTTCCTAGAATTGCTTCTCTTCTTCTCTTCAATCTCCTGTTGAGTTTGTAGATGTTCAGAATGTTTTGATAACTATCTAGTTGAACTCCTGGGACCTGACGAAATTTACTCCTCTGCCATCTTGCTCCTCCTCCTTTGACTACTATACATTTTATAATAAATCTGGAAATCAGGTATTGTTAGTTCTCTATCTTTGATTTCTTTTTTAAATTTGTTTTAGCTATTCCAGATCCTTTGCATTTTCAAATGAATTTTAGAACATTCTTATTGGTTTCTACAAAAGAGAGACTGGGATTTTGATTAGGCTTGTTTGAATCTATAGAATAATTGGGGAAAATTGATATCTTAACAATATTGAATCTTCTGATTCATGAACACAGTATCTATCTGCATTTATCTAGATCTTCTTTAATTTCTCTCAGCAATGATTTTTAGTTTTTCAGTGTACAGATCTTCTCAGATTTATCCCTAAATATTTCTTATCTCTTTCATTATAAGTGATATTTTTAAATTTTGGTTTTGATTGTTCATTGCTTGTATACAAAAGTACACAATTGTTTTTTTATATTGACATTGTATGTTGAGTACTTGATAAACTCATTGATCAATTTTAGTAGCTTTTTGTGGATTTCATCAGATAATCCCCATAGACAATTATGCCATCTGCAAATAAAGACAATTTTGTACTTCCTCCTTTCTAATTTGAGTGCCTTTTATTTCTTTTCATTGCCTTACTGCACTGATTAGAACCTCAAATACAATGTTGAATAGGATGTTGAAGAGTGCACAATCCTTATCTTGTTTCTGATCTTAAGAGAAAGCATTCAGTCTTTCACTGTTAAGTGTGATGTTAGCTATTGGTTTACAATATATATCTTTTATCTTGTTGAAGAAGTTTCCTTCTATTTCTTGTTTCTGAGGCTTTTTATCAGGAATGGATGTTGGATTTTGTCAAGTGTTTTTTTTCCTGCATCTAGTCAGATAATCATATGAATTTTCTCTTTTAAATCTGTTAGTATGGTGAGTTATAGTGACTGATTTTTCAAACATTAAACCAATCCTGCATTCTTGGGATAAACTCTACGTGGTCATACTATATTATTCACTTTATATATTGTTGGATTCACCTTGCCAAAAAAATTGTTAAGAATTAATGCATTTATGTTCCTTAGAGATGTTGGTCTATAGTTTCCTTGTACTGTCTTCTGTTTAGGTATCAAGGTAATGCTGGCCCGATAGAATAAATTGGGAAGTATTCCCTTCACTTCAACTTTCTGGAAGAGTTTGGATAGAATTGATATTATTTCTTCCTTAAGTATTTGATAGAATTCCCTTAGTGAAGTCTTCTTAACCTTGAATTTTGTGGGAAGGTTTCCAACTATGAATTCAATTTCTTCAATAGATATAGGAATATTTGAGTTACCAGTTTCTTCTAGAGTAAGCTTTGGTAGTTTGTATCTTTCAAGAAATTTGATCATTTCATCTAAGTTGTCAAATGTCTTGGCCTGAAGTTGTTTAAAATATTTCCTTGTTATTTTTAAAATATCTGTAGACTCAACAGTGATATATATTTTCCCCTTCTGTTACTGGTAATTTGTGTCTTCTCAATTTTACGATCAGTCTGGCTAGAGTTTTATCACTTTTATTGAGTTGTTTTCTTCCTTAGACTTGGGTTCTAGGAGCAATGTCAACATGTTTATTAAACAAACAACACTTTCAGTCTGTCTGAGTTTCAACCACAAAAATTGGCTAGTCTTTATATTCATGCTTTACCCTTTTCCTTACCAGCCCTGACTCAGTCTCCCACTCCTTCCCCAAAGTCAGGTTCAGGGATTCACACAGGGTTTATGCCCTTGCCAGTGGGATCATCACAAAATTTTTTCAGTGATAATTCTCTATCAAACCAATTAAATAGCATTGCTCTCAGGCAAAGAGGTGGTCAAAAGGAACACATCACAGTTCAGCCCTCATAGGTCAACATCAGTTCTTATACCTACTTGACATAAGCCACTGGGAGTAAATGGGGTGGAAGGTACAACAAAAACACTTTGTGAAGAGAGAAAGAAAGGAAGATATGGAGGCTACCCTATTGCTTAGGTCCTTGATGGAAGAACATCACAGAACCACACAAATATATGCCACCAAACCCTCACTAAGTATTTGCCCAATTCAACCTCCACCTAGCCAGACGCCCAGAATCCTCATGGTCATGCTAAGTTCATCTGTCATAAGGGCAAGTGTGATGGAGAGTGAATTAGAGTAGAACAGATGATAGTTCATCTGGTTCTATTAACTCTCTTACTCTCACAAATTCTATGAAAACATTTGAGCCTAAGAGTGCATTGCAAGGCTCTCTCAAGAGCACCTTGTAAGAGATTTGTGCTAGCAAGAAGCCTTGAAGCATAAGCTTCATGAACATCACGATAAATCTTTTCTGCCTGGATCGTTACAATTGCTTCTAACTGTCTTTCCCATTTCCACTCTTTTCTCATTCTTCCCAACCCACTTCCACATAGCAGTTGGCATTATATTAAAAGATAAACCTGATTATGTCATTCCTTTACTTGAAATTCCTCAATGGCTTCCCACTGCACTTAGAAGAAAAAAAAAAAAAATCCCAATTTCTTACCATGGCTTAGAATGCCCTGCCTTGAGGTAATTCCTCTCCAACCTCCTCTCATGCACAGATCCAGACACACAGATTTTATTTAATTTCTCTAACGTGCTAAGAACTTCTTTTCTTAGGTGTTTTGTCCATGGCACTTTTCTTCCTGTAACGTTCTAACCCCATATAGTGGACAATGTAGTTATCTCTTCAATATCCTTTGTCCTCTTTCCCAGGGGATTGCAGTCTCCTATGTCAGGGTGGCCTCCGCTTAGTACGAGCTGATCAGGGTCAACCCATCCCTCTTGGTATAAAAGGCCTAAACCAAACATATCCTGGCATTCTTTTTGCCACAGAGGTTGGTTCAAGGTTCAAGGATGAGTCCAATTAATGAGCAAAACTCAGGACTTCCCTTCTGTTTGTCAAGAGATGCTTTCTCTTTCTCCTACATGTGAATTAAGAAGCAAATGGCCCAGTCGCTGCTAGTGCATAACTTGCAATTAGCCTGTGGTCAAAACAGACACATGGAAGAGAGCAGAGCCAAGTGGAGTTGGAGCCTTGATCAAATTGATCCTGAAGGCACAATGCCTTGAGAATTTTCAGTTATCTGAACCAAAAAAAATTTCCCTTTATTGTTTAAGCCAGTTTGGGTTAATTTAATGTGACTAATAACATTGTTTTGCAAAAATTAAAGTGTCACTGGCAACATAAATAATATGTTAGTTACTGCTATGGAGTCAGCCTTTTTTTTATTTTTGCATTCAGTATGCCTTTTGCATTACTATGCCTTTATTACTTTATTCCTGTATATTTCTACTCTTTTGTTTTTGGGCTACTATGAAAACTTGGTTGTTATAATGTGCACTCACCTTTCAGTGGTGACAAGGCTTCATTTATATATTAAATCTACTTCTCTTTTTTAGATAGCAATTCGAGGTGGCTCTATGATGTCTCTGATCTGTGTGTAAACATGGCAAAGATGTGGACACCAAAACCCTGTGTGTGCTTGGCCATGAGGGGCCATCATGATGACCCAGAGTATGCCTACATTAATTTGTTAAATAAGCAACAAAATAAACACACTTGAAAATCCCAATAGAGAACTCATGTACCCTCAGGAGGACTCCAGCAGTCTGTGGACTTCATACTGAAAACCACTGAAACACTCAGGATTGGGAGTCAGAGACCTGGGTTTGAGCCCTGGCTCTCTGCTTCCCTACTCTGTGACCTTGGACAAAGATTTACCTTCTCTGGACCCTCCGTTTCCTTCTCTCCAACAGGAAAAACTTCTATGAGGTATCTGCCGTGAGCCAGAACTATAATGCCTTCCTTCCCAACCTCAAAGAGTTGTTTTAGGGATCAAGTGAGGTTATTTAGGAGGAAGCATTATACAAAACAAGAACTTAGTACAGTTGTTAGTTGTTTTGTTTTCTGGCACTTTCTTCCCTTCTGAGCCAGACAGGCTCCTCTGCTCTCTTCAAAATCTGTCTCCAAGGTGCATCTCACACTTCCCCTCTGAGTTTTGATCACACCTTCTATAAACCTAACAGGCCTCTCACTGCCTGTTTATCTGGCTGTCTCTCCTCCCTTAGCAAGATACGGGTTAGGCCAGGGCTAGGGCCCAGTGCGGTGCCTGGTACACAGGAGGTAAACAAAGTGAATGTTTGCTAGCAGATGGATCTGAAGGCGGTGGGTAGGAAAGATGAAGCCTGAGAAGCTAGGACAAAAATATCAGACATTCTCCCCCACCCCCCCACCAAAAAAAAAAACCCACAAAAAACAAATCAGATATCCCTGCCCCACTCAGTGATTTTGTCTGAGCTTGGCTCTGTTGGCACCTCCCATTGCTGGCCTCTGCCACAACTCACGTGTCAGCCCACCTCACAACAAACCAACAATGACAGCATCAGCAAACCATGGGTTTGCCCTGAAAATTGTGACTGAGTCAGGGTTTTGCTTCTCCGAGAACCTTTCTGGGAGTGTTCGGCAAATTGGATGCTGCTTCCCTCTTTGGGGCCATCAGTCCCTTTCCCAAGGTCCAGCACAGTGACAGGGGTGGCTCCCTGACTCTTTTCAGGGCCACTGAGAGAGTGTGCTCCTGGACTGGCTTTCTTGACTGAGAGAGAAGGGCTGGAAGACTGGGTTAGCAGAAGCTATGCCAGGAAAGGAGGAAGGGTAGGGAAGTGGAGAAAGGGCTAGATTTCCTGAATCTCATTGGCCTGCTCCGCAAACCAGGGTGGAGTAGGGTGGAAAGAGAGAGAGAGAGAGCAGCCATTACACACTGTGTTGAGCCCAGATGGCAGGTCCGTGAGAACCATTTAATTGTCCACAGGGAGAGGACATCTCGCTTTGGCAGAAGATGTAAGCTAATCAGAAGCAGCCCCCATTCTCTCCGTTCTTCTCTCCCTCTGTGAATTCATTTTGATGGGTACAAGATGAGGTGCCAGGGCTTTGATCCCAGGACCTGCTGCCCAGCCTCAAGTATGGGATATTCAGAAACAACTCAAGGAATTTTCTGTTTGGGAGTGGGGAGGGGAGTTCGTCTGTGAGCCCATCTTGGCCAGGGCTCTCCCTTGAACTATCAGCAAGCCTAGCTCTTCCTACTCCCAGCCGGAAAACTTTCTATTTATGCCAGAAGACTTCATGCTGGGGATGCTTGCAGAAAAAGTGAGAAGGTGTAGAGACAGCTCAGGGTTTTGGAGATAGGATGCCAATGAAATAACTCCACCATTTTATAGAGTGACACCATCATGATAGCTGAATGGCCTCGGGAAGGTCAGATCACCCCTGTGAGTCTTACTTTCCTCCTCTACAAAATGATCAAGATACCTACTTGATAGTAGTGCAGTAATGTAAGAAATGCCTCATTCAGGGCTCAACTGTAGCAATTCTTTTTTCTCAATCTGATAGCATATGGAGATCAAAGCTTAGGCTCCACCTTGTAATCCTCTGCCCAAAGTTGTTGTTGTTTAATATACAGATTTTCTTCTCACCCCCTTTCGCCACCCAGTTCTTGTTATTTCTTTCTTTTTTTTTTTTTTTTTAAAGATTTTATTTATTTAATTGACAGAGAGAGATCACAAGTAGGCAGAGAGGCAGGCAGAGAGGAGGAAGCAGGCTCTCTGCTGAGTAGAGCCCGATGTGGGGCTCGATCCCAGGACCTCGAGATCATGACCTGGGCCGAAGGCAGAGGCTTTAACCCACTGAGCCACCCAGGCGCCCCCCAGTTCTTGTTATTTCTTGCCCCTGTCAGTCATACTAGTCTTATTATTCCTATGATTTTTTTTATTGTAAAAATCCACTCTGCATTAGCTACTAGGTATAAAACAATCAAAGCAAAGTCAAATCTGTTCATGTTAACCTAGAAATACTTCTGCCTGGCCAAAAATACTCCTTATGATTTTTGTAACAAAAAGGTTTTGACTCCAAATAAGAATTATTTAAGAATTACGTTTTTAATTTAAAAGCCCTTTAAACTTCAAACATTAAATGTAGATATTTGCAAATAGATATTTGCAAAACGTACAGTATGTGCCAGCACCACAGAGTATGTCCCTACACACAGCGACATATGAATGTCAATCAGGACAGTTGAGTGTGCGGCTTTGTCACGGAACAGATTGAAACCACAGTGAATTCTGTAACCCCAGATGGGTTTCCGAAACATGTTGCATGTAAATGGTTGGCTTACACAGAGAGTTCTATTTGAATCCACTTTTTTTTTTTTGGACATTCAGCAGCTGACAGGTGTTTTCAGAGGCCTTGAGCCCTGTCTCTGGCTATTCTTTGCCTGTGGTCATGGGGTTCCCCTGCCCCCATCCATTCTTCAGAAATGACATGGCTGAGGAGTCCCCTGTGCTTCTCTCTTTAACGTGGTGACTCCCCATGCCTGATGTATGCAGCCTCCGTCCGTCCCTACAACATCACTAGCCACTTTTTCTCATTGCTAAGGAACAGGTTTGAAGGCTACACTGGTGGGGGTGAGGGGGTGCGGTGGGGAGAATATATCCCCTTCCTTTCTCTCCAGCTCCACCATTGACTCCCACATTCCTTCTCTCCTAAACTGGCCCCACCACACCAAAGCCCGGATGAGGATTTTAAGCACACCCCAGAGGCAGCGAGCAAGTCGAGTCTCACTCAACTTTCAGTACAAGCCTGCCAGAGCCAGAGGGTGTTCGGGGGTGAACTAGATCCCACCTCGCCTTCCTGGAGTCACAGACCTAGATTCCATTCCGGTGCCAGCTCTCCCAAACTCTGTGTTCCCAGAAAAGTCACTCGTCACTGTTACACGCCCACACTGAAAAAATAAAATAAACACATTTGGGGAAAAAATAAAAAAATAAAATAAAAATCAAATCAGTGGGAAGACAGAGATGATTCCTGTTCCGCATCCAATCAAGACTCTCCAGGGAATGTTAAGCTTTGAGCATGGCCACTAGGTGGCAGTACTTGGAAGGACACAGAGCTGGAACCCCTGACAGACCGGAAATGCTCTGAAACATTTAGGGCCTCTGAGAGGCCCAGGTGCCGCCTGAGGGAATAGGTGCCAAGAGCACTCATTCATCTTGTCCCCACACATGTACTAAATGACCAGAGTTTGGCCATCTTCTCCTGCCCTTGTCCTGCCTGATCTTGGAGCTTCCCACAGGGATACAACCTTTCTCCTCCTTTTCCGGGCAAACTCTCATACATTTGAGCCAGCTTAAACAGGTCACTTGCGAAGCTTTCCCTGGAAAATCCTTTCTCCCTTACTTCTCAGATGACATTCATTGTTGTCACTTTTGTCTCTCCTCACTGTCCTTAATCCGCACCTCGATCAAGCCACGTTCTACCCCAAAGTGACCATTCCCCTGTATGTCTCCTTACTGGATTATGAAGTCCTCCAGGGTAGAGACCAGATTTTCTTCATCTCTGTCTCCCCAGAGCCAGCCTGGGACTACTATAAGGCCTGCTGCTAGGTATCTATTTTTCTGATAAATTAATCCATGAATAGGTTTGGGAAGACCAAATTAACCCCTTTATTGATGCTTTTGATCTGCCTTTTTTAGTAATTCTTAGTATTAAGCATTAAACCTTTCTTAATTATGATCAGGCATTACTTTTTTTTTTTTTTTAAATGATACAATTTTATTAAAGGGCAATCAAGCATTACTTTGATGCGGCTTAATCTTGGCACTCTTGGTTCAAACAAAAACCTATGACAACCCAGATATATTAAAACAAATGAAAGTAGAGCTACTCGAGTTGAAGCTGGGATGGGAAGGCCTGGAGCCTCTCCTACCTTCATCCGCATCTGTGGTCAGGGAGGCCCTCCTTAGAGTCTGAGGGTTCTGTAGACATGGTTTGAAAACCATTACCCTGTTTGTTATGTCCATTTCTCTTCTGTCTATTTCCAGTTCACGGAAAAGATGAATGACTGGGGAAAGACTGCATTTCTTGCAGGCAGAAAGCATGTTCCTCTCATCATACAACCTTTGCAAATAACCTTCGCACACACTCCATGGATCTATGATTAACTGAATCGTGTAGAGTTGAATTAAAATGGCAGGTAGACTTTGAAACCAAATATTCCCAACGTGGCCATGGGGAGGTGGCTAAGCGGAGAGTTAGCCTGACAGTCACCATTACCCTGAATTTATTGTGATCTCTGAATCAGAGAGAACTGGCATGGCCAAGTGGTCCACAGTCCCTACCGTCGACCTGGATGATTCCATCTGTGATGTAGCTTTGATCTATGTGAATATCCTACCTCAGTCAGTGTATATCTATACAAATACGAAAAGATCCATAAATTACGATCATGTTGAAGAATCTAGGAGTTAGAAGGTGTCATTGGGTTCAGCTCGGCTGATGAGAGGAAGAACCCTTCCTCTAGCATTCCTGACAGTGAGTGTGCTTTAATAGTGACAGGGAGCTCACTCCTTTGAGGGGCAGCATGACCATTGCCAGAGAGGTCTCCCTTCCACCCAGCCTCAATTTTCAATCTCTCCTCATACAGGGCTCCTCCCTTCCCTGTATAAATGTTCTCAGGTCTCTCAAATGTCTTTTTAAAAAAATTCCCCTCTTAAATTGGCCTCTCTTTAAATCTGTCCTTTCCTTCACAGCCAAGCCTCCAGAGAGAGCAGGGTATATTCTGTCTCTACTTCCTCTATTTCTGCTGCTTCTCCTCTCTCGCCTCAGCCCCCTGCAATCTGGCTTATGTCTCCACCACTCCACTGATACTACTCTTTTTTTTTTTTTTTAAGATTTTATTTATTTATTTATTAGGAAAGAGAGAGAGTGAGAGAGAGCATGAGAAGGGAGAAGGTCAGAGTGAGAAGCAGACTCCCCATGGAGCTGGGAGCCCGATGTGGGACTCGATCCCGGGACCCCGGGATCATGACCTGAGCTGAAGGCAGTTGCCCAACCAACTGCGCCACCCAGGCGCCCCATACTGACACTACTCTTGACTGTCTCAAAAACGTCCTTTCTCTTGCTAAGTCCAATACTTAGACACTGTTGGCTTCCTACCTGAAACCCTTGCCTTTCTTGATTTTTCATGACAAATTTGTCTCTTGGTTTGCTTCTGGCTTCTTTGGCTACTTCTTCACTTCCTTCTTGGCTTGCAATTCAGTCATTCCTCTATCTTCTTTTCATCTTACCCCACCTACTCTCCCTGGACCACTTCATCTACTCTTTTGTCTTCAATTACCAACATTATCCTTTATGTTATCATAAGCATTAGCATCACTTCCCTTTGCTGACCTTCTTGGCAAAATCATGTCATTTCTACCTCCTAAGATCACTCAAATCCACTCCCTCTTCTCCATTCTCTTGCTACTCCCTAGTTTCCTTCTCATCACTATTAGATTTCCGCTACTGATCTCTCTGATTTCAGCTTTGATTCTATAAAATCCATTCTGCACAGAGCTATAGACCTAAAATATAATTTAGACATGTCTCAAACTTTCTACAATGTCCACTCCTTACATGATAACACCCAAAATCATTTACAAAGCCCTTATGCAAGGCTCTCCTTATACAAGGCCCCCTAGGACCTGACGCTCTCTCTACCTCTCCAGCTCCCATCTCCCTTTATGCCATAATTAAAATTCCATTTTATAGAAAAGTTAAATTTTTCCAAGGTTCCACTGTGATATCTTTCAGACATTTGTTTCTTCAGAATAGAACCTCCTTCTTACCTATGCCTCTATATATTCTTTGAAATGCAGGTCAGCTAGAAAACTCCCTCCTCTTGGGCGCCTGGGTGGCTCAGTGGGTTAAAGCCTCTGCCTTCAGCTCAGGTCACGATCTCAGGGTCCTGGGATCGAGCCCCACATTGGGCTTTCTGCTCAGTGGGGAGCCTGCTTCCCCCTCTCTGTCTCTGCCTGCCTCTCTGCCTACTTGTGATCTCTCTATGTCAAATAAATAAATAAAATTAAATATATATATGTGTCAAAAAAGAAAGAAAGAAAGAAAGAAAGAAAGAAAGAAAGCTCCCTCCACTCCAGAGGAGGGAGTTTTCTTTGACCTTTCCAAGTCTAGCTGCATGCCTCTCACAGTTTTTCTGTGTACCTGTGCACACTTCTATCTTAATATTACTCAAACTATATTGGAATTGTGCACTTGATGTCATCTCCATAAACTATATTCTGAGTTTGTGGGTGCCTGTAGAACAAAAGGTTTAAAAGACATTTCTGTCTTTCTAGTACATGACATAGAACCTGGAGGGTACTAGGTACTCCATAATGCCTAGAATAACTTACTACTTCCAATAACATTCCTACTAGTTTCTTCTTTGTGGGTACAATTTATGGCTGTACAATTTCATTTGAAGGTCACCACTATTTAGAATACTGTCTAGTAGTCACGGCATTCCTGTTCTTTATGATTATAACTTGGGAGATGACATGGCCATTTTCTCCCAAAGTTCCTCCCATTTTTACAGCACCAGTCCATTCCTCTTTGATGGTGAAAAGGTCCAGTCTCTTTCTACCTTTGCTAATACACTCACAGTCTACATAACACAAATGTAGTTTTGTAATCTACAAAAGTAGATTAAAAACTTACCAGATGATCTCCTTAGGAAGAATAAGATATCCAGCAGAGTTTAGAGCACATACTCCCCAATAATGTTTAATATCTTAGATTCTGAAACAGTTTTTAAATGTAGATTAAGAAAATATCATTGATGTCCATCTTCTGGCTTGGCAAGTGTGTAGTATAGCCCAACAGTATCTCTCCTGTTTCTCCATTTATAATCAAATAGAATCTCCAACCCTGTGTATATATCCTCCTAACACATTGCTACTTTTCAGAAGACTGTACTGAAGAGTGACATTTTTGTACCCACATAGTCCTGCCCTCCCTTTTTTCTCTTCTTTCTCTTCTTCCTCCTCCATTGCTGCTGCTGCTTCTCTTTCCTCTTCTTCTTCTCCTTCCCGTCCTCCTCCTCCTCTTCCACTTCCTTCTTCTTTTCCTTCTTCTTCCTCATCATCTATCCATCTATGTATTTATTTTATTGAGGTAAAATTGACATTAAATATTATAGTGATTTGACATGTATATACTATAAATGATCACCACAATAAGTCTAGTTACCATCTGTTATCTTACAGAGTTAACACAATATTATTGACTATATTCCCCATGCTGTATGTTGCATACTCATGACATTTATTTTATAACTGAAAGTTTGTACTTCTTAATCCTCTTCACCCATTTTGTGCCCACTCCCACCACCCCTGCCTTGCTGCCCAGCAACCACCAATCTGTTCTTTGTATGTATGAATCTGGGTTTTGTTTTATTTTTTAGATTACACATACAAGTGAAATCATGTGATATTTGTCTTTCCCTATCTGACTTATTTTACTTAGCATAATACCCTCAAGGTCCATCCATGGTGTCACAAATGCAAGATTTCATTCTTTTTATGACTCAATAATATTCTATCACAATATATTCTGAATAATAAAGTAGAATATTATATATATAATATTGAATGAATATATATATTCATCCATTCATTCATTGATGGGTACTTAGGCTGTTTCCATATCTTGGCTATTATAAATAATGCTGCAATGAACATAGGGGTGCATATATTTTTTTGAATTAGTGTTTTTGTTTTCTTCAGACAGATACCCAGTACTGGAACTCCTAGATCATATGATAACTCTAGCTTTAATTTTTTTTTTTTTGAGGAAACCCCTACTGTTTTCTGTTATGACTACATTCATTTACATTTCCACCAATAGTGTATGAGGGTTCTCTTTTCTCCACACCCTCACCAACAGTTGTTACTTTTTGTTTTTCTGATTTTAGTTAGTCCCAATAATTTATTTTTGTTTTTGTTGTCCTTGTCTTTGGAGTCAGATCCAAAAAACATCACTAAGACCAATGTCAAGAAAATTACAACTGGTGTTTTCTCCTAAAAGTGTCATGGTTTCAGGTCTTAGATTCAAGTCTTTAATCCATTTTGAGTTAATTTTTTTATCATATATTCCATTTTATTTAATTTTTATTTTATTTTATTTTTTCAGTGTTCCAAGATTCATTGTTAATGCACCACACCCATTTTGAGTTAATTTTTTAAAGATTTATTCATTTACTTTAGAGACAGAGAGAGAGAGAAAGAGAGAGAGAGAGTGCACAAGGGGGGGGAGGGACAGGGGAAGAGAATCTTCAGACTCCCCACTGAGCACAGAGCCATATGTGGGGCTCAATTTTATGACCCATAAGATCATGACCTAAGCTGAAACCAAGAGTTCAATGCTCAACTGACTGAGCCACCAAGGCACCCCAAGTTAAGATAGTGATTTAGTTTCATTCCTTTGCATATGGCTGTCCAGTTTTCCCAACACCATTTATGGAGGACATAAATGTTCTTTCCCCATTGTATATTTTTGCTTCCTTTCACATAAATTGGTTGACCTTATATGTGTCTGTTTAATTCTAGGCAGTTCTCCACTGCTATGTGTGTCTTTATGCCAATACCATACTGTTGTGGTACAGTACATACTGCACTTTTCTGGTACTCTATACTATAGCTTTGTAGTATAGTTTGAAACCAGGGAGCCTATTACCTCCAACTTTGTTCTTCTTCCTCAAGATTGTTTTGGCTATTTAGAGTCTTCTGTGAAGAATTTAAATTATTTTTCCTAGTTCTGTGAAAAATGCCATTGGCATTTTGATAAGGATTGCATTGAATTTGTATATTGCTTTGAGTACTATGAATATTTTAACAGTATTAATGCTTCCAATTCATGGACATGGAATATATTTCCATTTATTTGTGTCTTCTTTAATTTTTTTCACCAATATCTTATGGTTTTCAGTGTATAGGTCTTTCAACTCCTTGGTTAAATTTATTCTTAGGTATCTTATTCTTTTATACATAATTGTAACTATGATTGATTTTTCCTTCTAAATATTTATTATTAGTGTATAGACACACAATAGATTTTTATATATTAACTTTATATTTTACTACTTTACTGAATTCATTTATTCTAATTTTTTGGTAGCGTCTTTAGGATTTTCTATATATATAGTCTTATAGTGATACCATTATTTCTTCTTTTCCAATTTTCATGCCTTTTATTTCTTTTTCTTTTCTGACTGCTTTGGCTAGGACTTCTAATACCGTGTTGAACAAAAGTGGGGGTAGTAGGCATTCTTGTTTTGTTCTTGATCTTAGAGAAAAATTTTCAACTTTTAATCATTGAGTATGATAGCACCTATGGGTTTTTCATATATGGCCCTTATTATGTTGGAGTATATTCCCTCTGTAAACACTTTGTTGAGAGTTTTTATTGTAAGTTGATGTTAAATTTTGTCAAATGTTATTTCTGCATCTATTGAGATGATTTTATTATTTTAGTCCTTTATTTCATGAATGTGTCATCTTACATTGATTGATTTGCAAATGTTGAACTATCCTTGCATCCCTGAAATAAATCTTACTTGATCATGGTGTTTGATCCTTTTAATATACTGTTGAATTCAGTTTGCTAATATTTTATTGAGAAGTTTTGCATCTATGTTCATCAGGGTATTGGTCTGTAATTTTCTTTCTTGTGGTGTCTTTGTCTGGTTTGGTATTGATGCTTGCCTTGTAAAATGAGTTTGGAAGCTTTCCCTCCACTTCAATTTCTTGGAAGAGTTTGAAAAGAATAGGTATTAAAGCTTTGAATGTTTGATAGAATTCACCAGTGAAGGCATCTGGTCCTGGACTTTTGTTTTTTGGGAAGTTTTTGGGAGGTTTTTGATTACTGATTCAATCTCTGTAGGTCTATTTGGATTTTCTATTTCTTCATGGTTCAGTATTAGAAGATTATAAATTTTTATGAATTTATCTATTACTTCTTGTCAGCTTGTCAAATTTGTTGTCATACAATTGTTCATAGTAGTCTCTTATGATCCCTGTATTTCTGTGGTATCAGTTGTAACTCCTCTTTAGTTTCTGATTTTATTTATTTTGAGCCTTCTCTCTCTCTCTCTTTGTTAGATTTTTAAAATTTTTTTATGCTTTCAGAGAACCAGTTCTTTGGTTCCACTGATCTTTTCTATTGTCATTTTAGTCTCCATTTCATTTATTTCCACTCTGATCTTTATTATTTACTTCCTTCTAAATTTGAGCTTTATTCAAAATAAGTCCATCTGTTCTAATGTGCTATTTAGGAGCAATGTTCCTAATTGATTTTCTGTTTGGATGATCTATCCATATGTAAATGGAACGTTAAGAGTCCCTATTTATTATTGTATTGCTGTCAATTTGTCTTGTTAGGTCTGTTAATTTTTGCTTTATATATTTTGTTGCACATATGTTGGAGATATATATCTATCTATATATATAGATAGATATATATTTACAAGTGTCATATCTTGCTGGATTGACTCCTTTGTCATTATGTAGTGCCCCTCTATGTCTTTTATTACAGTTTTTATTTTAAAGCCTAATTTGTCTGGAAAAAAAAAAACAGCTTTTTCTTCCATTTCCATTTGCATAGAATATCTTTTTCCATCTCTTTACTTTTAGTCTATATGTGTCCTTACTTCTGAAGTGAGCCTCTTGTAGGCAGTATATGGAAGTGTCGTGTTTTGTTTGGTTTTGTTTTTATCTATTCAGCCACTCCATGTTTTTTGATTGGAGGATTTAGCCCATTTATATATATATATATTTTTAATTTTTTTATTTTTTTATATTAACATATAATGTATTATTTTCCCCAGGATACATGTCTGTGAATCATCAGGCTTACACATTTCACAGCATTTGCCATAGCACATACCCTCCCCCATGTCCATATCCCTACCCCCCCACCTCCCAGCAACCCTTAGTTTGTTTCGTGAGTTTAGGAGTCTCTTATGGTTTGTCTCCTTCCCCATCCCATCTTGTTTCATTTCTCTTCCCCACCCCCCCATAACCCCCTG
>CM052798.1:88871546-88890825 GCA_028533885.1 Nasua narica | reverse complement strand
GGAGATCGTCAGATGGACGAAGGATTTGGTTATTTTGGAGTTAGGAAAATGGATATACAGACAGAGGAAGGGAAGTCAGATGCAGAGGAGACAGCAGTGGGAGGAAGTGAAGGGCGCTGCTGATGCGGGGACAGAGTGACAACAAGAAGATGGTTAGAGGCCGCAGCAGGGGAAGGAGGAGCAAGAGGGCAGGGGGCACGGTGAGGGTGTGGGCTGGTGCACGGGGGAAACTTGCCATCCGGGGACCCTACCATGGAGTATATCACAGTCCCCGGAAGGGCTTATTCGAATGGAGTGCGGGGCCTGACTCGGCAATTCTGGGGAGGGCGGGAGATTCGGCATCACTAGCCCTTCCTCTTGATACCTGCACAGTTTAGGACTCGATCCCCCTGGCCGCCTTGGGATACCCTGACCCTTCATCCCAGGCTGAGCCCAGGGCTCGGGAGCATCATAGCAGGTGGGGTGCAGGGGGGTGGGGGGCGCCAGGAGGGGAGGCTTCCAACCAGAGACTCCTCCCATAAGCACATTCCCGAGAGACAATGGACACATTCCGGCACACACTTGCGTGGTCTGGGATGAGAGAACCAAGTCAGTGCTGATCCCTGGAAGGGATCCCCTGAGGCCACTGCGGCACCCGCTGGCACTCGCCCCAGCTGTCGGGCTGGGGAGCAGGCGTCCTCACACTGAAGACCCCGGGGAATCGGGGCTGAGACCAGGAGAAGCAGTGCGCCTGCGGAATGGGTTCAAGTTCTGCCTCTGCAGCTGGGCTCCTGTGCGGGAGGCCCCGGGGTTCTTGCTCTTCAAGGGCCCAACCCCGCACGCCCGGCCTGTCCTTGACCCAGCCCTCCCCCGGATGCTCCCCTGGGATGCTCCCCTGGGATGCTCCCCTGGGATGTTGGGGGGCGGGAGCGGAATCAGGGATCCCCGCAAGGCCAGAGGTGCTCAAACTGGATGGCTCGCTGGGCCCACACCCAGAGCTCTGACTCAGTAGCTTTGGGGGAGGGCCTGCTCAGCTGTAACCCTAACCGGTTCCTGGGCGAGTTGCGCTTCAAGAACCACTGTGTTCGGTTCGCCTCTGCCAGGCATTCTACGGATTCCGCCCCAAACGGGGTGAAGGTCTGGCACTGTTTGCACCTCCTGGGGCTCTGGGAGCCTCTGCTGGCTGGTGACGATCACGGGGCTCTGTGTGCAGGCCCTGGGCAGCTGGTGTCACTGCCGCGGCTGGTTTTTGTCACGGTTCTCTCACATGGGCCTTCCCTTCGGCCCTTCCTTCCTTAGCCCTCTGCTCCAGAGGGGGTGCCCAAACCTGGACTGAGCTTCCGGGCTCCCTTGTCCCACGGAGAGAAAAAGCACACTCATTCTTTTCTCTTCCCTTCGCCTTCTACTCAGGACACAGCCCCATCAGCCTTTTGGGTCCCTCTGCCATCCTCACCCCAGAACCCCTCCCTTCCTCCCAGTGCCTCTTTTTGACAGGGGGCCACCCTCTTATGTCTCCGAAGCTCTGCCCTCCCCCCACACCCCCACTTCACCCCTCTGGCCTCGGGCTTTGTCTTGCTTGGCTCTGTTTTGGCCAGGGCCCCTTCTCCAGAACTTTCCTCCAGCCCCACAAAGGGGGCGGTCGGGGAAGGGCTGAAGGCTCAGGAATGCGTTGCTCCTGGTGGGAAAGGCTTGCCTCCTACAAAGTACATATGAAGCAATTATTTAACAAAGGGAAAGGTAATAAAGGAGCTCAATAAATATTTGTTGAATAAGGGAACACAAAAGCTACTTTCCATGATGCACAGTCAAAAAACCTCCTCTTAGGAAAAAACGCTTTGATTGTGAGAGCCTTGCAGGTGTGCGTGCCAAGTGGGAAATGGGAGCCCCCTCGGTGGGCATTTCTCTGGCACCGTGATTTCCAGTGAGTTCCATGGCAGCGAGTGTCTATGCTAATAAGAGTTACGCACCTAAGGGGCCCCGGGGATAATACATTTGGCAAGCACTCACGTGAATAACGCTCACGTGGTCCCTGTATCAGGGGGACTTCCCTGAGCCTGCCCCGGGAAGGGGGTCGTGTCAGGCCTCGAGGTCGATCCCGTTGGCCCCGGGGGCCGGTGTTTGCTGGGTATGTGTGTGGGAACGTGGGGGACGTTAAAAGTGAGGGCGGGAAAAATAAATTAATGAACGTGAGGGCAGGAGTGAAGGTAGTTTTCTTTTCTCACGGAGCCCCTCCCAGCCCAGAGGTGCCAGCATTTGTGCCCAGTTGGCAGCGGGCTGCCTTTGAAGCTTCTACCAGCAAGGCCAGAGAGACGCAGCTGCCTCCCCTGCCCCCGCCCCCAAAGGGGAAGCTGAGGCCTTGGGGGTAACTGCTGAGGACCATGACCAGCCTGAGGACCTGGGGTCAGAGGTCAGAGGTCTCCTCGTGCACACATACACACACGCACTTGTGCAAACACACGCGCTCCTGCACACACACACAGGTTGGGGCTTGTGCATGTGGAGAGCCCTGCAGCTCTAATCCCACTCGGGACTCGGGAGCCAGAGGAAGATCTGGTAGGAATATGGGCAAACGGGTGGCTGAGAGTTTGGAGGGGCATTCCCAGCACCCTGAGCTCGTGCTCTTCTCCTGCCCTACCATCGGATCGCCAAGGGAGGGGCGCAGAGCAAGGAGGGGGTCGCTAATCAGAGGGAGAGCGGGAAGCCAGAGTCTTTCGGGAAGGCAGGGACTCTGATCCTTCCCCTCCTGGAGATTTCTAGCAGCCAGTTCCTTTTGTTCTGTTTGAGGACCTACATCCCCCCAGGCGCTCAGTTGAGGGGAAGGTGGGATGGCTCTGGAGGTTAGGGCTAGAGAAGGGGAGGGTGCCAGGTGGGGAGTAGGGTAGGGGTGTGACTATCCTAATGGTGCTGGAGAGAAACTGGATAAGGGAAAGAACCCCCTCCCCTCGGGTCCCCTGAAGACCCTGATGATGGCTCATGTGGCCCCAGAATCCCAAATGCCTGAGTCAGTAGTCATCTGGGCCTGGAACAGGCCCTTCCCCGCGGTGGCAAGCGCCCCTGTGGCCGTGAGGCCTCCCTTTGCTTTCCCCTCGGCCACCCTCCTCTGGCCATACTGTGGCCACTGGTTAGGCCTGTCTGTTACAGCGGCCCCCACCCCTCAGTCCCTGGGGAGCCCTGTCCCTCTCTGTGCCCGCCCTGAGCCCAGCGTGCTCGCACACCCACCCGCCCGCACCCAACCCCGCCCATCGCCTCCTCTCCCTGCCTCCTGTCACCGCCTCCAGCTCCCATCTCCGGTACTCAGCAGGCAGCCACCAGTGTCCAGAATGAACGGGACATTGAGTAGAGGTCGGGGCTGGCGGGGGTGAAGGGAACAGCTCCCCCCATAGCCACTGGGTTAGCATTCCCAGGTCCTTGCTGAAGGGACGCAGATGTCCCACAGGGGACACAGACCCGGCAGGTACCCCAGCTTGCCTCCACTGCGGGGCTGGCCGTGAGGACCACGTCCGTCTGACAGTAACCACACTTCCTGTTCCCCTGGCTGTCACCCCAGGAAGCCCTGACTTACCGCCATTTCACACCACCCTTCCACCCCTGGTGGCCCTCGCTGCTTCAGCTTGTGGCCTCCCTGAGCAGACCTATGTGGGGAGATGTCCACGTGGCCTGGAGCCCACGAGAAGCATTGCTATGTGAGGACACTGCCTCTGGGGTCTTTCTACGGTCAGAGAATCTCAGCTCCTGGCCCTTCTACAAGGCAGCTCTGGGACGCTCCGGTTCCCCCTGGCCTGATGGCCTAATGTCGGTCCTGGTTTCTAGGCTCCCACAAAGCTGTCCAGGCTGAGTTGTTGTGCACAATGGAGGGGACCCAGCAACCTGGAAAATGTCATTCTCCTGCTGGGAAACCGGGACGGTATGGAGCGCCTCCCTCCTCCCTGCCAGGTCCCACAGGGCAGGATTGGCAAGGCCCAGGAAGGCCCTCTGAGAGGGGAGGGAGGCCCAGCTGTGTGTGAACTGGGGTTCCCGGTGATTAGCGCCAGCTTCTCGGCCGTGGAACAGGGTGACGGGCTCTCAGCACCGAGACCCCCAGAGGCAGGACCTCTTGGAGATGTGAAGCCGGGCTCCAGCCCTCTTGCTCAAACCCTCAGAAACATTCCTCCCTCCAATTCTGTCACTCAGCCCCTTGCTGTCCCCCAAGGCCCTGCCTGGGTTGGCCTCAGGCCCAAGCTCATCACAGTCCCTACTTGATCCCTCAGCCCCGGCCACTCTCACAGTCCGCCATTCCTCTCACCAACCCTGCTGCTTCGTACAGCAGGGGCCTGTGTGTGGGCTGCTCCCTCCTTCTAGAATGATCTTCTTGCTCCCCTCTGCTTGTTACCACCCACTCTTCTGTCAGATCTCCCAGCCAGGTCAGACCCTCTCTTTACGAGCACCATGTCCTTATTCTCTGAAACTTTTGCCATTGTTTGTGGTACAGTTGACAGCTGCTTCCGTGACTAGGCCCGCAAAGCTTCCCGATGACCTGGTTGTAGCCCCCGGCCCCATGTCCCCAGGCCAAGCACTGAGCAAGACTGTAGACATTTGTTGGACGGCTAGATGGTTTTCACTCTGCATGCTGGCCAGCTCCAGTGCTGAAAGGGATGTCCCATGGGGGCCCCCAAACCAAATGACCACGACCGAACTCAGGACCGCTTGCTTTGGCCAACTCAGCTATGGGCCCTGGGGACCACAGGTGGAGAGGGCGGTGTCATTCCCCCAGAGGCTGAGATCTGGCACCCTTGGCCTGGTCTGATACCTTGTCTTAGTCCACGTAGGCCGCTAGAACAAAAACATTACAGACGGCGTGACTTAAACAACAAAACTCGATTTCTCACGGTTCTGGAGGCTGGAAAGCCCAAGATCAAGGTGCCTGTAGATTCCTTGCCCCCTGAGAGCCCCTTCCTAGTTCACAGGTGGCTGTCTTCTCGGTGTGTCCTCAGATGGTGGAAGGGGCGAGGGGCTCCCTGTTACCCAGTACACACCCCCTCCGCGAGGGCTCCAACCCCCCACCCAACCTCCTCCTGAAGGCCACGCCTCCGAAAGCTATCACCCTGGGGATCGGGATCGAACACGTGAACTTTAGGGGGACACAGACATTCTGTCGGGTAACCCCCCTGGTAACCCCCCCTTGCCTGACGCCTGGCAAGGCCGCTGGGGAGGTGGACCGTGGTCACATGCAGACACGAGAAAGCCTGTCGGAAGCAGCACACCGTGTGTCCAGGACAGGGGTCCTGCCGCCGGTAAATGATAGTCACGGGGCTTTGAGGTCTTCACGCTGAAAGTGAAGTCTCCCAGACTCCTCGCTGTTTGGGGCTCCCGTCTGCCCTCGACTCAAACCCTCTTTTGGCGCCACCGTCCTTTTCTGCTTCCACCCCAGGCCCTGCCAGGCTTACTTAGCCTGAGAAACACAGCTTCCCTGCCCTGAGCCCCAGGCCTGTCCTGTGACTTCTGGCCACCGCGGCCCTACCCACCCCATCCCTTCAGCGACAACTGAAGCGTCCCCCTCCTTCCTTTGCTTCTGAGGGGTTGCTGACCCTGGGAGCAGGCAGACACGACTTGAATCTCGGTTCTGCCACCCTGGCTGTGGGCAGTGAGTCAACCGCTCTGGGACTCAGCTCCTTGGTTGTGAAACTGCCGCCGAGTCCCCCGGCGGGTTGCAGCGAGGCCATGGGTGTAGTGCTGGCTCAGTGCCTGCAAATGTGGGGTGTACTCCCCTCTGAAAGCCTCCCTTCTCCCCACAGCTCTGTTCTCCAGCCTCCAGAGCCGGGCCACCTAAACCCCAGTGACGCACGCAGATAAGGCCTGGACTCCGCCTGGCAACCTCATTTAATCTCCTTTGAGTAGCTCGCTGGGCTTTTTCTACCCTCCTTCCTTGCTCCTGAGAACAGAGGAGGCCGACCAACTGCTAGCTCAGGCCCGGCCTGGAGCCTCCAGGGTCAGATGGAGGAGGAGGGAGCCGGGCATCTGCCAGGGTGTGGGAGTGCACACACCTAGCGAGTCATCCACAGCGGAATTGGACTTACAGGTCCCCTCCTCCTGCCCTGCCCTGGTTGACGGGAGCCCCAGAGACAGGGCTGTCCCAGCCAAATCCGCAGTGAGCTTTGCTGGGCCCCAGTCCTGCAGCCTGAGGGACACCCACTGTCACAGACAGCTTCAGATCCCTTCGACGTGCGTGATTCAGCTGGAATCAAGGCCCGGTGATCCCCTGGGTGCCAGCCGCCCAGGGAGGGAGGCCCTGAGGATGCAGAGAAGGGAGAAGCACAGTCCCTGCCTTCCACGGGCTTCCAGCCCAGGAGGAAAGATGGCGGCCGACAAGCACTGGCTACACCTGCGGTGCTCAAGCTGCAGAAGTTTGGAAGATCTACTCCAGACCTCACCTAGAACGCGGAGCACAGGTGGACGCGCATGCGCACGCACACACACACACCTCCCCGCTCCGCCCCCCCGGGCTCAGGTCCAGAGCATCAGCTCCGCCCTCTCTACCAAGGCCAGCTTGCAGCTCCTCCAACCCCGCCCAACCCCACCCGCCACGCTCCTACCGCCGCATTTCTGTTGTCTGAGACACTCTCTTATGATGTTAGGTTTATCGTGCTCTAATTTATTCACGTAAGATTCTCCAGATTTAAGCGTACAGCTCAGCGGGTTTGGACAAATGCATGCGATTGCATAACCCCCGCCATGGTCAAGAGAAAGAAGGTTTCGACCACGCTGGGAAGTTCCCTCCATTATCCACATGGCTGGCCCCTCCCCCCCTGGGGTCTTATGTCAGTCACCATGACGACGACGACGGGCACTTACTCCCTCGGTCCTGCTAAAACCCGACCGCACCCCCCAGTACTGAACCTCATGTAGGTATATACTTAGGCATACAACTCGTATGGGTCTCAGATGCCTCCCATGCAAGAGGGGAACAAAACGATGTGTTTTCTCTGCTGTCCTATCCCTGGTGCTTAGTTATTGGAGCTCAGAATTCCGAGGCCGAGAGTCAGGTTCAGAGGTGCGGGGCTGCAGCTGTGAGAACACTGGGGGGTCCCTCCTGCAGGCATCGGGGACAGACAGGGATGGCAGCAGGTGGAGAAGGAAGGGAAGGGCATTGCCATCTGAGAACCAGAGTCTGTTTGGCAGGAGTGATGAGAAGCGTGGGGAGAGGCAAGTGAAGGGTGTCAAGTCGGCCAGGCTGGGAGTTCTCGGACCATCGATCCCGTGCCCCATTCCCCAAAGCTGCCTCCTGGGGGGGGGGGCGCGGTGATAGGGGAGAGTCTTAAACAGGGTCTGATTTACATGTTAACAGGGACTGTCTGGGTGCATCCTGGGGGCAGGCGTGGAAGAGCCACAGCCCCGGAAGAGGCTGGACATTGGACACTCGGTGGGAGGCGATGGCGGCTGAGATAGAGTGTGGGGCAGTGGGTCAGAGAGGAGAGACTCAAGTGAGGGCTTGATTCCTCCTCCAGGCAGCGCTTTGGGCTGCTCTTCGCCCCCAAGTGCCCACCTCTCAGTGCTGGTCGTACTCTGCTTTCTCGTTCTTCAGCTCTCCATCTGCCGGGAGGTCTTTCTCACGGCAGGACCCCAGTGGGTGACTCGGGACCCCCTCTGGAAACTTCTTTCTGACTCCCCCTTCCTGTAGGTGGGCACGTCCTGGGGCCATGTGATGTTTGGGGCCTTGTCTTGATGTCCCTTTTAGATGTCCAGCCCCATAGACGGCTTGGGCTTTGCCCCAGGGGGCATGAACGATTAGCCGAAAAGATGTTATTGTTGTTGCTTTCCATTTTAACGCATTTTAGCTCAGCTTTCACTGAATGCCAAACTCTGTGATAGGAGCTGGGGATTTAGAGATGGATCAGACACACTTAGATGCAAAGTGCACTGTGAGACCCCACAGAGGGTGTGATTGATTATGGGAGGGAGTGTTCAGGGAAAGCCTCCTGGAGGAGGTGACATTCAAGTTGCGTTTTGAAGGATAAATAGGAGTTCGCTCATGGTACATAGTAGGGTAGTTTGGCAGAGATTTTAGCAGAAGAATTAGCTTCTTTCAGGGCCTGGGAAGGCTGAAGGTATGTGATGGGTACAGAGCTATGATCACTGAAAAAATCTTTTCTGGGTTGCTTGGGTGACCAAGAGTGACTCCTGGGAGCAAGGCGTTCATCTTAGAGGACAGTGTGGACAATTTTTCACTGATTGCTTTGTAGCCGCATCCTAGTATGACTGGCATTCTGCGTCACACCATCCTTTCTCCAAGACCTCTTCTCTTTCCCACTAACTCCCTTGCCTTGCTCCGCATTTGCACCTTCTAAGGTGATCTGGTGCTGGGCGCAAGGCACTGTGGGACTTTCATAGCCACGCTGTGGGCTCTAGCGGCTCCAGCAGCTCACGGAGAGGCAAGGAAGAGGGCAGGGACCCCCGGGAGGCAGCTGATGCCCAGGGGACCCGTGGGGATCTGTCTGCAGGTAGCAGGACCCCAGCTGTGAAGTTAGGCATGGGGAAGGAAGGACAAGCTCTCCCACTGCTCCCTAATCACCAAGTGAGGCTCAGAGCAGGACTCCACTTCAAAGGGCACCTGGGGCACCTGCAGGGCGGCTGGTCAGAGCCCGGGTAGAGAAGCTACAGCTATGTCCGGGGGGTGGGGCAGGGGCGCCGGTTAGGGATGCCTGCCCGGGGCAGCGGCATGGGGGCTCAGAGTGGACAAGGAGGGACGAAAACCAGCTTCATCACCTCGGGAAGGAGGGTGTTTCTCGTTGGAGTGTTGAAGCCTGGCCCAGTGTGACAAGCCGACCCTTGCATACCGACACCTCGTCTTATTTGGGGCGTCCCACGGGCCAGGCACTCTGCTATAGTTTTGAAAACATTGCATCACCTGATCTGCATACCGGCTCTGCATGGGAGGTGCTGCCCCCATCCCTTCTCCAAGATGAGAAACCACAGCGCAGGGCACTTACCCAACAGGGCCCCCCACCCCCGTCCAGAAACTGTAAGAGTGGGCGTAGCTACGAGCTGTGCCCCCAGCCACCGTGCCATGCCACCTCAGGGCACGGAGAGAGACAACCAGGCTGTACCTACGCTGCCTGCCCGCCTGCCGGCCTGCCGCCCCTCTGCTCCCCGCTTTCCCTATAGTGTTTGCTGATGGGGGTGGGCCGCTTCGAGGTAGTGGCAGGGAGAACAGGGCTGCTAGAAGCTAAGCCACCCTGGTCTGCCCTCTCCCCTCCCCCAGCTAAGCAGAGGCCAGGGCCTGGGCGTCTGCAAACTAGGTTGGCCCTCCTGGGGCTGCGAAGCCACCCGGAGCTGAGTCACAGAGATTTCCTTGGGATTAACGATCCTCCAAGGTCCATGGTACCTGGTTGCGGTGGAGGCAGTTTGGCTTTTCCAGCCAGGCATTAATCCTAGTGAAATACTTGGTATTTCCAGTCATTCCGGCTGGAATTAAACTTAAATCAAGTCCTAAAAAGGCAGAGCCAGGAGAATGTGAGCAAACTCGCCAAAGAAACCAGGCGGCCATCCGGCCTGTTTGGATGCTGGTCTCAGTTCTCAGGAACTGCGGGCCAGGCATGGCCTGTGCTGGGGAAGCGGGAGGGGAAGCGAACAGGGCCCCTCCCCCCCCCGCAGCATCCTCCCCAACCTGGGCCCCCGCTTGTATGCTGCCCAGCGGTCCAATAACAGGCATCTCGGCCAGCAGCAGAGCCAGGCCGCCTCAGCGAGATTCTGCTGCTGTCACGGGTCCCTTTGCCCAGGGGCACGAGAGTCTGGTTGGTGGCAGAGACGCAGCCCAGCTTAGGGGCAGGGGCTCAGGGGCTGGAGCCACTGTGCCTAAACCTGACTCTATCGTCCACTGATGGATGACCCTCTGGGCCTCAGTTTCCCCATTTGGAAAAAACGAGAGATTAGGAGCCTCCCCGGGGGATTGTGAAGAGGAAGTGGGCTAATACACAAGGAGAGCTTATGTTGTGGGTGTTGCGAGTGCCACGTGTTAGCTACTATTACACGGGGGCTGGCTTCCCGCCGGTAGGGTGGGGCTGGGGGACGGCTTTGACCGCCAAGGGCCCTCTTAATGCCCGCGTCTGTTCCCGTGAAGGCCCTGCCTCTGGAAGGGTGCTCGCCCTCCATGGGAGGAAGTGGGTGGTGGGCAGATGGCATTCCATGCCCACAAACCACAAACCCGTTCTGTGGCCATGCATGCGTGGACTGCGCCTATGTGTGTGGATCAATGTATGTGTTTGCTTGTGTATATGTCTGTGTGTGTGTTTGTGGTGTGTGTGTACATACATGCATGCTATGTGTGTGTGGGGTGTATGTGTTGTACATGTGTGTGTTCATGCACATGCATGTGCGTGTGTCTTGTGTCTACACACGTGCACACCTGTGGTTTTTTGGTGTGTCCACGTGGAGACGTGTATAAGTGTGTGTGTGTCAGTGTGTTTGTACATGTGTGTATGAGTCCGTGCATGTGTATACATGCGTGCATTTGTGCTGCGTATATGTGTACACACACGCACGTGCACTGGTGCATGTGTGTGTGCATACGCGTGTACACGGGTGTGTGCATCATGTGTGCGTGCATGTGTGTGTGTGTGTGTGTGTGTGTATGTACCCGTGTGTGTGTGTGTGTCCAGCTGGAGAGGACAGAGAACCAGCCCATTTTGGTTCTTTGTTGAGGTGCGGATAGGAACGAGCTCGCACGTCATCCCGCACCTTGGCATGAAGCTGTTGGGCACCGGCGGTAGCCCTCACCAGAGAAGGAGGGCTGCAGCGGCAGGCGTGGGGACCGAAGGACGTGAACGTGAGCACTTTCACCAAAAAGATGCACCGGGACGCGGAATGGAGGAGCTGGAAAGGGAAAGCAAGAGCGCTTACTCAGTGGTGAGCACAGCCCCCTAAAGTGAGCGCTTCTGTTGCAGAGAGGACCGTGAACCTCAGAAGTCATCGGTGACCAAGCCAGGACTTGAGAGGGGGTTCACTGGTCCCCAGCCCTGGCTTCCTCGCCACCTGGGCTACCCCTTGGGGAAAGGTGGACAGACTCGGCAGGGATGGTCCCTGGGGCCTCATTCCGCCGGGCTGCAGTGCAGGGAGTGGTCGGGGCTCCAAAGTGCTGGATCCCCACGCCCCAGGCACCTGGCCTCGGGGAGGGACTGCTGAGGAGGGTCAAAGGGCTCTGGATCTCCCAGAAACCAGGGCAGGCTGGTGGGCTCCCAGAGGGCAGTGAGGTGGTTAGAAAAGGGCCAGGCTAGGGGCACCTGGGTGGCTCAGATGGCTGAGCAGTTGCCTTCGGCTCAGGTCATGATCCCAGTGTCCTGGGATCGAGTCCCACATCGGGCTCCTTGTTTGGCAGGGAGCCTGCTCCTCTCTCGGCCTCTGCCTGCCTCTCTGCCTGCTTGTGTTCTCTCTCTGTTAAATAAATAAATAAAATCTTAAAAAAAAAAAAAAAAGAGTAGAACTTTTAGTGCCCACAGAGTGACTCCCAGGCCTGACCCTTAGCCGCTGTGTGACTTTGGGCAGGTCGCCCTCTCAGCCTGTTGTCTTATAAGTGAAATGGGGCTCACAGGGGTCGCTACCTCCGAGGGTTCCTGTATTAACTCGAATAATGCCTATAAAACACTTAGAACAACACCAGGCCCAAAGACAGGGGCCAGGGAATATTTATTATTGTTACCTTTGCTATTATTTCATAAAATTGTTAGAACAAAGCAAGCTTGCATACACGAGTCTGCTGAGCTATCGAAGCATCCGTTGGAAGGCAGGCCGACAGTGTGACCATTTGCACAACCCATGGTCTCTGTCCCTTTGAGAGCAACATATATTTTCACCCTCCTGACTTTGGACTTGACCATGTGATGTGATTTGGCCCGTGGAATACGAATGGATGTGATGATGTGCTCTAGGTTTCAGCAGAAGCTCTAAAATGCATTGATGAGAGCTTCTATCATCATATTTGCTGACCCAGACGGGGCAGCATGGGCCCCGGAATAGGAAGTCATGGGGCAAAGCCACGGGAGCCACAGTTGGCGATCACCCACATGTGTGAGAAAGAAATGTTTGTTATCATTGGGAACCCCTGAGATTTTGGGTTGGTGTGTTATCACAGCCAAACTGACACATACAGACAGTATTACGAAGAAGAAGGGTCTCCAAGGACGTGTCCCACCACCTACCAGAGAGGACAAGAGCCAAGTCTTGGAAGCTGAAGTCAAGGAAAGGATTGAAGTAGACAAAGCGCGTGCACGCACGTGCAGACATGCACACACACACACACACACACACACACACACATACAACATGGGGAAACCCTCAATATTGTCTGCTCTTCATGTCCATAAGCCATCGTGGTACTTAGCAGGTCCCCGGAGCTAGCCAGCTCTCTCCCACAGGGTCTCCTTGCCCCACTCCTCCCACCCCAGGAGCTCCTACTCGCTCCTGGCCTTGATTTCTGGGTTGTTCTCATTGAGAGAGCCCAAGAAGCCCTTTGCATTGGCTTCCGTTTTGATTGTTTTCACTTGTGCCATCCTGTTGTGGACAAGAAGGAAGCACGCCAACATCAGCCCCTGCCACAGACCAAGGGAAACATTTTCTGGCCTCCGGTTGGATGTGGTTCCCTTCCCGTGGGTCTTCCTTCCAGAGCCAGGTCTATAAACTTGGGGAGCAAATGCTTTGTTGCCACACTCTGTCTGGCCCAGAAGAGGCTTTTCTCAGAGGGGACTGTGGTGGGAGGGGGCTGAGGTTGCCAGCCCTCTGGTCCCAGCAGTTCTCCCAGTCGGGCGTGGAGGGTCTGGCGGATGCCGCCATCTTGCTTTTGGAAGAGGAGTTGCTCACAGATTTGACCTCACTGGTCCGGGAACGTTTTCCATTTGGAGTGCTTTCCATTCCAGGAGGCAAAGCAAACATCTGGTCACACAGTTCCCTTTTTCCCTGCCAGCTACCCCACTTGGGGATTCTAAACATTTGTTCCATCATTTCTTCATTTTCTTTCCGCACCATCGAGCCGAGCTCTGGCTGTTTCTATCTTTCCTCTCGTCCAGGGGGGCCATTCACAGTCTCTCTCCCCTTGTGTCTGCTCCTGGCCCTGACGGGAATTTTCCTGTGGCTTTCTGTGGTCTGCGACCCTGTAATTTACCACCCAGAGCTTGCAGGCTCTCCCCGCACTGAGGATTTTCCGAGCAGATCTCAGTCCAGTGTGGTGGCTCCCAGTGGCCATCACAGACGGCCTTGGAAAAGCCGCCTCTATGGCCCCAGCGGCGCTCCAGCCCCCCACCCAGAGCTCAGCGGCTTATGGCAGCTCCGTGCTCATGTTTGGTGTTTTGGGGGGGATGCAAGGACTAGAGGCCCCCTCGGGCAGCCTCAGGCGCTGCTGGTAGGACGTGTGGGACAGGACTTGTGGAGAACGGCCTCTCGGCTCCCCACCGCTCAGCACAGCAGTCTGTGGCCCCTCAGAGGCCACACCGCCTTTTCCTGCTCCTGGGTCTTCATCATCCCTGCAACTCGGCCTTCTCGGTCACTGATTCCAGGCCTGCTCCCCCAGTCTCTCTCCTCTCCATCTCATTTGCTCCTGCTTGGGCATCATGTCTGCTGCTTTGTGGCTTCTGCTTCTGAGAGACGAGGGTCTCTCAGCTCTGCTGACAGGGGCCGTCTCTGTGTGGCTGCTACTAAACCCCCCGAGAGGATCTGGCAGGGGCAGTTCTTGCTGCCTGGCATCCGGTCCTTGCGTGACAGAGTTCCACGCCAGGCCACCTCCCAGGTCTCCGGTATCCTCTTGACTGGCCTCCATGTGGCTTCTTCGGAGGCAAGTGGTGAGCCTGTGTCAACTTATGGCCAGAGCTGCACAGTCACAAGAGCCACAGCACGGCGACTGACGGGTAAGGAACTGTCTCAGGCTGCTCTATTCGGCATGCAGCGTCAGTGTCACGGGCACGGGGGGACCCGCGGCCCCCCGACAGCACCCCCCCCCCCGCACCAGGCCTGGTCCACAGCTCGAGGGCGCCGCTGACTGTCCCACCGCGGACTAGCCCACCCCTCTCCCCCCGCTGCTTGACACACGCCACCCCTCCAATAGGGCAGTTCCTCCTCTATGTCCCCCGGCCCCCATCCAGAGTCCTCCTGCCAGCCACCCCCTACTCAAGGGCCCGCTCAACCGTTCCAGCTCCTCCTCGAAGTTTCCCTCACACCTTCTGGGGGCGTCCATGGGGCCCGCTGCAGAGCCTGGCCCTCGCGTTTGGTTTGCCCTGCCCTCTTTTCCATGCAGCATCGCCACGCTGCCCCTCAGCGCGGCTGACGCTTGGCAGGGACCACTGTGGGGTGTCAGTCATCCCCACCATGGGCCCCCCACAGACAGTCCCGCTCTTCTCCTGCGGGCTAGCCTCGGCAGGCAGACGAAAGACACAGGAGCGCTCCTGGTGGAGAGAGATCAGGCCGGAACCCCAGAGTGCTTCACCAACAGCAGCGGGATTTGTGGAATTTCGTCATGCCACTTCCTTGCTCAAAACCCTCCAGGGCTTTCTGTTGGCGCCAGGAGTCCCACGGAGCCCCCCGTGGAGCCTGCGAGGACCCGCGTGACCCAGTCCCCGCCGCCGTCCTCAGCTTTCTGTCAAGCCACCCTCCCCAGCCCGCCCTGCCCGCCGCCCTGGCTCTTTAGTCCCTTGAAGACACCGGTCAGCGTGCCTCACGCATCAGCTCATGAGCCAGGCGCTGGGCGTTTTCGAGCTCCACGGTGCCCGAGATGATGCACGGCCACAGAGGTGTTCAATAAACCTTTTTCCGTGACTAGGCGAGCCATGTGTGCGTTGATGTGAATGGAGCGCATATGAGGAACAAGGGGGAGGCGGGCCAGGCCAGACTAGAGCGGGCGGCGGCGGGAGACAGGCTGAAGGCGGTTTGGGTCAAACTGTGAGGCCCTGGGTACCAGGCCCGAAGTTGGCCCGTCCCCATCACCCAAGGCCAGCAGCCGGGAGGTCGCGCTGGGGGACGAGGGTGAATGATTCTGGAGGAGGCCTTGGGCCCTCACCAGCTGAACAGCTTCAAGCATGAGAAACCTGAAAGTCAAGAGACAGATGGGGAGCCTTTGGAAATACCCCAGGGCCGGCTAAGGACGCACACAGACTTGGGGGGCAGGGAGCAGGTGGCGAGAGAACGGAGGGGTCTGGAGGCCTGGTGGGGGTGCAGCAAGGGCTGACTTGCTGGTGGAATGGAGAAGGAGCCAAGTCCAGGAAGGTGGGGACTCGGAGTCTCTCCACAGGGGCCATAGCCTGATTTCTAGGAGGGCAAAGGAATGATAGAGGGGAATCGGGGGCAGGAGATCAGACCAAGAGAACAGGGAGGCGGCCATGTCGGTGGGGCAGGGGCTTTGCCTGAAGTCCAATAGGCCTGGTTCACTTCCCAGCTCTGTCGCTGACTAGCTGGCTGAACTTGCTAACCACTCGCTATCTCTGCCCCTTGGTTTCCTTATGTGTCCCAGTGGGGGCGGGGGTCAATAATGTCCGAGTGGTGGTGACTCGCTAAGGTAATGTAAGCACAGGGCACAGCGCGGGGCGCAGTCCGTCCTGGGTTAAAGGGTAACACTTTTTTGTAACTAATATTATGAATACAACAATAATAATGTTAATCTCACAAACTGGTGTCCCTGGAAGGGCTCATGCTTGAAGATGGAGGCACAGGAGCTCTGTTGCAGAATGGGGTTCGCGGGAGAGTAAGGCCGGGTAGTGGGAACCCCCAGGCCTGCGTCGGAGTTCTAAGGCAGGTTTTTAAGCCCCTCGGCTGGGACTGAAGGCCCGGGCTCGACAAGGCTGCCCATCAGGGACTGGACTCGGCTGGGAGGAGCTGGGGGGCAGAGACAAAGGTGGGAAGTGCACCTGCTACAGGGACCCACATTCCAGTCTGGTGTCTCCCCGGCTCCTTGGGGATGCTTCCCTCACAAAATGCATGACCAAGGCAGATTGGCTGAGAATTCCAGTCACCTGGTGCTCCCTGACTGCAGGTAGAGCGGTGGCACAGCCATGCCTAGCGACTGAAGTGGCAGCTCTCTGGGCAGGAGACGCACGCGCAATCAGGCTCCCGTGGAAGGGGGGTGGCGTCTTGACTCCGCCCCGCTCTCTGGACTGCGCTGACTCCCCTGACAGCCACGCTTGGAAAGGGGGTCAGCAGCTCTGACTCAGGGCCCCGCTGCTTCTCCACGGTGGGTTCCCGGCTCCCTTCGGCACATCCAAAAGCACGGAGATGATGCTCCTTGAGTCCTTAGTCTGAAAGCTCGGGAAATGCTAGCTGGTTCTTAAAATTCATCAAAAAAACCCCCGTCACGTCCGTGATCACGGAACGTCGTCACGGTAAAGCCAAGATCGAATTATGCTTTGTGTTTGGGGGTTGCAAGGTGCTCGGTATGAAGCTGCCATCCTCAAACATTAATGTGCGTAAAACCGACCAAATAACTTTAGGTGTGGTCCTTGGTCATTTGCGTCAGAACGATCAGGGGTACTTGTCAAAATCCAAGGCCCCCGCCTCTCAGCGAGCCCAATCTTTGGCCATGCCTGACTATCCTATTTATCTAATGGGTGGATACAAGTTCTTGGAAGACTACTTGAAAAACCGGAAGTGTAGGATCTAAGAGTCCTTGTGTGTCCACGTGGGGTGTCTACACGGTTGCGATGTCGGTGAGGAAATGCGCTCCCTGCTGACAGGTGATCTGTTTAGGGCCCGGGGAGTGGATGGACAGCAGCGGAGCATGGAGGGCTTTTAGGCAGAGGGCCCGTCCAGTTGCAAGAGGGTGGAAGAGGAGGGTGTGAGTGTGCGGGAGTTGGGGCGAGCTACGGTTGACCGGCTCGTGAATGAAGATTCTGAATGGAGCACCCTAAGCTGCTATTTCTTCGGGGCATTAGAACTAACATTCATTCCGGTAAAAAGTGGCCCTCGACAAATATAGTTTTGCAAGCGAGCTTCTGGTCAGGCTCTGTCGCCCACGCCCACCTTCCTGCGCACTGACGGCAGCACCTCCTAACATTTCTTCTGGTCAATGCCCCGACGGGGTGGATATTATCTGTTCCCATTTCGCAGAAGAGGAAACAGAGGCACAGGGAGATGGAAGAGCTTGCCGAGGGCCCTTACCGCCGGCAAGTGGCAGAGTAGGGCTGTGAATCCAGGCCTGCCTGATACCCAAATCTTCCTCTTATCACCAGGTTTCTTTAGCTGTGGTCTTTGGTCCTTTGGGTCAGAACTATCAGGGGTACTTGTCAAAATCAAAGACCCCCTGGGATGGAAGGCTCTGGGGTCAGGACATGGGAATATACCCCAAATACCCCACGGGGTTCTAACGGTCTCGCAGTTTGAAGAACAAAGCCCAAAGCAACAGGCAATGCCCACGGATGGGAAGTGCCGAGAGGTGACCCAAGAATGCCCTCTTGGCACTTCCGGTCAGGACCCCAGGGCGGGGCTTCCAACCCAGGAGCTCGGCTGTCTCCAGTGTGATTGGCACACCTCTTCCCCAGGTAACTGACACCAGGACTGAGGGAACCCTGCGATGAGATCCTCCCCCTCCTTATAGGCCACCCTGGACCCCAGGTAGGTACTCTGGGCTGGCTCCGCACCATGGCCAGGGCATCTTCTGGCCCTCAGCTACAGCAGGTCACTCCCTCTGTCTTTCTGCTGTGACCCTCAGTTATCCATGCCCTCACAGCCCCCACTGGTGAGCCATCTCACCTTGCCCAGTTGTGAGCAAGATGGCTCCCAAACAGACCTCTAAATGCTGTAGCCACAGTAGGAAGTCTGCTCCCTGGGGGTCATGACCGGCACCACGCCCTCTGCTTTAGCTAACTTGTACAGATTGGGGCCCACGTGGTCACAAAACCTTCTCTATACAATCTGTAAGCACTGGGCCTGTGATTATTCGAGGCTCTTTTATACAAAAACAAGGCCTTTGGGAGACAGGCTATCACAGTTCCCAGACTCTACTGGCACAATAATCCCTTTGCTTGGGGGGTGGCACCAGCTCGATGGGGAAGGATCTTCAGCCTGAGATGGGTGGGCCCAAAACAAGACAAGGAGAGAGGAGGGAGGAGAACGCCCACGCCCATACACGGCTGGGTCACACTGCTGCTTGTAGATAAGCCCACTGTCCCTGTAGTGGGTGGCCCCCCTCTGCTGTTCCTGGAGCATCTGTACTCTGGGATTGCACCCATGTGGCCGCAGCTGAGCACCTCTGGTCCCAGGAGGCCAACCTCCCAGCCACCAGAGAGAAAATGCGTGCCTACACAGAGTTGCTAGTTCCTACCTGCCCCTCAGACTTCCTCTCTGGGAGTTGACGTTTTAGATAGCGAAGGAGTTGGGGATTTGTGGTAGGAGGAGACTCTAGAAAGGAGTAAAGTCTTACTAATTATCAGGGATCAGTAATATGTGTTGAGAGGGCAGGGAGAAAAAGTGAGCCCCTGGAACATTTTAGTTCCTCAACCAGGTACCAGGCACTGTGAGGTGAGCTCTCCCCTGTCTGGGCTCCCTGGGAGCTTCCCGTCTTCTCAGTATCCCAGCAACATTCAAATAAGCCTTGTTATCTGCAGCCTGGGGAGAGAAATTTCTTTTGCTGTCACTGCAGGTGGAACTCCTTCCCACCAGTCACTGCAGTGGTGGCCTGTGGCCTGGGGCTCCGGAAAGAGGAAGGAAATGACTATTGACAAGGCGCCCTGGTATGACAGAGACTCTCTGACATTGAGTGGATTGTTTTGTATAATCCTCGTGGTCCCTCGGAGACACAGGGAGGGTGACCCTCTTTATGGATGAGCATCCTGAGGGTCCTCCGGGGGCAAGATGACAGTATCGTAGACTCTCGAGCTTCATGTTCGTGGCCTTCCTCTTCCTGTGCTGTGTATGTGATGATCAGCAGGAACTGGCCCTGTGTTTCTCTGTTTCAGTTTCTATATCAAAAACAAAAACAATAACAAAAAACAAAACCAACAGGGATGTCCTTCCTGAGGGCCCCGGAGACAGACAGCCCCTGCAATGCTTCTGGGGACACTGTGTGTCAGTGAGCTCTGGGCACATCAGGCCAGAAGGGACCCTGGAGACCCTCCCGAGGATCCCCTCCTTTGTCGGGAGAGCGCACAGAGACCCAGGGACAGGAAGTCTCTCGGACTGCCTCTAGCTAACATTTTTCGAAAAATTCCCGTTTGTCATACACACCCATACGTGAACACATGCGTGAATTAGCTCATTTAATCCTCGCAACACCCAGATGAGAGAGGTTCTCTTATTATCACCATCTTTTCTTTTTTTTTAAGATTTTATTTATTTATTTGTCAGAGACAGAGAGAGAGAG
>CM052798.1:88821645-88871046 GCA_028533885.1 Nasua narica | reverse complement strand
CCTTTTATAGGACCCCTTAGGATCCCCTTGAGAACACCAAAGAACTTTTGATTAAGTGAGTTATTTCTGTGGGTATTTACTGTGTTAGAAATTCAAACCGAGGGAGTTCTAAAACACAAGAACATAGAGCATACATTCCATTAGCCTCAGACTGATGTCAGGACTGTCATGCAGCCTCTGGAAACTGCGGTGTCACTCGCGGGGGGAACAAGAGTTCAAAAGGCAAACAATGCCTCAGAATAATATTAAAGCAGTTTGGATCCCAGACTCACTATAGCAGCACATAGATTCTGAGAAAACAGGCCTCAGAGTCGGACTGTCTGGGCTCAAAGTCTAGCTTCACTACTGAACCTTCTCGTGCCTCAGTTTGTTCAGCTATAAAATGGGGACAAGAATACAATTTAACTCACGCGGCTGTTGGAAGATTTAATAATACAGATACCTGCAAAGCGCTTAGAACAGCGCCAAGATGTAGTAAATACATTATAATAATAAATAATAGTAATACTATTGTTAATAAATATCAATGACTCTTGGCCTAAAATAGGAGCTTATAAGCCACTAGCGTAAGTGCAGACCTTCCTCCTGGGGCTCGCCTCTCTGACTGCTTCATGGATGCTGGTGTCGTGCCTCTCAGCCCCTGAGAGGCTGTGAGCTCCAGGCGGCCACGCCTCGGGCTCCTCTACGGTGCCCAGCCCTGCGTCTTGTCTCAGGGAAGAGGCCATATTGACCGAATAACAGTACAGCCGACTCTGTCTCCAATGAGCGAGCGGAGAAGCCAGAGCTAGCAGCCGGGGCGCCTAACTCACTGGGGTGAGGGCAACACCACAAAATAAGTGCTCAACCACTCGCTGTGGTCAAGGAGAGAATTCACTTAAAACAGAACACTGCTGGGCGCCTGGGTGGCTCAGGGGGTTAAAGCCTCTGCCTTTGGCTCAGGTCATAATCTCAGGGTTCTGGGATCGAACTCTGCATTGGGCTCTCTGCTCGGCAGGGAGCCTGCTCCTCAAACCCCCCCCCCCCCACCGCCTCTCTCCTCTCTGTCAAATAAATCAATAAATAAAATCTTAGAAAAAAATTATGAAACAGGACACTGCAATTTCTGCATCTGGAATTCTAGCAATGGAAAACCAACCGTCGTATTCATAGGAAATACACATAGGAAAGCCTGTTGGACGGCCTCCATTTGCCCATCCAGACTGTCTCTCCTCCCGTCCAAGTCTCGAGGAGGCTGACTTTGAGGGACAGTACCGACCTGCCCTCTGCTTGAGCTCGGCCACGGGGAGACACAGGAGGGAGATGCAAGGGCACGGGGAGCAAGCAGCCAGGTGTTTTTCCTCTGGCTCCCTCCCTGCTGGCAGCAGATCACTGTTCATCTAGAAGCTACAGCTCCTGTCAGGTCGCTCTCTCATAGCTGCCTGAATACACGCGTGTGAGAGTGTACACAAGCACACGCACGCTGGTGTGGAAGGATAAACAGAGTGTTAACAAGATTGTTGCCGTGTGGTTAGTGATGGTTTATCTCTTCCTTCTACTTCTCTAAAATTTTCCGATTTTTATACAGCATGCATTATTTCTGTTTAAAAAAAAACTGTAAGAAATAAAAGATCACAGATTTGTAAAATCCAGTTGTTTCTGCCTAAGAGGATTCAGGCTCAGGGGAGACTAGAAGCGCTTGGATCCAGAGCCTTTGGGGGCTAGATCCGGGCCCCGATCCACTTTGGTTGAAGGAAACTAAAGACACTGGTCATTACCCCCTAGATCAGATGTCATGAGGATTAAGGAGATAAACATGTCTGCAGCTTGGAATTCTTAATGTGATTAAAAAGAAAATAAGAGGCCCATTATCATTCCTTGGCTTTGAGGTGGCCCTTCGACCTTGGCTGCCTCGGTCTTGCTGCCATCCTGACTGCTAAGGTCACGCCAGGTGCACAGTAGAAGCAAGAGGACAAGTCAGTCTACCTGGGACAGGAGCATGGCTTCAGCTTGCATAGACTCATTGGAGGATAAGCTAAATGCAGATTCCCAGTAGGGCCAGCATGGGCCCCAGGAATCCCATCTCAGAGAAGCTGGCCCTCCTCCACTCCCACACACATACACATCACGACGGACGGCAGCACCTTGGCCACTAAGTTTTTTGGGTACAAGTCCTGCCTCCTTTGGGCTCTCATGCCGACGACTCAGTGAGCAGAGGAAGGGAGGAGGACGAGGGCGGGGAGAGTTGGGTGGCTCAGAGAGCCGGGCAGCAGAGGCCCAAACCAACCTGGTCATCACCAGGAGGAAACCCACAAGCGGGACATTGAATCCGCCCGGGCGATTAGGCTCCGGAAACCACGGGGACCCACTGGAGGCTTTGACTGATGCTGTGTTCTTTTCCATTTCTTCTCTGATTACATTGATCCTGTACTTTTGCTGATGTTGTGACAGTCTAATTATAGACTTCTAGGCTGCTGAGCAAACAGTCGTCCCCTCTCGGTAAATCTGCCTGTTACACAAGCTCCAGCCCCGGGACACTGTCATTATATGCAGCCAACCCCATGAAGCGCTGGGCGGTGCCGCCACACACCCGTTACCTCCTTCACACCACTGGGGCTGGAGGCGGGGCAGGTTACCTAGGCCAGGTCCTTTTATTATTATTTTTTAACAGACAGGTAAACTGAGGCGCCAAGCTGTGGCTAATAATCACAGAGTCAGGGATGAAACTGAAACATGGTGGAGAGTGGGGGTGGGGACGGACGTTATTCAGGGCCCCTTTCTTTCTTTTTTCTTATCTTTTCATTCTTCCACCAAACATCCACGTAGGACCTATTCTAAGAATTTCGAAGAGGAAAAAAATATCACCTGGCCAAGAGCAGAGAATTCCGGTGGGGTTGTGTGAACTGGATGGCCTCAGTCCTTGAAGAGTCTCAAGAATCCACTTCCTGGTCCTCCGACTTGGAGGCTTCAGAAACTTGTCTGTGTCCCAGAGCTAGGTGGGTCAAAGCGCCGCCCACAAGAGACGGGTGTAAAGGCTGTGAGGAAGGGGTACAAGTTCTGGCCATCCGGCATCTGAACATCCTTCCTCTGTTTGGAGAATCCCCTATGCTAAGAGGTAGAGCCCACTCACCAGAATTAAAGCTGAGAAGATCCCATCATCTGTTTCTGAGCAATCTTTGCAACCAGGACTTGGGCTCATGATCCGGGCTCTGCCAATCAGACGCCCCCACCCAGATCTGAATCACAAGCTCATGGAGGGAAGAAGCAGAGATGTAAAGACTCCAGTTATCAATGAGTGACGGCCATGGTGGTGGTGGTGGTAATTATATCCAGTTCCCAGAGGCAGTGGTGGCCTATGATTAACTTCATGGCACCTTTCCTGGACCAGTTCTGCCGTATGATCTTCGGGCCCCGTTCCTGGTAGCAGAGCCAAATGGCGAAGCTCTCCAGCCAGCCTGCTGATACTGTAGGCTCCTCGGTATCTTTTAAGTAAATTTCACCTTGCTTAAATCTTCCAGAGTCATTTTCGAATGCTTGCGACTGAAAATCCAGGCTGATGTGAGGACGGGGAGACCTGTGTTTGGACATTGAGAACCACGGCAGGCAGGTAAGTTAACCGTTCCTAGCAGGTGGGGGTCCTCTTCGTCTGGCTAATGATCTGGGAATGGTGGGGATCTCTTCCCCAACAGGCATGGACTCCAGGGCCGGAAGTTTCAGGCAGCACAGCAGCTGGTGAGACAGACATCCGGGATCTAAGTGTAAGTCAGCTTCAGAGTGGACTTGGTCAGGAGATACGAAATGATCAGCTAACAATTTACACTTTCACGGAATCCCTTTTCCCTGAAGGGGGATTTGAAAACGTTAATCCTCAGATAAGAAATCTGGGGCCCCAGAAGTGAAGGGAGCCACGACAAGGGGTTGAGAATTTCCCCTCCTCTGTTCTCGTCCGACTTGCTCGCCAAGCCGTCCTGACGGTAAAGTGAGAAAGGGCCCATGGTTCGCAAAGAGAGAGAAGTATTGTAAAAAGTTTCACATGTATTCTGTTTTCACATGTCTTCACTGCCTCATTTGAGTGGGGCGTACCTCCCCGAAGCAGAGAAGCTAATTACGCTTCCTTTTTTTTGGATTTGGAAGCTAAGACTCAGAGAGGTTGAGCCACCTGATGGGGGTATGAGCTGACTGACTAAACCCTACATTCTTTCCCCAGTGACACCGTCAAGGGGCAGGAAGAGGGTCTAGAAACACTAGCTCAGAGTGCAAAGTCAGCACTCCTCATATTTGGCATCTTCCTTTCTCTGTGCCAACGTGACCCTTTCCCCCTTTCTGGGCCCCTATCTTACTCTTTTCATGCTGCCTCAGTTTCCCAGGGTCTCCACAGCCATGCTATGCTTGAGCCTGCTATAAGATCACTGCCCAAAGACGAAGCCAGCTCCTTCCTCCCTGCCCCATCAGGTCTGACTAGTCTCAGGTCCATTCCTCCTGTGCTTTCTCTAAATAAAATTTACACCTTCATACTCCAAACCCGGTTCTCTTTCTGCAACACCCCAAAAAATATTGGCCTGAGGGAGCCCAAGAAGAGATAGATTTCTAGGGGGGAAGTAGGGAGCCAAGTCATGCTTTGGAGAGACTCGCTAGGATGTAGACAATGCCACTGTGGTGCTCCTTTGTTTCTTGATCTACAGGCTAGTGACCCAGGTGTGTCCCATTTGTGACAGTTCATGGAGCTGTGCTTTTATGATTTGTGCACTTCTATGTCCATATGCACAATCAAAACTTTACTTAAAAATCCTTTTTTTAAAGATTTATTTGACAGCGAGAGAGTGAGCCAGAAAGCACATGTTGGAGAGGGAACAGCAGAGGGAGAGGGAGAAGCAGGCTCCCCGCTGAGCAGGGAGCCTGATGTGGGGCTCGATCCCAGGACTCTGGTATCATGGCCTGAGCCGAAGGCAGATGCTTAACTGACTGAACCACCCAGGTGCCCCTAAATGTCATTTTAAGAAAGATATTTAGAAGATATTTAGAGGAGGGTAGTTTAATAAACATTTCTCATGATAATTCACCTTGAGATGAGGTACTACACAAACTTAAGACTTAAGAAACTAATAAGTGAGGATATCTGGGCACTAAATAGAAATGTTTTTTGTTTTTGTTTTGCCTTACAAAAATAATTGATGATGGAATGTCTTTGCTTCCCCAAGGATTTAAAATAACATTCTATTGAGACATAAAACATTTTCAGAGTCATGGCCCCGAGTGAGGCACACCTGCATTTTAAAAATGATTTCCTGGGATGCCTGGGTGGCTAAATTAGTTTAGCGGCTGCCTTCGGCTCAGGTCATGATCCCAGGGTCCTGGGATCGAGTCCCGAATTGGGCTCCTTGTTCGGCAGGGAGTCTGCTTCTCCCTCTGCCTCTGCTTGCTTGTGCTCTCTCTCTCTCTCTCCCTCAATCTCTCTGACAAATAAATAAAATCTTTAAAAAAATAAAAATAAAAATGACTTCCTCCCTCTGCTCTTCTTTCCATAGCTTTTGTAGGTAGAGATAAGTGAACCACTCAGAATGTAAGGTCTTTAAACCATTTAGATTGGATGTGTACCGTCAGGAGCTGGAATTTGGCAAGGAGGCTCCAGTAATCTTGGAAAGTTTCAATATCTGGTTCTGTGTCCAATGGGTGATGACTTCCCGAAACGCCTTCCAGCTCCAGGATGCCACGGTTTTATGAGGTACAAAGAACATTGTGTCTTTTATGAAACAAAACAGACAAACAAACAAACAAAATGAGAAACAAAATTCTAAAAAAGTCAAGTAATTCCCCAGGAATAAAAAGGGGACCCCAAAAATACATATATATATATAATATACACATTTATGAATAATTAATTTCTTTTCTGGGTCTTTGTTCTCCCCCAACCCTAATGGTCAAAGTTACCTACTGGTCAGGAAGCTGAACAAAATTTTACCTCCACAAAGGTAGAACCAAACCATGCCAGATCAAGTTCTAGATAAGAATTTCTGAACTGTGTTCTACCCTGAGGCTACTTGTGCTAATGGTATTCACTAGGTACTGAAAAAATAGAAATGGTCCAAGAGTCAATGTAGTACAAAATTTTGCATTAAGTTTATTGTGATCGTGTGTCCTGGGTTTCTCTGGACATTCTGGATTCTAAGTGGTTGCTTTGTTCTCTTAAATGAATTTTTCATTCAACAAATTTTCATTTATTCATCCATTCATTCATTCAACAAAACTGCTTGCCACTGGTGCTGAGCTAATTAGATATCCGAATGGGAAAAAAAATACATCTTGACCTTAAACTGCAGAAAAAGTTCATTTGAGATGAATCATAGACCTAACTATGAAGGTAGCAATCAAGTTCCTAGAAGAAAACAAAAGTGATGATCCCTGTGATGTTAGACCAGGCAACGATTTCTTAAACAGGACATAAGAAAGCCCAAGTCCTAAACGATAAGATCAATAAATTAGACTTCTTTAAACTTAAATATTTGTTTGTCAAAAGATGACATTCAGAGAATGAAAAGAAAGTCACAGACTGGCAGGAGATATTTGTAATACATATACTGGGCAAAGGCCTTATACCCAGAATATGTAAGAAACCCTTACAGATCACTAAGATAGACAACTCTTTGCAAATTGGCCAAGCCTCGAACAGACACTTCACTGAAAGGGAATCAAATGGCCAATAGCATATAAAAAGTTGCTCGACATCACTAATCATCAGATAAATGTAAATTAAAATAATAACGAAACGCATACCCACTTTTTTACATTAAAAAGACCAATAATACCAATACTGGCAAGGATGTGGAGCAACTGAAAGTCTCATATCACTGGTCGGTATACAAATTGTTACACCACTTGAGTAAACTATTTGGCAGTATATTTAAAGCTTAATGTGTATATATTATGGGATCCCACAATTCCAACCCGGAGTATAAATCCAACCTAAAAGACAGGTCTGTGTAGGTCCGAGGGTACAAAGTTTCAGTTATGCCCTGTGAGTAAGTTCTGAGGATCTAATGTACACCATGGGTCCTATAAGTAATAACACTGTATTATATACCTGAAATTTTCAAAGGGCCTCGATCTTAAGCATTTGCACTACACATACACACACGGTCTCTATGTGAGGTAATCTATGTTCATTAGGTTGGTTGTGGTTACACATTTCACAATGTGTATCAAAACGTATTACACCTTAAATATACACAATTTTTATTTTTCAACTACATCTGAATGAAGCTAGAAAAAGGAGCTAGTTTGTAGCAGCTTCATTCAAGACAGACAAACACATTTATTTTTTATTATGTTATGTTAGTCACCATCCAGTACATCATTAGTTTTTGATGTATTGTTCCATGATTCATTGTTTGCATATAACACCCAGAGCTCCATGCAATACGTGCCCTGCTTAATACCCATCACCGGGCTAACCCATGGACCCACACCCTTGCCCTCTAAAACCCTCAGTTTGTTTCCCAGAGTCCACAGTCTCTCATGGCTCATCTCCCCCTCTGATTTCCCCCCCTTCATTTTTCCCTTCCTTTTCCTAATGTCCTCCGTGCTATTCACTTATTCCACAAATAAGTGAAACCATATGATAATTGACTTTCTCTGCTTGACTTATCTCACTCAGCATAATCTCCTCCAGTCCCATCCATGTTGATGCAAAAGTTGGGTATTCATCCTTTCTGATGGCTGAGTAATATTCCATTGTATATATGGACCACATCTTCTTTATCCATTTGAGGATAGACAAAAACTTGACATAACTCAAACATCCACTATTAGAATGAGTATATAAATTGTTGAACATTTACATAATTAAATAACATACAACAATGGAAAAGAATGAACCATTGTTACATGCAATAGAATGGATGAATATTATAGACACATTGTTAAGTGAAAGAAGCCAGACACAAAAATGCGTATACATGTAATTCATCCACATCAAGTTCAAACTCTGGAAAACTAATCTATGGTGACAGAGGTCAGAATAGTGTTTACCCTTGAGGGACACTGAATGAGAAGGGGCATGAGGAAGCTGGAGATGTTCTACATCTTGAGCAGGTTTGCAGGCACATAGGTGTACACATATGTAGAAATTCATCGCTGTGTACACACCAGCTTTGTGTACTCTACTGAATTTATACCTATAAAAGTGAGAAAAAAATCAGACCATCTACCCTGATTTCATGTCCAACAATAGAGTCACTGTGACTTGTCCCACAAGCAGGCACACTGAAATCCTATCTCATCAACCTTCCAGGAGACGTCTCCCTCCCCCAGAGAGCTTTTGAGATGTTGGCAGACACTGTTATTTCAGGCCTGCATGGAAGGGGAGGAAAGGGGAAATACTGCATCTGGGAAGTAACCTTTTTCCCCACCACCCAGTAGAGGATCAGCACAAGCTCCATAAATGTTTTTGATAAATAACAACAGCTACTATTTGATATAAACAACACTTACCACGTGCTTTGCATCAGACACTGCTCTATTAGCTTTCCATGTTCCTATTTAGTACTTATATAAGCCTAGAAAACTGCTCTATTTTTAGTCTCGTCATACAGGTGAGGAAAGAGATTTAGGCAGGGTTGGTTAAGTTCGTTGCCCAAGGCCTTACAGATAGGTGGTGAGTGGAGATCCCAACCCAGATCGATCTGCGTTTACAACCGGGACTCTAGGCCGCTTGCTATGGGACGAGTGGATGGCGTCCAGGCCCCGCTTGCATGTTATGTAACATGCGGGGCCGAAGCTGTGGCGGTTGCCGGCCTTGGCGACGGACTCCTTGAGGCCCGCAGGCCCACTAACCGCACACAGGTGGTAACTGCGGGCAGAGAACCAACTGTGCCGGCCCTCTCCTCGACGGCCTCCAGGCAATTTGCTTGGGGAAAGAGGAAGGCTCCCTTGGCTCAGACACTATAAGTTTTTTTCAGACTTCGAAACACACGCCGGAGGTAGGCGTAGGGGCTTCAGTCCCCACTCCCGGAGAGAACCAACGCGAAAATCCCCAGGGAAGCAAGAGGAAAAAAAAAAAAAACAGGCCTGCGAGGGAGCAGGGCGGAGATGAGATGAGCTTGGGAGGAACAGTTATGTGATGGGGCAGAAAAGAGCCTAGCGGAAAGTAGAGAGTCCCAGTAACTCCGAGGTTGGCGGGGTGTCAACACAGCACCTCTCTGTTGCGCCTGCGCAGTGCTACCTCCTTTAGCACCCCCGCCCCTTCTCGCCGCCGAAGGTTTACTCGTCTCTCGGCAACCATTCACCCGAGGAGCCAATCAGAGGGCACCTTTTGCCCTGCCCTCGCCGTCAGCGCCCAGGCGGAAGGATCCGGTGGGTGCTGGCTCCGCCCCACCCCGCCCCTCGCTCCCCTGGGAGGGAAGGCTTAGGGGCGGGGGCGGGGTGGGGGCGTGGTCAAGCCGCATAAGAACGGAGGGGGCGGCGGCAGGACCGCTCACTCGGTGCCGCTGCCTGGGGGCTGTAGTGACCGCGCCGCTCCTGCTGGGGGCTGCCCACGCCAAGGACCCGCCTCTGTCCTCTCCTCTTCCGCCTCCCAGGTGAGTCCCCGGTCCCCTCCCCTAAAGGTGCGAGGATGCGGCTGCCCCAGAGAGCCGCGCGCTCTGCCTTCGGGGGTCTGTCCCCGCCGAGCGGAGCTCAAGTCCTCTCAGAGGCGGGTGGGGAGCCAGAGGGGAGGTACGGACAGGTGCCGGGCCGGCCGCGGTGCTCCCTTCCCCTCCCCCTCCCGCTTCCGCGACGACACCCCCACACACATCCCCCGCCCCCGAGGGCCAGGCGAGACGCCCCGAGAGGGAGCTACAACTTTCCAGAGACTTCTGCTGGGGCTTGGCAAACTTGGGCGAGTTCCTGCTCCGTGCGTCCCGCGGGCTGTGCGCTGCCCGGCGCGGGCGGGGCGGCCGAAGAGCATGTGATGGGGGCCTTCGGCCCCTTCCCGGTCCGACCGCGGCCCCGCCGCCCCTTCCTTGCTTGCGCTCCCGCGGGCACGCACACCTCCGCAGGCCAGCCGAGCCCGAATTCGAATGCGGCGGTTTCGGGAAGCGCAGTTGGAGACGCAGCGGTCAGGGGCTCGTCTCAGGCCGGGGAGGGGAGGGGCGCTTCTCCGGCTCGGCGCCCAGCCCGGGGTTTCGAGGTCAGGGCGGGGATCCCTAACTTTCTGTGGACTCACACCTCCACCGTGAGCAGCAAAGCGGTCCAAGCGGGTGACTTCCGCGCGCTGCACTTCTCTTGGAAACTTCTCGGGAGTACGGTGCCCGGTTCCTCCCCCTTTAGGAATGAAACTGGCTTACCGTGTAAACTAAAAGCCTTAACAGTGAGTTGGCTGGGCTAACGGTGCCGCGGGTGGCTGCCCCAGATCTCAGAGGTGGGAGGGGAGGCGGAGGAGGGTGACGAACCTGACCCGTACAGGTTGGTAGCTTGTACCCCTAAACACGGAACGCAGATGGGAAAGAAAACAAAACTGCGCTACCTCAAGTAAGGGAGGACTTCCGGAGAAAAGCCTGGCGAGTTTCTCTGGAGAAGGAGAGCTCACCCGCTAGAACCGACTGATAGTTGAGGCTGGACCTCGCGGGAGAGATCAACTCAGTCCCCTTCCCTCCTTTTTTGCTGGAGGAAAGTCTTCCGCAGGGCTAAGTGCCTGTCTTAGGTAGCGACCTGCTACCTTTTAAACTTTTTATTTTTTTAGGGGAGTTATAACATGCAAGCCATGGAGTGCTTTAAAGTTCACTTATTACAGTCAGCGTTTATCAAGACTGTTGTAATCATCTGTATTGTGACAGTTGGTATTCAGGATATTTGGTAGATGGTCAGGAGCCTGAATCTCCCCAGGAAATAAAATAAAGATTATTAAATTCTTCTAAAGTAGACTCCTGGCTTGGCCCAGCTGCCCTCCAAGGGGAAAGTGGGGGGGAGGATGAGAGTGGCCATTGTTGGCTACACCAACATTTCCACGGGGAGTAACTTGGCAAGGTTACCTACCTGCAAGAAAGCAAGCCAGGTAGCCTGGGGCTGCCTGGGTGTGTGTTGGGGGGCGGGGCAGGAGTGCTTACCAAGAACTGTGCTGTGTCTGAAATCCCAGAAGGTATTATTGAGGGACTGAGACCCACACATGAGACCCTGCCATGGAAGGGGGTGGGGTGGGGACTAGAGAATGCTGACTTTTCTCTTCGCTTTCAGGGAGGCAGTCTGGCTGGACCAGCAGGGGTTCTGTCCTTTGACATTCTTGTTTGTGAAGATGGAAAACTTAATATCTCTGGAGTCAAGCTTTTACTTGAGATAACTGAAACCTTGTGTCTTAAGGTATACCCATATCTTTAGAGTACATTTATTCTCAATAAGGAGTTTTTTAGAAAGAAGGTTTGGTAAATTATATATAATTGTTCAGGTAGCTGGTAGGGCGAGTCTCATAACATAAATGTGAAAGTTAAAAAAAAAAAAAAAGCCCCACTTTTTTTGTCCCCCCTCGGCCAGGAGGCCTCTAAATTGTTAACGCAAAAACAAAGTTCCCTAATTTCATGACAGTGTCTGTACCTAGAGCTCACCGCTGCACTGTCTGTGTGGAGTTTCTTCCACAGTGCCTCCCTTGCATCCAGAGATTAAGTTGGGGTACCTCGGAAGGTAAGGACGTGGGTCTCGCCTATTTGTCAGATGGGGCGTGCCTTAGCCGGGCACCAGCGGTTCTCCCGCCTTGATTCGCTCACCTGCGCTGTGAGTACAGAAGCCCACGGAGATCCCATCGTGGGTTACAGAACCCCTCGCCCCTGCATTTCCCAGTATGCCCCACTTAGCCCCCAGCCCCCAGTGTTCAAGGCCGGGGCAAACTGTGCACATCTTGCACTACCCATCAAAGAACAGAGAAGTCCTCGTACTTCTGAAAACCCAAGGAAACGCCTAGCCATAAAGATAATGCAGAGTGGACTGTGGTGCCCTTGTTCTCCCAGTACCGGTAATCGGACACATTTGCTACAAAGTTAGAAAATGACATGGTTTTTTTTTAAACTGCTCAAGTAAGTAGTACCTTGTCTTCATCTTTCATCTCTCATCTATTGTGCGCCTGGGGCCAGTCACCAGAGAATGGCAAGCCAAGAGCTCTGAGTGGTAAACTTTTTTTGTGTTCCCAAGAGAAGCCCAAGCCTAGTTTCATGAGTTTAAGCTAAACTTGGGTTGTTGTGTTTCGGTTCCTTGGTCTCACACCAGATTTCTGGGCTGCGTGCATTACTCTGTGTGTGTGTGTGTGTGTGTGTGTGTGTGTGTTTAGGGGTTAAAGGGAAGTAATGCAGAATCTGAGGTGTTACTTGGGATGAAACATTACTCCGGTTAGATAAGGTTCGTTGCTTTTTTTGTGATGTCACTGACGTCCACAAGGCAATAGAGAAAAATGTGTTGTGCCATCCCGGTGTTTGGGCCGTGGCCCGGCAAGCTGGCATAAGCTATATTATGATGAAGCAGCCCCCCCTGTGTCTACAGAAACACTCATGTGTTTAAACAAGCCAGTTGGGTCCAGCAGTAGTGCTGATCTCTTGTGATGCTTCCCAGACTTCTGGTCTCAAGCCTTTTGATCCTTTCACTGCATGCATGAGAAAGAAGCTCATATTTGGAGTTTAAGTGGTTTAGACCAAGCCTCTTTGCATAACCCAGCTATGGAGGAAAGAGCCTATGAACTGTTTAGAATCAATAGATTTTGTACAGCTGGGCCCCTCTAGGCTGCCCTAGAACTGTTTGCAGAACTTCTTGGAACAACAGGGAAAAAGGAATATAAATATGTAATTGCTGATCAGTCTCTCCGTGGAGGAGATTTTTTTTAAGTCTCGGAGCCTTTTGGAGGCTTGGTCACTAAGCTGCGTCAAGTATTGATTACTTGGATGACCGTGATTGAGTCAGTAGTTAAGTGCTTTCCGCGCAGTGGTTGGTGCCAGGTGCCGAGGAGGCCAAGGCAGTGAGTGGTATGTAAAAAGGCCCGTGGAAACGCTCTGGATGCAGAAGGAGCTGGGACAGCTTCCTAACATGCAGGCGCTCGGGGTTTGCTCTGTTTGTCTAGCCACTGGCCCGCGAGCCCCAGGAAGGCAGGGATCAGTGCTCCCTGCGGAATCCCCCAGCTTCCCGGCGCCTGGGATTCTGGGGCGCAGAAAGTGCTCCGGCGATTGGATACAGTGGTCTGCCAGTATTCAGCTGCCAGTCCTCTCAACGAGGGAAGTCTCGTTTAGGTAGATTCATTCTGGTGGGCCGAGGGCCTGGGAGCTTCTTGGGCGGGAAGCTCCCAGGCCAAGATGCCGGCTGGTTTCTGGGCCTTTTTCTAAATGGAGGACCCTGGTAGGTGTGGAGCCGAGGGGCCGTGCCTGCTAATTGGCCAGCAGCTGAAGCCCCTTCAGCCCCGCTCCAGCCCTGCTCTCTTCCAGCATTTCCCATCCCGCCCTTCCTGCCCCTCCACCGCAACCCCAGCCTCACATGGCTCGCTCGGCCTTTCTCTCTCCAGTTCACTCGGCTGCTGGTTCTGCTGATCTTTTATCTTTCTCGCTTTTTGTTTCCCACTGCCATCACTGACCTGGTTCAGGGGCCTGTTGGCAGCAGCTCCGTGAGAGCAGCGCGGGGCTCTTCTCCTGCCCCTGGCCAGTTCCGCATCCCGTGCCCCTCAAACATCACCTGAAGAACCCCCGGAACTGCCCGTCCCTGCGGAAGCCAAGCTCCTTTTCAGGACCTGCCCCCTTCTGACCTTCTCTTCATTCTCCACCTCCCTTGCCTCACAGAATTCGTACTCAAATGTTGGACCAAATCCCTGCTCTTCCTTCCTCACCAAGCTCTGTTTTGACCTGCCTTTAGACCCTTCTGGCTCCTGAGGTCACCCCAGCTGCGGGTCCCACATATCTCATTACTCTGTACAGTTCTGCCGTGTACCTTGTTTTCTGTTTCTACTTTCACTTTTTCCACTGGATGAGCGCACAAAGTCCCATGTCTGGCTCCGTATTCGCTCTCTGTGGGTCCATGTTGAGAAGAAAATCCTCCACGAGTCTTGAACCGCGTCTACTCCCTCATGTTGCTTCTCTCCCCTGGCTTAGCCCTCACCCGAGGGTGGGACAAAGGGTCATCCTCCACCTTGCTGGGCTGTCTAACCCCTAACCTCAAACACACCCTCCTGACCCTGACTCGTGCCTGTGGCCGAGGACCCTACTGACCCTGCGTGGCCTTGGCCAGTCGGGGCTCTCTGGCCGGGCGCCACGGTAGGAAGAGTGCAGACCCAGGAGGAGAGAGGCCGTGGCCACGGAGGGAGCGTGCGCCCCGAGTCCAGGCCCTGGTTGGGCTTGCTCGGCTGGGACCCAGTGTCCCGGGCCTCCCCTGGTCTCTCTGCTTCCCTCCTCCCTGCCTCTGAGGCTGCGTCTTGGGCCGTGAGGATGCGCCCCTACCTCTTCAGGCTTCGGTCTCCTCACCGTCGTAAGGCCGGTGGACCAGTGCTGTCCCGGAGAAATTCGGAGAGCCCCAGTTAAGTTCCTAGCAGTCGTCCCATCAAAGAGTAAAAAATAAACAGGTGAAACTCATTTTAATAATCTCATTTCACCCCTCATAGCGGATGTTAGCCTCTCTGTATGTAAGCAATATAAAAAATGTGAAGGAGATACTTCCCTTTTTCCTTTTCTCCTGCTCCTACTGAGTTCTTGAAACCCAGGGCGTGTTCTGCGTTCGCAGCACGTCTCAGTGTGGACTTGCCCCGTGTCGAGTCCTCGAGCGCCACACGAGGCCTGTGGCTACCGTACCGAGCAGCCCGGGTCCAGACCACCTTCCCAGTGGCTCACTCTCCGGTTCTGATTCTGCACGAGTGGGAGGCAGGCGTTAGCAGCAGCAGGTTATGGAAGGGGAGCATGGGCCAGGGGAGAGAGAGGTCTTTGTCTCCTGCTTACTGACGGGTCGCCAGCTCCTAGACCAGCGACGGGAACGTAGTAGGCGCTCAGATATTAGAAAGAACGAAAGGAAATTCAGCCATCGTGACCAATTTACTGCTGAGCATTCACCCCGTGAGCCAGGCCTCCCACTAAAACACAGGATATCCGATTCCTCGTCCGGTGCTCGCTCTTACGTTTTCCTCTAGTTTCATAGAGAATAATCACCAGGTAATAGAATTCCAAAGAATTGCAGATGAAACCTTCTGACACCGGCAGGGGACCAGGGCTCAGACAACTTATCAATCATTTAAGACGTATCAACAACTGAAATGTGAAAATGCAAGAGGAAGGAACTTTCAAGTAACAGGTGTCTGCGAGCTGCCAAATGACAGCGACACATGAGGTGGCATATGCTAATTTAGCGATAATTATTCCTAGAGGGCCATATCCGTGACCTGCACGGCTCCGCGCATGTAGAAATACTAAATACGGGGGCTTGGCTGCCCCGGTACAGTTGGTACCGAAATAGGGACAGAAATAAGTACCCCGTGGTCTCATTCCTTCACTTCAGCGGATCCTTCCACCCCGCAGTGCTGCCCGGCCACCCAAATGGCCATTCTTCGCAGCATTTGTAACGTCAAGGGGACCGCTGAGCCTGGTGATGTGTCCCTCGGGCTGCTGCCGTGCTGGGACCTGGAGGTCCCGTGCCTGCTACAGGGACAGGTCTATGCAGACCTGAAACCTGGATGGCATGGTGCATAATTAGCATCCTCCCAGACCTGGAGGCCTGCTCACACTTAGACATAGGTGACTGGGGTGTGTGAGTGTGTGTGTCTCAAGTGTGATAAGTGCCACCCTTGAGCTTGGCCCTTTCCTGATAAGGCCCAGGGATGCCGGGAGGGATGGGGCAGCAAACTGAGGCCCTCCTTCCGGACTCCTGATGCCTGCTCCAAGTTCTAAGCCGGAGGGTTGGGTGGTGTGCGACCCTCGATCGACCCCGAGGGGCCGGCAGCCCTTAGACCCCGTGGACTGTACGGAAACTTGGCCGTCCTTACGGTAAACAGCCTCCTAGGAATCGTTCTATTTTTCTCAGTCTAGTCAGTCTCTAAAACGGTGGGGGCCGGCTCTGCGATCTCTTTACATGAGTCAGACCGGTCACATTTCTGATTTAGAAAGAGGCATTTCGTAGGAGGAAGTGGGGCGCCAAGTTGCAACAGGGATTCTTTCCAGTTCAAGTGGTGTATGCAGCACTTAATATCGCTGACACCCTGGAAAGACCAGGACTTCTGCGCTTAGCTTCCATCTAAAGCTGCCCGTGTCCCGACCTGGTTAATGTTTACATTTGCGACGATTTCAGGGTGTTCCTTTAAGCGGGTGCGCTTCTGCGGTGCCCCTGTTCCGGCATCTGGGCCCGTGTTTTGATTCTGGGTCATGCTGTTTGGCAGCCCCAGCATGGGCCCTTCCAGTGTTATCTCTCCAGCCACACTGGCTCACGCATCCTATTTTGAAAGACGAGAAAGTGTTTTCTGTTTGGAGTCCTCGTCGGGCGGGTGTCTGCAGACAGAGCCCAATCTCTGATCACCATTAAGACCGTCTGCGGGCACCCATGGGAAGTGAGAACTGGGGAGGGCCCCTCGAACTCAAAGCTGGCCGCAAAGCCAGGCGGCCCTGGGTTCTGGTGGCCCGCTTCTGCTTCAGTCCGGGGCACCCCGTTCCCTCAGCTGGGGCGGCACCCCAGCTGCCATGGGAATCGCACCAGGTTTGGGGGCTGTGGCGCACGTGGGCGTTCGGTGGCTGGGACGCTCCTGATAACCCTGAGAAAATAGCTCGAGACCTCCGGCTGGACGTGTCCAAGCGGAGAGTGGGAACAGGCCAGCTGCGGCATCTCTGGTGTCACTGACTCAGGACTGTCTTCTCCGGGCAGAGTTCTGCGGCGCGGCACTGCTGTTTCTTTGAACGGAGGCAGAGTGTGTTTGCGGGTGTTCTAGAAAAAGCTAACACGCAGTATATTTTATTGTCCTTTTAATAAACGAGGCATTATTTAATCTGGTTCTATTGCCCGGGGCTGTCTGCTAATGCAAACTCTCGCGTGAACATTCACGTGAAACTTAGACGTGAGCCTCAGTTATCTGTACCATTTCCACGTGTTTGGGGGCAAGGGAGTCTCCAGAATGTGGCCTCCTCCCTGGTGGCGAGAGGCTGGCCGCCGGCAGACAGAGCCTTCCTCAGGCTGTCCCCCCACCCCCGCCGGTCCCCCGTAACTCCTGGCCTTCACCACACATTCGAGGATGGAGGGAGGACTTCTCTCCAGAAAGCCGCGTCTGCTCTGCAGCCCGGTTTTTCTCCTTGCTGCCCACTGGTCTGTCCCTAGTCCCCAGTCCTCCAGGGTGCCCAGCTTGTTTCTCGAGGATGTAGGCATCTCAAGGGCCAGAACTCTGAGCGGTTGGAAAAGGTGGCAGGTGTGCAGGCGTGGGTCAAGCACGTGCGCATTCGTTAGGCTGTGCCAGGCGGTCCTGTGTTCGCCTCTGTTCCAGCTCCCCTTCCCGAGCTCGCCCGCGGGGCGCCCATCCCTGCTTGCGAACTTACCTCCCTCCTTTCTGTGGCCCCGTTTGGGTTATCAGGTTCTGGGATCTAGAAAGCTGGCCTCTTGTCTGCAGAGTGTCCTATTCTGTTGGTTTATCAGCAGATCAACGCTGCCGATCTTGCAGCCAGCAGAGCACGTCCCCGCAGCTGTCCCCGTGCCCTCCGAGAACCGGTACCTGGCAGCCTGGCGGCATCCGGCCGCTCCCTCCGAGGGAGCAACCTGGGCCTTCACCTCCCGGCCCCCTGCTCCTTTAAAACAAATCCGAGCGTAATGATGAGCATTTCTGGACACAAGTACCTTCCATTCTGGTAGATTCCAGCTGGATCCAGCTGTGGATCCCCGAAGCCATGATGATCTTGAGGGAGAGGGTCTCTGAGCTAACAGCCGTGAGGTACTCATGCTTGGGACTGCTTTTGCCTTGCCTCCGCCTCACTCAGGGGCCTTAGTATCTAGCCACCTTCCTTCCTATCCCGCTGTCCTATAAAAAAAACTTACGTACCTTTCACCCCTTTTCCCTCCACTTACTGCCGTCTACTTTTTACAGCTACCTTCCAGGCCCTACACACACCCCAACACTTGCACCCAAACTTTCCACCTCCTAGGAAGCCCCTCAGTCCCATTTGTGCCACTTCCCGGCAGGGTGTCCTTGGACAGTTAACACCTTGTACAACCTCGTCGTTCCCTAGTCCCCTTTCCTAGTGAGTGGGAATAATAGTAGTATTGGTTGATCCAGATAAAGCCAGATCAGATAGAGTTCGGTGGTTCATGTTAGGGCCCCTGGCTAGACATCGAGTCACATTTGGTCTCTCCCCCCAAGAAGAGGGCCTGGAGGGCTAGGCACCTGCTGGTACCTGCTGGAGCTTCTGGGGACATAGGCCGTGGTTTCTGAGTGGCTAGCATTGGTAAGATGTTTATGTTATGAGACAGCCAATGTGCCTCCCCATCGAGAAATAGGATTTCCCACATCAAGGGGAGCGAATTGCCTTCTCTGGTGCTTCTCCGAGAGGTACCTCTAAAGACACCGTGGCATCCTCGAGGATGAACACTGACTCCTGTCCCTTGCTCAGCTGGAATCTACTCTAACAGGGCCGTAAAGGGTGATTGGTTCAAGCTTCGCTGCCCTCGGTGTATGTGGTGGGGATAAAGTGTCACAGTTACGGGGGTCACTGTCTCCTTTCGTGGATAGGACCAATACAGTCTCTGTTTTTAGAAGAGATCACTGTGGTCGCAGCAAGAACCGGTCATCTCAGGGCACCTGTGGGCTCCCGGCAGGAACCCCTGCCCTCTGCCCTCCTCCCACCCTGCCAGGGGCCGAGCGAGTTCAGTGGGAACTGTTGCCAGTTCCGAGGGTTTGAACATTGGCTCTAGAGTCGAGGATCTGGGGTCAGTTCACTTAATCTTTTCTGACCCTTATTTCTTCATTTATGGAAAGAGGATAGTCGTACCTTCCTCAGAGTGCTTATGAGGAGGAAATGGGAACTGACGTGAGTAGGCTTATGCTACGTACCCTTTCTTTTGCGCACACATCTGTGATTTCATTTTACAGGGAACAGTAAGGCCCAGGGTTGCGGTCCTCCTTCACTTGGGGTGCTGAAAGGATTGGTTGGATAGAAGAGTGTGGTGTGTATGCCATGGTCTTCCACTTCTGCTTAAACTCTCTAGGTTTTTATGGGCAACGAGTAGGTTTCCCCCCTGAAAATGCCCTCTGTGACCTACCGGAGCGGAAAGAGTGTGTGTGGAAGATTCCTGCCTCGAGTGCGCAGGTCCCTTGTCAGCCCGGAACTGGGGACAGCAAGTGTCTTTGTTGGGCATACACACCTCCCGTAGTCTGTCACCAGGCTTGGTCCTTGTCCACGGCTGGGTCTCTCACTGCGAGCCTCAAAAGGGTTCCTAGGAAGATCCAGGCTTTTGAGGTAACGTCCAGCAACCGTAAAAGGAAATGTTGTCATCAAAGGAATGTTGAAATGTGTTCGAGCTTCTTTTGTATTCTTAAACCCCAGCAGGGACAGAGGAAGAGGGGTGGTACTCAGTTGTCTCTAGAGGGGATGGAGGGCTGCCATGGCTGAGAGCCTCCGTTCAGACCTCAGAATTTCCGTGAAACCTTTGGGACAGTAGTTTCTAGAGCGTTCATGTGAAATATCGCTGACCGAGACTTACATATACATTGTCCTTAACTTCACAGGTGGACACTTTCACGTGTACTGAGAATTCTTTGGACAGTGTCTATGTCTAATACCTGGCACAAATAGGAATCAGTGTTGATTTGGCCTAAGCCCTTGACGTTAAGTGACCTTGACCTTATGTGAGCTCTTCACGCTCATCTCCAGTTTGTCTGCAGGTGTGTGCTGCTGGCCCACCTTGAGTCCCCTGACGCTTTCCCCTCTCTTATTTCTGGGCTCTAGATAAGCTCGGAAGCAGGACTAGAAATAGCTTTCTTTTTCTTTTTTTTCCTTCTATTTTCTTTTCAGTTAGGGCTTAATCTATAGGTTTTCAGATCAACCTGCCTTTGAGGGTCCCGCCTCCCCTGCCTGGCCCCGAGGGATCCACATTGAAGGCTCTGAGGGGAAACTTCTATGTGTATTTGATCTGGGGACAAAGAGATGGGTAGGAAGTGATAGGCATTGAAAGAACTAAATAAGGCACCAGATGAGTTAGGAGGCTCGTGGGGGAGAGATTTTCAGACATGGCTCATAAGATTTTAACTATTTTCAATTAATACGTGTATAGGTTCTCAATTTGAAAAGGATAATATAAGTTTCCTTTGTCCCATCTCCCAATCTAGAGGGGGTATATGATATAGGCCGAAGTATTTATGTTTCCTTCCAGAAATTTGTGTCCCAGGCCATGGGAAACAGAGAGAAGTTAGACATGAACTTGTCCTTAGGGAGCTTGGCTTATTCTTCTTTGGGCTTGGTCAGTCTTTTCCTCTTCCCTTTTGCTGCCATTCCTGCAAACCTGTCTTTCAATGTGCACATTCTAGCCTTGTGCGGAGGCCAGATGATAGAAGAAAAGGGATTTCAGGGGGCACCTGCGGTTAGTCATCATGAGTCCAACTTTTTAGGAGATTAAATACTTTGAACTGAGTAGACAGTTATCCTCACTTGTAAAATGGTGCCTGAATTTCCAAATCAGTGAGAAATCCTGGTTCCCACCTTGCCCAGTTTCTACTGTGCAAAATAAAATGAATCTGCTTCTTAGACAATAAAAGGAAAATCGAGCACTACTTTGAATTTGCCAGGCTTCATGTTAATTTTGTTTTCTAGTCATCATTTCGTTACTTCTACTAACTAGAATTTGTCTTTAACTTGGGCCTTTCTTGAGTTGAGAATGTATTTCACATGATTTTTTTTTTTTTTTAAGATTTTATTTATTTGAGGGAGAGAGAGAGTGAGAGAGAGCATGAGAGGGGAGAAGGTCAGAGGGAGAAACAGATTCCTCGTGGAGCTGGGAGCCCGATGTGGGACTTGATCCCAGGCCTCCGGGATCATGTCCTAAGCTGAAAGTAGTCGCTTAACCAACTGAGCCACCCAGGCGCCCTCATGTGATTCTTTTATATGCAGATTATAACAATGTTCATCTCAAGCAGGTTAATTAAAACTCAAACTGTTACACTAAACTCTGGTGTGTTATCTACGCCCTCAGGGCCTATGACTTGGATTTATTCTAGTAATACCAGCATTTGTTGGAGTCATTAAAAAATATATATATACTTTTGATATTTGGAATTGTTTGGACGGGGGAGAGAGAACAAAGAATTCCTTTGTAATCGTCATCAGTAACTTATTTTGGGCTCTTCTAATGGGCTAAGTGCTGAATATGAACCCAGCCTAAATTCGAGCCTTCAGTAGCTTGAGCTCTTCCATATTTAAGTCCTAGTAAACTGGAAGAATTAAGAACTACACCACAGATTTGTCATTTGTCATGTCCTACAACGTGCTTTTATATGAACTACATTTTTCTAAAAGTGAACTCCAGTGTTCATATGAGTATCAGAAGCAGTTGGTACCGAAGGTGCCCAACACAGGCATCCTAGGTTCCTGGTAAAGCATTGACTGCATTTATTAAGTTTCTTGCGACTGTAGCCAGTAATCAACACGACAGCACATTGGGGGTCACTGTCATATGTCTGAAATGAGAAATAGCAATTCCTATAAAACTACCAAAGAACACTTTGGGATAACAAACATAGGGTCTAGATGAGATGGCTTATCCGTTATTTTGAAAGTCCGGAGGATTTTTGACAAACAGCGGACATCTTCTATTAAACAATAGAGAAGTAGAAACTTGACTAAAAACCATTCTAGGGGAAAAACAGGGACTCATCCCTCCTCCCCTGCCTGGCCCCGAGGGATCCACATCGAAGGCTCCGAGGGGAAACTTCTATGTGTATTTGATCTGGGGACAAAGAGATGGGTAGGGAGTGATAGGCATTGAAAGAACTAAATAAGGCACCAGATGAGTTAGGAGGCTCGTGGGGGAGAGATTTTCAGACATGGCTCATAAGATTTTAACTTTTCAATTAATACGCGTATAGGTTCTCAATTCAAAAAGGATAATATAAGTTTCCTTTGTCCCATCTCCCAATCTAGAGGGGGTATTTGATATAGGCTGAAGTACTTTTGTTTGCTTCCAGAAATCTATATAAATGTACAAGCATGGGCTTGTGCTTTTACACACACAGGGTTGGTTTTCTATGAATAAATCTCGACTAGCATTTCCTATTCTTAAAGATAGAGAGCTGCCTCCATTCTTTGGGACAACTGCCTGCAATCGTATACTGTCGTACACATGCATTGAGTCATTTCACCTTCCACTGATGACTCTGTAGCTTTGTGAATGATTCTCCAGTGACTAGCCTTGTGCATACTTGCAAGTATACCCGGCGGATAAAATCAAAAGTGGGCTTCTTCCAAGTAGAATTGATATAAAGAGTAGATTCACTTAAAATTGAGAGTCCCACCCTGTTCTTCAGAGAGAAGCCACGGGCACTGTGCCAACGGCTGGCTGCTTCTTGACCTCTGCCATTCTGATAGATAAGAACGATACGGTGAAATTTTAATATTCAACCTTAAGACCAACCCTTAAGGTAAGGTTGAATGTGTTACGCATCTGAGCCGCTGTTCATGTATTTTGCCCCTTCTTCTGTTGGGGTGCTGGTTGGTCTGTCTTACTTGTAGGGGCTCATTCTTCATTATTAAAATAAGTACTTTGCCTCACTTTGCAAATATGTTCCTAGGATTGTGTTTCTGCCTTCTTTGTGGTATTTTTTGCCATGTAGATATTTTTATGTTTCTATATCAAATGTTTTAGATATTTTTATTTTTCTATATCAAATGTTTGACTTTTAGTTTTATGTGATTTAGAAAGGACTGCCTGCTCTAGTAAATTCCATGTTTCCTCAGGACTTTTAGGGTTTTGTCCTCTTATGCTTAAATCTTTGATTTGTCCATCTAGATCTTAGTGGGGCAAGACAAGGAGCCACCTTATTTATTTTGTAATTGTAGATAACTATCTACATGTCTAAACTTTTTGTCGCTACTATTTTGAAATGCCTCGTTTATTACATACAAAATCCCAATCCCCCATGTATTAGATTTTATTTCTAGATTTTAAAAATTCCATTCCAATAGTCTGTCTTTTTGTACCAATACCAAATATCTGCGTGTCCTTGTTTCAATTATTGTGGCTTCATAATACCTCTTATGGGGCTAATATGTACATCACTCTTGTTTCTCATAACTTTTCTGGCCATCCCTGCCCCTCCTCCCATATGAACTTCACAGATTTTCAACCTAAAACAGATTCTAACTTTGAACCTACGGCCAGTTTAGAGATTTAAAAATATACGAAAGGTCTCATGCTTATGTCATCTCCTTCTCTCCCCACTCCCTCCCTGGAGAAGGAAAGATCGCTTCCGTCACATTTTCACTGGTGTTAGATGTTCCTCCTCTAAGAACTACTGTCTAAAGGTGGGGAGTAGTTCTGGCTTTAATTTTAGAACGTTTTTTTTTTTCCTTTTTTTTTTTTTTCTCACAACTCCTTAAAAAAATTAAAAAAGGCCTAAGTCCAAAGTCATTCCTATAGTTATTTTCTCCTGCAACATTACTGAGATTCTTCTTAGAGATATTCTTAAAATCAATTGTTCTTTCTCCTCCAAGTATTGATTCAGTTGCTACTCTGTCGCTGTGACTTCTCACACCCGTATCACAAACATGAGAATTGGGAGCATAACGGCAGGTGGTACACAGGGGAGAAGGTTGTGTTCTTATAGGGAGATCAACATACCTGATGGAAATCTGTGTCGCCAGATCATACATAGTTTAGCAGTATTTCAAAACAAAGCTGGAGCCATCTCGCTTTGTAGTCGTTTGGACTTAATTGTGCAGCGCCCTGTGTAATAGGCACAGTGTACCGTATGCTGATCATAAAAGGGCCACAAAGAACCAAATGTACATAGAGCATGTTAAAAAGATGTCCCAAGTCTGACTTGAAGCCAAATTCTAGCCACAGTGAGCATGAAGTATTTTGCCACCAATTTTGCTTGTTATCCTTAACCTAGGCGTGCTTTGGTAGAATGATCTAGAGAGCCTAGAGCTTTTTAACACTGTCCAAACAGGTTTGAAGGGAAACTTACCTGCCCCTTGGCAAGTATTCTTCTGTAGCAAGCACAGGAGGGCTCAGCCCCAGATTGGTCTTCCTAGAGCCTGCTGGGATCACGTGACCACCCTTCCCATTGCCGGCCAAGCACATTCAACCCCTCACCCTACAGGCTAAAGGGAGCCTGTGCTCTTGCTTGAGAGGTGCCCGATGGCCAGACTGGACAATTTGTTGGGTCTCGGCTGCACGTTGCCTTCTGGCCCTCATTCCCAACCCAGAGCTCATGTTGCCTTTCTGTCAGCTTATGTCCCCTCCCCATAGGTGAACTCTTCTGTGGCCTTCTTGTTCACCCCAACCAAGGGACACTCCTTTCTTCTTTCTTCTACGTTTATATTCCATTTTCTTTGTACTACACACTGCCTTTTATTGCTACATTGTGTTCTCACCCACCTTCTTAATGACCAGCTCCCGGAAAGCTTGTCTCGAGACGTCCAGTGGTGCCCCCCGACACTGAGTGATAGCCATCACCATCACTCGGAACCACTTATGTCAGGCGAGGATCCCTGGGACCAGCGCAAGGCCTAAAACCCAAGTTGGAACCTCAGGACAGTGATGGCGGACGTGCGTTCAAGAGCAGCGGTTTCCAAGCAATGAAACCGCGGCAGTCGCTGGGATGGGTTTTGTGTGTGCCTAGCAAGTCAGGAAGGCTGTCGGGGAAACTGTGCTCACACCGAAGTGTGAGGAAAGCACCTTGACATTTTATTTCGGCTCTTACGTCTGTCTAGCTCATGTTTGACCCACGTGGATCCCCAAGCGCCTTGACTTTCTGATATAGCAGTCTTTGTTTTTACACGCTAGGATTTCCAGGGACCTGTTGTATTTTATTTCCTGAAACGTATCACTTGGTTGAAAATTACTTTGGCAGCTATGGTTCTAGCAAGTGAAGCGTGAGATGGGATGTTTTTCTCCTAGTACCGAGAGCTCTCTTGATTCTCCTTAGGTAGCCTTGAGGTGTACTAGATTTCAAAATACAGCAAAAAGATCGCACTGCCCTGAGGAAGTCTCCCACGTCCCGCGGAGGGCCCTCCTTGCTGGCCGAGCTGACCCAGACCTGTGTTGCCAGGATTCCTGTCACCCAGACGGCTCCCTGGCGTCCCACTCTGGATAACAGAGGTGCTGGTTACAGGGCCGACGGCTCCTGTGAGGGAAAAGGACGTGGGGTTCTTGCTAACAAGATATCCGTGTACCTGGTGCTAGCAGGACTGAGCGCACTTCTGGGCTCGGTGTGGCTGCGGCCCAGAGCTGAATCTTCATCTCCTCCTGGACGGAAGGGAGTCTTTTCCTTGCGGGGGTGCGGAGGGGGTGGTAGTTTAGGCGTCAGCCGGATCAAGATGTAGGTAGGCATGCAAAGGCGGGAGAGGTAATTCTGTGAAGACCAAGGAGAATTAGCCAGACCTCTAGCCCTTCTGATGAGGATCGTGTTTAGGTTACTTTAAGAAATTTGTCTACTTGCCTTCACGTGAACCGCCCTCTTGCAGACAAAACAAGAAAATCAAAGAAGCCGGCCCCACATAAAACAAAAGGACGAAGCACAGGGTGGGCTCCTGTGTGTGTCGTCCTCCCTCCATGCACAAAGCCCCTCCCGTCCGAGGGCCGCGCCCCGCAGTGGGCGCCCGTTGTTGCTTTGGGAGGGAGAACGTTCAGAGAGCCTGGAGCATTTGCTCTGAGTCCCTCGGGCTGCCTGGCTGCGTACAAGCGAGTCCTAACTCTGTTTCTCGCCCCCTCACTTTCAGTTTCCCCGCAAGCACGCCCCCCAAGATGGCAGAGGAGAGCAGCAATACCGGGGACTGCGTGTCCTTCAGCGTGCTCAACTGGGATCAGGTGAGCCGGCTGCATGAGGTCCTGACCGAGGTCGTACCCATCCACGGACGAGGCAACTTTCCAACCCTGGAGATAACTCTGAAGGACATCGTCCAGACCGTGCGCGGCCGGCTGGAGGAGGCGGGCATCAAAGTGCAGGACGTCCGGCTGAACGGCTCCGCGGCGGGCCACGTCCTGGTCAAAGACAACGGCCTGGGTTGCAAAGACCTGGACCTGATCTTTCACGTGGCTCTTCCCACGGAGGCCGAGTTCCAGCTGGTCAGGGACGTGGTGCTGTGCTCCCTTCTGAACTTCCTGCCGGAGGGCGTGAACAAGCTCAAAATCAGCCCGGTGACCCTGAAGGAGGCGTACGTGCAGAAGCTGGTGAAGGTGTGCACGGACACGGACCGCTGGAGCCTGATCTCCCTGTCCAACAAGAACGGGAGGAACGTGGAGCTCAAATTCGTCGACTCCATCCGGCGCCAGTTTGAGTTTAGCGTGGACTCTTTCCAGATCATCCTGGACTCGCTGCTCGTCTTCTACGACTGCTCCAGCAGCCCCATCTCTGAGCACGTCCACCCCACGGTGATCGGGGAGAGCGTGTACGGGGACTTCGAGGAAGCCTTCGAGCACCTGCAGAACAGACTGATCGCCACCAAGAACCCCGAAGAGATCCGGGGCGGGGGCCTGCTCAAATACAGCAACCTCCTGGTGCGGGACTTCCGGCCCACGGACCAGGAAGAGATCAAAACTCTCGAGCGTTACATGTGCTCCAGGTTCTTCATCGACTTCCCGGACATCCTCGAACAGCAGAGGAAGCTGGAGACCTACCTGCAGAACCACTTCGCCGAAGAAGAGAGGAGCAAGTACGACTACCTCATGATCCTTCGCAGGGTCGTGAACGAGAGCACCGTGTGCCTCATGGGGCACGAGCGGAGGCAGACCCTGAACCTCATCTCCCTCCTGGCCTTGCGCGTGCTGGCGGAGCAAAACATCATCCCCAACGCCACCAACGTCACCTGTTACTACCAGCCCGCTCCCTACGTCAGTGACGGCAACTTCAACAACTACTACGTTGCCCACCCTCCGGTCACCTACAGCCAGCCGTACCCGACCTGGCTGCCCTGTAACTAAGCTTGAGACCTGAGGGCTTCCACCGTGGGAACCCCAATAGGGCAAGGGCTCTCAGGACGGGGAGCCGCCTTCTAGATGTAGGTGTTTGGCTTTTAAAGGGGAACTCAGCTCTGATTCTGCTCTTTTTTTCTTTGTGCACCCACTGGAATGGGTCTACAGTGTATCATGAGCCAACCCTGAAGGGACCCGTTATTCCAGTGCCACTTGGGAAAATGCTATATAGGAAGGACGACCTCTCCACATCTGTCCGGGATAGACACTAACACGCCAAATTCCCGCACGGGGAGACTGGAGCTCCGTGCGCTAATGGAATCCGGGAGAAAGCTTGGGCAGTGTGTCTTCTCACTCAAAGCCTAGAGTAGGCTCCGTTGGCCCTCACGCGGGATTCTCAGCTGTTCCCTGAAAGTTGTGGTTGTGGTCTATTTTCTTGTACCGATTTTAGCCAGGCAGGAAATGGTGGACGTGTGAGAGTGGCCTCGTGACTTCATTTTTGTTCCCGGGACTGAATCGCTTATGTTTATTCCCTGTTAGCAGAGCTGAGGATTTCTTTCCTGAACAACCCAAAGCTGGTAGCTGGAGATTTGAGATCTGGTTGACAGTGGTTTATGGTTTAGATGCTGCGCTCTCACGAGGAATCGTGAGATATTGCTAAGTAAAAAGAAAAAGAAAAAAAAAGATGACCTTTGCTTGAAATGTAACTTGAAAACAAAATAAAATGTGGAACATAATGTTAAAGCAGAATTGTGGTGGCAGTGGCAGGGGGGGAGGGGGTGATTGTAAATAGGAAACGTGAATGTTCAGTTTTTTTTTTTCTTTTTTCTTTAAGGAATTCTTATTGAATGCCACTTCCCCCCCCCCACCCTCCCCTCAGCAGCTCATTAGTTTCGCTCTTCCTAAGACTAAGGATTGTGCTGAGTCTAAAGTCCTGTAGTAACCAACATGAGAGGGTCTTCCCGTGTTTTAATTGGAAACCCGTTTCGGTCACATTCCAAGTACGACAAGCTGTTTTTCTGGAGTACCGTGGCTGATTCTTTTTTGTTTGTTTTTGTTCTTTCTTCGGAAAAAAAAAAAAAAATAGCGATTTCCTTCTCCAGGCTGTCTTTGGGCTGCCCGTGAATTGGGGACTTTCAGTAGAAAGGAATGACCCGTGGAAACCTGCTGCTGTGGGCAGAGCTGTGTGGCTCACGATTGCTTTAGAACCAAGCCTGCTGCCCCTGTGCTTTGTGCGAGGCGGAGGCTTAGGGTCTCTCAGGTTTGGTGCGCACCGGAGCTGCCGGGATTCCTTGGAATGATTAATTCAGGGGGATTCCGGGAAGAAGGAAGTCAACGGAGAATGGTCTTCCTTAATGTGGTAGACTTGACTGTGCTTGTGTCTTTTGTGCACTTTAGGAGGAAAACAGTGTCAATCTCCAGTCTAAAGCAAACTCGGTAAACGGGAGAGTTCTGGGCTGCCGCTTTCCCAGTTGATTCAGATAAGGAATTTTGTGTGTTTTGAAACTTTTGTGGGATCTCTTAGACGGCATCCCTCTAGAGTGTTGAGGGTAGAGGAACTCAGTATCGGCAGCCAGCTCGGTCTATAAAGTGATTTCATCAAATCCACGTTCCTGATTTTTTTCCTTTCTCCAGTGGCCAGAAAAAGCCCAAGACCCGAGTGATTGCTTTCCTTTCTCCTTGCTTTAAGCAACGAAGATACCTTAACAAAGAAAAGCTTAGCAGAAAACGAGTGGTTTCCCTTTTTCCCCGAAGATGGTATTTTCAGGGTTTTTTTGGGGGGAATGTGAGGTCTTGGTCCTCTTAAAAGCAGGTTGGGCGTGATGGAACCCCAGGGCCCAGCCGGTATCCGTGTTGTGTTGCGCTCGGTGACCAGAAGTCACTTCTGTGTGTAAGTAACCGGCTCCGGTTTGCCTGTGAAACGTAGTTGCATCTGAACACACTGGCTTTGAGTCTAGGCCTGTTCTGTACTGAGTAGGGGGGTGGCCTGGCATGCTTCAGGGTTAAAAGGGGGGAATGAAGAGTGAACCCCAACTTTAAAAAACTACGTGCTCATCCATGACATTAAAAGGCCGCCATTGTGGTCTAAGGGCAACATCTTTGTGCAAAAATGACAGATCCGATTAACCAAACCTTTGAGACGTGATGAAGCCACCAACATAAGCACTTGCTAACAGAAGTTAGTCAGTATTGCTCCTACTAGAAGGCTTGAGGATCAGGGTGATGAGGCTCCAGATGAAGATAGAATCAGAACCACATCAAGTAATTAAATTTCCACTTTGCCCTTGGAGTTCTTTCTGCTTATATATATATATATATATATACATATATTTTTTCTTTTTCTTTTTTTTTTTTTGCTAACTGGTACCAGTCCCCCTCTGAGGATGAAGGGAAGCCCAGAAGTGGTTAGAAATTCCCTGTCAGCCCCCTGCCCCCCCACCCCAGTTCTTTACCACCATTGCACAGTGACCATCTCAATGCAATCTGTTCACCTGAAGTTCTTAGTCAGCCCTGCCACTTTGGAGTTTCAGAGTAGACGTGTTCTAGAACGTTCTACGACGTCAGGGTAAAAAGCTGCATCGACCAAAACTGTGCCTTTAAAACATCACCCTGGTCGAATGGTGTCTCTACCTGTCCGACAAGGCCTTCGCCGGCCTGGGAATAGATCGAGTAACCTTGAATTTCAGGCGTTTTGGAAATTCCAGCTGAAACCTGCCCTTCATGCTGCTCACACAAGCACCAGGCCCCCTGAACTGGCGCCGAGACCTGTGGTTCCTCTTTTTTGTGTGTTGAGTAACATGAAACTTGGCAGCACTCAAGGGCACTAAAGTTCAAGTACACATTCTAGTATAAATCTAAGCAGTCTCACTTGCTTCAGGACTCCGAAGTTCTCTGATGCTTTCTGCAAGTGTGCCGCTTGTTTTCCTGGCCTGCTTCTCGGAATCCATTTGAGCGGCAGTGAGATTAAAGCAGTAGCGTTTCCCCCTCGTGTTGGCAGAAAGGCACAGCCCGAATTCCTGGCCTTGAGCTTCGGTCTCACCCTTACATTTTACTTTGGCAGGAAGACACGATTCCTCACTCCACTTCGGCTCAAACTAAACTCTCTATCACGGACACCTCCCGAGGAGGGTTCCTGCTAAGTTGCCTGTGGGCTGGGGCACGGCCCACACCTGGGAGCAGCTGGCAGCCGGGGAGAGTCGGGGAGGAAAGATTCTAGGGCCTTGCTGTGTGCTAACAGATGTGGTTTGGTGGTCGAGTTCCCCTCCCCGCCCTGGCCCCCGCCCAAGTCTGATTTTTCTCCCTGGGGATTTGAGTCACTGCAAGCTGGGTGTAAGCCCATGTTTTGTGGTGACATATTAATAATCACATCGCTAATACCCTGAGGATACCCTGAACCTGCTCATCTTTCCACCTCCCTGCGAGCCCTAGCTCCTTCCCCTTCATGGTAGGTTAGGCTTTTAACTAGCACTGCTTTGTTAACTTTGAGAAATGGTGCCACTCGAGAGCGACTTCCTCGCTTTAGGAATACCTCCTTTCTAGTGAACTTGCTGGTACTGGTGCCTTGTTTGGGGATGCACCTAGATTCTGAGCTCAAATGTATTTGCTAGTTATCCACCTGTGGGAAGACACCCTGCAGCTCCCCAGGGCCGGGACTTTCCTGGGTATCCGACGGGGGCTCTCTTGAGGGAGAACCCGTCGGTTGGATTCTGTAAGGTGAAGGACTCCCGTTTGCCAGGCTTGGAGTCCGAATCCTTAATCTGGCAGAGACCAGGATGTCACAGCGCATTCTGGAACCTACTCGAGTTCAGCCAACTAACTACTTTCGGAGGACCAAGGGAGGTGCGTAGGGAGGATGGATTTGAAAAGACCTGGCAATTTTTCGGGATCACTTGTGGAGACTCCTGAAGGTGAGGATCAGGAAAGAAAACGTGTTTTTGTTTTTGTTTTGTTTTGGTGAGTTTTCAATCTTGTTTACCTATCCCTTTTTCAAAAATAGTTTAAGTGTAAGCTGAAGAAAACGCTTGGAGGGTTGCCTAGGCTGGTGAGAGTTGGTACAAATTGTCATGTGTGTTTGTATAGGAAGGTGAGAAGATGGTCCACTAAAGAGGAAGTCATTAAATAATACGGATATGTGGGCGTTTTAAAACTCAAGCCATCTGGTCTTTTTTCTTCCCCCCACCAAAGGATAAAAAAAAAAATAGCTGCTTTAGGAAAATTAAGAGTCTTTATCCAGTAATTTCCAAATTAATATAGATGAAAAGTAAGATACTCATTAGACTGAATTGGAAGCTTTTTGTTATTCTGGATTTGCCTTCGAAATACGAATTACTTAGTGATGCCTACGATATAGGAGGGTTTCCTCTTTGGTGTGATGGTCACGGACCTTCTTATGTAATGCAGGTGAAATCACTTGTCAATGCAAACTGTATTAGAAGTTGATGAAATAAAGCTTTGAGTTTGAGAAATAAAGCTATATTTAAAAAAAACCTCAAACCTCGCCTGTTAGGGTCATTTCTCCGCCTGTTAGGGTCATTTCTCCGAGTCTCCTCAATGGTGAACCTGTTTGAGGTTTCGGGAAATGTGTTTCGTGGTGGGGTGGGGGAGGGGGTCAGTTAATAACGTTCTCAGCCTTAGACATTTCTCCGAGAGATGGTGCTTTCTCTGGGGGGAAGAGGTGTGTGCTTACCTCGAGGGCCATAATTCCTTTCATATCTGGGTTCTTCCCCAAGGTGCCTGACTGATTTAAACTGAGTCGCGACATTGACCCCCCAGTCTCTTGGCTGATGCCTACATCAGGTGGTACAGTCCTGGAATCTGCTTTTGCTGGCATCTTGTTTGATACGGCATTAAAGACTAGGTTCTCTTGATCTTGACCTTGGCCCCAAGCCCATTTTCAATAAGAGAACCAAAATAACTTCAGCCTTCCTAGGTCCAACTGCTACCATGGCTTCTTCACATTTTAGAAGAAGTATGGAAGTGATTCTGGATCTCAAACTGCTCAGAAAGGTCAGAGTGACTTTTCCTCTTCTCCCTCTGCCATGACGAGAGTTGGGATGAAAACTTTTCCATCTTAGGTTTGCCTCCCAGCCCGCTGTGGGGTCCTTTCCCTCCTCATCTGTACCACGTGTTCCTTCCTAAAGGCCTGTTGACTTTGGCCTTTTTGGTACTGCCTTAAACTCCTGCCTGGGCCCCTTCCTTCCCGAGTCTTGTCACTCGTCTCCCTTCCATTTGTCTTGATCCACCCAAGGGCTCTTTCTAAACAGACGTGCCTCTGCCCTTCCCACGCATCTCACCCTGTTTAAGGACCTACTGTGCAAGGGCACCTGTCGGACTTCAACAGCAGTGAGGAGTTCTGCAGGGCCAGCCCCAGCCTCCCTTTGGCAGTCCCTTCCTGCCTCTACTGAGCAGACTTTCTTCCAGCATCGGAGCGCACAGTTCGTCCCGGGCAGCCCAGCACACATCCGGGCCCTTCGGGGCTCTCGGGGCTCTGGGCGGAGCTGGCTGGCCTCCGGGGGGGGGGGGGGGGGGGGGGGGGGGGGGGGGGGGGGGGGGGGGGGGGGGGGGGGGGGGGCCCCCCCCCCCCCCCCCCCCCCCGGCTGTTTCTGTTGGTGGGCTAACAGGGTTGCATCACTCCTTCCCGGGCATGGCCAACACCTGTCCCATTTCATTCCCCCCGACTGCCTCCTACGCAACTGGCGGCGATCTGGTGCCTAGGATGCTGAACCCGGTGTTTTCATCCCTGGAGAACTTGGCCTGGGGCCATAGCCGCGACAAGACTGAGTCCTGGATATTAACCTGGTTGTGTTGTAATGCCGCCTTCCAGCGCCAGGAAACAGGCAGTCAGGGCATTGTCCAGACTAATATTTACACGCAGTGCACCGTGTGTGGGAAGCGGGGGTGCTCGGTTCCCGGGAATGAGCAGTCATGTCTCGGACACTGTCACACTATTGGTCACCAGCTCCCCTCCCGAACACGGCCAGTACTTGCGGCTGCGGTCTTCGCACTCTGCTGTGGTTTTCCTCACTCCCTGCCCCCCTAACGCCCCCGCAGGTCCGCCTTCTGGTGTTCTTGTGGAACGTTTCTTGTGTGGCCTCTAAGCAATCGTGGTGTTTCCATCACCGCCTCGGACACCCGGGATTCCAGAAGTATGCTTTCAATGAGTGGGGAATGTTTTCCCCCTCACTTGGGTGGGATAATAACATACTTGGCTACAATTTGGGATTAGTATCTGTTGGAAGCCGCTAGCAGCATTAATGGAATCCGAGAGGGTTGACCAAACAACCTTTGGGAGAAGCCAAGGCCAAAGCTCCTGGCTCAGGTAGATCATTCCTCACTTAGCTCATGTTTGGGCCATGATGTCAGCTTGTTGGCCTCAAGAATGTGGGAGGGGGATCGTATTCCCACTTTACAGACAAGGTGCAGGGAGCTCCAAGCACCCCAGAGCTGCCCGAGGGGACCTATCCTGTGAGAGGCAGAGCCTGGGCTCCAAGACCTGACTCCCAGGCCCATGTTCTTCCCACTGTTAGACACCCCGAAGATGCTCCCTAAACCTCCAATCGCGGTGCAGATGTTAATTGTGATGCCAGCCCCCTCCTGAGGGCCGGAGAGGTATTGAGTTGCCTGGTAATAGATCGGCTTCCACTCATATAGGAAAGGAGTCCTGTGGACAGGCCCGCGATGTTTCTCAGACAGCCCTGCCTTTGTAAATCAGGTCGGCGGGGGACCGATGGCAGGCTCTCGAATGTGTCCAGGGACTGTCACGGAGCACCAGGTCCTGTGCTCGGGGATGGGACCGCGAAGTTTTACAGGGGAAACTAAAATGTCACGCACCTGGCAGAGCCGCAGCCAGGCCAGGGGGCGTCTGCCTTCGGGGCTCAAGCTTTAACCCCTGTACGATATTGCTATTCTGCTTTCAACACGTATTTTTCAGGGTAGCACCTGGAAGAGACACCTAGGAGCGAGCGTCCCAGCTTCCAACAGGAACAGCTGCAGGGCTCATGGTGAGTAAGCAGCATAGGACATGGGGGCCCAAAGGACTGATTGGTTAAGAGCAAAAATTAAGCCAGCTGACCGAGCTCAAATAGGGTGCCCGTATTGGGTTGTGGCTGGCATAAAATTTTAATTCCAGTTGAAATGGAAACACATCTCCTTATGCAAGAAGTTACTTGGTAGGGGAGTATTTAAGGACCTGCACCTGGAGGGAAGGTCAGGGAGCACAGGAGAAGGACTTGTAGACGTCAGGAAACCTGCTCCCCCGAGGCTATGGGGACAATGAAACCAACAAGGGAGGGGACTCTGGAAACTAATAGCGAAACCCGAAAGTGGCTCCTGGAGTCAAACACCTGTAGATTTTCGTGCGCTAAATATAGTGGAAGTTGGGTCATCTTATCCTTAAGTAAACACTACAGCTAGGCAAAGACGTTTCAGAAAGAATCTTGACATTGGCTCCCGGTAGCTGGCGGCTGGGAGAGGCAGCGTGGGGCAGGTGGGAAGGGTCCCTGCCAACCCCCCCATTCGTCCACTCCATGCATCTGATGGTCCTGGTGCTTCTCTTCCCTCCCCCGGTGGTGAGGGATCCGTGTCCTTGGCCTTCACATGACCAGCACGGGGCACCGGAGGAGAGCCCCTCGCCCTCTGGCACGGGGAGCACGGGCAGCTTTTCAACAGGCTTTGTTTCCATCCTCCTTCAGCGGCTACTGAGAGGAAAATGATTCCTTCTTTGCCTTTGGAATTTTGGCCCCTGCTGAACCAGGCCCAGCCCCTGTTTCGGGAAATGTCACACGAGAGGCGCGTTGTCCCCAGTCCTCAGCCCCACGGGGCCCGCGGGGGGATGCTTCCGGCCTCCTGCCTGAGTGCGCGTGCTGGACCCAGCGGGGTGCGTGGGAACTGAGGCGAGGAGCCCCAGAGACGCAGAAGGGCGGAGGAACAAGAGTTCTGGAGTCAGACCCAGCCTGTGCCCTGTCCCCTCCTGTGCCCTCCTGCACTGCTGCCAGCCCAGCCGTCCACATAGGGAGAGGCAGGTGATGGTGCTGCGGGCCTCGGAGTGGCTGAGAATTAGAGACACAAGGCACTTGACATCAAGCCCCAAGCCCGGCAGCCGTGCCCCGAGATGCTCTCTTGATATTGTCTGCCCCCCAAGAGTTTCCAGTTTGCCTGGGGAACTAAGGGACGCTACGTGGCATTTAAAGCACTAACATATGTGCGCCGCGCATTCTTTGGCTCTACTGGGCACCAAAAAGTGAGTCGTAACACGGGCTACACTTTCCGGAAACCTCCACAGCCAGCTTAGGGCGTCCCATGTACTGCCGCTAATGCTCATGATGGTTCTACCAGGCAAGTGGCAGGGAGCGTCTGTCCCCCACCCCATGGAACAGACAAGGAAGCAAGGCTCAGAAAGGTCGAGCAACATGCCGCAGCCCACACAGCCACAGAGCAGTCCCTCAGCCCAGGCTGAACCACTTTGATACCTGGAGCCAAGATGGTGTGGACCATGCCCAGCTGCTGGGCTGGGCGCTTGGGGCAGTGGCCAGCGCTCCATCCTGGCAGGCCGCCCCCTGCCCATCCGCCCATGCACTGCAGTGTCCTCATGATTCCCATTAGACAAGCAGCCAGCCTCCCTCCCGAGGTGTTTCCGGCTCACGCAGTTCCCCAGAAGTCCAGAAGTACTTCCCCCAGCCCTGTGCCCGGGGAGGGGTGAATAGGGAGCGAAAGGTGCTGTTTCGGAGGGCTGCAGTGAACTCACTATACTATGACGTCATTTTTGTCCCTTCCCAGAACAACTTCCCAGTCCCAGGAATCAGAACCTACATATGCTGCAAAGGCCCAGAACCCTCCTGCTGCCGTGTGCCGGGCTCTTTTGTAAATGTGTGACCCGCTGATTTTGCCGGGATGTGCACATTTCCAATAATGGTGATGATAGACAAAGAGGACTGTGCATGGGAGGGGGCGTTTCCTCTCTCCAAAGCTGCTGTTTCAGATGTTCCTCCACTGCCCGGGCCCCGGGGCTAGCCCACCCCCATCCCTCACCAGGGGCTGCTGCCCCAGACCCACCCAGCCCCAAGCAGCCCTGGGGGGGATGTGGAATGGCAGAAACCGGGGCTCTGCCTGCTTGGGATTTCCCATGCTCACATTCCCGAGCCCAGCTGAGTTCTCTCCGCTCTAAGAGTGCCTCCTCCCCCACCCGAAGAGCATTCAGTGACTTCCAGCGAGGTCAGCAGCCAGGACCTGTGGGGAGAGAGGTAGTGAGATTCGGCACAGCCATTCGAGATCAGCTCCGGCGAGTTTCTGATCCGGCCCTCGTGGAAACCGACTGGATAAGTAACTTCTTGGGGGCGTTATGAGGGTCTTTCTAGCTCCAGGCTCAGCGATCTTTTCCCGTCAAGGGCCAAATCGATCATAGTTCAGTCTCTTTCACAGCTAGTTAACTCTGCTGTTGTCACCAGAAAAACCCCAAACCCAACCCAACCCAACCAAACCAAAACAAAATAGCAAGAATTAATACAGTATTCCAATAAAACTTTATTTATAAACACTGAAATTTGCATTTAACACAATGTTGATGTATCCTGAAATATTATTAGGTTGATTTCTCCCCAACCATTTGAAATGGAAAATCCATTCTTGCTTGCTGGCTTTTTGGAAAACAGGCGCCTGGAGAGATTTGACCCGCTGGCTCGGATTTATGAACCCTTGTCCTCCATGCAGGTTGTCTTCCTCTTTTTCTTAACGCAACCCGAACCTGTCTTTCAAACAGGTGGTACTGCAGACTGCCTGTCTTGTTACCTCCTTGCCAGCTCCCCCCACCTCTTCTTGTTGTGGTCTGGCTGTGGTTGTCTATTGCACCTGCTAGCCTGGCCTGCTGCGACCATGACCATGAAGTTGGACGTGGAGGTTCTAGCCACGTGAGCATCACTACCCTCTGGCCCCAGGTGGTCCTCTTGGCCCACCTGCCACCATACCACTCACCCAGCCGGGGAAGCGCCTCTCCTTAGTAGGGTCACAATTTCTTCTGTGTTCCAGGAGAAGGATGACTCCCTCCCTCGGTTCTTCATAGAGCTCCCAAATGATACAACCTCTGCTTATGACACATCCCAAAGAATGTGGAACAGTTTTCTTGGAACGTTCAAGTCCCGCTCCTCATTGTTGAGCCCAATTTATCTTTCTTGCCCCTTCTCCCCCAGGATGCTGAGGGGCTCCCCTAAACCTAAAGCAAGCCCTTTGTCCTGGTGTCCTGGGGGCTGATTCCCAGACTCTCGAGACCTTCACCACTTCTCGCAGGGGACCTTGGGACTCTCTGAAAGTGCAATGGCCAACTGTACCCCAAGGCTGAGTACGTCCAGCAGGGCCTGTCCCAACCCGCTCGGACCTCTCTGCCCCAGAGGCTCAGCATCTGTCCCTGCAGAAGGCACACAGGCTGTCACAGGTTTGGAGAAATGATGGCTCGATACACCAGATCCTCAAGAAGGATGGAGGTCCCAAGTGAAAAAAAAAAAAAACAAAACAAGACATCGATGTTGTCCCTAATGAGTTTAGAAGGGGACAGGGATAGGGAGGGCACTAATGAAATTGGTGTGACCTATAGCCCATTCAGTCATTTAAGGGGAAGTGGAAGGGACCATACGAGAGAGGCTCAGCCCTGCCAAGAATAAGTCAAGAAGGTTCAATCTGTGAAAAGAATATCTGAAAGACTCCGGGCTTCGCCCAGAAGAATGTGGAGGGATAGCCCCACTCCCTGGGGAAGGAGAGAGTGGAGCCCGTGATGCCTGGAAGCCACGGGCTGGGTTCCTCCTGGGTGTCCGTCTTTTCCATTCAGGACAGAGCTGGCAGTGAGGACGAGACCTGGCTCCTGGCTGAGGAGCCAGATGGACTTTGCACTGTCGTTTCCCAACTCTGTGACCTTTGGTAGCTTACTTAACCTCTCTGTTTCCTAGACTACGAAAATAGGGATGATAGCTTGCTGTGGTTAGTATAAGGATTGAAGAAGGTAAAGTTAGTGAAAAGACCCTAGTCCTAAGTAGATGGTTAATAAATGATAGCCTGTGCGCGCGTGTGTGCGTGCGTGCGTGTGTTTGTGTGTGTGCGTCTAACCAGGACAATTCTTCAGTAAGTTAGTGTTCTTATTTTGGGTCCTCAGGCTGCCTGATTAAAGCCGCCTGGGGTGCTAGTCAAAAATGTAGGTTCCCAGGATCCCACCCCAAAATTCTATTCAGCAGGTCTGGGGAGGGACCAAGGAATCATCCGCAGATTATTCTCGTGTGTTCTGAGTGTGGACACCACAGCATAAGGGCTAAGGAGGAGATGTGTCACGGAGCAGGGACAGTCAGAGGCCCCTTAGAGTTAGAAGGCAGGGTCCTAACCTCAGAAGATGACATCCCGTGGGATCCCATGTCACAGCTTTCAACAAGAAAGCAAGACGACCAGAAACATCAGACCAACAAGCTGGATGTCTGACTAGAATGAGTTTGACTTTTTTAAAGGGTTGCTCACACAGACTCAATGGGAGAGACCAACCTGCCCGTCATTTTCTTAGACTGTTAGATGAGGGTGTGGAAAGACAGGGGTGTTTTTGTGGTTTTAGCTGACTGTTGTTAATGCATTGCATTTTTACTTCAGACTTTGAAAACTCATGTGCCTGGGGAGGAACTGGGTACCGAATAGGAATACAGTCAAGAGGATTTGTGGTTTGTAGAACAAAAAGGGGTCTAAGAATTCTGCTCAGAGGGTGGTGGTAAGAGATTTTCACTTCCCATGATAAAATCCCCAGGCTGGAAGGTTTAACTTTGGAAGGAGAGTCCTCCAGAGGGAAGGATGGTGGGCCCAGTGGCTCTTGCTTCCTCTCGCTCGGGAACCTTCGTCCTCAGGGTCTTGCTACTTCCACTTGGGAAGCCACTCTTCCCCACGGGGACACCGCCAAGTGCCCCCGGCTCCTCAAAACCAGTTGAGATGAGCTGGATGTTTCAAAAAGACATCCTACTAAATTTTAAAGGAGAACAATAGGAAAATGCATATGGAAAGAACAGAATTCTAAACCTAGAACAATGCAGAGATGCCAGGCTCCTGATGCCCCCCAGTGCTGGCCAGTGCGCTGCTCTGCCTTCTAGATGCTGACTCGGGTCCCAGCCTCCCCTAGAGGGTCCCACAGTTGCTGTCACTCCCCATCCTTGACCTCGTGACCCTTCCTGGGTTCAGACCCCAGAATCCAGGAATGGATTCCCTGCAGCTCTTTATCCAGGATCTCACTTTTCGGGTTTTGTATCTGCTGAGAGAATTCCACAAAGACCGCGCTGTTGAGGGGAGACATGCCTGTGTCTTCGGGGACATGACCGGCCGTGACACTCACGAGCCCCGAACTGGACCCAACCCTGAGGCGGCAGCTTCCCGGGGCCTGCGTCTCTCACTTCTCCTCTGTCGGAAGCCCTACTCCAATCAAGTTCGCCTCTTCTCAAAATCCTGCAGTGGTAACCTGCACCGCAGGACTCAAATCACCTCCAAGTCGGCCTCCCATTGCCCTGCCCCTGTGGGCCTTCTGGAAGCTTCCACAATGCCAAGAAGAGAAGACCTGGCAAGGCACTCCCTTCACTGTAAAACAGTCGCCAGTTTCTGCCCGGTTTCCTCGCACGCAGGGCGAGCGCTGGCAGGACAGTGGTCCAGGGGCCAGGAGACTGTGTCCTCTTCTGGGGTGTGAGCCCCTGGAACTTCAAGTGAGCCACCTCGTGGGGACGAGTCCTCACCTTCCTCACCTGCAAGATGCAGGTGTTGGACTGGCCCATCATTAGGGGCCTTAGCCCACAGCTCCCTGCTGAGCCTAAAGCCACAAGGACATTTGTGAGAAGAGCTGGGAAGGACTCTGAGGAGGCCTGACATGATGGAGGACCCTTGCTCCTGTCGGTACTTACAGCGTACCTGGGGTTTTCCTCTGAGCACAGCCCTTGTGTGAGAAGAAATGGGTCAACTCTATTCAGGTAGGGCATGAGGGGTGCTTACTGCACGCCAGGTAGGGCATGAGGCCTGGGGGATCCAGATGGAGGAGAAGCAGTCAGCCCCTGCTTGTGGGGGGCTTGTGGACTCCTGGAAACACTGTATAAAACCACACAGACGTCACCCTGTGCGTGCATGCGGAAACAGGGGGTACCACACCCGGGTCTCCATCGAAGGGCATGCTGCAAAAAAGCCCCTCACGGGAGGTGCTGGGCCTCGCAGGGAGAGTCCGTGGGGCTTCAGGCACCTGGGGAATGGGGAGGCAATGGGAAGCCATTGATAGTTTTGGAGTAGGCGAGTGACACAATCGTACGTGTCTGAGAACGACGGCCATGGTTGCTGGGCAGGGGCGGGAAGCGCAGAGCCGTGGCTGTAACCATGGTCCAGAGACATGGCAGGAGGATGCGGGCCTGGACGTGGGCATGGAGCGGTGACACAGCCCTTTGCAAATGTGAGTGTCATCCAGCAACACCAGAGAGTTCGTTCTATAGACTCGTGAACACGTGGCACGGTGGTTTGTTTTCATCAGCCGCCGCATTTTATCTCCTAGAACCTTCTCACCCCATCCCTGCGATCCGGCTTCCTTCTCTGCCTCGCCCAAGCCAACCCCAAACCCTTGGCAGCCCCCCCAGCCCCCCTTGAAGCGTGACCAGCCTCAGAACATGCCAGAGCTTCCAGTTCCTATTTCACAGGTGCAATGTCTTCTGTCACTCTAAGAATAGTATTCTTAAGAATTTGATGTTTGCGGGCGCCTGGGTGGCTCAGTTGGTTGAGCGACTGCCTTTGGCTCAGGTCATGATCCCGGAGTCCCGGGATTGAGTCCCATATCGGACTCCCGGCTCTGCGGGAAGTCTGCTTCTCCCTCTGACCTTCTCCCCTCTCATTCTCAGTCTCTCTCTCTCTAATAAATAAATAAAATCTTAAAAAAAAAAAATTTGATGTTTGAAAAAAAAAAAGAATTTGATGTTTGCATGGAATACTATGCAGCCATCAAGAGAAAAGAAATCTTGCCATTTGCAATGATGTGGATGGAACTAGAGGGTATTATGCTAAGCAAAATAAGTCAGTCAGAGAAAGACAATTATCATATGATTGCTCTGATATAAAGAATTTCATATCAGAAAGGCAGGGCAGGGGGGTCATGGAGGGTGGGGGAGAGAAATGAAACAAGATGGGATGGGAAAGGACACAAACCATAAGAGACTCCTAAACTCACGAAACAAACTGAGGGTGGCTGGGGGGTGGGGGGGTAGGGATAGGGTGGCTGGGTGATAGACATTGGGGAGGGTCTGTGCTATGGTAAGTGCTGTGAAATGTGTAAGCCTGATGATTCACAGACATGTGCCCTGGGGCAAATAATACATTATATGTTAATAAAAAATTAAAAATAAAAATAAATTTCAAAAAAAGAAAGAAAGGAAGGAAGGAAGGAAAGAGAGAGAGAAAGAAAGAAAGAAAGAAAGAAAGGAAGAAAGAAAGAAAGAAAGAAAGAAAGAAAGGTAGGTTTGCTCGTGGTCCTTGTACCTCTTTTCTCCAAGTTCCTTTTCTGTGTTTTGGGTCTTATCCCATCTTCCACTGTAGAGGCTTTCTTCAGAGGGTAGGTGACCCTCGACTGTCCGTTCTCACTTTGGAACAAGTCACTTAGGCATGCAGGACAAGCTCTAGCCAGGGCACAAGGCTTCCTTACGGGCTTGTAGCTATCTCTGTTTGGGAGATGCCCACGTGGGTCTCTGTGGGCATCTTCTCTGGGGTGGCCCGTCTTCCCAGGAGGAATCTGTCAGCCACACCTGGATCTGGAGGCACAAGCTTGGCTCACAGCAAGGTGTGTAGACTTTCGCTTAATTTCCACTTTTGGAATAGCGTCTCAACCACGCCCTTAGCTATCGACGGTATCCCCGGATCTGGAGCCTTTCCAGTCCACCTTCTGCAGAGAGTAAACCTCCCACCTTCCACCAATCTACATTCAGGGTATTTTTCATTTCACACATCGTAGTTGTCATCTCTAGAGGTTCAGTTTGGGTTTTTTTGTATCTCCTACTTCTTTGGAAAGGAAAATTGGAATCGAGTTATAATAACATGTTTTGTTGCTTATGTCATTTTTTTAATTATAAGACTTTTTTTTCAATGTGATTTATTTATGAGAGAGAGAGAGAGAGCAAGCAAGAGAGTATGACGGGGGGGAGGGGCAGAGGGAAAGGGAGAAGCAGACCCCCCACTGAGCAGGGAGCCCAACATGGGGCTCGATCCCAGGACCCCAGGATCATGACTTGAGCTGAAGGCAGGCACTTAACTGACTGAGCCACCCAGGCGCCCCTATATTACAAAACTTCTTTTTCTTTCTTTCTTTCTTTTTCTTATAGCAGCTTTAAGTTTAGAGAAAAATTAAGCAGAAGGTACAGAGTTCCCATTTACCCTCTCTCCCTTCCTTGCCCACCCCTACACAGTTTCCTGATTATGAATTAACATCTTCATAATTGTGGAATATTTGTTAAAATTGAGTCAGTGCTGATACATTATGATTTTTTTTTAAAGATTTGATTTATTTATTTGACAGAGAGAGAGATCACAAGTAGGCAGAGAGGCAGGCAGAGAGAGAGAGGGGAAAGCAGGCTCCCCGCTGAGCAGAGAGCCTGATATGGGGCTCAATCCCAGGACCCTGAGATCATGACCTGAGTCAAAGGCAGAGGCTTTAACCCACTGAGCCACCCACGCGTCCCACATTATTATTATTATTACTGAAGTCCATAGTTTATATTAAGGCTTGCTGTGTGTAGTAAACATTCTGTGGGTTTTGAGGAATGTATTGCTAGATCACGTTAAAAGTATGCTTCATTTTGTAGTAAACTGCCAAACTGTCTTCCAAGTGGCTCTACCATTTGGGATCATCACCAGCAATGAAGGAGCATTCCGGTTGCTCTATAACCTCGTCAGCATTTGGTGTTGTCAGTGTTGTGCATATTAGTCATTCTAAAAGTATCATAACTTTTTAAATGCTCTTGCTTACCAGTTCGATCATCGATGTCCGTTCTCCATCCGATGCCCCCGAATGATAAGGTTTTGCACTCTGGCTGGTGGAGCATGGGGGATTATTCCCTCCAATCCTTTAGGGTGGTTCTTTCCCCAACTCCGAGTAGTTTCCTTATGGGTGCACTGCTCAGTACTCAGCTGAAGACACACGGGGTACACTCTGCAGATCTCTGGAGTTCCCTCCCTATGTAACTCTCTCCTTTCTGCTGCTCTGCCCGCACTCTCCCAGATTCTCAGCCGCATCTCCAAACCTCAGCTCCCTTTGGCTTCCTCCTTCCTGACTAGCAGCCTGGAGCCTCTCTCCTGCCAGCAAGCAGAAGCAACCAGGGCCACTCAATGCCTTTGTTTCCCATCTCCTGCCTTTCATTGCCTGATGCCCAGTGTCTTTCAGATCTTTTGTCTGGTTTCACGTTTTTTCAGGCACGAGGGTAAAGATGGTCCCTTTTATTTCATCTTGGCTAGAAATGGAAGTCTAAAGATTTCCTTTGAATGGAACCAATGATCAATAAAGATAAAACTTTTATCTTTTTATCTGCTCTGCAGTGTTCAGAACAGGTAGGTTCCGCAGCGGTGTGATCATGATACAAATCCTACGACACGCCACTCTTCAGTCTGTGATTGGGTTGGACTTCGATGGTGCCAACCAGCAGGCCGTGTCCTCTACTCACCCCTCCCCGAAAACGGAACCACCAATCATGGAGCCAGTGAACCAGCGAGGGAGGCTGTGCCTGCTCTCTCCGAAAGGCCAGGAGGCCAGATCTATCTTTGGAAACTGTAGGAAGGGGGAGGGGGGAGTGTAGGGAGCAATGGAATGATGGGAAAAAGAGATCATAACATCAGCGCAGATTTTCTGATTAAAAAGTTTCATCTGTGGTCAATCTCTTTAAGACACTGGAAGAAGCAAGTATTGCTAAGTAGGGAATCTATTTCGGCAGTTTAGGAGAGATCGAGCTAACCAAATGACTCCTTGGTCCTTTATCTCTTATCTCTGGTGGCCTTATGGTGCTGTGTCTCTAGGTTATCCTGCAGCTCAGGCGATGGGAGTCACTGGGCCAGTTTCTTTCCTACGAACCCAAAGATTAGCCCAAGAATATCAGCATTTCCAAATTTTTAGCTTCATGACAGAATTATTCATAAAAGTCATTGCATACTTTCCTGCCTTAGTACAAGTAATGGACGGGCAATACCAAAAGCGATAATAATAACACTCAATGAGTGTGGTACAGTTTTAAGTGATTTGCGTGTATTAATTTAATCCTCACAGCAGGGTGAAGCATGCACAAGCATTATCACCATTCTGTAGGTAGGGAAACATACAGAGAGAGATTAAATATTTGGCCAAGCCACGTAGATTACAGAGCTTAATTTTATCAGTTCTTGGTAACTTGGAGATATCACTAGGATCATCAAATATTGGACTGTAGCCATCCATGTAGACACATGTATAGAAAGTCCTAGAAGTTTGAGAGCTGACCTAGGGTCCCCCGAAGTTGGGATTCTTGGAAAAGCATTTGCTTTCATCGGAGCCTACAGAGAGATAAGCCATGGAGGCACCTCCTAGAAAATGAAGGTTGGGGGAGACTCGGGATTATGGGAGAGTGGAAAACAGGAAACCTTGCCTTGGGGGTGGGGGGAGGCATGGCAAGGTGCTGGCGGATATCGAGGCACACAGATGGTGGTCATGGCCGGCTTGCCTGACGCCTAAAGCCATGTGATGGCCATTACTACTTCAGTGGATCAGATGAAGCCGATCAGACCTAGGTTCCCCTGTGTGGACCGGGTCACCCCGACAGCTACCGAACCTCCAGGTTGTTCCTTTCCTCAACAATGAAACTAGTAAAATACACAAACAAATATATATATATATATATATATATATTTGAACTGTAGGTAGGATTGACTTAGATTGACCCAGTTATGGACAGAAAGTGCTTAGCAGAATGTCTGGAATGTAGTAATAACTCAGTAAATGGTCTTAGCTGTTTTTAATAATGAAATTCTGGAGTGAGGCCAAGAGGAACCGTTGCCTTTGGTTACATAATACGGCCCGTCTATGACTTTGAATGTAGCGTCAGAGCCACAGTGGGCATGTTTCTCTGGAAGGAGCTTGTTCTCCGAACGGGGAGTGGCTGGGCTGGTGCAGCGGTCCGGTGAGCTCCCCCATTCCCACCCTCCTGGGCGGCCCTGCTGAGCGTGGCCCCTTCCCTTCCGGCTCCCCGTGCCTCCGCTCTCTGTTGCCGGGCTCCGGGCAGTCACATGACGGCTTCTCACTGTGCCCAGCTGGCTCTAGCAGGGATCAGGCCGGCTGCACGGTGAAGGACTCCCATGTCAGCAGCTCTGGGAGCCAGCAGGTCAGAGAGGAGGCCAGAGGGCCCGAGCTGGAGGCTCCTAGAGGCCCGGCAGCTCACAGATCTAGACTAGGACACCGGACCTAGCAGTACATGGCTTAGCTCCGTGGAGTCCAGACTGCCATGGCCGCGACTGGCCCCTGACTCTTTTCTCCGGTGGCCCAGCTACGCACCCTGTCCGGTATAGACGAGAGGACTCCACCTTCTAGAAGACAGAGCCCCGGCTAGAGATATCCACCGGGTGACCCTGTATGACTGCAGTTGGCCCTCGTGCCCCCAAAGCAAGCAGCCCTTTCCTCAGCACAGAGTTGGGGAGGGTATAGTTGGAAAGAGTGCGATGGGGAGTGAGGGAGAGGAATTCAGGGCCTCAGGGGGTGCAGGGGGAGGCCTGAAGGACGTTGTCTTTGTGAATAGTTGGGAAGAGAGAATTGAAAAAAAAAAAAAAAAAGTAACTTTAGTATTTCTACATTACTTAAGGGAGAATCGGTGCCCCAGGAATTTTCTTCCTTCCTCTCTTAGCATCAGAAGCCATTCTTTGAATGAGCTTTCCTGTGGCTGCCCGATGTATATGGCGGTTGGAGGCCCAGCGGCTGTGTCCCCAATGTCGGGGGGCCCAGAGTCCCCCTCCGTTGCTTAGCACTCCCTCAAGAAGCCCTCCACTCACCCCCACAGAGCCTCAAGGACCACACTCAGAAGCTCGTATAAACTCGGGGGAGGATGAGCTGGGACAGAGCTGGAGCATCAGAGCCCCGTGGTAGCCCCTGCGCCCACGGCTCCTCGAGGGCAGAGCCCCTCTCCCCCCACAGTTTAGCAGTTATTTCCTCAGGAACTTACAAGCTCCGCCCATGAACTCACCCTGATTCTGCACTCGGGAATCCAAATGAATGAGCTTTTTAAAAAGTCCTTTTTGAACCCACGAGATGAGAAGATTTGTACTCCCCTTTTTTTATTTGGGTAACTACCTCCAGGTATAACCAATAAAACCTTGTTGATCCCTTAGAAGTCCCTCCAGAGCCCCGTCTTCTGTCACCTCCCTCCTCCCCATGGGTGTTGCTGCCCTGACCTTTGGGATACTTTCCCCACCTTTTCCTTGCAGTTTGATCACCTGTGTACGGACCTCTAAGTGGAACTGGGTTTTGCCTGGTTTTGAACTTATAAGAAATGAACTCATAGTTTCGTTCTTTTGGCATATGCTCCTTCATTTAACGGGAGGTTTTCAGGCTCCCCTATGCTGTTGAGTGGAATATTTTTGCAGTGGATTTTGAATATGTCATTCTCAGGTCCTCAAGCAAGTCAAATAACTTTTTTTGAGCCTCAGTTGCCTCATCAAAAACTATGGTTCAGAAGTGTCTCTAGAACCTTCTCCAAATTCCTGTTTAGTTGCAAAAGAGATAAGATAAGTGGCACGCAGGCTCCCAAGTCCCTAATGGGGATGGAAGAGAAGAGAAGTAAACGAGTTTTTGTGAGGAAAATTGTTTCCTTGAACAGAGAAATGGACGTTTTCTTTGGGAGCAAGTGGTTCCAAAAGGAGAGAGATTCTGCCACATGATTGGAAATTTTATTTTTAAAATTCCAAAAATGGCTTTCTCATTTAGGCGAGTCAGTGAGACCTCTAGTACCATAAGCTAATTGGGCAGCTCTGATGGATAATAACCCCTCAGTCTTCTACCCCATCGATTTTTGCTATCAAGCTGCCATCTAGAAACCATGAAACTTACACATGGAAATTACATACATAGTTTATCGGTTCTTGACCAGTCACCTGAATTTCTTAAAACTGGGATTTTGCTGTACTGGCCCTATTTTATCCACCATCCTTGGTCTACCCTCCCCTGAAGCCTCCACCTTTCCTGCCCGGTGCTACTCCCAGCACCTGTCACCTTATACCCTGGTCCACAGATTCTTTCTCTGTGCATTCAGTCCTGGACAGTCGTGAGCTGCTTCTACTTGTCACGGACCATTCCTGGGTTTGGTGGGGAAACATCATGGATACACAGAATGCCCAGACAGCCCCCCAACTGCATCCTGAGGTCCAGATGCCCCCCTGAGGTCCGCATTGACCTCACCCCCGGTGAACTCTCACGCACTGAGACCAAACGTGAGTTCGCGGCATGTACGGATCATAACTGACTCTCCCGATGGCTTCTCTGCTGGGTTTGGAGAATATTTGGGGTCAGAGGAGGTTGGGAGTGCTGTGCCCTGATTTAACTGGACTAGTTTTATGGAAGCCAGCATAGACGGGATGAGTTAAGATGTTTTTACGAGAGCAGCACTGTGCAGTAGACCTTTCTGCCCTGATGGTTATGTTCTCTTCAGCTCTGTGCAATGCGATCGGCATTTAGTATTCCAGTAACCACTTAGCACTCCGGCCGCTTAGCTTCTGTGATTAAGGAGCTGCCTTTTTAATTTAATTGATTTTCATTTCAATAGCCACGGCTGGTAGTTTTGTTGTCAGACAAGTTCTAGGGCGTGCCTTTCCCATACGGTCTTTTCCTGGATACATATTGAATTGCATGTCATCAATACAAAGCCAAAAAAAAAAAAAAAAAAAAAAACCCAAACAAAACAAAACAAAACAAAAAGGCTCTCAATTTCCAAAGTCATCTGTCTCCTCTGTTTCCTCAACTACCATTGACTTCCAAGGGCTGGCTTCTGCTCGCCAATGCACAGAAATTGCAGAGACGAGGCCACACGTGCTCTCAATATTGCTAAATCCCTGACATCTGACGCTGCATTAATTCTCTCTTCTCTTACCCTCGAGCTACATTCCTTTGGTCTTTACTGTCTGCCGCATGCCAGGATATCCGGTGGTGATGAGGAAAAGGATACCATCCCAGTGCCCGTGTCCCACGTTATAGTCTGGGATGTTCGTTTTATCAAGCTGTGACATTCGAACTAGTTGGAGCACAACCCAGAAAAATATATTTTAGCTTGCACCCAAGTGTATAAATATACATAGATATAGATAGATGATAGATAGATAAGTAGAGAGATATGTAGCCATAATCATAGCAAAAGTTTCAGGGGAAGACCTTTACTGAAATTATAGACGCAGCGTGGTAATATTTTCAAAACCATTTCTCGACGCTGGAGGAGATCTATTCTATTTCACAGCCCACCCACAGTTTGCAAACCCTGTCCTAAATGCCAGTGCTCCCCAGGGCCTGATGTTACCACCGGCCGTCTCAGGCTGCCCACTTTCCCCGTGTGCCCTCACCCACCCTCACCATGGCCACTGCTCCAGACCCCTGCATCATATTCTGAGACCCATCACTGGCCTGTCCTGGCCTAACTTCTTACTCTCTGGGTCCAATTATATTTTCTCCCCTTTTCCCAAATCCTGCCCCTTCTCCTGTGCATACTGTGTTAGTGAATGGTTCCATTCGTCATCCGCCCATTTCCCCCAGGGAGAGACCCACAAGGCATCCTACATGCATTTTACCTCCTCGCTCTGTGTGACATTAAGGGTGTCAGAGAGATCCTGCCCCTCACCTCTACCATTGCTAATATATCTTAAAAGTTTTCTAAATCAGCGCTGTCTGAAGCACATAGAGCAATAATGACATTTCTCACTGTCGGATATGATAACCATTAGACGTGGGCAGCTCTGGGGCGCTTAAAATGTGACTAGTGGACAGGACTTTCTTTTTCGGGCATGTGAGTTTTACAATAAACCCAACTGAGGAAACAAAAGCTCCTCATTTTCAAGTTTTTAAAATAAATAGGACCACTTAAAAGAAGAGCAGCACTGACCACATGCATACACCATGATTTAACTGTACATAATTCTACCCTAAAATCCAATTTGCCAGGCTGGAAAGAGGTTTGGGAGATATGAACCTTTCATTTGTAATCTGTCAGTTTAAATCAAATTCCTGTTAGCAGTTACTCAAGATTATTTTTACTTACTGGCCTCTTTGGAAGATTCAATTGGTGATTTTAATTCTGAAGAAAACAAAATTCAAAAAATTACCATTTAAGACGAATATGTTGGCTACCTGCCCTG